>JAPDNY010000004.1:185495924-186165778 GCA_029375565.1 Gekko gecko | reverse complement strand
CCCCGCATAGGGAGACCCAACAGCAGCCTGGCTGCTGCATTCTGCAACAGCTGCAGCTTCCAGATTTGGGACAAGGGCAGCCCCATGTAGAGAGCATTGCAGTAATCCAGTCTTGAGGTGCTTGATCAGCTGAAGGTGATAAAACGCTGTTACCTGGGCCTCTATCATTAAGGAGACGTCCAAGAGCACTCCCAGACTCCTAACCTCTGGCGCTGGCACCAGCGGTTCCCCATCGAAGGTTGGGAAGCTTGATGAAGCTGCCATACCAAAATGAGAACACCGATCCCTTACAGCTCAATATTGTCTAACCTAATAGGAAGTGGCTCTCTGTGATCTCAGGGAATGGTCTCTTGCAATAGCCAGTATCTGATGTCCTTCAACCACTAGCCCAGTTTACACATTACACTGAATGTAGGTACAATCCTTTACAATGTATAGCCAGTGTGGTGTAGTGTAGTGGTTAAGAGTGTCGCACTAGTATCTGGGAGACCTGGGTTTGAATCCCCACTTGTGCCGTGGAAGCGTGCTGGGTGACTTTGGACCAATCACATTCTCTCAGCCTGACTTACCTCACAAGGTTGTTGTGAGGATAAAATGGAGGGAAGGAGAAGAAAGTCACTCCCAACAACACTCTCTTGGCAGTGATTTGTTTATTGACAGAGAGGTCTCAAGCATAGACGGTCTGTGTCAGAACGGACTCCCTTAGCGCCAGTTCTCATATTATACATAATTCAAAGAGCCCCCCTTATGACCAGTCCAATCACACCAATACATTCAGCCCGCCAAAATCTACTCTGTACCGTTAGCACTCCTCCAACACCTGCAAACATAGGGTTACATTATCTATTTGTGTTTTGTACTCAAGGACAAGCACGCATTCTTCCCCTGGAAGGGAGGCCCCACATAGACGCAGTTACAAACTTAGCACGACTCCACATACACTCAAATACTCCCTCTCCCCCAGCTGGAATGAAACAGGACAATGAGCATACAGAACCAAAGACTGACTGACAGTTAAGAAACCCATGGCAAATGAGGCCCGAGTTTGACAGATGTAATCTGCTTTTGTGTCCCCACTGGGAAGAAAGGTGGGTACAAAGTAAATAAATATTTGATGTTTCTTCATATGTGTGTTGAATAATACTGATGCTCCATTAAACGCATATGCAGCTGAATGTATGATTTAAACCCCACACTTATTATCCAGGTACTGGTCCCTGATGTCATGTGTAAACTGAACATAAGTTAGCTGCTTCTTACAAGCAGGTGTTATGGCTGTGGTCATGCACACTTTCAGTGGACTTTCCAACTGGATTTTGCCAGTTCACTCAGTAAAATCCAGTTGGAAAATGCACTGAAAGTGGATTGGAAGTGGATTATTTATTGTGTGTGACCGCAGCCTATGAAAGTACCTGCCAGCTATATAGGTGTTCACTGAACCATGTGGACAGGACTACAGGTGCAGGGGATTGAACATGAGAGCACATTTTTGCTGGCAGGAGGTCTGCCAATGAGCCACAGCCCCTGACCGCTGTGATTTAAATTGATTCGGCTTAAATTATAAATGCTTTCTAGCAATTATCCATTATTATAAATGAAGCATTTTTTCTGGGGAAGCTCTTAGGTTAACTATAGAGCGGTAAAGCATTCACATTATTTGATTCTTCAGGGCTAGATTAGCTGCATAATTACTTGGGGTCTCAACTGGGGGATGGGAGTGGCTGCCAGGATTGCTGTTGTAAGATTGACATGTTCATTCTGGAATAGTCATGTAAAGTAATAGTTCCTTCTATTTTCAGGATGGGAAATAACTATAAATGGACTATAATTCACTTGAGTGTTGATCAACTAAGTCTAATACACCTGTGACAAAACTTTGCAGAGTGCTACCGCAATATGTTTTTGACAAACTAAAGGAGACAACGGAGAGGAGACAACTGAGAGGTGATATGATAACTATCTTCAAGTACTTGAAGGGCTGTCATATAGAGGATGGGACAGAGTTATTCTCTGTTGCCCTAGAAGGTCAGACCAGAACCAACAGGTGGAAATTAAATCAGAAGAGCTTTTGGCTAAACATTAAGAAGAACTTCCTGACAGAGTGGTTCCTCAGTGGAACAGGCTTCCTCTGGAGGCAGTGGGCTCTCCTTTTTTGGTGGTTTTCAAGCAGAGGCTAGATGGCCATGTGACAGCAATGCTGATTCTGTGAACTTAGGCAGATCTTGAGAGGGAGGGCAGGAAGGGTTGCCTCAGTGTTTAGTTCTTGTAGCCTTTTCTTACATGCCCACGGAAATGCTGATTGCCATGTTGGGATCAGGAGGCAATTTTGCCCAGGGATCCTGGAGGTTTTTTGTCATCTTCTGGGAATGGAACAGGGGTCACTGGGAATGGGGGGAGGTATTTGTGAATTTCCTGCATTGTGCAGAGGGTTGGACTAGATGGGAGTCCTTTCCAACTCTATGATACTATGATATTTTAGTGATAGCAGCCCCAGGATTAAAATGCAAAATGCTAGTAAGAAGAACCATAGCAAGGATTTTAGTTGAAGCAAGCACTCTGTTATTGATCTCAGTGCTTCCTTAGTAGGAAGGTCATTGCACTCAGTCATTATGGCTGTTCGAGACCCACTGTGGCCGGGGTGAGCTCCCAGCCCTAGTCCCAGCTCCCGCCCACCCAGCGGTTCGAAAGCACTAAAAAATAGCAAGTAGATGAATGGGTACCTGCCCTTAGGTGGCAGGGGACACCCTCCTCCTTGTGGGGTGTGCAGCAGAGGCAGTGGCAGTAGAGGCATCGGCAGCAATGGCGGTGGCGGAGCAGCAGCGGCGGAGAAGCAGTAGGGCGAGGGAATGGCTGGCGAGTGTCCCTGGGAGCGTGATGTTGAGTGGCTGAGCCCGGCGGAGGTGGAGTCACGGAGATGCGACGGCGTGCCAGCGCAGCGCGGCGAAGCCGGAAAAAGGATGTTGGCCAGAACTGCAGCTGACACGGGGCCACGCACTGGGATGGGCCTACTGGGAGGAAGCTGCTGGACTAGAAAGACCTGCCCCAGGGCACAGAAGGTGGAGCACCGACATCCGAGGCCCGCCGGAAAGGAGCTGGATAGCAAAAACACTACAAGCCCTGCTGCCTGGGTGTTGGTAGGCAGTCACCCTCCTCTATACTTGTGGCCCTAGATAGGAATTGAATTCTGTGTAAACCACTCAGAGACCCCTCGGGGTTAGAACGGTATATAAATCGAAGGTATAAATAAAATAAATAAATAAATAGACATCTATCCATTGCCATCCCGCTTCTCCTCCAAAGAGCTCAGGATGGTGCACATGACTCTGTCCAGTTTACCCTTACATCAACCCTGCAAAGTAGGCCTAGCTGAGAGAGACAGGCCCAAGGTCACTCAGTGAGCTTATAGCAGAGTGGAGATTTGAATCTGGGTTTCCCAGATGCTAGTCCAACACTGACTGCTACACTAACTTTCCAGGAACTGACAAAAACTATTATCTTAATCTGGCTGTGTTAGTGTGCTTTTTTATGTGAATATTTTCTTAGAGATATTATTTGAATACAGATGTGGGGCCTATATAGGTTTATTCGAATACAGGTGTAGTTTATCAACTAGTATGAACAGAAGATCTCAACATCTTATTTTTATAGCACAATCCTAAACAGATTTACAGCCTTCTGAATCCATTGATGTCTGCCAAGCAATGCTCCCTCTAAGCTGTGGAGTCTTGTGAGCAAAAATTCTACTTTGTGAGTTACTGGCATTAAAGCTGAGAGGGAGTGATTTGGCTACTGCATCAATTAGTTTGCTCTGGAGCCATCCTTCCGGAGCTAAGACAAAAATGTGTGAGCTGGAGGCTAAAAAGCTGTGAGCTCGCTCACACTAATTCAGCTTAGAGGGAACACTGCTGCCAAGTGTTTTTGGGAAGTGGATGGGGCGGGGCGGGGCGTTTACCCAGCATGGCTTTTTATTGCCTGCGCAGGTTAAAAGGCATCCTGTAAAACAGGGCTTCTGCCTGAAATATTGAAGAGGTACTATTAGAGTGACATATAGGCTGAGTTCAGACTGGCAGTTTGCCCCGAGATAGGCACGTTTCAGCAACGTTTTGCAACCGGATTAAAGGGGCCATTCACACAGGCACATCCGTCCGGTGTTCCCCAGCCGTACTCAGCTTGTCTTGTAACGCTTCCCTCCCGAATTTAAAAGATACCTGGTGAAAGTGATAGCAAACCCTGGAAAGCGTGTCTATCCCGCATATATCCCGCACCAACAAAGAGTGAATGCTAAATTCCACGATTTTGATTAGCAAAAAAGAAAGCCACACCTTACAGCCACGCCTTCGGGCCAACCGTGTAAACGCTCCCTCACACCTCCTTCCCAGTATGCTCCCACATCAGTCGGCGCAGTGTGACCGGGAAAACCTGGAACAGTTTGTTCCGGGGCTTTTTTTGCCACAACTCCCTCCCACTTCAAAATGCCAGTCTGACCTCAGCCATAGCCTCACTCTCTAGCATTTTCTGGTTTGCTCCACCACCCATGGCAGCTATTTTGTGGCTGGCTCCACCTCTTATGGCAGCCATTTTGTGACTGTGGACACTGCCCTGTGTCCGAATTCTGAGGTGCCGGCAAGCTCAAAAGGGCTGGGAACCCCTGAGTTAGGCCATATTCTATAAACTCTTCAAGAGCGCATTAAAAAAAAGAATGACTTCACATGTTATTTTGCTAAATGTGCAAAAATAAGCAATCCTGTTATGCGTGAATCCCAAAGCGATGCTTGTTGACTCTGAAATAAGTCCCACCTGTTCACAGGGCTTACTCTGAAGTAAGTGCACAGAGTACTGCAACTTCACATGAGCACATGGAAATAGATTTACAATTCTTGTGAAGTCCGTGGCAAAACTCCAATGCATTTTAATGAATCTGGATTCCAACCACACAAGGTAAAACTTAAGGGTGTAAAACATGAACTGGGAGCACAGTCCATTATTAGGATAAATAAGGCAACAAGCACAAGATTAGCACCTTCGTTACATAAAACTACCCATAACATGAAAACAAAATAGTTATGGATTCGAGTTTTTGCACTTTTCAGATGTGATACATTTATTGAGATACAGTAAGTTTCTAGAATAGATGTAGTACCACCAGAAATAGTGTTCCTGTCATGTTTGCCCAATGGAAAAAACGGCTCCTTCTCTCCCTCAGATACCCCACCCCTCCACATACACTTTCTCCCTTGCTGCCCCTTATTCCTCAGACTGTGCTGGCACAACACTTCCTTCAAATCCCTCTTCAAAATCCATCTTTTTCGGTGAAACCTTTGACTCAAATCCTAAGTCCTTCTGTTCTAAGTACGTGCCACCGAAATGAATAAATTTTCTTCCCCAGCTTATCCCCAGCTCATTTCCTCTTCTCCCTTTGATTCCTTCATGTCAGATTTTAGAGAGCAGCTTCTTTTGTCGTTATGTCAAAAGAGTGTCACACACATGGATGATGCTATACAAATAATAAATCATAATAAAAGGGCTCTGGCCCTGTGAGGCAAGGAAGAGAAATCACATTCCCTTCCCCTCCCTCCTTCCAGCTTCCCTGCCCCCTCAAGCTGGTTCCAATTCTGCTTCCCTTCCCTCCTAATCTTCTCCTCCTATAGCAATCCAAACTCTAGTATTGGGGACAGTTAATAAAACTGTCAAGTGTTACCTTGCAGACCAACAGCATTTTTGGAGGCAGTCTCTTCATATGGACTGATGTGGATTTTAATGTGGGGTGTTCACTCCCTTTTTACAGATCCAATAGTTTTGTAAAGGGGGGGGCTCACGTTTGCAGCACTCTAAATTGTGGCTGTGTGAATCCCTTCTCTGAATTTTTTGAAAAACTGCACAGGGCTAGTATTCGACTATTAGGATGCATCTGAGACCAGTGGTTCTCATATTCTGCTATGGTGCACTCTTCAGGATCAAAGATGTGTGTGTGTGGGGGGGAGATTCAAGCTACTTCTATGATTAAAAAAAACAACAAACCACCCCAGTAGCTATGCACTGACCTGCATAGCCCAGGCTAGCCCAATCTCATTAATCGGAAGCTAAGGTGGGCCAGTCCTGGTTAGTACTTTGCTAGGAGACCACCAAGGAATTCCAGGGTCATGACACAGAGGTAGGCAATGACAAACCATTTCTGAAGGCATGTAGACGGAACACAATGTCTGGGGTGGTGATGCTCTGTATCCTTGGTGCTGGGGGAGTGTAACAGCGGGAGGGCTGCTGGAGTTCTGGCCCCACTGGGGGACCTCCTGATGGTACCTGGGTTTTGGCCACTGTGTGACTCAGAATGCTGGACTGGATGGTACACTGGCCTGATCCAACAGGGTTTATCTCATGTTGACATGGTTGTATATTCTGGGCATGCCAGTACTGAGCCTCTGGTGCAGATAAGGGCCCTTTATCCAGGCCTAGGAACTGGCAGTCAAGAGCTGCTCTTCTGAAGATCCAAGGGCAGGGACAACAGAGCACGGGATCCCCTTGGCCCTCTCCATAGAATGCGTGCGGCTCTGTCAGGGCGCTTGACGCATAAGGGATCGTAATGAACCGTTGAGGGTCCTTAGTTTCCCTCTTGTACTCACTCCAAGAGGAAACTCAGGATGGCCCCAAAAGGGAGGGTTTCCAGTGCCCTGCCCCAGACTTTCCACGTCCAGCCTTAGAGGAGGAAGTACAGGTTTTAATGCGCTGGAACGGCGAGTGCAGCTTTCTTCCTCCCTGGCGCTTCACCCGCTTTAGCTTCTCCCAGCACGGCGATGCCACCAAGGGGAAAGGCCCCTCCGAACGAATTCCTGCCTGTCTACCACCTGCTGAAGGCACAGGGTGAAAGAAGAACCGCGGGGGGCCATCTGAGCAGCCTGGATTCCTCCACACGAAGGGCAAGCGTGCCACGGCGAAACGGGCGCAGCAGGCGCATGGGAGAGCGCAACGGGCTCCAGCGCCCAGCCTGATCCCCGGCGAACCAGCCCAGCCCCGGCGCCTCGCCTCTTTCGCTTCGCCCTCCTTAGCCTCCGCCCCCATCCCCGCTGGTCGCGCTCCGCCTCCCGGACGTCACCTCGGCCTCGCCAATGAGCGGGGGGCTGTTCCTTTGGCGGGGCCGGGGAGGAGGACGAGGACGCGGGGCGAGCCAATGGGCGCGGAGGCTGCCCCTACCCGGCGCCAGGCAAGACGGCTCCGCCTCCCTCGAGCCGGCCCATCCCGGCGGCTTCGGCAGGAGGGAGAGCGGGGAGAGTTTCGCGCGCGGGTGGGAGATGCCTCCCGGATTCCTCCTAGCTGCAGGTAAAGCCGGGGTGGGTGGGGGGAGCAGCGAGAGCGAGCGAGGCAGAGAGCAGGGCGGGCGAAGCCGGGGGCGCCTCTCTGCCAGGCAGCCTCTCCGGGCGCCCCGAGCGTGCTCTCTCTCTATGCGGCAGGCGAGCGCTGCGTTTGCACCCAGCTCCAGAGCGGACTCCCCAGACAAAAGGGAGCACAACAAAAGGGAAGGGGAGCGGGGCTGCGGGTCCGGCCAGCCTCCCGGACTTCGCCTCCCGGACTTCTCCACGGCGCTTCTCCTCCCCCTCGTCTCTGAACTCCGCCGGAGTTGTTGGTTGTCGCTCCCCGACCGCTGGAACGCGTCCAGTTGCCTCTCTCGGTTTGTGCATTACCTGCCCGGCTGGTCCCGGAGGGCTGGATCCGGACTGGAGTCCTCCGCTGGCTGAAGTAGGAAACGAGCCCCATTGAACTTAGCGGGACTTACGCTGGGTAACCGTGCCTCGGGGGCCGGGCTTGCCCGTTTTCCCTCCAGCACAATGGACCCGGGTGGGTTCCTCCTGTCGTGTAGAGCCATCTAGGCAGGACAGCGGGATCTGGGGTTTTGTGTGCAAATACGATGTTTTGGCGTCATTCTTTTGAAATAAAGTCCGTTTTGGTTTCCTGCAGGAGCGCCACGCGAAAGACAATAAACGAACGCGTGTTGCATTATGGCCGAATGTTGAGTCGAGTTGATGAATGGTTTTGACACCCCGCCACTTCCTGGGGTGGCGAAATCCTTAAAATGGCCTTCCGTCTTTCTTCCCGGGTGGGGGGGAAGAACATTTAAATAATATTTTAGGAGTTGTGGAAAGCAGAATGCGTTACCTGTGTTCTGCAAAATAAATACATAAAGCATATATATATATATATATATATATATATATATATATATATATATATATATTTAAAAAATCTGAACGAGACAGGCTGCCTACGATGCATGCTTGCGTGGGAGAAAGCCCCAGAGACCTCTTTGGGAATTACTTCTGAGTCAATGGCATCGGACCACGATGCATGTAGGATTCTTGCATAGGTGTTGTGTGTAATGCAGTTTCTGTAAAGGAATTGACAAAGGGGGTGTGTCTGTGAGAGAACCCCTTCTGCAGAACTTCTGCAAGTTCTGGTGAAGGAGGGTTGGTAGGCACATGCAAACATGTATGTTACCCTTCTTTTAGGAAGAGATTTCTCTCCCCCCCCCCAATAATTCAAGAAAGAAGAATTAAAACTTAAACCGGCTGAGCTTTTAAAGCTATTCTGGATACTTTAAAAAACAAAAACCTCCCTTTTATATTTTCACCACTTTGGGGGAGAAAATGCTAGGTTGGTTTGAAGCCGTCAGGGGACTGGGATATTAGCGTAATAATTGGAAGGTTTCTGTTAGCTGTTGCCTGTCACTTCATGTATATTTTATGGGCACTTTTATAGGGGACATTGCTATAGTAACGCGGGCTCAGTCCTGGACTGAATTAATACCTGTGCAGAGCATCTAGTCCGGTTAGTGTTTCCAGCAGTGCCCTTGCTCTGAATAGGTGGGGCCTGGAATCCTTATATGAGCCTTATGATGGTTGATGTTTCCTTTTTGGTATGCAAAACCCATATTTTGCATTACATTTTTTAAACCTCCCCCTCATTTTAAATTCTGAAAAATCTAGGCCCCATGATCAAAGTGTAAGACACAAAGAAATACAACTTAATCAATCTGTCAAGTGTTACCTTACAGACCAACAGCATTGATCCCCACATAGACTTTCATAAATGAGACCTCACTTCATCAGGTACATGAAGTATACGTTTATTAGGCAGACACATTGATAGTTAAAGCTGCAAACAGCAGCAAGCAATGGTGGTGGTGTGAGGCAGCGTCACAAAGAAAGGCCAGTTTTAAGAGAAAGATCCCATCAAAAATGTAATCAGTCTGCTCAGAGTGAGTGAGGACCACTCCCAACTGTTGGTAGACAAGGCAAAAGAGTGGATTAATTTCAAACCTTCTCTAGGGAAGAGCAGAGTGATACCTGGTAAGCAGATCCCATAAAATATCTGTAAGGGGCAGAATGTTCAAGATATCAGGCTCTGTAGTGAATGTGGAATCCAAAATCCTAGTTAAGACTTTACTGGAGGAGGTAGTATAAATGCAAGATGTTGTGGGATTTGGGCTTGGAATGGGACTAGGACTGGGGCGGAGCACTTTACAGTGGAAACTCGGCACAAGCTGATAATCAGGCCAGAGGGTAAGAAGTTCTGTAGCCAGGATTAATTCAAGGATACATCATATCAAAGAAGCTGAGTCTGCTGTCTATATCTGTAGTACATTACACGCTTATGAAAAACCCAGACTTAAGCAGTGAATTAATGGGATAATGGAATTCCTGACTGTACAAAGAAACTTTCCCTGACTGGTACAGTTGACAGCAAAAGTAGTCTTCCATTCTTGACAGATGTGCAATTTTTAAAGGCTTTTTGAGATGCAGAAAGCTTCAATGGATACTGCTTCTTACATTAGGGCAGTGTCTTATATGACCTTCAGCTCGTACATTCTAATTGAACCCCATATGAGCAGATGACAAGTACATAAAGAGTGAACTAACATTAATCTGTTAACATGGTTAGCAGATTAATTAGCAGCAGCTGAATATATGAACAAGAATTTATAAGCTTGGATCCTATGAGCACGTTCTGTTTACAATAGATAGTCTCTGTCACAGAGTGACATATTCCTAGCTTATAAGTATGATAAATGTGATCCAGTTAAACTAATAACTATAACAAACTAATAATTAGATGCATTGGTATGCATGTGTGTGCACAGCTGGTTTATGGCTTTGCTTTCAGGAGCACAGAAGTGAAGCACGGGTATCCTAGAGGCCCAGACAGCAGACAGTGTGAGAGCCTGTTTGCTGTAGTGGTTAAGTGCGCAGACTCTAATCTGGGAGAAACGGGTTTGGTTCCCCACTTCTCCACTTGCAGCTGCTGGATGACCTTGGGCAAGCCATAGTTCTGGCACAGCTGTTCTTGAAAAAGAGCAGTTTCTGTCAGAGCTCTCTCAGCCCCACCTACCTCACCAGGTGTCTGTTGAGGGGAGGGGAAGGGAAAGGAGTTTGTAAGCTATTCTGAGACTCCGAGCGAAGGGTGGGGTATAAATCCAATCTCCTCTTCTTCTCTGGATTTAAGGTAGATTGCCTCACCTGGTTGGATCCTATTGAAAAACTTGTGGAAGGAGTTAGCAGAGCAGTTCCATCTTGCTTCCCCCCCTCCCCGTAGCACCCTGTACACACCCTAAAAAGACCATACTGAGGATTGGGGAGGACTGTTGCGCAGTGAAGGGGAAATCGGGCCAAATCGCCTCCTCCCTTTTTCAGTTGCAAAGAGCTTAGTCCCATTGACCAAGGAGGACTATTTAATGTAATTCCTCCTTGTTACGGCAGGGTTGCCAACCTTCAGGTAGGGCCTGGGAATTCCCAGGAATTACAACTGATCTCCAGCTAACAGAGAGCAGTTCCCCCTGGATAAAATGGCTGCTTTGGAAGGTGGACTCTATGGCATTATACCTCTCTGAGGTCCCTCCCCTCACCAAACCCCACCCTCCCCAGGCTCCGCCCCCAAAATCTCCAGGAATTTCCCAACCAGAGCTGCTTCATTTTTCTGTGATTGTGAGTTGTTTTAATAGGTATTAATTTGATTTTAACAAAGAACTGTTGAGTAGTTTGGAGATGAAGTTGTGGTTTTGGTATTTTTCTTTCCTTTTTTGGCATTTTATTGCAATCTGATATTTTAGTGCATCCTGTTATATGTATATATGCTCTGACCTGGCTACCCCAAGCTAGCCTGATCTCATCAGATTTTGGAAGCTAAGCAGGGTCAGCTCTGACCAGTATTTGGATGGGAGACCTCCAAGGAATACTGGGGTTGTGATGGGGAGAGGCAGGCAACGTCAAACCACCTCTGAACATCTCTTGCCTTGAAAACCCTGAGGGGTCGCCATAAGTCAGCTATGACTTGACAGCAGAAAGAAAGACAAAATTTATATATAATTTCAGTATGTTGTAAACTGCCCTGAAAGCCATGGGGTGGAGGGGCAGCATTCAGATTGTCCTATAAATAAATAAATGTATGATTGATTGCATGGACGTAGTTGCGACTGGGTAAAGAAGGAGAGGACTGAGTGGATTTTAAGAGCATGAGAATTTTATATTGCTCTTGGGCTGTTCTGATTTGAGACAATGCTCTGTGCAGATTTTCACTCTTCTAAGCCTGTTTACTCCAATGGGCCTATGAAAGGTGCAGCTCAGTTTAGGATTACACAGTTTGAGTCCTGAATTCACAGAATTCTGGATGGATACTCAGTCCTTTAACCGAGAATGAAGTTACCACAGAATGTGTGCAACTGCATAGTTAGTTGTCAAGTGGTGAGGGAAATTACACTCCATGCTTATACTTGGCAGAGAAGGTTTGTGTGTACATATATGTAATGGCAGGGCTATTTTTGAGCAGGAACGCACAGGAACGGAGTTCCATCTGGCTCCCGAGTCGGCCACACCCAGCAGGAACTCATTAGCATAACAGGCCACACCCAACAGCAGGAACTCATTAGGATTGGCTACATTAGGGGGTGTGTGGCCTAACATGCAAAAGAGTTCCTGCTACCAAAAAAGCCCTGGGTTTTGACAACAAACAAGGTAAACAGAAAAAGAAGCAAAAGGTGGGTGTGGCTGGATGACCACGCTTCTGGTAAAAATGGGGGTGTGGCCTAATATGTTGATAAGTTGTGCTGTCAGGGGTGTGGCCTAATATGCTAATATATTTCTGCTGATGGGTGTGGCCTGTTATGCTAATGTGCTCCTGCTGGGCTTTTTCTACAAAAAGAGCCCTGTGTAATGGAATAGTCTGCTCCCCCCCCCAATATCTGTATGAGTTAGTTTGGTCCTATTGGGTGGAGCTCTTGTTTAAATTTCCAGTTTTGTATGTTAGCTGTAGTTGTTGGTCATGGGAGTTGTCCCCTTGTGAATAAATGGTTGATATTTTGAGCCAGCTTGTCTCTGCTGAATGGACCTGAAAACAGGTTCCTGAGTGAGTACTCTGACCTGAAAACCCACAACCAAAGAGGGATGTTAAGTCAGGCGCAGGTTGGTTCTTTTACCTCCCTACCCTCTCTCAAGCCGTCAGCATTCCACGGTTGACTAGTAGCTGTCCATGTAGACGGACGAGTTAGCAAAACTTGTCGTAGGCTGCTGCTGACTTCATTTGAGTTAGCTGTAAAATGTACATTGTATTTCTTTCAGATTTTCAACCAGCATAATGTTGGCATTCCAAATTTTGGACAAGCGTTGTACAGAATGGCACAGACAGAAGATAACCTGGACCATGACATCCCACTATGGTCTCTGCCATCAAACTGGGCAAAAACAGTTGTGGGACTTCTTTCCATCATCTGCTTTGCTAACAGCTATGACGGGGACTTTGTCTTCGATGACTCTGAAGCTATCCTCAACAATAAGGTTGGTGCGGTTCTGTCTTGGATCTTCCATTCAGGCTTGTAAACAGCCGCTTGCTTGGTTGACTGTGGAATGTAAGATTCTCCTCCAGGTGAGCAGGCAGGAACTGTTTCGAAAATGACACAAAAATTGGGTTTGGTGGTTTTGATTTCGTGATTTTTTTTTTTTAACCACAGATAGCTTATATGGTAGACAGACTGGTATAATTTTTTGAGATTTAGTAACATTTGCAGATTAATTAGCAACTCTCTCTCTCAGCATAACTAAATGCCCTGTAGTACAGCTCTTAATCTGAAACAGAAGAAGAGTAATTGCTTTTCTTTTTTCCATATTTTCATATTGTGAACCAGGGCCGTAACCAGCTTTTCTTGCTAAGTGCCGCATTCCATGGGGAAATTCAGATAATTGAATGGAAAAATCAGTGACTCCTTCATAACCAACTGAGGCTTTTTTAATGCTCTTACCAACCCAGGGGGCTATGTGCATGTCTCTGCGTGGTTAGCATCAGAGATGCAGAAACTAAGTAACCATAGTGACTTTTAAGTTCAGGCACTGCCACATATGTATAATGAGCATCTTCTTTTCAGGGTCACAGTTGCTTCAACGTTTAAAGCACACTGTCACCGAATTCCTTGTTATAAGATGATGGCTATCTTGAAAAATCTGCCATGAGCCCAGGGGAATCTTGGATGGGCAGAGCTCTGTGGGCCATACATGAGAGTAGACCACCACTACTGGAGCAGGGAAAAGGAGGCACCATTTGCCACTTATTTATTCATCTGTTTATTTGATCAGATATTCCCCTGTCCTAAAATGGCATTGTACTTGTCTCCTGCTGATGGGAGAGATGTAAATACCATGGACAAGCTGGAGTGAACCCTAAGTGTATTACCCGTCTTCTTGTTCAGTCAATGTGTGGAGAGGGGGAGCAGGCAGTGGTGTGTTGGCCATGTCCCCGTGCATCAGTGGTGTGTCTGGGTATGGAGGAAGTATGTGTGTGTACCCTCTCTACCCTATGACAAGCGATGTTGCTTTCTGAACGTAGACTGGAAGGGTTATGTGTTCAGGGCTACTGTGTCTTTGACTTCAAGGCCAGGAACAAGTGTAGAAATGTTCTCTCAGCAGACTGACCAAGTTCTGGGAAATTTGGTGTAGTGGTTAGGAGCAGCAGGCTGTAATCTGGAGAAGCGGGTTTGATTCCCCACTCCTCCACTTGTAGCTGCTGGGTGACCTTGGGTCAGTCACAGTTCTCTCAGAGCTGTTCTCTCAGAGCCCTCTTAAGCCCACCTACTTCGGAGGGTGTCTGTTGTGGGGAGAGGAAGGGAAGGAGATTGTAAGTCTCTCTGAGACCGCGAGTGAAGGGTGGGGTATAAATCCAACACCATCATCATCTTCTTCGTCATATTCTCCTCCTCCCCCTCCCAGCATTTATAATTTTAAAAAACTATAATATACATACATGCATGTGCCTCATATAGACACAAAAGATTTGGCTTAATGTGGGATAAAAGCTGCATTCTGTTAGCTAACCTCAAATGGTTTACTTGATCTGGCTTCATGTACTGAATTATAATGTCCTCAAGCAATTACTGAGTAATTCTGTTGTATGAAACCCATGAGAAGGATGAATATCATGCTGTGTCATACATTTTCAGATTTCTAGAGCAGTTATATGGGGGAAACACAAGCAATGACATTGCTTTTGGAAAGAGAACAGATGTCCATGAAAGGTCTTTGGGAATTCACAGGTTCTTTGCTCCTTTTCAGCCGTTGTACCTAAACCATGGAGTGATCTTAGAATC
The DNA here is from genome assembly GCA_029375565.1 of Gekko gecko. Taxonomy (NCBI): domain Eukaryota; kingdom Metazoa; phylum Chordata; class Lepidosauria; order Squamata; family Gekkonidae; genus Gekko; species Gekko gecko. The sequence goes on along the minus strand of JAPDNY010000004.1, from coordinate 186,151,167 downwards.
ACAGAATCATAGTTGGGAGGGACCTCCAGGGTCATCTAGTCCAACCCCCTGCACAATGCAGGAAATTCACAAATACCTCCCCACCCCCAGTGACTGCTGTTCCATGCCCAGAAGATAACAAAAACCCTCCAGGATCTCCAGCCAAACTGGCCCGGGAAAAAAATTGCTTCCTGACCCCAAAGTGGTGATCAGCATTTCCCTGGATGTATAAGAAAGGGCCACAAGAACTAAGCACTGACTCAACCCTTCCTGCCCTCCCTCTCATGATCTGCCTAAGTTCACAGAATCAGCATTGTTGTCAGATGGCCATCTAGCCTCTGTTTGAAAACCTCCAAAAGAGGAGAGCCTCCCGAGGAAGCCCGAGGAAGCCTGTTCCACTGAGGAACTGCTCTAACTGTGAGGAAGTTCTTCCTGATCTTTAGCTGAAAACTGTTCTGATTTAATTTTTTCCTCAGGAGGTTCTTCTGGTGACCTTGCTTCTCATTCTTCTATATCTTCTTAAAACAGTTTCTGTTTTGAAGGTCTCCATGCATTAGTTGGTCTTCTTGTTGCTTATTCTAATGCTTTTGTTTTTAACACTGTGCTGTTTTATTGTTTTTTTGTGTGGTTTTGTTTTTCTTTTGGTCCTGCTCTTGTTTAATACTTTGTGATTTATGTGTTTTCTATTGTTTTGGGGTTTTAGGGTACCAATTCTTTATATTTTTATCTACTAGTATGATTTATTTACAGCAGTATAAAGGTGGGATATAAATGTATCGGTTAAGGTATCAAAAAAGTACAGAATCCCAGTTTGTTGTCCTACAGATGATCACTGTTCACAACGTGCTACAGCTTGTTCCCAAACCTTTAGCAAAAGTTCCTTGTGCATCTGCAATCCTAACTGGAATACCCGTCCATAATCCATTTGGTTAGCCTGTTGCCATTTTCCTCCCCTTGTCTCAATACTTTTGTATTAAATACATTAATGTTCAATTTATCTGCTTCCTCTTTCAAAAAAATGCATTAAGATTCTGACTTTGCTCAAGGGTTGCAGCATAAAATCAATTCAATAAATAAACTGGTTCTTACACAGCCTGCATTTGAAAACAGGAGGATTTTATTTTATTTTCGATTTTATATCATTGAGCCTTCTTCTTAAAACCAAATGGTATATTTTAGTCCCTGTCAAAGTTTCGTTTTCTAATTCTCCTTAATTAAAACCACTTCCAGAAATCGTAGTCGATAGGTTTCCCCTTGGGCTAGGAGGAATCCAAGACATAATGAAAGTCGGCTTCATGGTTAGCACACTGTATTTGGTTCTTTTTCCATGTGAGCTCCAACCAGTGGAGCTGTTTCGTAGATCTATTGATTATGGCCAAGCCTGTGCTGGATGCCATACTGTGATCCTTTTATTAACTGTTTCTCCTCCCTTTACAATTCCAGCTAGTGGTACTCTTCTGCAGTTGGCACTCTGCCTACCATAGCACAGAGCAGTCTGTTAGTGGGTTTTATTGGCATTCAAGGCTGTTTTCCAGATGCTTTCTTGCCATTGCAAGCAGCTCTTAAAAAGCTGTGTACAGCAAAATGATTTGTCTTTTGTGTGTTTAAGAAGGCAGACGTTTGAGCAAGTAAAGCAGAGTGTGTCAGTGTTGCATGTATTAATTAGAATGAGTCTTTCTGAGAATGTCACACCCCATGATGCAAAGGCTGCTATTTAAAATCAAACACTTGAAAATAGATATTCTAAGGAACACGTGCGTGACTTTTTCAATTGTGTGCTTTTTAAAAGTGGATGAAAAAACAGTGGTTTTTTTCCCCATGGTACAAATAGATAACAAAAAGTTCTTCTTGTTTCCTGCAGGCAACTTTTCCGTACTCTTAGCTTCCTCTTCTGGTTTGCTTTTTGATTTGGCTAATGCACACAACCACTTCTCAGGCATATGTTCCAACTGTTGCAAGATGCATAACATTTGTCAGCCCAGACTGAATGGGGAGGTAACGGAGGAGCTGTTGTCAGAGTGCTCCACAGTGGGCCAGAAGCCAATCTACCATGCCACTTTTCCCAGTTATCCTATGCAAATGTTAATTCTATTGATTGTACGTTGCTGGGTTTTATTCCAGTTGCAGTCAGATGCATAGCTGCCCCAAATGGTCCTGCCTTTGCTAGCAAAATACAAATGTTCTAAAACAGATAAATGGTTTCTGGGAAGCAAGTCCTACTGAGTTCAGTGGGAGTTAAAGCTGGTCAGTGCATTACTCTCAACATGCTGATGCTGCTGAAAACATTCTCTCTGTGGGTGGCTTTTCCACCCGTGGCTGTAATGTGAAGCACTATTTGCCATCATAGAGGGACTTTCTCTGACCCTGCTCCATTTTACTGCTGGCCCTTGCCTTTCGGTAGTATATGTGTGTCATGGCACTGTGCTGATGTAGTCAGTAGCTGGGGTGGATGATTTGCTGTGAAGATGCTATTTTGGACTGCCTCGATAGGGTAAGAATAATATTTGCAAAGTTGAGCTAGCCTACAAGTGATTACAGTTCTAAGATTGTCAGGGATGTCTCCATAACGTAGTGCTTGGGCCCGTGGTGGAGTGTTTGGATTGACCTCTCAACCATCTTGACATTTGACGTAGTACATCTGCTCCATCACCTGATTGTCTAACTAGATTTAGGAGACAGGGAACACCCAAAGAGTTCACCCTTCCCACTGCCCTCTCAGGTATGGATTCTCCCTTCTCTTATTGGTGCCCACTATCTTGAGCTATTAGATGGATACCAGTTTTAATGCAAACCAGGGGTAAGCTACAGCCAGAGTTTGCAACAGTGTTTTCAGCTGGATTTGCAAACCGTGGTTTGACCAAACTATTATTAGTGTTCAGATTGGTTGTACACATCATATTAACCATAGCTGAAACTGGAGGGGGTGGAAACCAAGGAAAGGGGGCATCCATATAAACGGAAAGAGTGCTATAGGCTTGTTTTGAAGTTGGACAGGACCACATCTGAACTAGGAAATTCAATTTCCACTGGCAAAAAAAATTGTCTTGTTGGAAACTGAGTAATGTATCAGATGAAGTGGACTCTAACATTTGAGTTAATGCGGCAATCAATTTGTTTGTCTTTAAGTTATCATGGGACGCTTTGTTTTTGCAGATGGAAAATCAGCCCCAACTGTGGTTGTGCGAATTAGCTCTTGTTTCGGCAAGTAGGCATGAAGGTGAAATCCAATTGCTCTGTAGGTGATTTGGTGACTGCATAAGCTAATTCAGTCCTGTTGCCATCTGCTCGGCTCCATGGAACTTTACTGGTCTAGGTGCTAATTGAATCACCAATGCAGGGCAAAATCCTGCCTCCCACTAAATCAAATAAAAGCTTCGGCACTGGCTTCCAGGAGGTCAATTTAATTCAAAGTGTTTCTGAATCTCTTGTTTGCTTTGCTTTATTTTCTTATTTATTGGTTGTTGTTTTTTAAAAAAAAGCCTGTGGATTTCAGCTGTGCAAATTATTTCTCCGCTGTAATACTCTAGGCTCCATGCATGAGTAATTTTTATTATTTGCATTCTATTTTGTGAATGTAATGAGATTGCCTGCCATTTTCCATCAAGGCTAAAGTTGCTATTAGCATGGAACAAATGTGTTGATATTCTCTTGCTAGTGCCGAAGCACTGGTGTGAAGAAAGCAGCTTTAAGTCTACAGTTCTGTGCAGACTTACCTGTGAATAAGCCGTATTAGATGCAGTGGAACTTACTTCTGAGTAAATGTGTATAGGATTTAGCTGTACAACTACCAAGTTACCAGTATGTGGAACAGAGGAAGAGACTTCCCAATAAATGTGGTTGTTAGTCTTTGTAATTTTGGAATTCTCCAGTTAGCAATGAGAACATGCCTGTGATTACTTTCTTCTGTTAGGATAGTAAATCGCACAGTTTGGTTTAGTGGTTAAGTGCACAGACTCTAATCTGGGAGAACTGGGTTTGATTCCCCATGCCTCCACTTGCAAGCAGACCTTGGGCAAGCCATAGTTCTGTCAGAGCAGTTCTCTCAAAGACAGTTCTGGAAAGAGCTCTCTCAGCCCCACCTACCTCACAAGGTGTCTGTTGTGTGGAGGGGAAGGGAAAGGAGTTTGTAAGCTGCTCTGAGACTCAGAGTGAAGGGCAAGATATAAACCCAATCTCTTCTTCTTCGTCTCTTCATCTCTTCCCCAAACCAGAAAGCCAGTCTGACTTTCTTTCACCTCTACAGACTGGGAGAAGTTTCCTAAAAACCTAGAAGGCATGACCTTTGGATTTGCAGGCTGGGAGCGCCCATTTGGAAACAGTGGCTTCCATCATAGAAGGATGTTTGGCTTGAAACTGTTGAACCTTTATGTAGAGCTTTCCAGTGCTTTGTGATTGGGCAGTCCCCAGGGCAGCCATCCATTACCTATTCTGGACATTAAACAGGGCCTACAGGTTCAGCAATGTTGGGTGACCCCCGAAATAGAGAAGCTCTCAGATTCAAGAGACAAGAGACATAGCTACTTGGCACCTCCATTCCAGTAATCCACTAGGCAAGAACTGCTTCATAGTTCATGGGCAGCTTCTCATTTTTTAAAAGCAAACAGCAAACTTTGAGAAACCCTAGTTATAAATCTGGAAAACTGTGGGATGGAGCCTTGCTTTAGCCAGGGTGCTTTGGCAAAGGATGGCCATTTGTTCCCCTTCCTTTGTCGTTGAAGACTTGGGTCAAACGAAGTGTTAAGATGAATGCATGATTCCTTGCAAACCAATGTGGTGTAGTGGTTAGCAGGACTATTTTTGGGCAGGAACGCACAGGAACGGAGTTCCATCTGGCTTCAGAGATGGCCATGCCCACTACAGCCAAAACCTCTGCATGCATGGCTACAGAGGGAAGGCCTGGAGAATGACACCCCTTCCCCCCCCCGGTGACTCTGAGGTGGACAGGCCAGGGGGCCCCTGGAAGGATTGGGCCTGTCCAAGGGCCAACTTGCTCAGGCTCTCCGCAGCCGTGGGGTGCCTGGGCAAGCCAAGGGGAGGCATGGGGGTGTGGCCTAATATGCTAATCCGTTTCTGCTGCTGTTGTAGCCTATTATACTAATGAGTTCCTGCTGGGCTTTTTCTACAAAAAAAGCCCTGGTGGTTAGAGTGTCAGACTCAGATCCAGGAGTTCCGGGTTCAAATCTCCATTTCGCCATGGAAGCTAATTGGATGACCTGGGGACAGTTGCACAGTCTCAACCTAACGTACCTCACAGGGTTGTTGTGAGGATAAAACACAGGAGAGGAGAACAATGTAATCTGCTTTGGGTCCCCATTGGGCAGAAAGGTGGTGTATAATGTAGAAAATAAATGTATATACCCATGTTGCAGAACCTCATGGCCATGGCTTTTGTACATGAAAGTGACTGGGTCTTTCTCTGCGTTCCCTCCCACCTGCCCACTTCTTTCAGTCATGGATCTTAAGCAGATGGACCATACCAAAATTCACAATTCCTGGATGTTGTCCCGTGTTTCCTTTCAGAAGACACTGCATAGAAACAATGGTCATCCGGCAGATCTGACCAAGATCTGTTAGCAATGCTTGTTGTCATACTGGAAGGCTTGGCAGGATGGTGCTGGGCGTTGTGGAAGGAAACTCTCCATCCAGCTGACTCGTTCATTCCTTTTGAAAACTAAACACAACACTACAACCCCAGGAATCTGTCTTAGCTGAAGTAGAGGTAGCTGTGATGGGAGTGCCTGAACTTGTTGGGTAAATTGAAGTTGGCATGTGGTATCGTATGCTGATACACAGTCCTGCAGGCAAGGTGTGTATGAAGCTTCCTTCCACTGAATCAGACCATTGGGTCTGTCTAGCACAGTATGGCATACCCCAACTGGAAGCAGTGCTCTTTCCCATTGCTTTTTGCTTGCCATCCTTTCAGATGGTGATAACGGGGATTGAAGCAAACGCGAAGGCCATTGAGATGCAGTCCTTCCAGATTAAATTGCAGTTTTTCCATGGATGCCCACCGTCCTTGTCCTTTCACAGCGGTGTCAACTGAATGTTTGCTGTTACTCGGCTTCTATTAATCTTAGTCATGCGCCTGAACACAGCCTATACATTTAAATATGTCAGAAATGCAGTGGCACTTTAACAGTGTTTTCTAGAAATTTAAGAAAGGATCGCCACAGGGGATTCTAATGAGAACAGTCGTTAGGTATCATCTATAATATTTACGCCACACTTACTGTCGTTCTGTGCTGGTGACGGGAATAGGGGGAAAAGGGAAGTGAGCAGCCCACAGCCCTGATGTCTAAGATGCAATAAACACTGAATTTAAGACCATAAAACTAACTTAATAAGTATAGTGTGTTGTAATGTTTAAGTCGGATCTCTGCAGATTAAGGATCCTATGATAATGTTTCCCCTCATGTTTCTCTCTGGCCACTGCAGGGTTTCCTCTCCTGCTGACACTTCCACATGTGGCAGGGAGCTTTGGTGTGAAAAGGATCGTTGAAAAAAATGTTGCTTGTGCACAAGTGCTAGTGACAGAGGAAGCAAGTGCCACAGTGGGGGAGAAAGTCTCTGCAGCAGCTGAGTCATAGGGTCTAAGTCCAGATTTGGCACAATTGATAGATAGAAAAGGAATGGAATCTAGCTCATTTTGATAGAAATTTGATAGAGAGCCAAAGTTTGTACAGTCTTCCTTTTTTCTATCAACTTTAAGATAGAAAGGGCTGTGCATAAAATCTGAAGTATTAAGGTTCGGTGAGCAGAATGGTGAATTTGAACTATGAGAGATCTGGGTTAGAGTTCCATACTTGCGGAGTCATTGGGGGCAAGGTGTTTTCTCATTCCATTAGTTGCAATAAAGATAATGGAGCTGATGGGTGGTCCAGGGAGATAAACCTGCAGGCACCTTTGGAATTCTGACACAGGGTGGTGGGCACAACTAGAATATGGCTGCTGCAGGAACTGGAGCCAGCCACAAAATGGCTTCCATAGCTTGCCTTCAGTTACGCAGGGAGGATCCTTGTGCTGTGGTGGCAGCTTTTGCTAAAGCAGTGTTCTTAAAAATCTGCACAGCCGATCAACTCTTCAGTGGCCAGTCAGATGCCGTGCTGGGCAAAAGCCCCACCAGGCCCCACCCACTTTCTAGAACATTTGGTGGGCACCAGTGTTCCCTCTAAGCTGTGGAGTTTTGTGAGCAAAAATTCTGCTTTGTGAGCTACTGGCATTAAAGTTGTGAGCGAGCGATTTGGCTACTGCATAAATTAGTTTGCTCTGGAGCCATCCTTCCTGAGCTAAGGCAAAAATGTGTGAGCCAGAGGCTAAAAAACTGTGAGCTAGCTCACTAACTCAGCTTAGAGGGAACACTGGTAGGCACCAGGAAAGGTGTTGCCAGGTGCCATGGTACCTATGAGCACTGTATTCGGGACTCCTGAGGTAAACATTGTTTGCCTTTGAACGTGAGGTGCGGTGGTGCCATGTCTGAATGGCTGCTTACAGATTCATGGATCTAAATTCTAAAGATTGTTCACTGTACCATCCTAAGGACAATTACACCCTTCTAACCTCTTTGACTTCAAGAGCTATTGAGTTAGAAGAGTGTAACCATGCTGACAATTGCATAAAAACTTGAAAGGGGGAGGACCTAAAATACAACTGAATAAGAATCACTGGCATTTTTTTATTTGGTGAATATTTTGCCCTCATACAAAGCATAATTTTTTTAAAAAAGGAAAATCTTCTAGTAACCAATGGTACCTGTGAGGATGAGGGCATTTCTCTCCAGCCCAACAGCCACATTCTAAGTATCCTCAATAACTTTTAGGGTTGCCAGTCTCCAGGGAGGACCTGGAGAGCTCCCATAATTGTAAGTGACATCCAGACTACAGAGATCAGTTCCTCTGGAGAAAATGGATGCTCTGAAGGATGGACTCTATGGAATTATACCCTGCTGAGGTCCCTCCCTTCCCCAAGACTACCATCCAAACTCCAGGAAATTCCCAACCTGGGACCGACAACCCTAATAGCACTTGTTCATCAACAGTCATGTTTGCCAAAATGTAAATGGCATTTTACTGCTTCCCTTAATTGCAACTATCCCCAGTAGGTATCCCAAAATCTGTCACACATTTAGTCGAACCTTTTTCATTTTGTGCTTTAAGATTGTTCCTGTATCACTGTAGTGAATCTCAGAGTCTGCTGAGTCCATTTCTAACAAGGCTACTGTGAATTATCATGGGTTCCCAATTCCCCCTTGAAGCCTTCCATGCTTGTAGCTGCCACCACCTCCTCCTGTGGTAGTGAATTCCATGTGTTAATCACATGCATAATAATGGAAGCAAATAATTGGAAATATCCAGTTCTGAAGGCACCTCAGAGTGACCAAGCCCCCCAGAATTTTGTGTCTCTGATGATCCCCTCCTTGGGAGTGCCAATTCCTTGCTTCTTGATTCCTTTCTATGAGAGCAACTTCACTCTCTTGGCTAGCCAGTCTAGTTTTTTTGGTCTGAAATTCCCTTTCCAATATTTTGAAAAATTACAGAGTAATCTTATACAGAATTATTGATCTCATCGGATTTAGAAGGGTTATACCGCAGGTCACGCTGCAGTATAAGACAAGAATGAGAATATTGATGGCAATAGCATTTTTCCAAGTAATTTAGAAGACATCAAGGATTTAACTTTGATCATATATGAAAAATTTTGTTAAGCAGTACAATTTTTTCCAAAATTTGGGAATGATTTAATATGATAAAACTGATTGTATATCAAAAGTCTAATAGTAAATATACATATTGTCTTGAATATTTGGACACATTCAGAACAACATGTGCTATTTTTTATTTTCTGAGTCTGTTATAACAACACTTGTAATCAGTATTCTGTGATAGTTTACAGTGTTGTATAATTAATCTGAAAATCAAAGTAAGAAGTAAATGAGTTGTAGTAGGAAACTAGTTTTACTCCTTATCTTCCCATGATAGAAAAAACTCCTGAGGACTGGAAGTGCTGGGTCTGAGAAACAAGACCAGAGCTGGATTTAGGAACGAGCTAAGGAAGCTATGGTATAATGCCTCAGGTTATGAGGTACCTCTATATACAAAAGAAGACTAAAAATTACTAAATTACTGTATTTTTGACAATGCTGAGGCCTGAAGCCATGTCAAGCTTAAGAGACTTCACAGCATGTCTTAATGTGGTCCTAATAAGAACTTAAGACCGCACACTCTCATCAAATAAATTAAGTCTTAAAAAATGCCATATAATATCTGCATTCTGAATCATTGCATCTATATGACACACAGATTTTTCCATTCTCCTCACAAATCATCTATAATAAACATTCTTCAAAAGGGTGAAAAAGGAAGTCTTTGAAGAAAGCGAGATTTCTAGTATAAATGATAGGTAGGAATAACAAACATTGTGGTGGATATAATTTTTTACAGAATGGCTGTCTTGGGTACCTGGACCAAAGTCAAGGGTTTTGGTCATGATGATGATGTTATAAACCTTGTGTTTGTTGCAGGACCTCAGGGCAGAAACCCCGCTTGGTGATCTATGGCATCATGACTTCTGGGGCAGCAAACTCAGTAGCAATACCAGCCACAAATCATATCGACCGCTTACTGTATTAACGTTCAGGTAAGACAGTGTGGGCCGTACTTAAGACTGCTTTTCCTTTTAAAAAAAATCACACAAAGAGGCTCTAAAGAGGAAGTCACATTTATTGAGGGACTGCCTTCGTTATGAGTGGTTGTTTATAATCTTTTAGACCCATGGAACAAGTTTCTTGTAAGCAGACCCACACAACCGCCCATACTTCTGAAGCATCAAAGTATCACCCAGACATTCTTTAACTGAAGTATCCTTTCGTGCTTTCTCCCTGTTGTTGGAGACAGCGGGAACATTGAATCAATGTCCAAAATTGCCATGATTTCGTGTTGGGTTGTGGAGGCACCAGAAGTGCAGCCAGCTTGCTCTGAGGAGACACATGTCACAGGTCTCCACACCTCTCTCTCTTTCTCTCTCTCTCTCACGTACATAGACCTGCATTATGTGATGTGGCATTATAAATCTGTCTTTTTTTGACAAACTCTGGAAGTTCGTTGAAAAAAAGTAACCTCATCAAGAAAAAAGGAAAATCGTATGAAAAGAAGGGAAAGCTTTGGAGGAAAAGATGAACCTGCTAGCACAAAGCAGTGATTTAATAAATTATCACTTGTGCTGGAGAAGCAAACTCAAGGGCGACGTTGCTTCTCCATCAATAGCCTGTCCCTCTCTTGTCATGAAGCCTCTCAAGCTTACTGTCTCCTCCTAGATGCATAATGTACTTTATGAATGACTTTTTCCTACGTGCCCAGTTTAGCATTAAAATGTTCAGCTGGAAAACAGGGCAGGATTTTCTGGAAACAGCAGGGAGCAAGGGATACACAGGAAGATTGCACATTTTGTTCTTGCCCATCTTATCCTGTCCCCTGAGGTCAACAGATGAAGAGATTACTGCAGGATGATATTAGGGGGGACAGATTACAGTAACAGTAGTTCAGCAGTGGAATCAGCTGCCTAGGGAGGGGGTGAGCTCCCCCTCACTGGCAGTCTTCAGGCAGCAGCTGGATGAAAACTTGTCAGGGATGCTTCACGCCAATCCTGCACTGAGCCGGGTGTTGAACTAGATGGCCTGTATGGCCCCTTCCAACTCTATGATTCTATGGTGAACTTATACTATATGTGTCTTACAGAGATCAGGTTGGCCCAATGGGTGAGTCCAGTTTTCTCCTCTACCACCACCATTTCAAACAAACCCTTGCCTATGGCAGCGTTTTTCAACCACTGTGCCGTGGCACACTAGTGTGCCGTGAGATATTGTCTGGTGTGCCGTGGGAAAAATTCCAATTTCATCCGTAACATATGAACAATTATAAAATAAAGTATTATTATTTCATAATAAAGTAATTATAAAATAATTTCTTTGTGCTTATTTGATTCCTATTCAAGAGAATTACTTTATATATAGTCAATATAGGCACAGAGTTAAATTTTTTAAACATTTTCTAATGGTGGTGTGCCTCGTGATTTTTTTCATGAAAAAAGTGTGCCTTTGCACAAAAAAGGTTGAAAAACACTGGCCTATGGAACATAAGCAACATAAACTCATTAGGGTGAGAGGGAGCCAAAAACTGGATTTACAGCCATTTTTTCCTATCAGCCACGTTGGAGAGAGAGAACACTATGGAGACCAGTGGCTCAATAAGAAAAGACCTTATTATGTAGGTCTCTTCTCCCCCTTTTCCTTCCAAAAAGGTGCCCAGGCCTCCGTGAAAGTCGGAACCCTCCCCTTATCAATGCTGGTTGTGATTACTCAGTGCAAAGGGAAAGGCACCCATGTATGTAGGCTTCTTTTCAAGAGCTGAACCTTCACGGTTCTGGAACTAGGCCTTGGGAAGCCCTTGCTCACCTTCAGCCCAATTTCCATGTAGCTGGAGAAGAACAAAGGGATACATGAAAAAGAGGAAAGGGAGATGAGCAAGCAGGAAATGAAAGTATGAAAAGACAAATATTGAGTGGGGAGGGACAGAAAAAAGAACTAAAGGGGGAGAAGAGGACAAAAGGGGAAGGCAGAGGGACCCTGTTTCCTGGCTTTTTCCTTCACCCACCCTAGTGCTGTTTGCTAGTCCCAGTTTTAAGGAGTGTCTCTGCTCATAACTTGTTTCTCCAGCCCTGTTTGTATAAGTAAGCTGGAGCTAAAAAACCTTTCTGTGCCATCTCTGTGCAAACTTGGTACAAGCTTCGCTTCTGAAACACCTTGCTTCCTTCAGGAACTTTTAAAAACAAACCAACCAACCTTTGTCCACGTAATCTAAATGTTTACCCTAATTTCTAATTTAAGGTGTTTTTTCCTTTGGTATAGGATCAATTATTTTTTAGCTGGAGGCTTCTACCCACTGGGCTTTCATGTCATCAATATAATACTCCATTGTGTTATCTCCGTCATAATCGTTGATGTCTTCTCGATATTGTTGGGTGGGCTACAATACACCAGTAAAGGCAGAAGACTAAACTTGGTTCCCAAATCGTCCCTGCTGGCTGCTTTACTGTTTGCTGTTCATCCCGTTCACACTGAATGTGTAAGTACCTAATTACTCAAGGATTAAGAAGCACTTGGAAATGTCTATGTTCCATTAACACTACCTAATCTGCTCCTACCTGCTAGTACACCTTTTATATGCAATCCAAGTATGTATTAGTATATATGCATATAATCATTGCTAACTCTTGAAATCTTTGTATTGATGTAACAGTCGTTTTTTTTTGCAATTGAGTAATATTTCTGAGATGAAATTCACTTGTAAATGATAGAAAGTCATTAGAATTTTTGTCAGAATGGCTCTTTTTTGTTTAAGATGACACAGATTGAATCACTGGAATAAAGAACAGAGCATCTTTTCTGAAAGGTCTCAAGACTGGTTGTACACTTGCGGGAACAGTGGTGATCTTTGCATGTGCATGACTGGTCCCTTCCCTTTTTCCATGCACAAAATGTGTGTTGGGAGTGGCGGAACTCCTATCTGAAGCCTGTAACCACTTACTCAACTCTTCTGATCCATGTATTGAAACCAGCTGGCCAATGCTTTGCATTCTAAGGTTAAGTAGCCTTGATTGGCTATCAATCAAAAATCTTTCCCATATGTAGCCATAACATTTATAATCATGGGGATTACATGTGGATGCCAGAGGGGGTGCCCCTCAAGTGCTGTAGCACTGACATGGGGACTTAACATAAGAACGTAAAAAGAGCCATGTTGGCTCAGGCTAATGACCCATCCAATACCCTGTGTCATTCAGTGGCCAAAACCCAGGTGCCATCAGGTGGTCCATCAGTGGGGCCAGAACTTCAGAAGTCCTCCCACTGTTGCCCTCCCCATCACCCAGAATACAGAGCATCACTATCCCAGACATAGTGCTCCATCTATACATTATAGCTAATACTAATGATGAACCTCTGCTGCATAGGTTTATCCAGTCCCCTCTTGAAGCTGTCTATGCTTGTAGCTGCCACCACTTCCTGTGGCAGTGAATTCCACATGTTAATTACTCTTTGGGTGAAGAAGTATGTCCTTTTATCTGTTCTAAGCCTACTGTTCATTAATTTCATTGAGCACCCACAAGTCCTTGTATTGTGAGAAAGGGAGAAAAGTATTCCTTTCTCTACCTTCTCTATCCGATGCATAATTTTGTAAACCTCTGTTATGTCATCCCTCAATTGTCAGTTCTCCAACCTAAAAAGCCCTAACCTCTTTAACCTTTCTTCATAGGGAAGATATTCCATCCCTTTAATTATTTTAGTTGCACCTTTTTGCACCTTTCCCAGTGCTAGATCTTTTTTGAGGTATGGTGACCAGAACTGTCCACAGTATTCCAAATGAGGCTGCACCATAGATTTATACAAGGGCATTATGATACTGGCTGATTTATTTTCAATTCCCTTCCTAATAATCCTCAGCATAGCATTTCCCTTTTTATTACAGTCACACACTGAGTTGACACTTTCAGTGAGTTATCTACCATGACTCCAAGATCTTGCTCTCCTGGTCAGTTACCACCAGTTCAGACCCCATCAACATATATGTATAGTTAGTATTTTGGGATCCAATATGCATTACTTTGCACTTGCCCACATTGAACCTCATTTGCCACATTGACCCCCAGCCACCACAGATCCTTCCGGAGCACCTCACAGGCCTTCCTGGTTCTCTCCACCCTGAATAACTTAGTGTCATCCATAGACTTAGCCACTTCACTGCTTACTCCCAACTCCAAATCAGTAATGAATAAGTTATAAAACACTGGACCTAGTACCAAGCCCTGCAGTACCCCACTGCCCATTTCCCTCTTATCCCATGACTGCTGTGTTTACTTAGGAGCCTTTGATGAGGAACTTTATCAAAAGCTTTCTGGACTGTATACCCTCTCTGACATATAGAGCCACTCCACCGCCAACCCTTCCCTCCCTATCTTTCTGATATACTTTATATCTAGGAATCACTGTATCCCACTGATTATCCTCTTCCCACCAAGTTTCTGAAATACCCGCAGTGTCTATATTCTCCTCTGACACGAAGCTTCCCCATTTTACCTCGGACACATCTAGCATTTGTATCTCTAATTCCCCAGACACATTAGGCCTGCAACCTTTTCCCTATGGCCTCTAGACTTTGTCCAGCAGTTAGTATTGTTTGTCACCCTCTCAGTGGCCAGTCCTAATCCATTTCCCCCTAGAACAGTAACAGCTACCCCTTCGTCTCTTAGAGATGGGCCATCTCAAACCAGAGACCTGTAATCTCCTTTCTCCCAGGATTTAGTTTAAAAACTGCTGTGCTACCTTTTTGATTTTAAGCACGAGCAGCCTGATTCCTTCTTGGGACAATTGGAGGCCCAATTCCTTTTGTGTAGGTTCTGCTTGTTCCAAAAAGCATCCCAGTGCCTAACAAACTTAAACCCTTCCTCCTTGCAGCATTGTCTCATCCATACATTGAGACTCCTAATTTGTGCTTGTCTAGCTGGCCCTGTGCATGGAACAAGCAGCGCTTCTGAGAAGGCTATGATCCAGTTGCACCACTGACTGTCATTGAGTGATCTTGATGTGTGGTGCTTCCTTCCATTGTGCTTGGAGATGTATTTAAAAAAAGCAACCTGCTACAGCATGCTCATAAATTTAAAGCTGACCTTAACCAATGAAGTCTGAGAGATTGAGAGGCCTGTCTTCACTGCAGGATGAACATTTTATTTATTTATATCCCACTTTTCTCCTGAACTCCTTACAAAATTGTTCTTGCCTCCTTCATTTTCTCCTCACAACAACATGCTTGTAACAACAAGAGCCCTGAGAGAATGTTATTAGCCCAAGGTCACCCAGCAGGTTTTCATGGCAGAATGAGACTCGAATCTGGCTCTCTCAAATCCTAATGTGTTTCATGAGGTAGAAAGTAGAGTTCTCGGTACCTGTGTTCCGAAGTGAAACCTCAGTGCAACTTTGTAAGTTCATTCACCTTCATTTTTCTGTTTTCAAAACTCTTTGGAATAAAACTAGCCTATGGGCACCCACTGAAGTTTCTTGGCGAGCGGGGAGTTGAACTTGGGTCTCCCAGGGCTGCTGTCAGAATAAAATGGAAAAGGGGGATGTCTTGGAGAAGCTAAGGCTGGTATAAATATGTATTAAATATTATAAATGACTGGCTGCTTGTGTCATGATGTGTAGCCAACACAATGAACACCTTATCTCTGCTCACAGTTAGCTCTTGCATGTTGTGTTTTGAATGCTAGAGATATTTTCTAGCAATAACAGGAATGTGCACATGACCAGAGCTATGCTTATGTTTTTGTTTTTTTTTTGTGGGGGGGGGAGGCTGACAAGGGAGAAGTTGTTTTGGTCCCTCAGTATTTTCCTGTCAATGTAGGAGGTTTCCATCATGGCTCAGAGAGAACCTTTCCCACACTGCCTTCTTCATAACTAATATTTTTTTTACAAAATTTATACTCTGCTTTTCTGCCCTCATAAGGGCCACCAAGATGGCTAACAAATAAAAAAAAATACCAAAATCTTTAAAAACCACTAATCACGACAGAAAATACATCATTAAAACCAGAGTTAAAATACATACAGAAAAATCTGCATGCAGAATGTCCCAGGTTCAATCCCCGGCATCTCCAGTGAAAAAGGACCAGGCAGTAGGTGCTGTGAAAGACCTCTGCTTGGAACCCTAGAGAGCTGCTGCCAGTCTGAGTAGACAATATTGACCCTGATGGACTGCTGGTCTGATTCAGTATAATCAGGATATGCCCAGCATTGGGCATAAAGGAGGGATTGTTGAGGAAACACCTGATGAAACCAGTGGTGGAAAATGGTAACAGAAGGGGATAGAGGAGTCTTCCTGGGGAGAGAGCTCCACTGGGATCCTATTTCACTGTTTATAGGTACCCAATGAACTTAAATAATATAGTTTCACAGATTTCTTTATGTATAATTTGTGTCCTGTGCTGCATTTTGACTTCTGGTATGGGAGATTACTCTGCCTTCTTCCTGCTTATGACGTTGACAACCCCATCAAGAATAAGCCCTCTTTCCCATTGATTTTTATAGGAATTATTTAAAAATACATAGTTAAAAATCTCCCACTGAAATCTTTTGGACTATACAATAACCTTGGTTGGACTGTGCCCACAGTTTACAAATCCCTGGTTGACGGAAGCAGATGACAAAACAATGCAATATTTTAAAAGGAATAGCTTTTTTGTGCACTTCTGCTTTAGTACTTAAAATGTTGTTTCTTTTTTCCATTTCAAGATTGCAGGGATCGTTGGCCGAGCAGACCTGTTGTGTGCCCTGTTCTTTCTGTTGTCATTTCTTGGCTATTGCAGAGCACTGAAAGAGAGTAAGTGTGATTTCTGAATAGAGCTGTGTATTCGATCGTAGAAGTTAAAATGTTCCCTAAAATATGGTGTTGGGCAAAAAGGGAACTTTGTGCCTCCAGGTTCTGGAATGTTCCTGGTTCTTCCTATCACATATAATTTTATTTCTTTTGTCTCATGTCAGAGGTGGCATTTCATTGGCAACTGGTGGTCCCCAGCCCAAGAAATACCCAGCTGTCCTCAACCAGGACCAGGACCTTTTCTGCCCTGGTCCCAACCTGGTAGAACTCTCTGCCAAGTTCCATCTGGGCCCTGCGGGACTTATTATGGTTCCGCAGGGCTTGTAAGGCAGAGATGTTCTGCCGGGCATTTGGCTAAGGGCAGCAATAGTTCCATCTTGTCACTCCCACTTCCACTTTTTTCATCCTCCTGCCATGAGATAGCAGCACCATCAGGCCTTGGACACCATCTTGTTTCTTCTAGAATCTAAAGTTCTGCTGTTTGCTATCTCAGTTTTAATTTTTCTTTGCTGGTTTTATATCACTGTAAACCACCCTGAGCCCAGTTCCCAGGAAGGGCAGTCAAAAATCCAATAAATAATAATAATACCCCTGATTTTTTCCCCCCTTGTGACTTGTCCACTGCTTTTCTAGGTGGAAGAATCATGGAAGTTTCCTGGTCTCCACTACTGTTCATACTGGATCTCTTTACCTCTCTGCTGCTGCTGGCTCAATTTCACTTCTCCTCCATGATGCCTCTGTTCCCCCCTCCTTATCTTCACTTCTTCCACTTTGTGGTATTGTTGGACAACTCCACAGCCTCAGTGTTGGGCACCATTTTGATTTTCTGTACCCCAAATGCCACCTGAATTCCATTTTCCCCCAAATGTCAGACATCACTCTTAATGTTCTTTGGCAGAGGGGGGTGAGGTTTTCCCATCTGAATTATTTTTAACAAATTGGATTTCCCTGAAAACCTGGAGTTTCCCAGGGTTGTGTGAATGTAGCTTGGATTGGACTGTAAGCTAGGAACCTGTGTTTAGGTGTAATGCAAATTTAAAAGATCACAAATATTTGCAGCATTGTGCGTGCATGAGGGCTTGCATCCTACTACACAGAAGCTTTCTGTATTTATCTATGTGTAAAGTAGTCCTAGGAGATTAAAAAATCTGGGTTAGAAGAAATTGATAGCAATTTACTGAAAAGCCACATGAGAGCTAATAAATAATAGACTGGAAGGAGCTGTCTAAATCCTGAACTATTCAGTATTTATCCCCTCTGTTTAACCCAGTTCTTAAGAGGCACTAAAGGGGGTTTAGGTTTGGTATCCTACAAACAATTTCAGCTGCACAGGATGATAATGTTGTTTTGAAATGTTTCATCTGACATCCCTGTTTTTATACTGTTGCCATTTACTTCTCTTGCCTCATTACAAATGAATATGGGCTTGCCAGAGCTGATGTCCATTTTTCATTTCATTAATTTAGGCAAGCTCCCACTTGTAAAAGGAGATCTTAATGCCTTTCAATCATGCTAGCATCCTTTTAGAGTGTGTGTTTTATACGAGCCTTTATTATGTTGTGTTACTCAAATCAATGCAAATATGGGGGCGGGGACTAACAAGCAAAATGTCCCCCACACATGGTGTCTTCTACATGTGTAGGTTCCATGTCAGTGGGGTAATTATTGTTGAGTCAGGCGGTCTGGTGTATACCTGGGTCCCAGTTTGGCCCAGTACTCTGATTAGGAAGGAAAAATGAGACAGAGGTACAAGGCTAACAAGAGACAAGGCTAGGAAGTTAAAATGCATTGGGAAGCAAAAGAAAAAAAAATGGACCAGTATTGCAATACAGTAACACAACACTTTCTTGGATGTTGCTTGATTGGAGTGAATGGGGACTCTTAAGGGGAAGAAAAATATGCGTTACCTTGAACCCAGACTTGAACCCATACACGAAACTACCTTATACTGAATCCAACCATTGGCCCATCGAGTTCAGTGTTGTCTACTCAGACTGGCAGCAGCTCTCCAAGGGCTCAGGCTGAGGTCTTTAATTTCACCTGCTGCCAGATCCTTTAACTGGACATGCTGGGGATTGAACCTGGGTTTCCCTTGTTTCAGGACAGAATTGCCATCTTAGGCTGGATGAGGAGCAGGGCTTTTTTTTCTGGGGGAATGTGCCGGAACAGTGTTCTGGAACCTCTTCAACAAAATTATTTTTAAAATGTTTCAAAGTTCATGAGTTTTCAATATACGGATTGAAAACTTCATTTCTCTCTTGAGAGTTCCGGCACCTCCTTTTCCAGAAAAAAACCCTGGTGAGGAGGAGAGTACGACAGCCTTACGTTATTAGTCAGAAAACTTGAGTCAGTCAAGTCTAAGCTTTAATGGGACTTACGGGGGCCGAATCAGTGTGCCCTTTGGAGCATGTCTGTGGATTGACCACTTCCCTGTGAGAGCATCTAGGGAAATTCCTGCTGCTTCAGGATCCCCGCTCCCCGTTTTCATATCAAATGGGATTATTTTATCCAGTCTTCTGGCAGTGAAGTCAGAGAGTATTTTGTGGTGTGTGTCCCCTTTAATCAAGTAACAGTTTTTAAATAGTATCTGTTAATTTCTTAAATATAAGAATCTATAACAGTATGGGTAGTATGAATGCCACAGAAGAGCAGCCGTTCCTTTCCTCACTCAGATGAATAAAATGGCTGTTCTAAGATGGCGGTTGCTGTGCTCTGTGTTTGCATCATCCTAAAAACAAGGAAATTTTACTTTTTTTCAGAAATATTATTTTAGTCTCCTACAGATTCATAAAGATTCATTGAATTAATTTATTGTCGAAAGCTCATAGGTAAATTGGTTCAGATGTCTTTAATCAGGAGAAAAACCTAGTGTATGTATTAAACTTGACAGTACTGTGGGCACTGTTTCCAAGTCAAAGTCAACCTAATTATTAAATTGATACAGTAAATCAGGTTACATGGAACTGACATAGTAAGGAAGATTCACATCAGAATGTTCAGCCAAACCGGCAGTTCTCATAGATCTTCGTCCCAAAACGGCTTCATTGGAGCATGAGCTATATGACCTCACAATGTGGAGTTTAATTTACTTCTGTAAACTAAATTCTCTTATGTAAAATGACAGAAACACTTGTGGGCATTTAGCCTTTGGAACAGGAATAAAAATGCTTGCTAAAAGTCTTTGGCATACATTAAACTTGTGACCATCTGGTGAGGGTGGCAGAAAGTCTTCCCACAATATGGTGTACCACTTTAAACTAGATTCAGGTGCCAACCATGAAGCGTGTTCCACTCTCTGTCAAGAGATCGTAGTGGGAAGCGGCATAGTCACAGGGAGTGTGCTTCGTTAAACTGATTAACGCACTTGGCATGTGTGTGATTTTTTTAGTAATTGGCATGCATTTGTTGCTTTACGTTTTCAAAGTCAATTGACAGGGATTCAAAAGCTAAATTGATTATTTGACATTGCCAGAATGTATATTCAGTTTCTGTAACTTCACAAGATACCTTGTGTGTGTGTGTGGGGGGACGGACTGAATAATGTTTGTGATCAGAGTTTTTTAAAGAAAAAATATGGAAAGCCTCTCTTATCAAATCTTGATCACTTAAGCAAAACAAGCTTCTTCAGTGTGCCAGTTTTGCATTGGTTTATGATGCACTTCAGAATAAAAAGGAAGGATTTCTGGAAGACTCTTAATTCCAAAGGAGAAGAGATGCTGTTAGCTTTTGTGGTAGTAGAAAAGAGCAAGAATCCTAAGTAGCACCGTAAAAACTAACATTTCTGGCAGTTTTCATGAGTCACTGCTCACTTCTTCAGATACCTTCAGATAGTTTTCGTGGTTTCCTTCTCTGAACGTGCTTCTGTTTTTGATTGGGCTGAAGGGATTCTGATGAGGAGCTGGGCTATAGGGATCAGCACCCCCATTTCAGATCCCCCCCCCGTCTGCTTGATTTGGAAACCATCGTTGAAGTGAGTTCCTCCTGAATCTGCTGGCAAATGCTGTTGAGGTAGATTGCAGATATCATGAGAATTACAGCTCTGAAAAATCAAGGTAGACACACAAAAAAGAGGATCTGATTTATTTGTGTGTGTGCATGCACTGCGCAACGCAAGCTAGAACAGCAGTAACTTGGACTTTTTAAAAAAGCCACAAAGAGCATGGTGCCACAAGGAGTGCATACCTGCAGAAGGCTGTTTTTAACACTTGAAAAGGTGAAATTAGTAGCATTTGGAAGACCATGGATGGAATTTGGGCTATTAAGGGGGTGAAGGGGAAGAACATAACAAATAAAAATAGGATTATGAAAAGACATTAGCGAATCCCCAACTGGCACTGGTTAACACTCTGTTTTACTTGCAGCGTTTTAGTTTATAACGCTCATATTGAATGCTCTGGTAGAGCGGTGTGTGAAATATTGTGATTACTTAAACTTGTTCTGAACTCCTAAGCATTGTAGAACTCTGTAATTTACTAACAGAACTGGTTGTGGATCAATATTAGACAGTAACTTACTTAATGGAATGAAAATGCTGACACAAATCTCTCTTAATTGCAGATTTCAAGCCAGAAAAACACCACACTTCCTTCCCTGTAAACACTCCACCAGCAGTTAGCAAAAAGAACTTCCTTATATTAAGATTTGTTATTTGTTCCAATACATTCCATCTCAAACTCAAGTTCGTTCTGTGTATACCTTCATGGGCTGTTGGTTAATTTTCTGTGTCCTTTTTTTTTTTTTTTTGCACTGGTAGGTAAAGAAGGAACCCCTGTTTCTGTAGCCTGGATCTTGCTGAGCATTCTCCTAGGTGCTGTGGCCATGCTGTGCAAAGAACAAGGAATCACGATACTGGTAACAGTTCAAACAAGTGACTATTTTGGATTTGCTAACTTTGTGAAAAATTAACAATCCTCTCTCTGACGTTATTTATATGCGCCCCCTTGCCCAAACTGGTGTGGAGATTCGGGCTGCGGTATCACCAGTATGCTGATGACACCCAGCTTTATCTGTTGATGGGAGGTCAGCTGGGTACCACCCCAGGAAGTCTGGTTGAGGGGTTGGAGGCTGTGGTGGGATGGTGGAAACAGAGCTGGCTGAAACTGAATCCATCTAAGATGGAGGTTCTGTGGCTGGGGTGGGGAGATTCCGGTCTGGGGTGCCACCTCCCAGCCCTTGAGACCGGCACCAACTGTCAAGAGCTTGGGAGTGATCCTGGATGCCTCCCTAATAATGGAGGCCCGGGTCACTAATGTTGCCCCCTACCTGTCTTGCCCTGATCTAGCCACAGTAATCCGTGCAATGATCATGCCCAGACTGGACTACTGTAACTTGCTCTATGTTACCCTACCCTTGAGGCTGACCCGAAAACTCCATCTGGTACAGAATGCAGTCATGCGGGTCCTCGCGGAGATTCCACATGCAGCACACATCCACCCTGTACTACCTGAGCTGCAGTGGCTTCCAGTGGAGTACTGGATCAAGTTCAAAGTTCTGGTGTTGACCTTAAGGCCCTTAACGGTCTAGGACCCACGTATCTTTGGGATGGCCTCTCCTGGTACACCCCCAGGAGAGCACTGTGCTCAATAGATCAAAATCTGCTGGTGATCGCCGGCCCAAGAGATATCTGGTTATCCTCAACCAGAGCCAGGGTGTGTCCACCCTGGCTCCAGCCTGGTGGATTCTCTGCCAAATAACATCCGTGACCTGTGGGACCTGATACAGTTCCGGAGGGCCTGTAAGGCAGAGATGTTCCACCAGGCGCCACCAGGACAGTGATGGCTTTGTCTTTCTGGCACTCCCACCCCTTGCCTCCCTATGAGGCCAGTGGCACCATCAGGAAAATTTTTAACTTTTACTGCTGCGTTTTAAGGGTTTTAATTAGTCTTTAATGATGTTTATATGATATTACGTTGTATACTGCCCTAAGTCCAGTTTTTCCAGGGGAGGGTGGTTTAAAATCAAATTTAATAATAACAATAACAAAGGAGATCTCTTGATCTCTCAAGGTATATATTTTCTGTAGCTTTGCTTGTAGCGTGTTCAGGTTTCTCTATGGAAATGGTGATAAACCTTTCCTAAATTAAGCACAAAATTCCAAGCAAGCTTCCTGGTATTTTTTTTAAGCCCCTTGTTTTTTGAACCATTTGAATCAGTTAAAGAATTCGGCTTCAAAAAGAGTACTAATGCTGATTTCGTTGCGTGGCTTGTCGGCAGCTTTACTGGGGAATGACTAAGATTATAACCATACAATCTGTCAGCAAATCTGCAAAGGCTGTTTGAATGACACTTCATCATAAATTAGGCCAAGGCTTGTATAAGCAGTTACTGTTTTTCTTGTATTCTTCCTTTGGGAATTTAGTTCAGCCCAGTTTCAACAAAGGGAGAATATACCCATATGTTACACTGAATACCAGCGAATAACTCTTCTCACCCCTGGAACACATACAAATAAGTGTGATGGGTGCTTTGGTCAGCAGGTAGATTTTACAGGTCTTTCGAAAGGCTAATAAAGAGGGGTTCCTGGTGCACCATTTGATAGACAGATCTAAGGAGATGCCCATAGTCTGTAATTAGCTTTCTTATTGGCTATCAATGGGCTACATGGAAGTCACTCACATAAACCCATGAAACTGCCTTCTGCTGAATCAGACCATCAGTCCATCAAGGTCAGTACTGTCCACTCAGACTGGCAGCAACTCTCTAGGGTCCCAGGCAGAAGTATTTCACATCTTCTACTGCCTGTTCCTTTTTAACTGGCAATGGTGGGGATTGAACTTGGGTCTTTCTGCATGCCAAGCACATACTCTACCACTGAGCTATAGCCCCTCCCTGATTGCAGGATTACCTCCTAATTGATACAGAACCAAAAGTTAATACAGACAATTATCCGTTACTGTTGTCTCTCTTTAATCCTCTCTTTGTAGGGTTTAAATGCTCTCTTTGATGCTGTGGTGATTAATAAGCTCAACATTTTGGAAGTTGTACTGAAGATTCTGCGTAAGGATAAGTCACTGGAGGTGATTTTGTTTAACTTTAGATTGAAAGGGAATGCCTCATTCATTTGTGTTCTCTTAATGGTTAATGTCTGAATGTTGGTATCGGTATCATAACACTCTGGGACATCTTTCCAGCATCATAGAAGACAAGTGACAATTTTTAAGGCTGAAGGGCATTTTCCAGAAAACATGTTTCTGATCTAAGCCCAGCATGCTTCAACTGGACAAGCGTTTTGGCAGATAGACTACAAATGTGAAATGGAGCGTTGCTTTTCCTTTTCTGTTCCTTCACAAAATTGGCTCCCGGAGTGGCTTATGTGAATGAAAGCTGTAAATCCAGAAAGGTTTCTCCAAAGAAGAATCTCAAGGGTGCTGGATTCAGGTGTGATAGGAGGTGGCTCTTGGCTGGAGCAAGATGATTGGCTGCCTCTCATCCTCCCTCTGGCTTCCTCGGTGGCCATCATATGAGTGACTCTTACCAACTCTAGCTAGGAGCCCTTGCATTACTTAATCAAATGGCTGAGAAGGCCTTGCTTCAAAATAACATAATTGCATCTGTCCCAATCTGCTTTTCCAGTACTGCTGCAGTACCTCTCAATTTTCCAGTACCTCTCAATTCTAAAAATTCCATGCGATTGAGATAGTTCTGGGGGGAATGCAATGACTGTATGTTGGATCTTTTCATGCCCTGCCTTTGAAATGAATAGATAGATTCAGGCCGGTTTTCAGACTTGGTGCCTAGATCTATGGCCTGCTTTTGTGATTTTATAGTGCTAATTCATGGCCACCTGAACTTCTACACCTCTTTTGCTAGCTGACTTCCTTTCTTCCCATCACCTGTTGTTTGTTTGGGTCCCTGTCCTTCATGACACTGAATTCGACTTTCTTCAGCCACCAGGCCACCCTCCCTTCAGGACTACTCAATCTCTCCTCCCTTATTCAGACAAGAATATATAGCTCTCCTGTTGACCCTGTATTGGTTTTCTCTTACGTTATCATTAGCATGCACACACTCTGTTTCTCTGTCCTCTTTGCTCTTCGTTTTGCTTAGGCCACTGCATATTTCTGTTAGTTGCCCTGCTTCTGGCACTCACGCCTTTTGGGACTAGTCCTTTCCACTCAGATTTCCACACCAAGGCTCTTTCTGTCCGTAAGCATGTTAATTATATTGTGAATTGCCTTGAGAGCCAGTTTGCTGTAGTTGGGTCAATGGGGGTACTCAGGCTCGGCTCCCATGGTGAATCTCTGCTGACAGAAGGGATTTCCCTCATGAAAGCAACACTCTCTCACACACACCCCAGTGTCCCCTCAAAGCTGAATTAGTGTGAGCTAGCTCATATTTTTTTAGACTCAGGCTCACATATTTTTGTCTTAGCTCAGGAAGGATGGCTCCAGAGCAAACTAATTTATGCAGCAGCCACTCACAACTTTGATGTCAGTAGCTCACAAAGTAGAATTTTTGCTCACAAGACTCCACGGCTTACACGGAGCATCCCCTCCCACTGCAGCCTCAAAATTATCCTTGAAATGGTGCTCTTGGGAGGCCTACAGGGGCAGCAGGATGGTGGGGGGGGAGTTAAAGTTCTGTAGGAGGAAGAGGGAATCAGAGAAAATCAACCCCCCCCCTTTCTGTTAGTGGGACTTTTCTACGAGATGCAGCCTGTAGTCTGGAAAAGCTCAAATTAATTTTCAAAAAGTCCAAAATAGGTTGAAATATCAGTTTTAATTTCATGTCTGACAAAAATTTGAAATCTTATTGCTGTAGACTTGTTAGCTGTCATTATTATTGGGTGCATATCAGTTTCAAAAAATGCAAATCACTATCAGATCTCTTTGCCATTACACAACAGTTGTAAAAATTTTACAGCATGTCCATTATCTCTTATAGCATGCTGGCTATCAAATACAGTAAAACCCTAACTGCTAAATATAAAAAGCTGCTGCGAAGATTGCAAATATCTTTGTGGTGAAGCATTCACAATGTTATAACTTAAAGATGGTTAGAACTGTGAAATTAGCGATGTGTCCAAGTTGCTCAATAAAATACCCAAACAATTGTTTCAGATTCTTTTTAGATGCTTGTTTTTAGCTCCAGACTGTCGTATACCTCACCAAAATGCTAATAAAACCATCCATCCTAAGTTGACTTCTGCTATTTTACCCTTTACAACCATTCCTAAGCTGATTACTTGTAAGTAAATCACAGTAATTTCACCAGGACTTGACTTTCAAATATGCATTCTATTAGGTATCATGGAGGCCATACAGAAGTTACACAACCGATAGCTAACTTTCTTGTAGCCATAAAGATATAACAGGGGCATTCTTCAAACTATCCTTGATATGAGGCTGAATTCCACCACTTCTGAGTATGGCATGCCAGGAGGGCCAATATGCTACACATCGGGACTAATTGGCCACTAAGGCCACCAGGAAAAGTTCCGATGGGCCAATAGCTGAGGCTGCCCTACCTGAGGCAGGTACAAGGTGGATGGTAGCAACTATCAGCCACTGGCACCCAGCTAACATGAGGCAGGTGCCTCACTGCAAGCCAGTGAGCCCCACCTCATGGGAGCCTGTGCACCTCCCACAAGATGGGTGGGTGTGTAGCAGACTGAAGCCACAAGCAGCCCACTCCTTCCCTGAGAGAGCCAGTTTGGTGGAGTGGTTAAGTGCATGGAATCTAATCTGAGAGAACTGGGTTTGATTCCCCATTCCTCCACTTGCACCTGCTGGATGACCTTGGGCAAGCCATAGTTCTGTCAGAGCTGTTCTCTCAAGGACAGTTCTGGAAAGAGCTCTCTCAGCCCCACCTACCTCACCGGGTGTCTGTTGTGGGGAAGGGAAGGGAAAGGAGTTTGTAAGGGCAGGGTATAAATTCAATATCATCTTCTTCTCCTCTCCCCTCTCCTCCAGGATTAATGGGTGCTTCGTGAGCACCATGTAATTGGTCGTAGCAGTTTTGATCCAGAATGCGTTGTCAGTTCCTTAAATGGCAGCTGTGATTTTTCTGAACATTTTGCTAGTGCATTAAGAGGCAGCTACCAATTTTTTTCCTGCCCTTAAAAGCACATGAACCCTCCGGGTCAGAAGAGAGAACCTGGAGGAGAGGTCTCTTGGTCTTCCACTACCTCACTCCACCTTACCTTTGAGTTTCTGCCCTGCATGGAGTTTTACCAAAAACCAAAGGGATTAGGTGTTTAAAACTTTCATTTTTAACCCCCTCAGATCTGGGAGCCTTGACATTTTCCCCCTGGGAATGGGTCTAAGACTGACCGTCCTGGCACAGCCTGACCTTGGGGGTGGGGAGAGCTGTCTGTGACATCAGAGTCTTGAAACCAAACACTGGCTGCGGTCGCACACACTAAATAACCACTTTCAATCCACTTTCAGTGCACTTTCCAAGGGGATTTTACTGTGTGAACTGGCAAAATCCAGTTGGAAAGTGCATTCGAAGTGGATTGGAAGTGAATTATTTAGTGTGTGTGACTGCAGCCACTAATGCTTTGGTAGATTTTCCAGCAGTTTTACAGATTTCCCAGGACCTTTTAAAACCCAATCACAAATTAGGGGTGCAAGCTCAAAAGTGTTGCTCCAACCCTGCTGCTTTTCAGTCACTTCAAAAGTCTGGATAACAGAGATTAAGATACCAAGGGAGGAAAACAGTAATGATCCACCATAGCACTTGACAGCTTGGCCAAAAATGACAAATTGCAGTTGAAATTTCATTTCCTTTGGAGACCTCATAGATCATCATATACCCTTTCTGCAACGTAATTTTAGGATTTAATTTCCCCATCCCAGAAAATAAGGCTGCCTTATTCGTTTGTCTTTTCAAAATAAGCAGTATCATGCTTTCTCCTACTTTTGTTTTCTATTCATCCTTTCTGAGAGGAAAAAGAAGTAAATATCTGGCATATCTTCTCCCCTCTATCTAGAGTCTGGTGGTGTTTCGAAAAGGACTCCTCTTCAGGACAACTATTCTGCTGTGTGGAGGGGCCACCATGCTGTATGTACGGTGGCGCATTATGGGCACAGGGCCACCCGCTTTTACTGAAGTGGATAACCCCGCCTCGTTTGCGGATAGTCTGTTTGTGAGGGTAAGTTGTAAGCTTTCTGCTTTTCTGTGAGGTAGAAAACATGACTGTTTAGAAGGGAGAGAAACATGCTGTAAAACAAATGCTTGGTATGCAGAAGGGCCAAAGGCCAGGCTTGGGTAGAAGGACTAGCAAAGCATTTCAGTCCACTAGAATAGACGATACTGAGCCGCAGGACCAGTGGTAAGATGTTAGGCAGCTTCATGTGTCAAATGCAGGTTTACTTTAGAGCCCTCAAATAGCCCAGACTAGCCTGAGCTCATCAGAGCTTGGAAGCTAAGCAAACAGAGTCAGACCTGGTTAGTGCTTGGATGGAAGACCACTAAGGAAGACCAGGGTTGCTATGCAGAAGAAGGCAGTGGCAAATCACCTCTGCTCATCTCTTGCCCTGAAAACCCCTTCAGGGGGTCATCATCAATTGGTTGTGATTTGATGTCACTATTATTTAGTAGTAGTAGTAATAATAGTATTTAGAGCCCTCAAAGAATTGCCCCTTTATTAGCTTAAGTTTTAAAGCTTATAATGATTACTCTGAAAGGTGTGGCTCAGCTGGGGGGGGTCTTTTCAGGAAATGGGGGATGTGTTATAGTCAGTCTGGGTTATAATCCAGTGGGTTTCCCCACTGTTGGCTGCAGAATGGATTCACCATTCTTTGTAGCCAGCAAAGGGATCTGGCACTGTGTGCACTTTTTTAGGTCAAAGCCTGAGACTAAAGGGGGGGGGGATGTCCTGGCTGCACAGAACAGTATAGTCATTGATACGAAAGGTTCATGAAAGATCTAGAACTTTCAGGCCATTGAGGCTTTGATCGCCGGTAAACATCATTCACATTGATCCTGAGCAGTGTATGGTCAAGTAGACATTTGGATGGCATCCAAATTATATGTAATAGGAACCAGCAACACTAGTGTGTGTATATTTATACACACACAGACGGGTAACAACCTAGATTCAATTGCAACACTAGAGCATTAGAGTTAAGACATTTGATAAATGTCCTTTTTTAGCAAAGGCCTAAACAAAACTCTGTGTCAAGTAGTTGGGAAATTTGATTGTCTCTCCTCCCCACCCCTTCCCTGCTCAACACCCACTCACGTTCAATATGAAGTAAATGTTTGTTTTTCTTGACTGACAGGCTATAAACTATAATTACTACTATTCCTTGAATGCATGGTTGCTACTGTGTCCCTGGTGGCTGTGTTTTGATTGGTCAATGGGCTGTGTGCCCCTTATTAAATCAGTCGCTGACTGGAGAATAATTGCACTAGCAGTCCTTTGGTTCTGCCTAATTGCTCTGATGGGCCAGGCCTTGCGCTCCGAAGACAGCCAGAAGAGAAGGTAAGAGACACGGCTGAATTTCAAATTTCTCCCTGGGTTACATGCATTATTTTCTTAAGCTTGGCATCGTTCCGTTTGTTTGGGTTGGGGGGGGTGTTTTCCCCCCTTTTTTAACAAATCATTGTGGAATCAATACCTTAGCAAGTGCAGTACAAATAAATATTTATAACCGTGACTTCATTCTCTTCCCAATTTGGTTCCATCATTTTTTACACTGACTCCGGGGGAGACAAAACTTGTAAAAAGGGAGGTATGGGTGGCTGCTTTATCTTCTTGAATTGGCATTTTGAGATCCTTAACTCTGTGGGGGGTAAAAAGTAATTTGTGGTCAGAATGAAGTGTAATTGATGTATGTTGTTTTCCTTCACCTCTTTTTGCCCCCCCCCAACAATGTTTCTTTTGTAAAAAATAATAATAAAAGAACTTAAGAAAGAACTTGTGGGGGGGGTGTAGTGATTCTGGCTGCTGATTAAAAAAATAAAGTGCTTGCCCTTGAGTGATTATTCTTTATCAGGAGATAGACACAGAGAAAATAATGGAGGGGGGAAAACCTGTTATTTTTCAGAAATTAAAGTTGCTGTAAGAAGGCTGTGAGTGGTAAAACTGTACCTTCTGAGAATACATGACAGATGTCTTTCTAGTGTCGTTGCCTAGATTATATAATATGTGAATCAAAGAATTACTTGTTTTTGCTGTTTTCAATCTGCAGATTTGTCAGACTGGGAAAGGAAAAAGTGCTCTATGCACATTTAATCCATTTTGTTCTCTCCCATTTAAAGTTCTTGATCTCACAGTGCTTTTTAAGTGCTCAAACATCTCTTGTGCATTATTTTAGTACTCTCACAATAGTGCGCTAGGTAGGATTACCCTGTATTGCTGGGGGGAGGGAGACCAGGGAGCCCCCCGGGAACAGTATGGGACAGGCACAAAGCGGGAGTTTACAGCCTAAGCTTTCCTTAGGCCACCTAGTGATTTCCCAGTCAAGTTGTCATTTGAATTCCAGACTTCTGAGGTCACACGATTAACCGTTTTGCTATAACGGTCCCCGTCTCCTTGTCCTAAGGTGCTCTTCTGTTGCCAAAACGTCAGGTCTTCCAAAGGTTTAACATTTGTATTTGTGGAGGAGGGGAGGCAAGACATTTCTCATTTCCCTTTCTCCGTTACTGCAGACTGAACCCTCCCCCACCCCCCCACAAAGACTCCCTGTTCTTGAGAGTTCACAGATCTGCAGGAACACAGTTATTGGGGCACAGAATTAGGAGAAGAGAGGTAGGAAGCTACCTGAAAGGAGACCTGTATTAAATGTACATTTGGGGTAGATAATCTTTTGTCCTTGTTCAGTTTTGTGGCGATAGGCCACAAGGAGTTAGATTCAGACTATATTTTCTGTTAACAGAAGGGAGAAAGTGTAGATATGAGCGTTTGCTGAGATCTGGAATTTCAGGCTACAAGGACACACTTTCTGCCCAGGGATGTCTCGTGTTGTACATACCGAGGGTTGACTCCAAGGAACTATTAGATGACTCCAAGGAACTATTATAAGAGCTCCACTGAAAGAACTGAACTTCTTTTTTTTAACCTCCTGCAGCAGTCCGCTCAGCTCCCAAAAACATTGTTCCTGCACGATGGAGAATTTTCATGAACAGTCTGTGTGCAGGGCAAAGTCAGAGTCTGCAGTGGGATGGGAAAACTGCAAAATTGCCCCTTCCACCCTTTTCCACCGGCAAAAGTGTTTTGTGCTAGGAGAAAGCAACCTTTTGATTCAGTGCCAAGTATTTGCCTTCCCATAGAAGAGAACAGGAAGACCACGCGTGCTCAGGGCACCAGACATGCAGTTTCTGGTGGCTTGCCATGCGAGTCTGCAGAAGAAGAGCCAGGTTCGAGTTCAGTAGCACCTTAAAGGCCAACAAGATTTCCAGAGTATAAGCTTCCAAGAGTCAACACTCACATTGTCAGATATCTGATGAAGGGAACTTTGACTCTCAAAAAGCTTATACCCTGGAAATCTTGTTGGTCTTTAAGGTGTTACTGGACTCAACTCTTGCTCTCACAAATATAGTTGAAACCTATAGACTGAGTCAGCCATCATCACCATCACAACCTTTATTGGCACAGCTATAACATCAAAGAAGAACTAACAATACAGTTTGCCAAACAGCCAAGAAGCCAAGATAAAAGCAATATAAATACAAATCAGGCAGCGTTGAATGACAATAATAGTAATAATAATAATAACAACAGTAAAAGGAGAAATCCAAAACAACAACAACAGCAAACAATTGCAGCAAGGAAGCTTAACCAACTGGGAAGGAAAGAGAAACATTCTAAAACATGGTTAGACAATTAAGTCTTCTTATCCTGTAGTGGTCAACAAGACTTAGCACGTAACAAGTATACAGACATGGCATTTGTGTATTCTCTTTTGAATCTCTTAGGGTCCCTCCAACATTACCTTTCAGTGACAGGTGGCCTCTTCCCAAATTGCTTCGTAACGTTGAAAGTTCAAGGTCATGCGGATGGAGGCCATGCCTCCTTTTCTTAGGAACTTGAGCAAAACTGGCGTAGAGGGGACAGCTGCATGAGCTTTTAGATATATGACATTACCAAACAGTGCAAAAATTATTCATACTGCTGCGGCTCCTGTGCTGCTACAGGGCACATTTGAAAAAAAATGCTCTTTGAAAATAAAAGAACAATTTATGGGAGTATTGTAGAGATTTTCTATTTATATTTGTAAATTTATATTTTCTGATCTCTAGAATCCTCACACTGGGATTGGGATTTCTCATTATCTCTTTTCTTCCTGCGAGCAACCTTTTCTTTCGAGTTGGGTTTGTCGTTGCGGAAAGAGTAACCTACCTCCCCAGCATTGGCTACTGCATGCTGATAACATATGGATTCAGTCTATTGAGCAAACAGGCGAAGAGAAAGGTACTAACGAAATAATCTATATCGTGGACAACTGGGAGGGATACACAAAAGGGCTTTAAAAGGGCAGTCTTTAACGTGTGTCTCCTTTCTCCAAGAAATTACTTGTTGCTGCTCTGCTGGGCCTCTTGTTGATAAATGTATGGCGTTGTGTTATCCGCAGTAACCAGTGGCGATCTGAGGAACAACTTTTTAGGAGCGCTTTGTCCGTGTGTCCACTGAACGCCAAAGTAAGATTTTTAAAAAACTTATCTAATGACAGTATCCTGCCACTTCAATTCTTCATCACACTAGGAACTGGCTTTTCTTTTAAAATGTGTGACCGCTTTTGCCGGGTGCCCAGTCCTTCACAGCCCTCCTTTTGTTAATCCTCATAATAATCCTACGATATTGGTCCAGATTCGGTCCATTTTATGGAATGGAAAATGTTGTTCAGGGAAAGGATGTCTGAAGGCCCAGCAAGCTTATTTCATGGAAATTTTGTCCTGTGTATTGAACGGTTATAGTAAAGACTTGTGGTGGCATCTTAAGTGATGTTAATGCCTTTCTAATTCCATTGAAGTCAGTGGTTTTAGAAAAATGTTAATCTCTTCAGGATTGTACTGTTAGCATTTTAAGGCTGTGGGCCTGCATTTTCTTCTTTGATGCTTTGCTCCCCAATTAAATTTTTATTTGTTTATTTGTTTATTGGATTTATACCCTGCCCTCCCCACCGAAACAGGCTCCGGCTTACATAAAAGCATTAAAACAGTTTAAAAACACATAAAATCTAAAGTGCAATGCATACATACATGCCTATGCGATGGCAGTTCTAATTGTTCTAAACATGCCCCATGACAAGTAGAGGCATTTTGTCACCCCCTGCTTTGATTTTTGCTTTCAGTTCTCTGTGTTCTGGGGTGCTAGATGCAGTTGGCTTAGCATGGGATTGCTTCCACGGCTTGCCAGGGAGTGTAGGACTATGGATCAGACCTAGTCGGCTACCTCACTGAATCTCACATAATTCCCCTCCTTACTACAGCCACCATCCCACGTGGCTTTGGTCCATGCAGGTCCCAAACCCCCCAGCATAACTTTTAGTGGGGGCCCCTCACACCTTTGTCACCAGCAGAAAAACTGGTTGGAGCCAACCCTATAATTCTGTGAAAGCTGTTTCATACCCTCCTTCCCATACATGCAGGTTCGTAGCCTAAAAATGGCAATTCTCCATCAATTACACGAGTTGTTTAGAATCAGTGGGTTGGTTGCCAGCATAACTGTTGGCCATGCTGTATAAATTGCCTACCCTTTTAGGTTTTCTGTCTGTGTATCGAGTGGTTTTTGAAGTGGTTGCTTGAGTAACGTAAATATATTGCCATTTTAATTGTAGCCAACAAGCAGAGTGACTAGCTTAATCAACTACCAACAGAACTACAAAATCTTTATGGCTGGGTTAGGAAGAAGGGCGCCAAGCTGAATTTTACTGACCGGAGCAAATTTATGATGCAGACGCACCAATTAAAGCAGTCTCTTTATTGCTAAAATGCCACAGGACACATTATCTGAATTTATAGCTCTGCTTTCAGGCCACATCATCAAGAAGGGCAGTAATGATATAGCACCATCAATAGGCATGGCAGTTCAGCAGTTCACATTCTAAAGGTCCTGGACATAAATGAAACAACAGATTTTAAAAAATGCAAACTGTGGATTGGATCCAGCCAGCCTATTTGCTCAATCACACCCAGCTCTCCTCCTCCCTGGAGTCTCTGTCCCGTATGGTGACCCTGATGGTCTGATACCCAGTATAGCTTACTTTTATGTTGGCACAATGAATGGAATGAAAGTAAATAAGAGGATTGAAGATCATTTAAGACCTTTACCTGTTTGTGCACGGATAATGTTTCTCAAACCAGGTCAATTCCTCCTTTTATGCATTATTGAAAGCAATTACAGAATAGAAAATCATTAACAAGAGTGTTGTATTCTCCTTGTATCAGAGCTGTATTAGTTTTCAAATGTGCTTGGCTGTCCCCATCCTACTTTTATTAAAATTACTTGTACAGGAAGATGGAACAGCCACATTAGTAATTTTCTGGCCTCTTCTAGAACACAGCAAGCAGCAGGCTACTATACTCTACTATACTTGCTTAGCAAAAATTGAGAGTTCAGAACCTGAATATCCTCTATGACATCCAAACGGAACAGCACCAATCATATTCTAAAATGGCCTTCAGTAAAGCAGTCTTTGAAAAGTCATCAGTTCCCTCACAGAATTGCTTTTTGTAGGGTTCCTGATGGTGCTGTGGCTTTCATATTTGTTATTGTTTTTAAGGACACAAGGGAGAACTAATCTTTGCTTGGGTGACACATTGCCAGTTTTAACTGTAGACCTCCTTGCTCTTTCTGACACAGCTATTCATGTTGGTTTCGCCCAATGGTTCCCTTCAATTGAAGGAAGGGATCTCTCTGTTGAAAGGACAGAAAGAATCCTTCTTCCAATGGAAGTCCCCCCATTTAACAAAAGGAAACCACTGGGATCCAACTCATCGGCTTTCACACATGCTCAAATCTCCCCAGTTAGCCAGAATCAGACTAATTGTAAGGCTTCAGAACAAACTCCAAAGAAGGTTGCTGGAGGAACTAAAACTCAAGCTGGGTCCTGATTTCATTGAAGCAGTCTTATATTCTAATAGCAAGAAATCTTTGGATACTTAAATCTGGTGGCTGGAACTGTGAAATCTAAACAAAATACATTAGGTGCTTTTTAAAAAGCAGAAATAAATAAAAGGGGTGCCTGTAGCTTTATGCAAGGGATTACCTCCGTGTCTGTTGATAGGCATCAACGGTATTCCAGGCTGGGTTTCAGTGAGCAAAACGCAAGGGGAAGGGGCAGGGCCCTTTCCAGACCTATTTTGGGTTTTGAGGGAGGACTCATTAGGGCCAGGGTGGCCTGCTCCAGCTTGGGAAATCCCTGGAGATTTTGTGGTGGAGTCAGAAGAGGGCAGGGTTTGGGGGAGGGGAGAGGCCTCAAATGGATATAATGCCATAGAGTCCACCCTCCAAAGCAGCCATTTTCTCCAGAGAGACCGATCTCTGTTGTCTGGAGTTCAATTGTAATTTTGGGAGATCTCCAAGTGGCAACCCTAGGCCTGACAGCAACTTCTGAGTGACTTGATACCTCTTGACTTGCATGACTCAACTGGGCCAGGCTGCTTGTTACTGTTCAAGAGCAGATAACATCAAAATAACTGTCAAACACAAAGCGCTTACACAATGTGTATATGTTATTATAACTTCTAAACATTAACACAAAATATACAATATTGTGTAGTTTCAGATGATCGTCCAGAATTTAACAGGACCAACAAGGAGACGGTGAACTCCGGAATGCTTTTCCCGTTTCGACTACAAAAGTCGTCTTCTGACCAAAATGAGTCTTGTAGACTAACTTTGGACTTCAATAATATGGCAAACTTAACAGGTTTGTAAAGAATTTGCTCTAGAACATGAAATCCAGTCTGAAAATGTGACCAAGTTTGTGCACAGCTGTGACAATGTTGCCATATTATTGAAGTCCAAAGTTAGTCTACAAGACTCATTTTGGTCAGAAGAAGACTTTTGTAGTCGAAACGGGAAAAGCATTCCGGAGTTCACCGTCTCATTGTTGGTCCTGTTAAATTCTGGACGATCATCTGAAACTACACAATATTGTATATTTTGTGTTGTTAATGTTTAGAAGTTATAATAACATATACAAATTGTGTAAGCGCTTTGTGTTTGACAGTTATTTTGATGTTATCAGTTCTATTCTGTTACTGTCACCCGTTTTGAATTAGTACTGTTCAAGAGCAGCCATCCTGTGAATGCCAATGTTACTACAGTTAGCAGTTAGAGCTTCAGAGCAGGGTCTCGGAGACCCAGGTTCAAATCCTCAACTTGCTGCAGAAGCTCACTGGGTGATTTTGGAGCAGTCACATACTTTCAGACTAATCTACCTCACAGGGTTGTTGTGTGGATAAAAAAAGGAGGAGAGAATAATAATGTATGCTGCTTTGGTTCCCACTGTAGAGAAAGACCAGATATAAACAAAGTAAATAAATAATGAATATAGCTGAAAATGGGAGGCAGATAAAATGTAGGTTGGTGAATGGCTGAGAAGGAGAGAATGAGACAGGGAACTGTAGCACCACACAACTGGGCCACAGTTTTCCTAGGCAGAGGCTGCTGGGGGTGGGGAGGGGAAGCTTAAGATAAAGGGGCAGTTAAAGGTAGGTTGACTGTGAGTGGGAAGGAGATAGGGTTGCCAACTCCAGGTTAGGAAATTCCTGGAGATTTGGGTGTAGGGCCTGGGGAGCATGGGGTTTGAGAAGGGGAGGGCACTCAGAAGGGTATAATGCCATAGGCTCCATCCTCCAAAACAGCTAGTTTCTCCAGGGGAACTAGTGTTGCCAATCTCCAAGTGGGGGCTGGAAACACCCAGAATTACAACTGCTCTCCAGATGACAGAGTACAGTTCCCCTGGAGAAAATGGTTGCTTTGGAGGGTGGACTCTATGGCATTATACTCTGCTGAGGTTGCTTCCCTTCCCAAACATCACCTGCCAAAGCTCCACCCCAGATCTCCAGAAATTTCCTAACCTGGAGCTGGCAACCCTAAGAGTGAAATGATCTCTCTAGTTAGGCGATCTGTTGTGATTCCAGGGGATCTCCAGGTTCCACCTGGAGGCTGGCAACCCAGGAGAGAAGGAAGCAGGAAAAGGGGAGAGGTTATGTGGGCTTTCAGGATGGGGAAAGAGGAAATAGTGTGAGAAGGAGAAATGAGATGCCTCCCACAAGTCCTTGCTGGTTTCTGCATGCTCGCTGTCTTTATTAAAGTTACTATTGCCTCTTTTGTCCTTGGTTGAAATGGGCCCTTGGTTGAAATTCCACCCTTTTGTTTGTTTGTTTGTTTGATTCTGAACTTGTAGGATTGGACTGGATGTATGGGTGGAAGGACAATTGTATGTCCTTTAATAAGATGTTACTAGTAATTAATTCTTAGCAAGAAAATGTGTGTCAGTAATGATGATGGAACCATTTGCCTGCTTTCTTGTATGCTCTTTGGCAATGGAAGGACATATTGGCTTGGATCCCATAGAGGATTTCCACAGATAGAAACAGGGGGTTCATATTTGCTGATTGTCTCCTGCCCCCGTTAACCTCTGACTCCCCCCACTGCTGTACTGGGGGTGGGCCTTTTCCCAGGTGCATCATTTTGAAATATATTTTGGGCCAAGCGGGGTAGAGATGGGGAAGTTGTGCTCTGTGGACAGAAATCCTGTGTGAGATCCAAGTCATAAATATGTACTGGAAAGTAGCAATGGGCCGGTCTGTCTTTATCTGGCCCAAAAATCTTTTGCCAAGCAAAGGCAAATTAAGGAGACCTACAAACTAGTTGACTTGGGCAAAGCCTGAATGTACAATGTGCAAAATAAGGCTCTATGGAGAGGAAGCAGCTTTCAGATCAATTTGGGGCCTGCCACGGAGTTTGTTAACCTCCCCCCCACCTCCATTCTTCCTGGCTAGAATAGCTTCAGAAATTCAACCAAAGCCCTAGCAGCTAGTAACTTACCTGACATAAAATCTTTCTGTTGCACTTTTAAAAGCAGACAGCTCAAACACATCAGGCGAATACGATAGGAAATTCTACTCTAAAATTCAGATGTATTAAAATGTTTTCAGTATAATTTCAGAAAGGCTAGGAATTCGCTGTTTTAATGGGCATATTTGTTGTGTGATGTTGTGTTTATTGTATCATTCTATTGTCATTTTGTCTACCTACACATACCATGATTCTTGGCACCCCTGGATGCTTCTTGGAGGATGTTGGGGCACTGTTTAGGCCTTAACAGAGGTCCCATCAATAGACCCTGCTGTTGCCATTGCTAAGGAAAAGGGAAAATAGAAGAGAGTTGCATGTTGAGTTGGGCCCAATATTTGAAGGGGTCTGCATTCAATAATGGTGGAGTATGTGTCAAGAAATTTTTTAAAGAGGCCCAGGCAACTCCGATCTTGTCAGATCTCGGAAGCTAAGCAGGGCCAACCCGAGCAAGTATTTGGATGGGTGACCTGCAAAGAATACCAGGGCCCGAGAGGCAGGCTATTAAGCCACTTCTCTGAACATCCTCCATGCCCCAGTAGGAGTCACCAGAGGTCACCATGGGCACGCACAAAGGCAAAAAAAAAAAAGTACCAAAAAGAAAAAGGGTTTTTTTTTAAAAAAAAGGAATGTGGGCCTTTTTATTTTTCGGTCATTTTTGAATTCACTGTAAATAATCCATGGGTTGGATCCAGCGACACTTTTTGTGCAGTCTCACCCATTTCTCCTCCTTACTAAACCCCAAGTCCCATGTGGTTTCTCTCCATAAGTGGGCAAGGGGGGCCTCTCCCTTTTTCACCAGTGGAAATGCTAGTTGGATCCGTTCCCATGTTACTCCGAGATGGTAACCATCACCATGGTCAGCTATATGTAATAATATAAAAAACCAACAGTAAAATTGGTTTTTTGCAAGTCATTTTTCAGGAGGTTTTTTTTAACACAAAGAAAAAATTAATATACTACCATTAGCTGTCATGCGTCTGAGGCGATAAGGCAGGATAGAGATATTTTCAGTCAATAACTAAAAATACAGTGATGTGAGCAACTACAACCAAATGTGTGTAGCAATTAATACAGCTCTGCCTTTACTTTCAGGTTCATTATAATGTTGGCAAAAACTTGGCTGATAAAGGCAATCAAAGTGCTGCAATCAGTTATTACAGGGAGGCTGTAAGGTAAGAGTCACTTCTTTAAAAAATATGAGCAGGAAGAAGATGCGGGATCTTGTTTCATTGACCAGTAGGAAAGGGAGAGAGAGAGAGGACACAATATCCTGATAGCAATTTGATTTGGAATAATGCTGACTTTTCTGTAGATTCAGGTAAATTACTTTAAAAGCTCAGCATCAACAGTAGAGAAGAGCACAATGTATTAAGGGATGTACCATGCAAGGTCAGCTTTTCATCATGTTTGATCTTCTTGCTGTCACTGGAAGGTATAATACATTTTTTAAAAGATCGATACAAGGGTTTTCTTTGTCTTGAAATGTAATAAAACAATGGTACAAACAGCCAGTTTAGAATATGGTATGAAATCTGATCGTTGTGACCGGAATGACAATTGCATATTATTGGAAGTGGCATGGAAATCCCAGAAGTATTCGAATGGTATAGAAAAAACATAGCAAGCATTGCAAACGTGGCAAAAGACTTGTTGAAAATGACCTCTCTGAAGGACTTGATAATAAGGAGCGGTATTTATTTTTCACAGTACAGTTTCTTAATAAAATATGGTGTGTATTATAGCTGAAAATGCAGTCCTTAATACTATGCTGGAAGCAAACCCATGCTTACCATGAAGCAACATGAAAGCAATTGCTTTGGGCAGCAGATTCCCAAGGGGGCACCATTTTCCTGCCTCTGGCTTCCCCTTGTCTATTTTTAAAAAATGGCCCCAGTCTGGGGCAGGGGGTGGTGGTCTGGTTTGTGAAACAGAGGGTCTGAATGCCTACGGCTGCCACCAGTTGATATAAAATGGCAGAAGGGGGTGAAAATGGGTGACTGTGCTGTGAAGTTGAAAGGGAATGAATAGCATTACCTCCTTCCCAGTAATAATTCTTTTTTATCTTTTCAATCCCAGACTGAATCCTAAATATGTGCATGCCATGAACAACCTGGGAAACATCTTGAAAGAAAGGAATGAACTCCACGAAGCTGAAGAGCTTCTCTCGCTAGCTGTACAAATACAGTAAGTTTTTAACAACAATTTAAAAAGTCCAGTTGTTGCACAAATGATATAAAAAGAATCTTTCACTCCGTATACTAAGACAAATATGGCAATTTTGGCTAGGCCTGATTTTGCAGCAGCATGGATGAATCTAGGAATAGTACAGAATAGTTTAAGAAGATACGAAGAAGCAGAGCAAAGCTATTGGACTGCAATCAGACATAGGAAAAAATATCCAGATTGTTACTACAATTTAGGACGCTTGGTAAGTGAATTTAATTATATTATTAAGCCGAAATGGATTGTAAGAGACAGTGCTATGAGAGATTTAATTTTTCTAGTAGTGTTTATTTCTATGTAAACAAATTTAGGATTGCTTGTTGCAGTTTGAGTATCATAAAGGCCAGATGTACACTGAGGATCACTTTATGGCATTAATATCCAGGTACTTTGCCATCTTCCTCAAGAATTCAGACTTTGGAACCTCTGGCAAAACAATCTTATGCAGAGTTACTGCGTTTGAAAGCCCAGTAAAATAAATCATTTAATTGGGCTTAGACTGATGAAGTAAATCTGCATAGAATTGAATTGCTGGTTGGCTTAGACTGAGTCAACTGAAATTGAATCCGATGAAGACGGAGGACCTGTGCCTGAGTCAGAGCAGCCCGAGGGTAGGGATCTCATTCCCGACCTTCAGTCTGGGAGTGCTCCTGGATGCCTCCTTAACAATGGAGGCCCAGGTAGCGGCCACTTTTGGCTGATCAGGCAATTGGTTCCCTTTCTCAAATGCAGTGACCTGGCAACAGTGATCCATGCAATGGTCACCTCGAGACTGGATTACTGCAATGTCCCAAATCTGGAAGCTGCAGCTGGTGCAGAATGCAGCAGCCAGGCTATTATTGGGTCTCCCTATGCAGGAGCACATCCAGCCTGCGCTAAAAGCTCTACATTGGCTGCCTGTAGCATACCGAATTCAGTTCAAGGTGCTGGTTCTTACCTTTAAAGCCCTATATGGTCAGGGGCCTACATACCTAAAGGACCGCTTTCCCCATATGTTCCCCAGAGAACATTACGATGAGGGTCCCAAAACCGTCTGGCCCACCTGAGCCCTAGAAAAGCCAGGCTGGCTGTGACGATGGCCAGGGCCTTTTCAGTGGCAGCTCTGCACTGGTGGAATGAGCTCCCAGAAGAGATCTGGGCCCTGCGGGACCTTTTACAATTCCACAGGGCCTGCAAGACGGAGCTCTTCCACCAGGCCTTCGACTAGGGAGCCACCCCAATAAATTGAGGCCCTGGCCTCAAAACATCATCATTAATATGTAAAAGTTAGACGCTGCTAATGCCCACCATCATTCATGAACAGCACTTTATGCTGTGTTTTATAATTATGCTGCTTTGGTTTTATTTAATCTTGTGTTTTAGTTCTTTAATATATTTTATGTAAGCTGTCCTGACCCTGCCTCGGCAGGGAGGGCGGGATACAAATCAAATCTATCAATCAATCAATATTATAAATCTGGAAACAGACCAGATGCATGTACATAGTGGTGAAAGACTAGAACTCTAATTCCTATTATTTGTTATTTCCAGTGCCTATGTTAAGTAAGTGCTGTACAGAAATGAAAAGACACAGGCTCAGTTGTCAGGCTTCCACTCTAACCGTGCAATCCTAAATCCATTGCAATCCTAAATCCTTTGCTTTCTGGGATTTAGAACTGTAACTCTTCTTAGAGTGGTACTGTAAGAAACTGAGAAAAGGGAGTGGACTGCTTATTCTTCCTCTGTAATTTGGTTTAAAATTATCAATACAGCAATAACCCTGAGCAACAGCCTCAAAATGTTGCAGCTTTTCAATTTGATTGCCTTTTACTTGAATAAATCAAGCCATCATCTGATATGATAAGCTTGTTGATACATGTTTATATGCCCAGAGATGGGATATTATATTGTGCAAGTATTTTTTCTTCTTCTTGATCATGATTGTACCTTTGATACACAGCTGTCCGTTGGGCACTTGTATTCACTTTCTATCAAGGGAGCCCCATGGAACAAACCTAGAAACAGTTTCATGTTCCTCATACCATTGGCTGTAGCTGTCAGTTAGGTTGTGACTAGAGATCTCAAGTTGTTCATTTAGGACTGGTAGTTTGAGAATTCCTGTTGCTTGATTTCTAAGCTCCCCCAAAATATGATCTATGACTGTAAAGATGTATTCTTAAAACTGAAGCAGTGGTGAAGATTTTTAAAAAAGAGTGCAGGAAAGCAGTGGAAGAGGGACACATACTTCTATTAAAATGGTTTTGACATGTTCCTTTTTTAAAAAAAACTTTGATTGGCTATTAATGTAATAATGGGTGAGCTACACAGATATTTAAATCTAGTTGGAGCCAGGGTGGGAGGGAGATGGTGCAGCTACCCAGAAGCCTTTGATCCTCAGGCTAGGACTGGATACATATGCTCAATATACAAACTGTTCCTTGCCCTTCCTAAAATCACTGAAGCATAAGGACTAATTTCATAGATTTAACATAGTATATTTCTGAGATGAGGAAACTTTGAGGAAACAGTAGGTGTCTTCAACCATCAGTGAATTTTGTGGCCTGGGACTGTCGTGCTTGCCCCTCCAACTGCAATCCACTATGCCCCCTGAAATTGTCCCCCCAGGAGTCAGCAGACCCCGGGAACAGCATCAGGGACAAAGTGGGGACCTGCAGTGGGAGAGAGGAATTGGTGAAATAGCTGCCCCCCTCTTCTGAAAATTTAAATGTCATTAAGTCTGGATGTGTGTTAGTAATTTACATCAGACGATATTATCACATTTATTCCTGGGGGTACAGAGCTGTTGTCTTAGTGTGTAACCTGTGTACTGTAGAGCTGCAGCTCTTGGCGGGGGTTCACACACATTACTTGATTTCTCCATGTTTGATACTGTATGCTTCAGGCCTTGACAAATTTTCCTTGGCCGTAGAAGCCAGTTCAAAAACTTAGAAAGCCAGACTCTTTTTTCCCATCTTCAGAGCTTCGTACTATATTTCATAATTATTATTAGTACCACCGCAAAACCAAATCCTAACCCATTCACAGTCTCTTGTAATTTTATTAAAGCTGTGATGAAAATGTTGTATGTAAACAAATACAGGTTGTTATCACTACAACCAAAAGCTTATCCCTACTCTTAGTTTTCCCTGACCTGGATAGCCCAATCTCAGCACATCTCAGCAGCTAAGCAGGGTCAGCCTTGGTCAGTATTTCAATGGGAGATCATCAAGAAAGTCCAGGGTTGCTACGCAGAGGCTGACAATGGCAGACCACCTCTGAATGTCTCCTGCCTTGGAAAACCTATGGGGTCGCCATGAGTTGGCAGTGATATGGCATTTTCCACCATCACCAACCATAGCCTGATTTCTCCCCTATTTCTCATAATCCCATTAATGTTTTAAAAAGCTCAGTTTAATTGAATATTGGAACCAATATAGAAAGCTACTGATTAAGAAACTAATTCATCCAGCAGCACTGGATGGAGGAAAGTAGACATATAAACAGGCTATGACAAGAACTTCATGCCACATGTATTTTTACGCCATATAACAAAAAACATGCTGATGTGAAATGAGAAGTAAACTTCTCATTGAGAGACACTACAGCGAAATCCTTGCTAAAAAAAATCTAAGCAGCACAGTGAAATCCCTAGACCCCCTTGCAACCTGGTGCCTGGGATTTGCCAAGGCTTGGTATAGTTGATAATTGGCTTTAAAACATGTGACTCCTCTGAAAATCAGTATATCTGAGGTGGTATGAAGGTTCTGTCCTTGGAGTTATATCTGTGATGTCCCATTCACACATGCTTCAGAAGTTCAGAGAAATGTGATGCTGTGCCACATTGGTTGATAAATAAACTTTGCCAAAATGTCCACTTGTCATGAAACTTCCTAATGTTCAGCCTTTGAGAGGCAATGGATTAGCTCCGCTGTTCTGCTGCTCCCATCCCTCCCCCAGCATCTCTGACTAATAGCAGGGAGAGAGAATCATTCAGTTCAAATTGTCCTGTCTTTCCAAACAGTGACCTCTATAAATTTGCCTTGAGAACTTATCTACAAAGTATATTGCTTCTTGCTGTTCTGGTTCTTTCGTATACCTGATTTATATTCTTTGCCTAGAGGAATATGACTTGGATGTGAGATCTGAATAAAGATCTAAAGTATTCAGGACTGCATTTATTTACCAACTATGTTACTTTCAGTATGCTGATCTAAATCGACATGTAGATGCATTGAACGCATGGAGGAATGCCACTGTTCTGAAACCACAACACAGTTTAGCTTGGAACAACATGATTATATTGCTTGATAACACAGGTAGAGTATGAGATTTACACTTTATTATTCAAGTAAGTGGTTTATTTGGATGTGGAATGGTATAGTGTAGCCTGATCTTGTCAGATTTCAGAAGCTAAGCAGGATTGGTACCAATGTTCCCTCTAAGCTGTGCAGTCTTGTGAGCAAAAATTCTACTTTGTGAGATACTGGCATTAAAGTTGTCAGCAAGCGATTTGGCTACTGCATAACTTAGTTTGCTCTGGAGTCATCCTTCCTGAGCTAAGACGAAAATCTGTGAGCTGGAGGCTAAAAAACTGTGAGCTAGCTCACACGAGCTCAGCTTAGAGGGAACTCTGGTTGGCACCTGAATGGGAGACTATCAAGGAAGGCTCTGCATAGGAAGGCAATGGCACACCACCTCTGCTTCATCACTTGCCTTGAAAATCCAATGGGGTCTCTGAGCCCACGTTGGAAGGGCGGGATATAAATCCAATAAATAAATAAATATAATGACACAGCTTGATGGCACTGCACACACACATACACACCGTTTGTTTACATACTAGTTTTATTGTTCTTTCCCTCTCCAAATAATTCTGTAGAGTAAATACTAGTATGCCATTTATATGGGGGCTATAATTCAGAAAGCCAACTAGTTATCAAATAGAAGGTCCTCTGAACCTGTTTTGGCAGTCTGCTCGTCAAG
Source organism: Gekko gecko (assembly GCA_029375565.1). Taxonomy (NCBI): domain Eukaryota; kingdom Metazoa; phylum Chordata; class Lepidosauria; order Squamata; family Gekkonidae; genus Gekko; species Gekko gecko. The sequence goes on along the minus strand of JAPDNY010000004.1, from coordinate 186,106,605 downwards.
GGGGGCTGGGAGTTGAGCGTCCGTACTGTGGCTTTCAATGATCAGTTGTTGCTTTATGTTCCAGGAAATAGTTCTTGCTACCTCATATCAAGAACATTTTTATCTCTCCCTTCTCTAAGGGGGTTGTTGTAGTTTATATGGCTGAAATACTCCCCTGCCCATTTAGTTGCAAGTGTTTGAATCATTCCTAAAATAGGCCTTTGGCATTTTGAAAAAACAGCACTGAATTTGAAAGACAATAATAAATTGATGGCTGCGGTTGAGCAATCTGGTCCAGCAATTAGCTCTGGGCATGGAGGAGCTTCCTTGCCTATAATACTTATATTTACACTGAAGTCAATGAAGTAGCCACGTTTGCAGGAATTGAATGTGTGCAGTGGACAGGAACTGGAACAGGCCATAGGGATGAAGTCTTCTCACAACAGCTCTTTTCATTTTGGAACAATTATTCATATGGAAGAACCTTAAATGCAGTCACACGTCATACAATGTCATAATCTTCTTAAAATGATACATGTAGTTGTTGCTTCGCTTTGTGTTTCAAATAATTTGTGTTTCCAAATCATCAACAGAGGGCAACTCAAGTACCTGTCAGTTGACTGACAAGCCATCACTTCAGGCTGCTGGCACTCAACCCATGCTCTTTTGAACTGGGGTGGAGACCCAAGGGCACCGTCCAAAACTGTTCGGTGCCTTGCCTTTCAACATGGGCTCACTTCTTGGAAGTAATTCTGGCTTTTCCAGAATTGTTCATGAGCTCACTGAAATCACAGATCAAAGTGAACTTGTTTACAGTCAATACAGACATTAATTTCAGTTTAAAAATATGTTTATTAGCTATTAAATATTTCCATTTCTCACAGGTTTAAAATACGATGAAAAGATAGACTGGTCTCTGTGTCTGAATGTGCTGACTTCACTTCCCTTGCAAGTTCTGTGGTGGCCTTGTATGTTCAGGGTTATTAACTCTATACCATGTGTGCAAAGTAGCCAGCCTATTAACAGTGTTAAAATCACTATTCATCTTTTCCCCACTCTTTCTTTGTATTCCTAGGTAACTTGGCACAAGCCGAAGCTGTCGGACGGGAGGCTCTGGACTTAATACCTAATGATCATTCTCTCATGTTTTCACTGGCAAATGTACTGGGGAAATCACAGAAATATAAGGTACCAGAAGCACTTCTAATAATTACCTTGGAGTACGCCTCACAGTAAATAAGACAGAAAATAAGATGTCAACACTGCAGATACAATTACATTGCTGCATTGAGAAACAATGGCTTATTTCTATGAATATTAGTCCTCAAATAAGATTAGACCTTGATACTACCATGGATTCACCATGGTTTTGAATAAGAACACCTAAAACTATGCTGTCAAGGTTTAAAAACAATATATATTTGTGTGTTTAGAAAATTTACATGCCACCTCTCTAGAGACCTGCTTGAGATGGTTTATGACTAAAATAAAAAAACAAAGCCAAAAGACAATTTAGAAAAAAGCCATGACATGAAATGAACACTGAGCAAGCTGGGTTCAGGTTTCAGTTTATTGCCTTTAGCCATAGGCCATTACAATGAGATAACAATATAACAATAACATCTGCATACACTTCTGAAACCAGAAGAATTAAAAACTAAATTAGGACACATTAAAACATAATAATTCCATCTCTCCTGTCCAGACTTCCGTTGGTAATCAAGCTATGGTACTGCTATTTTCTTTCGAATTTTCTCTGCAGCGAAGGCAAAGAGGGCCACCTTGTATGAAATCTCAGCCTCTACATCTGCTAGTAGAACTAGAATTTTTTCAGTTTCTGTTCTAGTCCCTAAGGAGGCAAAGAATTGGGTCTAGAAATTTCTTCCTAAGGGAATTGGTAGAGTGGACAGAATAACAGGTAATGGCACAGATCTTCTGGCACTGGATCTCCACACGGGCAGAGACGCTGGGCAACAGGCGTGTTGGTATTACAGCTTTTGAAAATTGCTGCTTGCATTGATTGGAAGCAGATTGAAGTTAGTACAGAACGTAGTTTGCTGAATGAGATCTTTGTTAAGTATTGGGCCCTTCGATGATCTGATTTGATCAATCTGTACCAGGGTGAGGATTTATTTTCTTGGATGACTCACCTATCTTGGACAGCATCATGGATGTATATTTGCTCCCTTCCGTTAAAGTCGGTCCAAAGTGGCCCATGGATTACATTCGGAAGGTTATATATTTGCAATATACTGTTGTATTTGGATACCCATTTGGGCTCTTTTAGGCAAGCTAGGAAGCAACTGCTTGAAAGGTGATGTATAGGTGCTCTCTTCAATTTGTGCCAATAGTTATAAAAAGCTTTATGAGCACGCACCTGTAGAGAGGGAAGGCCCAATTCAGCTCTTAACAATGCTGCTGGGGTGTTTGTTGGTACTGTTCGCAGCCTTTTCATAAAAAGGTTTTGAACTCTCTCCAGGCTGTCAATGGTGGAATCCACTGAGCAACCTAAAATTGTATTGATAAAACAGTCCTTAGGCCAGGAAGAACGAAAAAAGATTTTTTAAAAACCCTTAGTTTAAAAGCATGGGTTTTGACCTGAAATCTAAAGGACAGGCATCAGGCAAGCTTCAAAGGGGAGGGTATTTCATAGGTGAAGTCCCACCACTGAAAAAGCCCTGTCTCTTCTTACCATTCACCTCACTTATGCAGGGTTTGAAAAGAGGATCTTACCTGGTGGGCTTGGCAATACAGTAGAGGGCAGTCCTTCCATGGGATCATATTTATAAACTGAATCCTTCAAATGTCTTTGTTGATAACTTATCTATTTAGTCACAATTTTTCTTTAAGTAATAATAGGGCAAACTGGACCAAATATGTTGTATCAATGTTTACAAATGTTGTTAGGAAAGGATATTGTTTGTGGAAAATATCCAATGGTTTCAATCCTTCTGGGTAAAAATTAAATACAGCTTTGACCAGTCAGGCATAAAACAATTTTAGGCCTTTTGTTAAAAAAAAAATTCTAATCTGACATTCTCTGTAGATGCAGATCTTTTCTACGTGCTCAAGTTATTCCTAATTTTCTTGTCAGTTGATCCACAAGCACTGGAATTGGTTTAGGCAGGATTCTTCTGCACATCTGCCATCCTGTGCATTTTTACAGTTCTTCTGCATGTGCCTTCAATAATGAGGATTTTCAAGGGAGGTGCTGTCATCATGGGTCATTATCGGTGGTGTCAGAACAACCCCCCTATTTTTTAAAAAAGGCCCTAAAATAGCAATAAAACACTGTTGTGCTGCAGTGACACTTTACAGTGACAGTTTAAGCAGTTCTCTGAATTCCAAGCTTTCATTTCTTTAAAAAAAAAGTAAGTCTCTAGCACTTTCTCTAGTGGATATATGCCTTTTTCCTTATATCTCCATGAGTGAAAGGGCTGGAGACTTCCTTTTTAAAAAATGAAAACTGGGAATTCAGATAACCTGCTTAAACTATCATTGCAACACTACGTATTATATTGCTATTGTAGAACTGTTTTAAAAAATTAAAATCATTTGTGGGAGGAGGGGGAACGGTTTAGCGATGACAACGGTCCTATCATTGAAACGCGAACAGAAAGATTATGCACTAGGGATAAGCTGACTCAAAATCAGCTTCCAGAAAAACATCAGGGTAGAAGTGGTCTCAAATGTTGGGAAAAAAGAGGGTGGAAACAACACATACCCCCTCCCCCAAGAGTGAAAACCAAAGGAACAAAAATGCATGCGGAAATCAGGGGATAAACTGAAGCAGTATGGGGCCAGAACCTACAAAAAAAAAACCCATGTGGAAAAGCCTACAGTTCTATTCCAGTAGTGGAGGAAGGGGAGCCATTCCATTTGTTAATATCTTTCTTGTATGTCTTAACTGATTGGATTTTACAACTGTGTTTTTGAGTAACTTTGTGGACAGCTGCTACAAACCTATGGAAAGGCAGGATATAATTTTAAGAAACCCTTTAAAAATCTCTGGCTGCAATTTCCAACTAATATAACTGCATCAAAAATAGTCTAATCAGTTTATTTGGGACTAAATTCAGTTAAGTGCAAGAATGCTGGTTGGAAGTGGCCATTTCTGTGAGCAGCCAGTTTATAATACTGTCCACAAGTGTTTTTGTGTTCTTACTCGCACTAGAGTAATTACTCTTTAATTGACAGCAACTACCAGAAGACAGCTGGATCAGGCTGTGAATTACATTGTATGTATATCCATTAGAGGAAAGTAGAAGTGTGAATGCACATGGGAAAAAAAAATATGGTGACATAATCATGTTAATAGACCACAGAGCATGAGGTAATTGATGGTGTTTGGTTGTACTTGACATTGTGTGCACTACAAAAAATAGCTGGTCCTGTTGATCTCTTTTTCTGAATTATTCAGGAATCGGAAGCTTTGTTCCACAAGGCAATTAAAGCCAATCCAAATGCAGCCAGTTACCATGGTAATTTGGGTAAGACATTTTACAGTTCCCCTAGCGCAAACTTAAAAAAAAATAAAAAATCAGACACACTGCTTGTACTTCTTTTCATGTCCATTGTCTTTAAAAACTACTGTTTTTAAAGGCATTCTTCCGCTGGCTAGATTTCTATGCTGATGACTTGCTAAACAAATTGCCAACAAGAGAATGGAGTTCCAAGAATGCAGAGGCTTACTTGCATTGTGCAATCGACCAACCAGGCAGTGCGTTGCATCCCAGAGGTGGCTGCACGGCAGTGGTGGCAAATTGGCTCTTTTGTGCCGTGCTTGCAAACCGCCATGAGCTCTCCAGATAAAAACAGCAATTTATAGCTCTAGCACAATCCGCTCTTGTCATTCCTTGGCCCGCTTGGCTCCCAAACGCGTCTCCTCCAGCTGGCAACGGAACAGGCTGCCACAGCGCCAGCAGCCAACTGAATGTTTTAATGTTTTCTAAGTAATTGGCAAGATTGTCTATTCTTCCAACCACGTTGCTAACAAAAACTCCTCTTTTTGCTGTTTCAGCTGTGCTGTACCATCGCTGGGGAAATCTTGACTTAGCCAAGAAACACTATGAAGTCTCTCTGAAGCTTGACCCCACAGCAGCTGGGACCAGGGAAAACTATAGTCTTTTAAAAAGGAAACTGGACCAACTGCAAAAGAAGGGGTGATGTCTGAGGTTTCTTCTCAGGCTTTGAATGCATACGGCACACCATTGACTGGTAACATGGCTACTAATCACCAGAGGGAAGCTTTCACCACTCCCTGTCATTTAAAAAACAAAAAGCCCCTATAATTACAGGACCAGCAGTGGAGATACTCTAATGTTTCACGGAGGCTAACCATCCGAAATAAATTTATTTTACAAAAAGAACAAGTTTTTTTTTAATATATGTCAAGTTGGAGGATTAAAAGGAGTATGTTTCTGCCTTAAAATCTGCGAACCAGTTTTTAAAAGCCGTTGAACATTTTACAGTGTGATAACTAAAGCCACCAGCGCTGCTTGGGGGCACACTAAAATGAAGAGGGTTTTCTCTGAGCGGGGACGTATTGTGGATGTATGTATTGGCGGCATATGTGAACACAACACAGTATGACCATCAAAGGATACCAATGAAGAGTCAGGATTGTTTTTGCCAACACATTCTTCTTATTTAAAGACATAGGAATTCTGATGCACTGTTGAGAAGATGGGCGGCCTTGTCGTAGCAGCACCATCTTCAATAACAAATGTTAGTTTATCTATGCAGAGAGATTGTTTGCTTCAGTAAAACGAAGGTCATTTTTTTCTCGTAGGGGTGTTTTTCTTTAACACTGTGTGCTACCAATACAGAGCTAGAACACCAGTGAGAGTGGAATAGGTATTTTCCACATCAAATGAGAACTTTCATTCCAATCCTTTATAGGTTCAGAGTCGACCTTTAGTTGTTGTGGTACAATTTGAAAGCAGTGAGTTGGATGAATTACAAAGGAGTGCTTGATGTCCAAGCAATAAGCTTCTGCTGTCCTCTGGTAAATATCTTAACAGTGGTTAGCCAGAGTTTGTAGCACCTCGGCTGGGGCTGAGATTGTTTTTTAAAACCGTTGTGGCTTTTTGGTCTGTTTCTGAGCTTGTTTTTTGAGCAGCTGCTTTTGAGGGGATATCAGCCTAACTCCACATGACATGTCAGGTTTTCTGGGATCTTCCTTTTCATCTCATGGATGGTGATAATAAATGATAGCAGAGAGTCAGCTTCAGTGTTCCTAAGCCTGGGTTCATGTGATCCAAAACTATTTAGGCATAGCATCCTCCAGGACATCCTGGAGGATGCACCTATGTTTGGAAGTAATATCCACAAAGCTGATTCACATGGTAAGTTTTAGAGTGTCTGAATAGGGCAACTAAGGTCTAAAATAGGAAGGAATGTGTCTTGAATTTTAAGTTTTAGAAGGTGTTGGGTACAAATAAAATTCTGATACAGCCATCTCAAAACCTTGACTGTGTAAAAAACTCCCAGATACATTGATCTTTTATTTCCTGTTTTATTGTGGCTTATTAGACCACTCAAGACAGAGGGTTGGATCCAGCACAGTGTTGGATTTCTGCTCACAGAGCATGGCTTTGTTAGCTTTTGCAGCACCCTGAAATGCTCTGTGAAATTCTGTTCTATGGGGGCATTTTGAGTTGCCATGGGAGGGGGAACTGGGTAAGTCCTTGAGTTCACAGAAATGCTGTGCTGGATTCAACCCAGAATTTGCCTAAAGTCATTGAGGCCATATGAATCTCTTTTCCCCATTCTTCCATTCCATGTTAATCCTGGTGCTGTCTGAAGTTGCTAGTGTGGAAGTCAAAATCAAAAGCTGCCTTTTTGTGTCGATGTGTATATGTGGACAGGCAAATTTTGCTGCTGGAGCTGTGTCCCCCTCAGTGTTAAACAGTTCAGTCTTATAAGAACAGATACATCTGTATTTAGTTTTTAAAAAGAAAAGGTTATTACAATATATGACAGCATGAGACAGTTGTTATGGGACCAAGGGCCTGAAATCAGTACCATTTCTGCTGTTGTAATGGAAGATTCTATAGGACCAGCCCTATGTGAGTCTCCTCAGAAATTAGACCCATTATATTCAATGGGGTTTGCTCCCAGGAAGATACTTGTAGGAAATCAGCCTATGTATCTCACACCACATGAATGACTTTAATAAAAATACAAGATTGTACATAAGCACATCACTCAAAACAAAACTATGAAAACTAGAAATATGAATGATTTCTGGGGTATTAAAGGATTTTGTTAACAACTTTCCCCTAACATGAACCACTTTGAAATTTTCTCAACTGGGACTTCAAATGTAAATCAGCTTGACTGCTTGAAAATACCATTTTAGATTAGAAACGTTTCATATTTGAATACTGTGATGTCTAATGTAGTTAATTCTTTCTCATTATCCTTGTGTCTGCGGTTTACGTAGAAGTTTTGTCCCCATTGGCCTGCACTATTAGTTCTGAATTAACCCACTAGAACAACATTTTACATAGAATGTGAAATGTACAAAGGAAAGCTTTAAAGTTGTTTGTTCATCTAAACTGAGCATCTTACTTTTATTTTTATATGCTGAGAAATATTGGATTTTCTGTTTTTTTACAGCATTTGTAAAATAGAGTAATATTTTCCATACTTAATGTTCCAGTTTGTTTGAAGTAAGTTGTATCTCCCCTTTCCCAGCACTGTAATGTGAATTTAGTTCTATTTGAATGTGTTGACTATGCAAAAGTTTTGAGTGGGAAACGTGGATGAGATGTACAGGTCATTGAACATATTATGCAGTGGCAAATCTGTGTTTGCCACTAAGCGAACGCTGAACGGGAGCTGCAACCAAGGTTGACAGGGCACTGTTTGCAAACATATTTTTATTACATGCACACTTTACATTTTTATCTCTACAGTTAAAACATTTTCATGCACCTAAAAATGTAATGTTTATAATAGACTTGCATGTGGAAATAATTGTCATTCTGTTAACAGTTCAGTTTCTGAATGGCTTTAATACAGTGCAAAAAATAATGATGAATAGACGTTACTAGGGAGGAAATCGCCACCCCTGCCTCCACTATTTAAATAATGTCTGTATTTCTTTTTATCAAAATCCCAACAGGTCTGGATGCCTTGGCCCTGAAGTTCTGTATCATAATACTTTATGATACTGTACTAATGGTGTTGTTCATAATCCCATCAGAAGCACTATTGTGGCTTCACAGCATGTCTTAAAAACCTTTGAAAATCTGTCCTTATTAGTGACTTAAGTACTATTTTGATTTCTAAAAAGGCTTCTCTTATAGCCTTATACAAAACAGTTGATTGTACAAAACGCTTAGATACTATCTAATGTGACAAATGTTTCCATTTATGTGATGCAAGGTTGTCATAAACATCTGCATTTTTTAAAAAAACAGACACAAGTGTAGGCCTTTATACAAGAGAACCGGTTGTATAGTTTTGGAACACACTGTGTAAAAAGTTTGGTGATACATTCAATGTATGTCAGTCTATGATGTATTATAATTTTTTTCAGGCCTTATCAAATGGTGTATGTATGTTTCTGTAATAAAAAGCATGAGGACTTCTAAACCACTGGCTTGCAAATGATGTTGTAGTCTGAGTAGTCTTTTTTAAATGTTTTGAATTTTAATAAATTATTATCACACATGAAGCTGCCTTATACCGAATCAGACCTCTGGTCCATCAAAGTCAGTATTGTCTATTCAGACTAGCAGCAGTTTTCCGGGGTCTCAGGTGGAGGTCTTTCACATTAGCTACCACACATTCCATTTTCTATTATTAATACACAATTTGAAAAAAGTTCACTTGTTATAAAGCCTGATCTATAGTTTGCCTCTTTATAACTGAATTACAAGTTAAAAGCATCCTATTGAAGAATCCTGATAAAATTAGTGTTTCAGTAAGCGCAGAATGTTAATGCAGCGAGAAGAGGAAAAGGTAATGCCTCTTGTTGACACATAAGCCCCTCTTTAGTGTGGAAATTATGTATTCTTGTATCTGTGCACCCACTTTTATGGCAGTGTTCTGAGTCTTTTAATGCGAATTATTTATCCACACTTGAAAGCATTAAAAGCATTGATTTCAATGAGAGTGAAGTACATTCCTACCTTTGCCCCATGGAAATCGGTGCTATGTAGATCAAATCTTGTGTTTTGAATCCCCAGCCTAAAGCATCTAGTTTGAGTTTCCTTTTCAGGAGATCCAAAGGACCCACCCACCATTGGTTTATTGACCATGTCCAATACTGGGAGCCCTGAGAGTAATTTGTGAGACAGTTGGCCCACGTTTCAATCCAGTGAAGCTGTCAAATTAAAAGTAGATTATATTCAGAGTGCAAATTAAGACAGCCCACCTCCCCTGCTTTCCTGCCTTGCTTTTGCAGAAGGTTGCTACAATGCAAACTTTAACATTAATCAGGATGAAAACTTATTTTAGAACTATTTTATAAGTTTAGAACTTCTCTTCTCCTCCCCTAATTCCAAATAGACCCCTAACCTGTTTTTACTAATAGATGTGCTAGTTTTTGCCACTGTTTCTGACTTCTTCCTAGCAGGAAACATATACCTTTGAACTGTATGGTGAGCTTGGGAACTTGTTTTTGCACCTTGACAGCACACAAAATAGTGGATCCATGATTTTTGTGGTGCAGTCTCTGGCAATGTCCAAGATATGTGATTTGATGGTGAATTTGGGGTGACTCAACACGTAAATCCTGAAGATCCATGAGAATCCATGCTTTGGAACCACATTTTTGCACTGTGGCAGCACCACAAAGCAATGGATCTGTGATTTTAGTGGTGCAGTCTCTGGGTGATTCTGCATCTAGCATTTGCTCCACATTTTCTCAACTGGGAGGGAAAAGTGCAGCTCAAAACCACATTCAAATACCTCGGGGCAATGCTGTACTGACTGCAAAGTCACCCCTGAATGGCCATAGAATGCCATAAATCTATGCAGAAGGTTCAATAAAATCTGATGATCAAAGAACTCAAAAGTGGCATGGCGCGTGGAAACCACCATAAAACTCAATAATCAAAGGAAGTGAAACCAACATGCAATGCAGCGGGGAATTTCTGTTTAAACGTGGGTTTCATAAAACAACTGAGGGAAAAGCCAGTGCAGAATCAGGCCCCGTCTATGATTTGATGGTGACTTTGGGATGACCAAATGTAGAAATCCTGAAGATCTGTGCTTTGGAAACACATTTTTGCACTGTGGCAGTGCCACAAAGAAAATGGGTTTGAGACGTTTGTGGTGCAGCCTGGGGCCATGGACATAATATGTGATTTGATGGTGAATCTGAGATGACCAAACATCTATGGATTTAAGATGTGCTCTGCTATATGAATGGTGGTTTTATTTTTTCAATCATGAATTCATGACTACATGTTTTGCACCACTGCATCTCTGTAAAGGATTGGAGCCCTGTTTTTTATGGTTCAGTCTGTGGTCCTGGCTTTAACATGTGATTTGATAGTGGATTTGGGGAACTTCTGTTAAAAAAAACCTAGAGGATCCAGGTAGGCCTGTTTTTACTTTCCCCCCTGCTCTGGCTGAATGTACTGAACTCTGTCTTGAATGCACGTCTTATAAATGGTCTTGTATCGATAAAGCTATCCTGCCTGGTGTTGCTTTCGTGCCTTAATTTTTCCCCCCATGGTGTGGACTTGGACAGTAGCTGAGTGGAGCTCAATAACCACTTCGTTAAACCTTTCCAAGCCCGGTGAGAGGAGGGGGAACAGATTCACTTGTAGGATTTGCCACAGGAGCGACAAAACTCAGCAGTTGCTGCCTCCTGTGGCGATGCCTGGGAGGCCCTGGAAAGCGTCTCGTCTCCACTTTTCTTACAAACTGCTTTTGGCACAAATAAAATGGGAGCCTTTGTGAGACTTTAAGGGTTTAACAAATGGGCTCTTGCCCCTGCAACTTTATGGTGGGAATAAAGTCGTATTAGGTCTTTTAAGGCGTCACAAAGACTCCCTCTTTATTCTGGCGTCCATGGCCTCCGTATGCTCATGCGGGCTTCCTTGTATTCGATGGGACTTGCTTCTGAAGGAACACGGCTGGTGTGGTGTTGAAAATACGACTGTATGTGTATTCGATTGTTTTGGAGAGAATCACTTACGTGACTCGGGATTCAATCTACTATCCAGGGCCGGCCCCAGGTGTCTGGGCGCCCTAGGCAGGACAGCCTGGGGCGCCCACCCCACCGGGGATGCCAACCTCCCGGTGGGGCCTGGAGATGGCCCACTGCCGTTTTCCAGGGAAGCCAGGGAAGGGGCAGAGTTAGAACCCTCGCCCCTTCCCTCCCAGAGCCAGCCCTGCTACCATCCATCGAATTCTTACATGAAAGTAAGCGCCACTGACTGAATTACTTCCAAGGAGACGGTTGACAGGCATTCATGACATGCTGGTAGGGTTGCCAGCTCCAGGCTGGGAAATACCTGGAGATTTTGGGGGTGAAGCCCGAGGAGGACGGAGTTCGGGGTGTGGAGGGACTTCAGTGCCATAGAATCCACCACTCTATCGCCTGGAGATCAGTTGCAATCCCAGGAGATCTCCAGCCACCACCTGGAGGTTGGCTACTCTATATGGTGACAGCAGCTTTGCGTCTCCGCCACAAAACGCCTTTTGAGTAGGATAGCCTTTTGGTTGCCCGTCCCACTCCACCGCGCAAGCGCCTTGATGCCCGGCGTACTCTTCTCGTTGTCCTGACGACGACGGCTTCCCCCGCTTTTCCCTCCTTCCGCCAACGTTATTATTTGTTTAGATAAGGTTCATTTTCTCCGGAAAAGGCGGGAATAGTAAACATAGAAACTCCTCCCGTTCCTTCGAGTCACTCAAAAGGCGGAAGTGGCTGGTGGTGAAATTCTGATTGACAGCGATCAGGCAAGTCCAGGGAGAGAGATTAACAAGCCATTAAAGTGGCGGGTAAGTTTTGCTAACCGGGTAAAGCAGTTGCTAACAGACTGCAATGGGGGAGTGCGGGGTTGAGCGGACGATTGTATTTCGAATATGATTGGTTTACAAGGTGTCACGAGATAGGGCACAGGGAGGAGGGGACGAGGCGAGAGAAGCCATCGCGTGCCCGACACCTTCCCTTTTCTCACCAATCATCCGCTTCCGAGAGTTGCCGTTTAAATGAGTGGCGCGTGCTGAAGTGGATGTAGCACGTGGGAGGCAGCGAGGAATTTGATTGGTTGAGGGCTTAAGTACCTTTTAAAACCGGTAGAAAATAAGGCTGTCAGGCTCGGAGAACTGGTGGTTGGGTAGGTATGTTGTATTCCATGTTTGAATTTGAGACACACACACAACAAACGAACACACAATAGTAAGGTTTTTTAAATCCCTCAAGAGAACTAGTTAACAAATTTAAAATTAGCAGAGTTCAATCCGCCTTCCACGCTTATTTAGGCACGACCCATTGAAATGAAACGCTTGAGCTGCATTGATTTCAGTGAGAGGATGTTAAGGTGTGCTTAATTTTCACAATTATAACCAGTGTGAGTTACGGAATGGTGATTCTGTGTGGGTTATGTCTATAGAGTTTAAAACTTGCTAAAATTATGGAGTAGGGGTGCTGGTCTCCAGGTAGGGTTTGGAGATTCCCCCAAATTACAGTTTATCTCAAGACTACATAGGTCTGTTCCCTTGGGAGAATACAGCTTCTGTGGAAGGTAGACTTTATGGCCTTAAACCCTGCCACCCCTAGGCACCACACCCAAATCTCCAGGAATTTCTCAACCCAGCACTACCCTGGAGAATGCTTAAAGGATAAAACTGGAGGCCCTTTACCAGCTAGTTCAGGATTCTAGAGGGGGGGGGACACCTTCCCTGTGAAGAAAGGCTGAAGAGTCTGGGACTTTTCAGTTTAGAAAAGATTTGACTAAGGGAGGGACATGATGAAAGTTTATAAAATTATATAAGGGGTGAAGAGAATTGACAAAGAGAAATTTTTCTCCCTCTCACAAAATACTAGAACTTGAGGGCATCCAATTAAACTGATGGGCAGTAGGTTCAGGACGGACAAAAGGAAATGCTACTTTATACAGAGTGATTAAAATGTGGAATTCACTGCCAGAGAATGTAGTGATGGCTACAGGAATAAACAGCTTTAAAAGGAGATTAGATCAATTCATGGAGAATAAGTCTATCAATGGCTTCTAGCCATGGTGACTTAGGGGAACCTCCAAATTCAGAGGCACTAAGCCTCTAGAACCCAGAGCCAGAAGGCAACATCAGGGGAAGGCCTCGGTCTCTATGCCCTGTTGTTGGACATCCAGAGGAACTGGTTGTCCATTGTGTGAGACAGGATGCTGGACCATTGGTTTGGTCCAGCAAGGCTCTTATGTTCTACTTGTAGGTATAACAATTTTATGCAGTTGGCAAAGGATTTTCACTCTTAATAGACATTTTTGGAATGCAAGAATGATACAATTCTACACATTAAATCCTGTTTGCTTTGTGTGTATTTTTAAGTAGCCATTATGGCTACAATAAAAAGAAGTCAGAGAATCCCAATTATTTTTTGTAAGAAACTTTTTCCAGCTGAATTGCATGCATACCTTGGAAGACTTTGGGGGAAATGTAAACATAGCCTTTAGTTACTTTAGTTTCTTAGAAACTAAACAGAAGAGGGACACTGGAGCAATTGTGGTGTTTCCACTAAGTACAGTATTGTTAGTGGCTGTTGTTATTACTTCTTTGATATGAATTGTTCAAGTTCAGCTCAGGAGACAAATGGCTTCAGCTGAACCTAAAGTGAAGGTTTTGCTTCTGACACAGCAGTACAGCTTGAACAGGATTGAGTGGATTTACAGTTTGAAGCTTCCACAACTTCCCCTCCCCAATAATTTTCTGCTTAAATCATCATTGTCATTCATTGAATTGTATATGTATAAATATACTAATAAATTCCTATTCTTAAGATTAGTGGACAGACGTATTGCAAACCTGTTGATAAAAGGAATATTTGTCTTTACATGTGGTTAATTATTTACTTATAAGGAATTTCTATTCCACACCCTTAACAAAAGTTCATAAAATAGCTTACAAAAATAAAAAAGAATGAAAAGGTAAAACAGAGGAAATAACAAATGTCTAAGGGAGATCAGCACCAAAAAATACTAAAGCATCCACAGCAAAAAAAACCCAAAACCCACAGCATAAAATGAACAGTTATGTAATAAATCCACAAAAGCAGAGACAGCAACAGATACTAAAAAAAGTTATAGTGTGTATATATATGTGTGTGTGTGTGTATATATATATATACACACACACACAGAGAGAGAGAACATAGCAGAATATAAACTTGGTGGAAAATGCAGAGATTCCCATCTGCAAATGCTCAAGAAAATAAAAATGTTTTTTATTTGGCATCTAAAATGGAAGAGTTTATACAGCAGGTGACTTATCAGTGTAATCCTAAGAACACTTTCCTGGGAGTAAGCCCCACTGAATAGATGTCAGTAGAATTATGAATAGATCTTCTTAGGACTACACAGTACAAGCAGAGAGTTCCAACTATGGGATGTGACACAGTAGAGAACACCATATATCTAACAGGCACTGATGTTTTCTCCATAAGTACAAAATAGGACCTATGAAGAAAAACAGGTTGCTTACCTGTAACTGATGATCTTCAAGTGGTCATCTGTGCAGTCGCTCCTATGGGATCTAGTGCACCTGTGCTGATCTGATCGGTGTTGTACAAAGCTCACAACAGGATTTTCGCGCCTCCACCCTGAGCATGCGCAGGAACCCCTACTGTGCATGTCCAAGGGGGTGGAGAGCGGACATCCCGCCAGTTCCTTCTGATCATCAACCAAAGCCATGTAAAACAAACGACTGAGGATGACAGCAGAGGGGAAGGACTGCACAGATGATCACTCAAAGATCATCAGTTACAGGTAAGCAGTCTGTTTATCTTCTTTGTGGTCTCTGTGCATCTTCTGTGGTCTCTATGGGAGATTGAAAAGCAGTGGCTCACCTGGAGGTGGGCACTGCCAGACTTAGTGCGCCGCAGAGGACAGAACCAAACGACCCAGATCAACCTTCTGCTGCGCATGAATGTCCAGTGCATAATGTCTAATGAACAAGGTTGGTGTGGACCACGTGGCAGCTCTGCAGACAGAGGACAGTGATGTACCCTTCAGGGAAGCTGTAGAGATCGCCATTGATCTGGTGGAATGTGCCCTCAAGCGTACAGGGAGGGGATGCTTCACTAACAGGTAGCATAACTTTATTGTCCCGACAGTCCACCTGGATAGGCGCTGAGCCGAAATCCTCGACCCCAGTAAAGCGTTGGAGTAAGAGAGGAACAGTGTTGTCTTTTCTAGTAGACCATGTCCAGTTTAGGTAGAAGAGGAGCGCACACTTCACATCGAGGGTATGAAGAAGACGTTGTTTGTCCCCTTCAGGGGATGGAAAGTAATCAGATAGGAAGATTTCGGAGTTCAAATGAAACTCAGAGACTATTTCCAGTAGAAAGGAAGCGTCCAGCACCAGACGCACTCCATTCAGCAGGAAGACCAGGTATGGAGGATCATGGCATAGTGCCATCAGTTCGCTGACCCTCCTGGCCAATGTAATTGCCACTAAAAATTCAGTTTGACATGCTGCGTATTGTAGATCACAGGTTGCCATAGGTTCAGAGAGCTTCCTGGTGAGTTGACGGAGTACCAAGGATAGGTCCCATAATGGCATCGGGGCACTGACAGGAGGATATAAACGCATGAGCCCCCATAAGAACTTCTTTGCGACAGGATGTGTGAAGATAGAGTAACCATCCAGTCTGTAATGGTAAGCAGAAATGGCTGTCAAGTAGACCTTAACAGACGAGCGGCAAAGGCCGTGATCAGCGAGCGACAGGAGGAACGCGAGGATTTTATCTAGGCCCGCAGACATTGGTTAAGTGGTTGAAGACTGTAAGGATAGGAACCTAAGCCACTTCCTCTGATAAGAAAGATGAGTGGAAGCCTTTCTTGCATTCAGCAGGACCTCTAAGACATGATCAGAGAAGGCTATTGGTTTATTTGCCAGGCCATCAGTTTCAGGCTGTTGACGCCAACATAAATCAGCATTCCATTCTCCACGAGGAGATCCGGTACCCTGGGAAAATGGTAGTATTTGCCTCTCACAAGGTGAAGAAGAGTGGTGAACCAGGGTTGCCTAGGCCACCATCGAGCCACTAGGATACAGTCCGGCATGAGCCTCGCTAGTTTGTGAACCACCCGTAACAGGAGGGGTAGAGGAGGAAACATCTAGAGGAGTGTCTGTCCCCATGGGTAGAGGAGGCCGTCTCCTAGAGAGAGAGGGTCCGCTCCCCCCCCGACTGTAGAAGAAGGGGCATTTTGTGTTCTTTCTGGAGACAAAGAGGTCTATCTGTGGACTGCCCCATTTTTGAAAGAGTGGATGAAGGTAAGTCCAGATCCGCTCCCACTTGTGATGCTGAGTGAGACCCCTGCTAAGAAGGTCTGCCTTCACATTGCAGGCCCCCGGAATGTGAGTGGCCACAGGGAAGATGTCGCTGCCTATACACCATTCCCAGAGGTCAGTTGCCAGACGGCATAGGCTCCAGGACACCGTCCCACCTTGACGGTTGACATACCTGAGGGCCGTAGTATTGTCAGTCAGAACAGCTACGCAGTGCCCCTGGAGAATGGGCTAGAAGGAGCCCAGTGCCAGTTTTATTGCCAACAGTTCCAGGTAGTTGATGTCTTTGGATGAATTGAGAGCATCCCACTGGTACCTGACACATAAGCCGTTGAGATGGGCTCCCCATCCCCACAGGGAGGCATCAGTGGTAAGTGTGAGACGCGGGTTCATTGGGTGAAAAGGTGCATCTTGGGTTAGGTTGGATTCCATTGACCACCACAGTAGGGAGTCTTGTACATACAGTGGGGGTTGGAGATGGACGGATTGGTTCATTCGACATGGCTTGAAGTGCTGCAGGAACCACATCTGTAGAGGCCTCATGTGAAGTTTGGCGAACAGCAGTACGGATATGGTGGCCAACATGTGGCTGAACAGACATTGGACTTGGAAAGCTGTGGACCGGGAGTTTGTCCGCACCTCCATCGCGAGAGATGCTAAGGTTGCCGCTCTGTCTGCAGGGAGATAAGCCATGCATGTCGTAGAGTCGAGAACTGCCCCGATGAACTGCACCCTCTGTGTGGGCTGCAGATGGGACTTCGAACTGTTGAGCTGTAGGCCCAGGGAGGATAGGATATGGAGAGTCTGGGAGATTTGGTTCTCCAGGAGCACCAAGGAATCTGCCGCTAAGAGCCAATTGTCTATGTAGGAAAAGATGTTGATTCTCTGCAGACTAAGATAGGCCGCCGCCATCATCTTGGTGAAGACTCTTGGTGCCGCGCAGAGGCCAATTGGGAGACATTTGTACTGGAAGTGGAGGTCCCCTATAGCAAATCGGAGGTACTTCCGATGAGACGGGTGGATATTGAGGTGGAAATAGGCATCCTGGAGGTTGATGGTGGCCATCCAGGAGCCCCAAGCCAGGAGAGGGAGAATCACTTGTAAGGATTTCATTTTGAATTTACGGATGTTGAGGCCATGGCTAAGATTGGATGAAGGCCCCTGTCCTGTTTGGGAACGGCAGAGTAATGGGAGTAAAAACCTGTCCCCTCATATGCCTTCGGCACTCGTTCTATGGCATCTTTTGCCAGGAGGGAAGAGACCTCCTGGAGAGGGGGTGGCCAGGAAAACAGGCAGTATTGGAAAGTCCACAAATTCTGTTGAATAGCCATGGGTTAGTGTAGACAAAACCCATCGGTCCGTAGTGATGAACTGCCAGGCATATCAGAATGGGGAAAGGCGGGTAGAGTCCTTGGAAGTAATCTGGGGCAAGTCAAAGACCCTGTTTGGGAGTCTTCTGAGGTTTTGCCCTGGAATGTTGTTGTTGCAGGGTATTCACAGGGTATTGGTATTGTTGGCGTTGGCCTGTGGGTGACTGATGAGGCCTCCAGGTACCCTCTGGGGACGGTTTACTATATGGATGTTTGGAACCATAATGGGACCAGAACATTGGTGGTAGGCTTGGAGGGAGCAGAAACACCCAAGGATCTAGAGGCCTTTATGCTCTTGTCCATTTCCTTAAGAGCAGAGTCAGTAGAGGAATGAAATAGCCCATCTCCATCGAAGGGCAGATCCTCTGTGTAAGCTCTGTTATCAGGTGGCAAAGAGGTCGTGCGAAGAGCGACCACTGAAGACATAGTTTTGGAGAAGGTATCCAGTGAATGTCTCGACGAATTCAGGAGCTGCTTCGCCAGAACCATGCCCTCCTTTTGCAGGGTCCAGGCTGTTTGATGTGTGTCATCAGGAAGGGACAGCAGAATGTCCGTAAATTGTTGCCATAACGCATACTGGTACCTACTCATGCATGCGACATAATTGGATGTTTTGATTCCCAGGGCACCCGTCAAATAAAAACACCTCCCAAAGGCCTCAAGCTTCTCACATTCCTTGTCAGAGGGAGTCTATTCCTGGAAGAAGAAGAAATTACCATGGAGTTAGGTTTCAGATGGACATGCAGGAATTCTGCTCCCTCCTCTTGCACTCGGTACATGTGATGCAGCCTCCTGGTCAACACCGGTGTGGATGAGGGCTTCTCCCAGGGGACTTTCACAGCGTACAGTAGAACCTTCAACATTGGAGGGGAGATCGCTGTCGACGTGTCCATCTGTACCACATCGTAAACTGCATCCAATATTGATGGTTGAGGTCAGACAATAGACAGACCCAATGAATTAGCCATTCTTTTGATGAGATCTCCATCTGAAGACAAGTCTTCTGATGGGGAAATTGGAAGGTCATCAGAGACCTTATGTTTTGGGGAGGCAGGGTAGGATCGAATGGTGGTCCCAGTCATCCAGCCTCATAGGCATCAGCCAGGGCATCAATGCCAATAGAGGGTACGGCATGTGATGACGATGATCCCACAGAGGGAACATCGATGGATGGTGTCAGTATCGGGAAGGAGAGCCTGGATCTGAAGACAGCTTGGGCAAATAATCTCTCCTGGGTGAACGGGATGAGTGGTGTTGGTCAGGATGGACCGGCTATTCATCCCGTCAACCTCGATCATCTGTGCAGATGGGAGAGCGGGATCGGTTATCGGGTTGATACCGACAGTCAGGGTCGGAGCGACCACTAGTCCAGGAGGAAGTGGGCTGAAAGCGGTGGCCAACACTGGAAGCCTCCATGATCACATTGTCTTCAGCTTTGAAAGCTGATACCAATGGAGGGTGTCGTCCAAGATTCATCTCCAATACTGGACGGTTCAGCTGCCTGACTGGAGAGTCGAGAATTTCAATCGGGGGTGCTGATTGTATTTTGGGCAGTTCCAGTATGGACTGATGCACCGATAGGGAATGCGACTGCGGTATCGTAGGCAGCGCAGAGCCCTTAGGGGTTACCACACTGCTCACCTTGTGAGACTTCTGCGGGTCCCCAACAGACGACTTATGGGAGCCACGTCTCTCCGACTTATCTCTCTTCTGTTTCTTCGCCGGTGTCAATGCAGAAGAGACAGATTTGGAAGAACGCTTCTTGGAAGGGGCTGGCCCCGTATCAAAAGCAGACTTAACTGGTCTGGCGTCAGTAGGGTAGCCGTCGACCTCGACATCGATGTGGATGATTCAGGTGGGTGTTCAGTCGATGTAGACGACTTAGGAGGAGGTTCAGCTGACATGGTTGACAATGGAGGGGCAAGGGCTGATTCCCAGAGGGCAACTTTCAATCTTGCCACTCTATTCTTGTGCATTTGATTTGGGAACTTCGCACAGAAAGCACAACCCTCCAGACTATGAGATTCACCCAAACAAAGAATACAGAGCATGTGTTTGTGCCAAGGAGCCAACTTACTCCCACACGAGACACACCTCTTGAAGCACCCCCACTTCTTATCCATAAACAAGTTCCTCAGACGTGAGGGAAGGAAAGGGAGGGAGGGCAAAGGTCCGAAGACTGTGGAAAGTTCTCACCCCGCTGCCTCCTCTAACAGTTCTTAACAAAAAAGTTCGACAGACTAAGAAAATATTCCAATGGATGAAGAAATGAAGAATTCCTGAAGTGAGGAGAAAATGAACAGCACCAACTGACAAAAAAGCTGTTGGTCTCTTCTGTGCGGTGGTCAGAGGAGAACCGGCAGGATGTCCATGCTCCACCTCTTTGGGCATGCGCAGTAGGGGTTCCCACGCACGCTCAGGGTGGAAGCGTGGAAATCCTATTGTGAGCTTTGTACAACACTGATCAGATCAGCGCAGGTGCACTAGATCCCATAGGTGTGATGCACAGAGACCACTTGAAGATCAAAGTGTTTATTTGTAATATTTCTATATATATTTGTAGTCCGCCTTTCACACTGAAGTTCAAGGTGGATTACACAGTGTAAGTCAATGCAGTCAACAGAATGAGATCTCTAATAAGAAATGCAATAAAACTGTAACTACAGAAACCTGAAACAAAAAAAAAGTGAAACTAAAGAAGTGGTAGACATGATACATTAAACAATGCAGAAAATGGTATCATGTCATAGAAGACAGTGTGGTGGGCACAAGATAATACATTCAACAAAGGGTAATACACTGTATACAAGTGGTCTAGTCCACAGTTCCATTATTTTATAAAAATACCTTCTTGAACCATTCTGCTGTAATACAGCTGTATTACCTGTATAGAAATGCTGCCTTGGAATAATTCCCTTTTACGCAGTTTGCAGACAAACTGTTCCCAAAGTGGGGACCATAACAAAGAACGCACATGCATGGACAGTTATTGATCTTGCCCATTTGTAGGTGGCACCCCCAGATGGCCCTGCTTGGACTAGCGAAGCTGTTACGATAAAGCATAGGAGAAGAGATGGTTTATAACAAGAATTCACTTGAAAATAGATTTATGTGGGTAGTTCTCTTACTCTGAAGCAACAGAACAAAGTTCAGATATGAAGAAGTATATATATGAAGAAGTGTGCATGCACACAAAACCTTATACTCGGAATTAAACTTTGTTGGTCTTAAAGGTGCCCCCGACCTCAAACTTTGTTCTAAGAATTCACTTAGCCTTTATGCAGAGGTGATCTTGAATAATGGTAGTTCTCATCTGATCATTTTATTTTTGCTACCTCTTCTATAAATAACACACACACATGAGTAATACATGGGTTGTCAACCTCCAGGTGGAGCCGGGAGATCTTGTGGAATTACAGCTGATCTCCAGCTGACAGACCATTTCCCCTGGAGAAAATGGCTGCTTTGTAGGGTTCCCTCTCCTCCTCAAATTCTACCCTCCCTAGGCTTCACCACACAAATCTCAAGAAATTTATGAACTTGAAACTGACAGCCACACATGTATGTAACTGTGTTACATTAGTTATAGCAGATGCACAGTCTGCCACAGAACTACCAACACTAGTGAATGTGAAACTTTTGGTATTTGGTCTTTCTGTCATTGGGATGCTGATTTGTGAAGTAACTTTTTTGACTTTCCCAAGCAGTGTGGATTGCGCACAATTAGGCAGGATGGGAAATTCCTGGAGCCTGCAAAGGGTGGGCTTTGGGGAGGGGAGGGACCTGAGCAGGGTGGGCTTTGAGCAGAGGGACCTCACTGGGGTATGATGCCATACATTCCACCCTCCCAAGCAGCCATTTTCTCAAGGGGAACTAATCTCTGTTCCCTGGAGATCAGTTGTTATTCCGGGAGATCTCCAGGAGATTGGCAACCCTACTTTAGTAGATGGTGTATATTGCATATATCATCAGGTTTTGGAGTAATTATCTAGTAACTCTCCATCTCACTGATGTTGCCATGTTCTCAGTAATTGTGTCTGGCTGTTCAGTGTGCTCTGATGGCCAGGTCTGGGTGTATAAAAACAAAATTACATGAGTGCTGATAGCTTCACTAACAGGTTCATAATGTGAAGATTCCACATCTGTTCTTTTCTGTCTTAACCTGCATGCAGCTTGTCCCTTTTTTCATCTGCAGTCACTTCCTATCTTTGCTTTGGAGTGGTCAAGGGATTTGCAGTGTTGGCGCAGTGGTACTTGTACCAAGTTTAATATGAAGAATGATGATGCAACAGATGATGGTGACCTGGTATAAATTGCTGGTCTCCATTTAATATATTTCCTCTGCCACCACCAAAGCAAATGAAGAGCAAGTACCATTTACCTTTATGTACATATTGCTTGTAGGCATAAGAGTATCAAAGGATGGCATAACTCCAGCTCTATTGACTGAAGGATAAATGCTTATTCCCAATGTACTCCAGTTTGATCTAACAGTTCTTATATTTATAGAAGGGAGAGGGAGAGTGAAATTTAATTTCTACACTGTTGTAACTACATAAGCAGATACATGAGCAAAAGATTAATCTTAATCCACCTCTATGGTAGCATGAGCAGTTGCTGATAAAATGAAAATAAAAGTGGAAATCTGAATGATGGAAATAAGAAGTGCTATAAATAAATAAGAGTAAAATAAATATAAAACATTGTTAAAAACCAAGTTGAATATTTACAACTTCAGAAAAAAGTCTGGAATGAATTAATTGTTACTAAAGTTTTCCTCTTAACAGAAAAAGGTAGCATGCTTTAAGTTATCGGTTGGAAAAGTATAAGGCACCATTTAAAAAATTAATCATTGTCATAGTCTGAGATATTCCATGTAGCTCATAGCAAAATGGAAAAAAAGACCCTTGTTCCAAAGGCTTGCAACCTAGAAATTTGTAATAGGGAAGCCATGGGCAAAGTAGAATCGTAACAACATACATGTTCTTTATCTGAAAGATTTTCCAGAGATGAAATGGAAAGCTATCCAGAGGGAAGGATAATAGTATTTAGGTGAGCAGACAATGCAAATGGGCAGACAAAAACTTCAGTTACCTGTGCTTAGGGTTGTTAGCAGTGTTCCCTCTGTGTTCAGGAAGGTACATATTCATGGGGCCTTTTATAGGTCATCAGCTCCAGACCCTAACCTCTAAGGTCACTTATGTGAGATATAATAAAATTTCATATGGACAGGGTCTGTGTTTACAAGTTATCATAAAAGAAGCCCTAGCTATTGTACTATTGTCCTGGGCACTCCATTTTGATTTTAGGAATACTTTGTTCCCCTGACCAGCTAGCTGGAACAGTATTTCAAGATAACTAGCCAAGAATAGAACAAAGTTTGAATCCAGTGGCACCTTTAAGACCAACAAGGTTTAACTCTGGGTATAAGCTTATACCTAGAATTAAACTTTGTTGGCCTTAAAGGTGCCACTGGACTCAAACTTTGTTCTATTGCTTCAGACCTACACAGCTACCCACCTGAATCTAACCAAGAATGTGTTTTTAATTGACTAATCCAGGATCAGTATATCTGATGTAATTGTCCTGTTGTTCTAACAAACATTGTCTTCCAAAGTAGCTGATATAGAAAATGGAATACACAAATGATATTGTTGGAGTGTGTATGTGTACACAAATGAAAATACGAACAAGCCCTCAAGCTTAATTTAAAAAAAAACAACAAAAAAAGATACATAATGGGAGTGGGCAAAAAGCTAAAGGAAGAGGAGGGTCAAGTTGACAATGCCAGAAAGGAAGATGTTTTTAAAACACCCTTTTACATCCCGTTGAAAGCAGACTAGGTTCAGTTTCCCTTGTTAATAGTTCTTTCTGGAGGAAATACAAGGACGGTTGTATGAAGCAGTTTGTTTGTTTATTTATTTATTAAAACATTTATATCCTGTCTTTCCTCATGGTTCAAGGCAGCTTACAATAATAGTTAAAAACATTTTCAGTTAAAGCCAAAATAAAATAGCAACCCAGCCCCTGGATGTAGCAGAACAGCCAGATCTGGATAATGAAACCACACAAGGCAAAGTCTAAGTGCCACCAGCAGAAAGTAGGAACTAAATCTACATGCGAGATCGTTCCCACTGACAAAAGCAGTGAGAGAAATTAAATATGCATAATACTCATATATGTACCATGTTGAACGTGTACCCTTTAGAACAAAGTTTCAGTCCAGTGACACCTTAAGACGAACAGAGTTTTATTCTGGATATACGCTTTCGTGTGGGGTCTTAAAAGATGCCACTGGACTCAAACTTTGTTCTGCTGCTTCAAACCAACACAGCTACCCACCTGAATCTACCTTTTAGAAGGCATAGATCCCATTTTATAGCTGAAGAACAATGAGGCACGGCTTTGAGCCACATTAAGATGCCAGTAATACATAACTAAATATAATTGTGCAGGTACTGTGTGTTCCTGTTTGATAGATGAAACAAAACAGCATCTGAACCTTTTGCTTTTGGCAAAGTCTGAATGCCACCTTTGAGCTAATTTTATGTTGTTTTACGTAGAGAAACCTCAGTGTATGAGAACGAACAAAATGAAGCATAATTCAGGGGAGACGGAGGCTATGCAGTTTGGGAAGGAAAAGTCTTTGACTGGTATTGATGAGGTTCGGCCTTAGATGAGGTTAAGCTCTCTGTGGCAGATCAGGTGAAGAGTGCTATTGGACCCCAGTCTTGTTGATGGAGAAGCAAGGTCAGTGCCCTTGCTAGGATCACCTTCTTTTGGTTACCTCTGGCTTGTAAACTGCTCCCTTATTTAGACTCTGCTGATTTAGCCTTGCTGATCCACACCACTGTTTCTTCCAGACTGGGTTACTATAAGAGGCCAGTTTGGTGTAGTGGTTAAGTGCGCGGACTCTTATCTGGGGGAACTGGGTTTGATTTCCCACTCCTTCACTTGCAGCTGCTGGATGACCTTGGGCAAGCCATAGTTCCGTCAGAGCAGTTCTCTCAGATTTCTCTCAGCCCCACCTACTTCACAGGGTGCCTGTTGTAGGGAGGGGAAGGGAAATGAGTTTGTAAGCCACTCTGAGAGTCTGAGTGAAGGGCGGGGTATAAATCCAGTCTTCTTCTCTTCTTTATGTGAGGCTGCCTTTGAATACGTTATGGAAGCTTCACTTGATACAGAATGCAGCAGGAATACTCCTGGCCCATTTTACATTAGCATTCTAAACCAGATGTTATTAGTTGTTGGCCTCATTTTGAGTAAAGTAATACAGGGATGGGGGCTTCATACAGCGAATTTCCTTCTGCTAATGAGCTGTCTCTGAAATCCTATGGTAATTTCAAGCATTGCCACTTTTTTCCTGCCCCTTTTCATTGCACAATTTTCCTTGGACTTCTTTTAACGTTCTAAGGTGAGCGCTATGGCGCTAAACTGCTGTAGCACTAGCAGCACCATTGAGATGCATTGACTCAGTGGAGTCAATGCATCTCAATGGTGCTGCTATAGTGCATACCTTAGAACATTTAAAAAAAAAGTCCAAGGAAGATTGTGTGGCAAGAAAGGATGGGGGGAAAGTGGCATTGTAGGAAACACTATGGACTTTTTAAAAAGCATACCACAGCAGTGCAGAACTGCAGTGAAGGGGTTGAAAACAGGAAAAAGCAGTTTCCCTCCAAAGCGGCTCAACTACGCTTTGCTAACCGCAAGTGGATATGTATGAACAGGTAAATAAATTCTGCTAGTGGCCAGTTACTAAATGGGTCTGTCTGAAATGACAGGAAAAAATCCATTAGCCACCAGTTACCAAAACAGAATACAAAGGCAGTTTGAAAAGGGTCTCCTGTCTGGGGTCAGCCTCTCAGAGCGTACAGCTCCAGTGCTAGGTCAATTGCAGTGATTGTCTGTATGTTTCTGAGCTCAGTTCAAAGTGTTGGTTATTGTCTTTATAGCTCATTGTGGCCTGGGGAGGGGGGCAGCTCATATTTATCAAATTCATGCAGCAGCTGCATTCATTGGACAGCTTTCTCCTTGTGGTGCACTTTTTCAGGACTGCCTGTTTGGCAATACTTGGGGCACAAGACTTTTTCTGTGGTAAGTCCAGTCCTTTGACTGTCCTTCCAGAGTGGGTACAGAGGCCACCTTTACTTTCTGTGTTCAGGAAGGTACATATTCATGGGGCCTTTAATGGAAGGCAAACTGTTTTGGCAGATCCAGCAGTGTTTTTATTTTATTTTGTATGTTGTTTATATCTTGTTGATGGACTATTACATTGTTTCTATATAAGTTTTCAACCTGCTGTTCCTTGAGCCTAAGGAGATAAGATGGGATATAACTATTTTAAATAAAGTAATAACATACTTCCCAAAATAGTATAAACAAAGGGGTAGATCCTTGTTCAGAGGTGTTTAGAATCTACATTTAAATAGTGAGCAGCATAGGGGCAACATAGGGAAATATTAAAAGGAAAGATAATTAGCGATGAATACAATCAAATGTGGTTTCTCGTAGTTACACTTTGCTGCAGACATAGGCTGGATCTACACATAAAGCAGAATGAGATTATAGTGTTCTGGGGTGGCAGAATGGACTGTATCACTTCAGAAAACAATGGACTGTATCACTTTTTTAAAAAATCCTCCCTGATGATTAAAAAAAACCCAGTATATTCTGGAGGGAGAAAAGTAGAATGGTAGGCAGAGGGCTGTTCTAGGTAATTTTCCTTGGTGTTCCAGCTTCCTTCTTGCATTGAGAGAGATGTGTGTACATTAACTGTTTAAACAAAATTTAAAATGGTATCCCTCCGTCACTAACTGTCTGTTACAAACATATTCTGCTTCATGTGTAAGACAAGATCCTAATAATTAAGCCAAAGGTGCATTTGACATATCACTGTGTTTGTCTGATACCGCCAGGCATTTCAGGACAGAGGGAATGTAGGGTTGCCAAGTTCCCTCCCTCCAGGGACCAGCAGGGGGAGGGGAGGGTTGTCAGCTCCAGGTTGGGAAACCCCTAGAGATTTGAGGGTGGTGCCTGGAGAGGACAGGGACCTCAGTAGGATACACTGCCACAGAGTCCACCCTCCAAAGTATCTATTTTTCCAGTGGAACTGATCTCTAATCTGGAGACGAGCTGTAATTCTGGGGGAATCCCCAAATCCCACCTGGAGGCTGGCATCCCTACAGGAGAGGTGACTGGATTGTCTTGTTATTAAGGCTGTACTTCTGCTTTCTTCTTTCCTGCCATTTTATAGTGGTGCCTACTATCAAAAGTTCCACAAGATCAACAAGTTTGGGGACTCCTAATGTAGTGTGTGCTCTGGCTGAAGTTAAGTAGATCTGGTTCAGGCCAGTGCCTCTTTCAAAGGCCTCATGGAATGTAATTGAAATAAATTATCTGGAAATGATACAAAACACTAGTTTTAAAACCTTCCTTATGAGAGGGGACTGTAGTAATGAATCCTCATTCAAAGTGTGTCCAGCTCTCTGGGACAAAAATGTCATATGCTTCCAGCGTAAGCAATAACAGTAAGGGCTATCAGAAAATCTGGATATTGAGTTAAATGTTGTAGTAACATTTTCCCCTTAAATAATTTATCACCACCACTCACAAAAAGTAGTCTATGGCCATGAGTAACCATGTGAAACTGATATCGTATATCACTTAAACAGCAATATGTTCTTCAAGTTACTATCTCAGAATCTGTATCTAAAAAATCAATACCTTCAAGTTTTAAACATTTATTTTCACCTTAATGGACTTCAAAAAATGTAAAATGTGTATGGATTAGACCCCAAAAACCTAACCTAGCAAAAGGATTGGAGAGCCATAATATATGCAGTATGTAGGAATTATAATTTCCTGATACTATAGCTTGTTGTGTAGCTGGTAGAAAGTATTTTGAGAGTGTAAATGGCAACCAAAACAATATTTTAAACCCTTTTAATATTTTAAATAAAATATTTAAAAAATATTTTGAAGCCTTTCCCCTCAGTTATTCTAATTTTCCCCCAAATATCCAACTTTTGTGTTGGGGGAAAGTCTTTCCCACCTACCCCTTTACTTTTTTCAGGTTATTGTATCTTAAGCTACAGCTGTCTTTCCAAGAAGCAATTTCCCCCCCATGCGTACACCCTTTAATGTTGGATTGACCAGAGTTGGAGGGGGGGGGAGGGAATAAACAGTCTGTGAAGCTTGGGGCAACTTCACAGGTATTGTCCAGTGGTATCATACCAGTAGTTCTGATGCTGTTTGTTTTCACAAACCAGGACTTGATCGTTTCGGAGCGGACAACCGCTGAGAGGAGACCATAACCTCTTGATTTTCAAAGGGGGCCATGGCATCCAATGGTGCCTTGCTGGCTAATGTAAGAAAGGTGTTTTGCCATAAAGAGTTTTGAGGTATTTGGTGAGGTTGGAGAGGGGTCGGCCCAAGCAGGAAGCCTGTGTCTGCCCCGTAAAGAAAATAGCAAGTTACAAAATGAAAGCATCAAAGAGCCAACAGGATGCGGTCCCTGGAGTCTGTTCTGGCATGTTGGTCCTTCTTGAAAGTGAGCACTGAGTGAAGTGTGACCTTAAAACTCACTTTATGCAAACAGACTGAGCTCAGGTTTAAAGTTCAAGGCATTTTGTTTTTTCACCTGTTTCCTACAGTTTTCTGAAACTTCTGAAGAATTAATGTGTAACTATATCTGGTCACTGAGCCAACTGAGTATTTTTTTTCCTCATGGGAAAATAATGTTACTGTATAGAACAAGGAAACTATATTATGTTACAAGGCATCTCTACTGCTGTCTAAATAGTGTGTGTAGGATCCAGTCTAATAATTATGAAGCCAGAGGGGCTTGTCAGAAATTTTGTTTGGGGACAGAATTTAGCCCTTGTTTACTGTAGGAGAGGAAGGGATGTGGCTCAGTAGTAGGTCCCTGGTTCAGTCCATGACATCTCCAGTAGAGAACAGGATCCTGAAGTAGTGATGTGAAATGCCTCCAATTGAGACCCTGGAGAGCTGCTACCAGTCAAAGCAATCAGTACAGAGCTTGATGGTCTGACTCAGTCTAAGGCAAATCTCTGGGAATTATCCAACCCAAAGTTGGCACCCCTATCCATGTATGTCAGTGGATGTCATACTCATATCAACACATGTTCTTTAATTGTCCCTCCTGGGAGAGACAGTTGCTATGATATTAAAAAAAACATTCCTTTCTTTCTGCCCATCATGATGACAGGCATTTTATTAGTTTAATAATGCTTATTATCTAGTATCTTACCCCCAGCATAGTTGTGCTGCATTCAGTAGGGCTTCCTCTCAAGTAATATTCATTGGATCACAGCCTTTGAATGCTCACATTACCTTTGTAATCCTTACAACTACCTGTCTGTGAGGTACTTACATGTTGTTGCAGTACATGTGTGTTTGACCGGTGAGTGTGTGTGTGTGTGTGAGAGAGAGCTGCAGAGGTTGCTTACAGAAGGCCCCCTAGCAAGTTCATGGCAGAAGTGGAATGGGGAACTTCCACAGTTCACACTTTTAGCCATTGTGCTATACTAGTTCCAAAAAATGCCTCGCACCAACCCACCCAAATCACCATTTAGCCAGTAGAACAAAGTTTGAGTCCAGGGGCACCTTTAAGACCAATGAAGTTTTATTCAAGGTATAAGCTTTTGTGTGCATGCACACTTCTTCAGATAAAGTCAGTAATTATTGAATTAGTAACTTGAAATCAGTGTGCAGTATTGAAATGTGATCATAGCTCATTTTGGTCGGAGCTTCTTCTGTTCCCAGCCGACTGGCTTCTCAGCAGCCTTCTCCTGCTTCACAATCTGCTTTTTATTTTCTGTCATTTTTGTTTTCCCCTTCTGAAATACAGTCCTAAGCAAATAAGCTGCACCAACAATTGGATAGGCTGTCAGTCGTAGTTAAAAGAAATCGCTTGAAGAGATGACATACAGATTTCACTCATTTTCCCAGGATATTAAACTTTAATGACTACAGTATGAATATTTCATGAAAGTATCTTTTTGAATAGGGTTGTTTTGTCCTGGAGGATATTGTACATTACAAGGCCTGATTTCTGCCTAGGCAAGGCTGGAGAAGAATGGTGCATCAAGTTTGTTTCCTTGATTGGAAGGAAAAATAAATTTTCATTCCCTCACTGATATTCTACTTAAATGGGCTGGTGTTGCTATTTGACAGCTTGTTGTAGGAAACTAAACATCAAATGCTTCTCTTTACTTTTGCTGCAAAGTGGCTAAATGACCTTTGAAAACAGGCAAAAGGTTTTATTTTATGTGCAGGAGTTTAGGAAAAGAAAGTTTCCAGCCAATAGCTCCATCAGTATTTTTGCATTAATCATTTGGTGCACAAGCATGCAAACTTACGTGGTTTGGACTAAACAGTGCATATTTTTTGAGAGGAGACTTCTTATGTTCAAGAGTGCCTTTTCACATATTCCACTGTCCCCAAAAATGTGGTTGTGCTGTGGTTGACAGATAGGTCACAAACTTTTATGCATTTACAAGTTCTAACTTGCCAGGTTTTATTCACGGGTGTGCTTATGGGAGCAGTCACAGCCGCCAGTCTTGATTTAAGCTTCAATTTCCTCATTGGTTTTTTCTTTCTATTAAACAGCATGTCAGCAACTAGGACTCGTAATGGAAACCATATTCCTAAATGTTGAGCAGGGGACTTGCACTGCCTTGAGGCCCCCCCCGGTAAACTTTAGTTCTCTTGGCTAGATGAAGGTTTGAGGGAGGATGTTCTGATTTGAGTTTTGTGAAGAATTTTCCCTCAAACTCTTTTCTTCTCCAAAAAAAGTGTCACTCAATATACACAGTCAAGAAATTGCTTAAATGTAAATGAGGCATATCTCTTGCAGAGACATGTGCTAGTTGGTGCTAGAGATTTTAATATGCATTTTTCATTTCCCTTTTTATATTTTAACTTATTAACTCTGACAAGTAACCTCTTGGTTGTGAACAATTTAAGTCACAATTCACTTTTTTCTGATTCAAAGTGAACACAAGTGCCCTAATCCCCTAATGGGAATTAATTGCATGTTTCGGTGCTTAAGTCTGATCCTTTCTCAATCCCCACTGGGACGAGTTTCTTCCTGAAGGATGTGTTTGTTATTCAAAACACAATCTGAAAGGTAATGATTTTTTTTTCTTCTAAAAGGGGAACCAGAGCAACCGAATATTAATGTTCCTTCCTTGTCGGGCAAACAAGCCATAGCCTCAAATCTATCTGATGTCATAAAGGATAAACATACAAAGCTAACTGTTGACAGGGCAAATCATTGTGGTGTTCTGAAAAGACAGTGCCATGTGAAAATAGACCATACAGGTTTGAGGGGACTTTTCTGCACGCTGGGGAAAATAGCATTCAGCTCTTCTTTTGTGAGGTAAATAACTTTTGCTTTGGTCAGTGGCAATATAGTTTTCAAAAAGGCAGACTATTCTTCTGATTCATAAGATTTCTTCTCTGTGGGAGTTTACTAGTGCTTCAGTACTTCATAGATATTCCTCAGTAATCTGAACAACAACCCTGTCAGGCATAACACATTTCTGATGAGGGGGGGGTTGAAACAGAATGTATGGGCTACCTAGTGAGTACTTGACTGAGGTAGAATTTGAACCAGGTACCAAGGAGTTTGTGCTTTTAGCTGCTGCTGTGCTAGTAATTTCCAAACTCTGTTCTATGAGATAACTGCTAGTGTGAATTCCCAGAATTCCCTTCCCCTCCAAACATACACACAAGAGGACCCTTACCCACTGCAGCTCTGCATTCTTCCAGTCTTTGCAAATGGCATGGTTAGGTCATTCTATCACTCTTGCTTCAGAGAGACAACAGAAGTACATAGCCTTGGAGGATAAGAACCTAAGAGAAGCCAATGTTGGATCAGGCCAATGGCCCATCCAGTCCAACACTCTGTCACACAGTGGCCAAAACACCAGGTGCCATCAGGAGGTCCATCTGTGGGGCCAGGACACTAGAAGCTCTCCCACAGTTGACCGCCCCCCCAAGCACGAAGAATACAGAGCATCACTTGCCCCAGAGTTCCTGTCTATGCCTTGTGGCTAATAGCCACTGATGGATATCTGCTCCATCGTTTACAGCCCTGCATGAGACACTGCTCTGGGCTTTCCAGCCAGGAAGATATGTTAGATCAATGCCTCACTTGGAAGCACAACTTAAGTTCCTTTGAGGCTCGATAATTCTTGATCTTACCCACTTTTGAAGTAAATGAAAAATTAAAGCAAGGTAGGTGCCTATTGCATTTACTGTTACTTTGATGCCCTTTAATGACCCTCAGCTTCAAATAAAGGCCAGGTGTTCCACCCACTTTGTGAAGACTCTTTACATCTGGCAATTAGAGATCAAACTGCTGTGCTGGGGGGGGGACGGGGACGGAGACTACCTTTCCTAGAAGTTTGGTGACTGATAGCAAAATTTGGGAAAGCGTCAGATGCTTTGGGCAAGTGCAGCTGGGAAGCAGAATACTTTTGAATAGGAGCCAAGGAGAAAACCAGAAACTTTATTTTTTTCAGTAAGCAGAATCCTCTCTTGCCCTGCTTTGGGAAGGTTGTTCCTTAAAATGGAACATCAAACAAAGAGCCCGCTGCATTGCAGAAACCAATCCCCATTTAAGACAAAAGCTAGAATCCCAGTTTGTGACAGACCTATCTGAAGAGGAACACTGGATGTATTAGAAATGATCTGATGGAATGTGGACCAGACATTCAGCAGGAAGGGGAGAACCAACAGTGCAAGCCATGCTAAGGTTCAGGAAAACTGGAAATCAGCCTCTGCTTTGAAAACTGGGAATGCTGAGAATCAATGTAGACAAACATGGTAGGTTTGGGGTGTCATCTTCAGGAATAAATAAGGAGCGAATAGTTGCCCTGGGGAAAGTCTTGCAGTATAATATAAAATTTATTTTTATCATAAAAGCCATCCAAGAATTTACTGTAACAGATATGGAGGTGACCTACCCCCAGTCAATCATGGTGGGTATAAAACCATATTTCAATACAAGATCAAATTCTATAGAGATTCTGTTGCATGGCAGCTCGCAAAACTGCCACACATCAGGAAAAACTGACCATGGGAATCCACCCTACTCTCATTTTAGCAACAGGAGCAGAACAAGTGTGTGCTTCCCCCTTTGGCTTCCAGTTCTTGCAGTTTGCCAGGTTAGTATTAGCATTTATAAATATGGATTCAGGAAGCTGCTGTTACAAAGGCCCTTGAGTACATTACACGGAACAGCCCCATGCCGTGTTCTTTTTGCTAACAACAATTAAGCGACTCTAACTTTGTGTCATTTCCTCTGTGTTCAAAAAGGGTGGTGGAGTTTATACATGAAGAATCCTTTGACGGTTTCTGCTTCACCAATGCCAGCATTTTGCTGATTGTCTAAATGTGTCCATTTGCTGTAATAGCCTTCTCTAAATGTGCTTTAACATCTGATGGGCCCAAGAAGGTAGCATCATCAGAATAGTAAACCTTGTTTTCCAGATGCTCATCATAAGAAATATTAGATTGTGTTTCAAGGTTATTAATTCTATCCCTTTCCCCCATCCCGTAGGTTTCTCAGCTCCGTCTTCTGTATTTTATTGAGAATTAACTTCTATTTTGGCTCTTGGGACTTCCAAGGAAGAGTTTCTAATACAACTTTTTGTGTACAGCACTATACTGTATATTCACTGAAACTGTCAGTGCTAGATGGGCTTAATTTTTACATTAAACATACTGCTTCTGGGATACATGACTATTCAGTTGTCAAGGGGAAGGACATACCCAGGTAGTTACTCATCTGCAGTCCTTCATAAAACACTGCCCTTCAGCACAGGTTTAATATCTGGTCTTTCCTGCCATTTTCCCTTCCCTGTGATTTCTTCACTGTGCTCTGAACCAGACTGCCAGGCAGGAGGGCTTTCATTTGTTCACTGCAATTCCCAACAATTTATTACCCTGGAGAATGTAATTAAAAATCCTCAACCCCCCCTCCCAAAAAAAACCATATTCCAGATTAAACTTTTGCAATGTGCTTTAATGTGGGGGTGCCCTTAAATTGTCTGAAAACTACATTACTGTGGCTCCTGAGCTTCAGAAGAAATTGCATTATGCTGGTGCTGTAAACACTTAATTAGCTGTCTCTAAAATTTTGGGCAGGATGGTAGTTCTTACCCTTTTAAAGGCCTCAGAGTACTTAAAGAACAGATCCAGCTATTCCTTAAAGATCTATGAGGCCCTTCTCAGTGTTTCATCATAGGTGGGTGCAAGGAGGACATCCACCAAGGGTGTCTTTTGTCTTTTATCTTGTGAATCACTTCTTGAGGCAGCAGCTTAAATAGTAATACATGTTTTAAATACTGTCATTTGCCACATAACTATATTACGTACATTCACAACTGAACTGAGAATGAACCAGGCAGAACTTGCCATTATATGATCATAGCTACTAGGGAAAAGTACAACTGTGATCTGTAGGGTTTCCAGCTCTGCATTGGTAAAATCCTGGGAATTTCGGGGTGGAAGACATGGTTTGGTGAGGTGAGGGACCTCAGTGGAGTATAATGCCATAGAATCAGTCCTCCGAAGCTCCTATTTCCTCCAGGGGAACTAATCTTTTTAGACTGGAGATGGTTTGTAATTCTGGGAGAACTCCAGGCCCTACCTGGAGGTTAGCAACCCTATGTGATCATGAATATGGCTGTATTATAGTTTATGCACTGAGAAAAATGGCCTAGGGTTGCCAGTCTCCAGGTGGGGCCTGGAGATCTCCCAGAGTAACAACTGATCTTCAGACTACAGAGATAAGTTCCCCTGGCTGCTTTGGAGAGTGCACTCTGTGGCATTATACCCTGCTGAGGCCACTCCCTAAATCCTGTCCTCCCCAGGCTCCACCCCCAAGTCTCCAGGAATTTTGCAACTGAATTGGCAGCCTGCTTTATACTAACTTCTTTGCAGTCACGGTGCCCAGGCCCACAACTGCATTGATGGATTTGAAGGTATGATTCCTTCCCTAACTACAGAGGTAGTCACTACATAGCAAAATGAGGCAGCAAAATGTCAGAAAGATCCATAAAATATTTATTTTTACAATGGTCATATCTTTGTTTGTAGATGTTCGCAGTGGATTAGGAAGTGGCTTGAGATGGTCTAGTTCCTTTTTAGACAAGTATATTTACAAATTTTGCTCTGCCTGCATTTCAAGTCAGCTAGAAGTTTTGTAGACTGCTATGCATCAGTCAGTAGGAGGTTTTGTGAACTTGGCAGGTTCTTCTGGAAAGTGGCTTGAAGAAAGGAAAACTGAAATGAAGAGAACCAAGGCATTCGTCACCACTGACCACTCTAGAGAAGACTTTGGCTATACAGGAAAAGAGCTTGGCTGTATTCTAATGTATTGAATTGTATTTGAAGTTTGGAAAAGAGCTTTGCTGTATTCTAATACATTGAAAGTTGGAATTTATCTAAGGAGTCCTGTGTGGACCATATCGAATTTGTATGAATATATTAGATGTTAGCTGAGATGTTAGCTGTTTATACTATTCATTTTCACTAAACTACCTTTAGAACTTTACAGATCCATTTGTATTTCTTTACACAGTGCTACAGTCTCAATGTTGTGTTTTTGTACTATAAAAAGACAGCCTTGGCAACAAACACCCCCCCAATTGCAATAATTTAATCACAGTTATTTTGTATCTTTAAGTTTCTTCAGTCGGAAGAATGGCCCGTGTCTTTGTCTATGGAACCCTTAAGAAAGGGCAGCCGAACTACCATAACATGACAGACAGGACTCATGGGACAGCCAAGTTCCAGGGCAGAGGACGCACAGTGGAGAAATACCCCCTGGTGATCGCAGGGAAATATAACATTCCTTTTTTGCTGAACACCCCAGGAAGGGGGCACCATATCGCAGGAGAGATTTATTTTGTTGATGACCAGATGTTGCAATTCCTTGATGAATTTGAAGACTGCCCGAACATGTATCAGCGTACTCCAATGAGAATTGAAATAGTTGAGTGGGAAAGTACAAGCAGTGCACCTGAAGAGAGGCCAGCTGTTAACAGCATTCTGGAATGCTATGCATACAGCACTACAACTTACCAGCCTGAATGGATAAATCTCCCTTACTATGACAACTACGATTCCTTTGGGAAACACGGACTTCTCTACGTACTACGGGAAGGCAGGGCAGATAAAAATCAATGATTTTTAAAAGTAAGTGATTTTTTTTTTATAAAATGCTTTCTGAGGGAAAAATTGTCTAAAACATAGTTTTAATTAAGATATGTTATAGCTTAGAGGTAGCTCATCCTGGAATAGGAATTATAAAGTCTAATTTTGTAGCATGAGATAATGTGTTCATAACATTTATGACAAGCTTTGTAAATGAGTTTAAAACTGGAAGATAAACTGCTTATATTGATCAGAGAAAGGGAATAAAGTATGTAGCACTATATAGTGAAAGAAAGCACTAACGGGTGGAATGCAAACTTTCACCATCAGACAGAAGATGTTGGAGGAGGAACTTCTTGCCTCCCCACTTCTATTGCGGCCTACTGAGCCCCCCCACCAAATCCTGCTCATGGGGCGGGGGTCAAGGGACCCTCACAAACAGTGTGAGGGGCACAGTGGGGTCTGCACTGGGAGACAGGAAACCAGTAGAAACTTCTCCTCTGCCAAGGGTAGTGCCAATGTAAACTGGCAGAGGCAACGATTTGGACCCAGGAAATGGTTGGTTTCAAATAAGTATATTGAAGCTTGCAAATTTTACTTGCTTAATCAAGTAGGAAAAAAAATAGATGAGATATAAACGAAGAACTGCAGTTAAGGTAACTACATCAAGATTTTTCTTTTTTCTGCAGAGCAGAAAGGAAATTCTTTTGTATTTGGCAGTTCACTGGTGGGGGGGAGATCACTGCTCAAGATCAGCATAGACTTTTTTCATTACCGTGTGACATTCACATAAGCCATAAAACAGTCCTTGGAAGAAGCCTTTTAATCAAGTGCTGAGACATGAATGAGTTTATGAAAGAAACTGAGCCACCAACAAAGATGTGTTCAGTAAGCTCCAGAAGTCCAAGCCTCTGGGTTTCAGTACCTGACAGTGAGCCAGGAGGCTGGGCAACATTACCCATGGACCAGCCTTTCATGCCATGGCATTGTTCTGGTGTGGAGTGATGAGCATTGCTCCAAAAATGTAAATAAGCTTGTTGGGCTGCCAAAGAATTCCGTCACCACAGATGCTAAAGCAACAACAGAGAAGTGGGTAGAGAGAGAAGGAAAGCCTACTCACATGCCTGTTACTCAAGTGGTGTTTTTGTTATCAGGGGGCCATCTTACTGCTTTCTTCACTGGCTCATTTCTGGGCCAGATAAGGTTTCTTTACCATTATGCACTTTAGTATAGTTACACACACTACCTAATAACTGTGCTTCATCTGCGTGATTAACTGTAGATTACATTGCATTACTTTGTAAAATCTACATTTATTATTATTATTGACTGCTGATTGGGAGGTAACATTTTGAATCAGTCACATGGCTCAGTATCCTTAGTCTTGGAGATCCTCAGTCTTGGAGATCAGGAGTTCTGAACATACACATTGGGTGAGAAGGTAGAGATTGGGGCACTGGCTTACTGCTGAACCAAAAGCTCCAAACCCCTTGAAGGAAAACCATATTCTGTGTGTTTTTAAAAATGCAGGCTTCAAGTGATCCCTTACAGGACCCATCAAGTACAAAAGGAGACGTAGTTCATACTGAGTACATGGAACCACTTCTCCTTGTGACATGGCACTATTTTT
Organism: Gekko gecko; assembly: GCA_029375565.1. Lineage (NCBI taxonomy): Eukaryota > Metazoa > Chordata > Lepidosauria > Squamata > Gekkonidae > Gekko > Gekko gecko. The sequence continues at coordinate 186,068,964 of JAPDNY010000004.1, read as the reverse complement.
ATGAATTGGATAAATTGTACACATTTGTACACATGCAGTTGCTTTGTCACTGGTCTGTTTTACCATTCTTTTAATCTTTGCTTTTCTCCCTCTACTCTGTACTTAAATGTCCAAGCTTTTGCACAAGGAGTATTTTATTGCCATTTGTATTAATTATATTTTGGTAGCAATACATGCTAAAATCCAAAATTTATGAACGCTGAGCTGGGTCCAAGGATTCCTTTATACTAGCTGAGGAGTTAATCATCTATTTGTAAAAGATAACATTTATACCATAATTTTTTAAAATTGTCAGCTTACAAAATTACAAAAGAGATCACTTTGTTGATGTGTCATGGTAGCCTGTGCTGAAACTTCTGGAGTTGTTTTAATCAGTTCTACACTCAGGGATTTGTTTAAATGTAGTTGGCTGCTGCACTTCAAGAGATTAATCAGGAGTATGACAATGTTATGCACCAACAAATATTCAATTAAAGTCTCTAAGCAGCCTTTGCTGGAATGTGTCATTTGTTCTCTTTTGTAAAAAATTATACACAGGTAGGAAGGCAGGAAAATGGCACCCTTCTCCTTGAAGCTGCCACTCTAGGGAAGGCTAGACCTGGACAAGTTCAATACAGTATTCTTAAGGCCTTAAAAGAATTTGCTAACACATGAAGTGGGTGTTATCACTGGGTTTTGATCTCACTGGGACAGAAGTGGTGGAGGGTCAGAAGCATCAGCTAGTGATGGAAATAGGAAAGTAGCCATACAGTTGTGGTTACACTGCATTTGTTGAGCTTGTCTGTCAAATCTTCACGTGTGCCTCTTCCTGCAAGCCCAAGTTTTCACTAGAGATGGGCACAAACCAGCTGATGAACTAAAGTTTGTCACAAATTTTTGTGTGTTGAGGGTTCGCAAACTGAAATTCTTGAACTGAAGAAATAGGATGAACTACCACAGATTTTGAGCACAATTTAAACTATCGCTGCTTTGTGCTCCCTGTGGCTTTCCATGGGGGGTAGAAAACAGGGGTTTAAATGGCCCTGCTGTCTACTCCCTGTGAAAAGCTACAGGGAGCAGAAAGCAGGGTTTAAATAAAAGGGGTGAAGTCCCTTCCTGGGAGATCTTCCCTCCCTCTTTTCTGCTGGAAGTGGGTCCCCATGGCCAGCAGAAAGGAAGAGGAGGAAAATCTCCCTTCCTGGGACACCTCTGCCCCCTTTCTGCTGGCCAGGGCTTGCCATGGTCAGCAGAAAGGTGGGAGGGAAGTCCCTTCCCAGGAGATTCCCCCCTTCTTTCTGCTGGCCGCTGTTTTTCAGGCTGTCCTCTGCAGTCCTTTTAAAGGGACTGCAGAAGACAGTGCAAAACAGCTGCATGGTGGGGAGTGTTTTCCCAGCTCACAACTGGGGTTTTTTTAGGTTGTCTTGTGCAGTCCCTTTAAAATTTAAAGGGACTGCACAAGGCAGCCTGAAACAGCTGAGCTGTGGGGAGCAGACTACTTGCTACCACTCAATTGTTTTTCCGTCTTTCTGCAAACCCCATTTAAAGGGACTGCAGTCCCTTTCAGTGGGGTTTCCAGGGTCATGAACAGAACAAATCAGTTCAGTTTGGGTTTGATCCATGGGCTGCCACAGACCCCGAACCAAATCACCTTTTCCTGGTCCATGCCCATCCCTATTGCTCACTGTCCCCAAATCCTCGCCACATTGTTATTGTTCACTTCTAATTGCAAAAAAAGGACATAAGGAAGGGCTTCTCCCATTTCACATCCTGAAAAGTAGCATCTCTCCTTATATATAATTCTGTTTAGGCGTGGCAAGATTCCATGCGCTCCCAAATCAATTGGCTTCCTGATGTGTCACTCACCAGGAGTCTGTATCCATTGGCTGCATTACCTTGCTGCGTTGCCTCAGTACTGCCCACAGAGCTGGCGGCCAGCGTCTCACCCTCAGTCTGCAGGGAGCCGCCAGACAGAATGGACGCTCCGGTGGGTGGAGGCTTACGAGGCTGAGGGAAATCCTGCTGGTGCCGCAGCGGTTGTCATTGGACAAGGCCAACTGCAGGTAGCTAGCTGTCCTGCAACCAGACGGGGGCCGGCGCACTGCCAGGGTGGACGGCAGTGGAGGCGGCGCACAAGCCACCACCATCCAGCCAGGTAGGAAGCCAGTGGCAGGATGTTGCATTGCCCCTCAACCCTGGGGTCTGGGGAGGGAGGAGAAAGCAGGGGACCAGATCTCAGTGTCCTCAGAGGCAATGGACAGCCTGGACGCTTCAGCGGGCAAAGGGTCATTAGGCTGCCACCGATCCTGCTGCAGCTGCCGAGGCCGAATGCACGTGGCTGGCCTGCAACCAGACAGGTGCCTGCGCGCCGCCAGGGTGGAGAGCAGTGGAACTGGCCCAGAGGGCACCGGATCTGGCCAGACAGGAAGCCAGTGGCAGGGCATTCCGTTGCCCTACAACCCCACCCTGAGGTCTGCAGAGCAGGTACAATGCGGGGGTCCGGGGGGCAGGGATCTGTCACGTCTTTCTTGAGCTTGTTGTATAGTTTCTACTGGGCTTTGCTCCTAGTAGCTCATGAAGCAAAAATCAAAGTTCCATTCTTTAAAAAAAAAAAAAACACCTTGTGCCTTCAAAAAAAAGACATTGAAGCATAATACTTTTATGGGTCAACTGATGTTTAATATACAAGTGAACTTCTGAGTTACACTGAATTCTTCCTCAGGCTGGATATTCAAGGAAGACAAGAGATACTGCTGGGCCTTGGCCATCCTGGTCTGCAGACTATTCTGTCTTACAAGGAAAAGAAATCTTTAGGTTGAGGCAGGTCATTTGTAAGAGGTTTGGCTCACATTTAATATTATTTTAAAACAACAGTTTCAACAGAAACAGATTCTGTAGGAAGCCTAAGGCATTCTTAGGACTAGTTGCATTCAGACATCAAGTGACTTGGAACATAGACTACAAGACACAAGGGCTGGCAATTCCTACTGATACCCCTACCTGCTGCAGCTCCCCCCCCACCGCAGTGTCATTCCTCCAGGTCCCTTATCTCCCAGGAACAGCATTTTGTCAAGATCAGTGAGCTGGAGGGGGAGGGAGAAGGCAAGAAAGTTCTATTTTGCCATTGGGAAATTTAGTCTGGCTTCAATCCTAAATCAATAAAGGTCAAAAATGGTTTAAGATGTGCCCCTTCTGCCAGGGATACAGATGTGGTATAGTCACCACTTCAGATTGCAGGTGAGGAATACAGTTTTCTTAAACGCTCTGCCTTGCAAGTAGAAGACTATCACACAAGTGAGAGGATGTAGCCCATCTTTTCTCCTACTGTGCTAGTCCTTTGCTTACAGGAATTTTTATTTAGGGGGACAATTCAAAAACTATCCCACACTTGCAAATCTGAAGCTCATTTGTCTTCTCATTCCACTTCATATCTATATCCTGCCTTAAGATTAAACTGTCAGAGTTGCAAAGTAAGTTGGATGACACATACAATGTTTATAGTCAAATGCTTTGTTTTATTGATTATTTGACATCTGTAGAACTGTGGAAAGAGAATTACAGATCTCATATGTACAGACATCTGTAAAAGGAGTGGAGTCAGAGAACCAGGGGCAAATTTAATGTGTGACCCTGAGCTCCTGGTGCAATACAGATTGCAAAGAACACATCTCATAGTACTGATTGAATCACAGTTCTCTGCTATGTTGGAACGCACTTGATTTTGTGAGTGGAGATACTTGGCTGCATTCCAATCCAATTCGTCATCACATCCAAAGGCAGGCTCCTCCGCAAATGGACCTTGTTCCCACCCAGACGCCAGGATTCTATAGTTTGGTTAAATCCTAACTTAGAATTGGAGTTTGATCAAACTGGGAAGTGTTCAATCGTGCTCCACCTATAAGACAAAGAAGGAACAGCAAGGGAAGTGTGAGCACAGCAAACAAGCTGCAATCAGCCTGATGCCACCAAACCGCTGTTTAAATAGAGTTTGTTGTGTTCTCTAAATGCAGCCGCAAAGTCCCGTTGTGATGTGACATGAAAGAAATGGTTTTATTCTAGTTCCACCAGCTCATCTCCTTCCCCAACAGTTTCACCAGCCTTGCAGTGCACAGCTTTCACCTGCAGCGTAAAGGAAGAAATAATTAAACCTTGTTCTGAAAACAGGGCCAGGCAAGCTTTAAGGGGGGGGGAGATGCTGTTGGTTTTACAATACAAAAAGAATAAATGATGGAGTCCCATTTATAAGATCTCTGTGAATGCATGAACTCAAATTCAAAAGCAACTTCTGGAAGGTAATCAAGCATATTGTTCATGTCTTTGTACTGTCCTTCCATTCCTATCCAAACACTGAAGAGCAGCTTATTTTAACACCCCTCCCCCCAAGCCCCAGAGCAGTTACACAATGTGCTAATTTAGATTTGGAGTCTTAAGAGTTGCAACGCTGGTTACGTTTCTTGGTTTTCTTTGCTGCAGATGCTTTAAAGCAGCAGAGATAAAAATGCAAATTGCCTTGGTGTGGTGTCTTGCACGGAGAAACTGCACATTTAGGAAGAAAAATTGGGATAAAAACAATTTCCTCTGAAATCATGCCTACAGCCTGATTCTTCTTGGAACAGTTAGCACAGTACTGGAGAAAGGACCTGCGCCGAGATGTCTGTACCACCCCAGGTGAATCTGGGGTGCTGCACCGGAGCTTGCTTGTATGAGAGATGAGCCGCACCAAGCTGTTAAGCCCGTGCAGGCACTCTTGAAGTACCAAAGCACTGAAGTTCCAAATTCAAATATGCACAATGGTAATCCACACACTCTCTTTGTAGAAAAGAAAAGCAACTGCCTACGTTGCCCTGTTTTGCATCATACAAACATTTTTCACAAAGACCGTAACCTTGGGAAAACAAACAGCTAACAAAGTTTCATTCCTCTGATAACAATATCATCATCATTAAATTATTATGAGTCGTCAGTAAAATTCTGATTACTGAGAGCCAGTGTTCAGAACTGCGGCTAAAGCTGCCAACTCCGGGTTGGGAAAAACTTGTAGATTTTGAAGGTGGCGCCTGAGGAGAGCAGGTACTTCAATAGGGCAAAATGCCATAGACTCCACCTTGCAAAGTGCCCATTTTCTCCAGGCGAACTGATCTCTGTTGTATGGAGATCAACTGGCATCCCAGGAGATTTCCTGCCACCACCTGGAGGCTGGCAATCCTAATTGCAGGCCAGGAGTCTTGGGTTCAAAGCCACGCTCAGCCATGAAACTCTGTAACTGACCTTCGGGCCCATCACCCTCTTTCTCAGCCTAACCTATCTCACAGGGTTATTGTTAAGAATAAAATGGAAGAGGGTATTGCTATGGATGCTCTCCTGAGCCCCTTGGACAAAAAGCAGGATGAAGATGCAATAAGCAGGCAGCAGCCAACACGTGTAAGTGCTTCCCAATATTAGAGCTATCGTCTAAAGAGCCTTATAGGTAGCTTTGCCTACATGGTTTGGCCCTGCTCCTAACACACAAGCCTCAACAGATGGCATCATAGGTACACTGAAATCAACGCATGTAGAGAGGGTGTTAAGCACAGTGGTCCTGCCCCACTACCTACATGCAACTACCAGCCACGTGCAGGCTCTGCCTCTGTGGCTGGGAGTGCTCTAAAATATGGTGCTCCAAATCATGGGGATGGAGCTCAGATGTGCAGACTCTGTGCTCAAGCTGGTGACCACATGTATGCAGGGAGGAGGGCCAGCATGCTCATGCTCCTCCCCCTCACCGCTTGCTGATTTCAATGCACATAATGTTGGTAGAAGGACATAACACACACACATGCACAAGCAACTCCTGATCCAAACAATAAACCACTTTTAAATTTGGCACGAGAGGGAGCAGCAAGCTGCTGTTCTCTGGGGGAAAGAATTCAGATGAACGGCTGGTTGCACACAAGCCCTTGGCCATGTGCTCTGTATTGTGGGTAATAGGTCCAATTGTGCATGGCACATTTTGGGAGTTTCTAGTATATAAACGAAAACAGCTGAACTGTAGTCAAATTTTTGAAATGAGGAAAAGGCACGAATTACAGTTTCCTAGGGCCACATTCCAACTTGAAGTTAAGTGTGCTCAAATGATCTTAACTCATATGTTGGATTGTGGCCTAGGCCCAAATCTGAAAAGACGGGTTGCAGCCAAGACTAATTCATTTTGAACAACTGATAAACATTTCTAAATCCAAAGCCTGGTGTGCCACCACAGTTCCAGAATGATATCATGCAGTTCAAGACTGATGCCAATGTGAAAAGATTTCTGAAGAATAATTACATCTATTTTTATCCTCCTTCCCCCCTCCCCAAAACTGCAACCCGTCTTCAACATGGCAAGCGCCCCCAAAGCTTCCAATCATATAATGAAGCATACCTTGCCAGTTTTAGCAGCAGCCAAACTGTTCTGCATTTTCATAGCTTCAATCACGCAGATCTCCTGCCCTTCGACAACCTGGTTAAAAACAGAAAAGTGGTTAAAATGCTGTCAAGTATTGCCTAAAATTCAGGGGGATGGGCTGCTAGTGAAGACCAGACAAAATTGATGATTTTATGATGGTGGTTTGTAGGATTTTACTTTGTGAACTTCCTCAAGCAGATCTCTAGAAAGGCAGCATATTCCTTTCCTAAACAAAGAAAATATATATTCAGGTAGGTAGCTGTGTTGGTCTGAAGCAGCAAAACAAAATCTGAGTCCAGTGGCAACTTTAAGACCAACCAGTACCTGGTGTGTGTGTGTACGAAAGCTTATACCTTGAATAAAACTTGTTGGTCTTAAAAGACCAACACATCTACACACCTGAATCTATCTTCATGGAAGGCACTACATTAAGCTACATGGACAAAAATATAAAAGTGTAATAAAATATACAAATTACTGCAACAATAGATTTGATATTTCAAAAGGTATATCCTATCTCACATGCAGGACACTTTATCTTCTGTATTCAGAGTTCAAACACCACATCAAAACATGCATTCAACTTTGGTGAAGCTATAAACAGATTCCACGGATATTTAGGATATGATTTTATGTTCTGGATACTTGCCTTTAAGCAAGGGTGATCCCAAAAAGAGTCACAAGCCTTCTTAGTTTATTGAACTCTAAGGCTATAACTCTGATTAGGATGGCACTGTTAGTGGCCTTAATAGCATCCAGTATACAGAATATGGTTACCATCAGGGCTATGCGCATTTCACAGTTGTGTTGCAAAGTGCCATCAAGTCACAGCTGACTTATGGCAACCCAGTGGGGTTAGCCATTGCCTGCCTCTGCAGCAGGACCCTGGTATTCCTTGGAGGACTCCCATCCAAATATTAGCCAGGGCTTACCCTGCTTAGCTCCCAGGAGCTGACAAGATTGGGCTAGCATGGACTATCCAGGTCAAGTTTCACAGTTCTATGCGAGTGCATATTTTGGTACATGATTCAGCATCTAGTTCTAGTTCTTGTAGCTGTGAGGAAAAGGCTGGAAACTCTGCACACAAAACTACCTGATTACATCTCTCAAGCCAGAGAAGAACTTAAGGCTGCCAGTCATCAGGGTGCAACGTTTCAGTGCTCCATAGCTTCATGGTTCTCCTTCGTTGTCTGGATCAAGCATACTTCAAGGGGTCCTTCCCCCCCCCACATAAGCTCAGATGGTCAACTATGAAGCTTGCTCTTTGTTTCTCTGCTCCTTAAATGAGGGGGATCTGTGGCTGCCAGGACAAGGGCGTTTCCTGCAGCAGCCACTGCCCTGCATAATGTGCTGCCAGTTGAAATGAAGACTGCCTCCTCTCTTATCCCATTTGTTAGGCAAGATTTAGCCTGATTTGGCTGTAATTGTTCCAACTGGGGGTGCTTTGGCTATTGTTTTCATTGGTCATGTTCTGGATGGTTTTTAAACTGCTTGATTTCAATGTAAACTACTCCGAGCAACAAAGGATAGTGGGTAAGAATACAGCAAATCATTAAATTAAAGCAGAATGACACAAATTAAATATTGGCATCCTTCAGAAATGCCACAGAATTCAGTTTCTCTTGGTGCAAAATTTAGCTTCTTTTTTAGTTCTGTTTTGGTGCAGAGCACAGGGATAACACACATGGCTGTGACATCAGCCTACAGTATCTCCTGGGTTTAGAGGAAGACACCAATTTGTGCCTATTAGGAAAGTCCTCCGCTGCCAGAACAACAAACACCCCATCTCTGTACTCTTTCAGTGTCACATTCTTGCTTCCTGTTTCTGACTGTTTGAACTCTACTAACAGATGTACACAAGCTTAAGGTAGCCAGCAACCTAATGGGAAGCTCCATGGATTTCCAATAAAATTCCTCTAGAACCAAATGGTGTAGGTTAGGCATGGGTCCATCCTGTGCTGACAAGATATTTCTACCTGATAGGACACGCAGCTTTCCAGGAAGACGGGCAATTTTGTTTCCTTACGGAGAAAATCATTTTCCCAACAAAGCCAAACATCAGAGTTTACAGGTGGTATACATCATTTCTCCCCATATCAGATCTGAAATCAACTGTTCATTTTGAAAGAGGGGATTCAAAGCATGCCGCCCCATGCAGGAAACACAAGACTTTGATAGACAAAGAAAAACACAGAGGCATGCCCCACTTCCTTTGGAGACTTTATACTATTCTAGAGACGGTAGCAATATGAGATTCTTCCTTTAAGTGGTCTGATATATATTGGGTACAGGAACTAAATAATAGATATGTATAATTGTAACTGTGAAATTCTATCTTCAAGATTATACCACCCACTTATGCAATTTTGTCACTGGAAGCACCATATTAAATGACAATGGCAGAACGGATCTATTGCATGAATAAATGTATTTGTTACACTAATTCCCATCACCACCGGACTTTTGTCTCCCCCCCCCGGCACACCTGCTGCCTCTATCCAGCAGCACTAAGTTGGAGTCTTCGTACACCTATTCTTTGTTGTCCCACCAACTGTTCCTCACTTCTTTCATCCTTTCTTGGCACTTTGGTGCATCCGATACCAAGTTGTGAACACTATTCAAATTCATCTTCTCTTTTTCTTCACATCTCTATACAATGGAGATACGTGACTTGGTGTGTACAAAAAAAAATTAATTATGTGGAAAGGAACAAGATTCTGTGGCCCCGGTGGAGGGGGTGGGATTCATTGTAGGTATAGTGGAGCTGTACATCCAGAAGAAGGAGCAACATTCAGCCTTGGGCTTTGATACATTTAGTTTATTATATCCTGCTTTTCTCCCTTATGGGCATCCAAAGTAGCTTATAAGACCACTCTTGCAGATTTCATTTTACCCTCACAACAACCACCCTGTGAGCCTGAGTGTGAATGGCCCAGGGTAACCCAATGAACTTCCACACTGGAGTGGAGATTTGAGTCTGGGGCTCCCAGATCTTAGTCTGATACTCTAATCACAACATGATTCTAGCTCTCAGCATGTGATAAAGTCTTTTGGTATTACAGCAATTCTGCATATTACTCAGAGTGAGATAGTAGAATTCTACACTGATTCAGAAGAAGAAGAGATTGGATTTATACCCCACCTTTCACTTGGAGTCTCAGAGTGGCTTACAAACTCCTTTCCCTTCCCCTCACCTCCCCACAACAGACACCCTGTGAGGGAGGTGGGGCTGAGAGAGCTCTTTCCAGAACTGTCCTTGAGAGAACAGTTCTGACAGAACTATGGCTTGCCCCAAGGTCATCCAACAGCTGCAAGTGAAGGAGTGGGGAATCAAACCCAGTTTTCCCAGATTAGAGTCCACGCACTTAACTACACCAAACTGGCTCACATTATCCCACCCCCAGTGTTGTTAGTAGGGATGCCAGACCTGCTTGGGGGGCTAGGGTTCCCCTGCTGCCAGGACCCACCTTCATGCTGCCAATCAGCTGAACAGTGGGGGGATTTACCCCCCAAAAGGGAGGAACACCTGATATTTCAGCAACATGCCTACATGACTCCAACATGACAAAGGCACATCAGGGCCACACTGTTTTTGGCAAAAACTCTATGGTAGAAGCTAATTCTACCATAGAGGTTTTGCCCAAAAGTTAGAGCGTTGCCCCGACATCCCTATGTCACTTCTGGGTCATGTTGGAAGTCATGTGGGTGTGTTGCTGAAACGTGGAATGAAGCTCCTGGTAAGCCCACCTCCCCATCCCCTGCTGGCTACCCAGAGGGACCTGACAACCCTAGTTGTTAGCTACCATAAGGAAAAGACGAATCTCTTTTAATTAATTAAATGAAAGGCTGAGCTAGCTGTGATGGATGATCCTTGTGTACACTGTTCACATGTAAGAAAAAGTGAGTGTGTGTGTCTCTTGCAAAACAAACAGCTGTATTCAGTTTCTTCTAGCATTTTCCACCCAGCCAGGCTCACTTCCAATATCAAAGCTGGGATGGGAAACAAATTCTTTAAGCACCAAATTTTACTGAAGTTATTGAAAGTGGTAGGGTTTGGTGCCCTTCATCCAGCACATTCCATTTTTATTTAAAAACAGGTTCCCTTACTCTCACTTTATGAATGGGTAGACTCTTGCAGGTACAAAAGGATTCCTCCTGTGCCATATGTACTATTTATGCTTACTGCCTACTTGCTTAAGTTGCCACAAACCTTTGTGCCTGTCCTGCAAGTGAGAAATTTAACTCCATATAGAACAGGGATGCTTTCTCCTATCTGCCTGAAATTTAGCAGGGAGAATTATTTATGTGATGGGTACAATCCCTGAGAATTTTATCCCAGATAGGTAAGATAAAAAGTTGTTGCTGGAAAGTTATGAGGGAAGGGCTTTGGATCAGTGGTACAGAGCATCTGCTTGGTAACCGTGTTCAGTCTTTAGCATCTCCAGTTAAAGGGATCAGATAGTAGGTGATGTGAAAGACCTTCACCTGAGACCCTGGGGAGCTGCTTGCCTGTCTGAGTAAACAATCCTGATAATGATGGACCAAAATGTCTGATTCAGTATAAAGAAGCTTCATGTGTTCAGCTGTGTTTCACTGCTGGCATCAGTGGTATTAAAAAAAGCCCTACAATCAAGAAAATGAACATGTGTGCATATATATATATATATATATATATATATATATATATATATATATATATATTAAAAAAAGAAAAGAAACTAAAAACTAAAATGAACATGAATAAAAAAAGTTTTGGGCACTCCTTTAGGAATCACCAGGGATGTCCAGAAATGCTTAACCTGAAATTTGCCTCTTAAACATACCCCTGAAACACAGACAGTAATGGTGGTCAAGGGATCATCTGTTTGATCTCCCAAAACAAAATACTGGGAAATAACTTTGTTCCAGTTCTAATTTTTGACAGTCAAACATTTCAGGTCTTCTCTCAGTACAGTAAGTATAGTTCCACTGAAATCAGTGGATCTTAGTCCAATGATGATTATAGTCCAATGAACATGATATAAAATGTTTTTGTATTACAGTGGGAAAAAGTTACTTTTCCCCTAAGCTTTATGCTGAATCTCTTAGACCTCATCTTCAAATAAAACAAAGTCTAGTCATATGTAACTGTATCTGCTCACATATCCCCTTCCTGTATTTTCCCCTCTTTAGAAACTGGGGCACGAGGTCTGTCTTTTTTGCTTATGCTACTGTGTAAAGAGCCACGTACACTGGTGTTCCTATAAAGAACAGTAACAGTGCTAAACAGATACTAATTCTATGCAGAAAACTATATATCTCATGTCTGCACTGCAATGAACAAGTACTGGACGTATGTGACATCAAAAGCCACCAGAAATTCCTATTGTACTTACATGAAATGAAGCAGACATGCTAGTATTCATCTGATGTCACTGTGAATACACAGTTTCCTACATGAAAAATATACTTTTATAGAACAGCAATTTATCTCAGCCCAGAGCCCAGGATAGATGTGAAAACATCCCAAGTGTAACCACCTCCCAGTGAAACACAGCTGGCATTTTCTTTGAGAAAATCCCATGTGGTTGGGGATTGTGTATGAATGATGCAACCAAGGGGGTAGGTTCAATGGATCTTGAGTACTGAACTGGCATTCCCCGACCCCACTGAAATGAATGGGTTTAAGCATGCTGAACCCTGCTTTGGACTGTCATCTCTGTACACAGTACAAAAGATTTTTTGGTTAATAGAGTTAATTAGGTTTCCCTTTTCAGTTGGAGACCTCCTGCCCATGGCCAGCTCTGCATTCTGCACCTAGCTGGGCAGCATGGGGAAAATGCTGGAACAATGGTGGGGGGGCATTGTGCCAGCACTCTACACTCTAGTGCATCACCCTTACACAATGATGTCACATCCAGGTTGAGGCAAAAGTGTTGTCGCTGTGTTGATTGCCAAAGCTTAAGTTATTTCTAAAAACTATGAAAGACTAGATCTAGAAAACCCCTTTCTATCCTTAAGTCAAGAAGAGAAACTGACAGCATGTAAGACTAGAATCAAGGCAAAGTCATCACAAGCCAAGCTGACACAAGTTTTCCAAGCTGAGGAAGTTTGTTTCCAATATTCTGCCCTAAAATTCTGGAAACTGGGGACTTCTCTAATTTTGTTACATCAAATGTATCAACATTTTTCTCCATTAAGCTGCATCACGCTTGTAGGAAACACACGATTTCACAAAATTTCTACCCACCTCAGGTGTTGTCAGTGATTCCCTGGGCTATGTACATGATCCCACAATGCTTTTTAAAAAATCCTATGCATGCACACAGGGACCTGTGAGATGGTCTCCCGTGAACTGCAGGGGCCCCATCTGATTTCTTTATGCATCTCCTTAAATGTCACCAGTCTGCACTCATATGTTATTTTACATAAGTAATTTGAAATTTTATTCTTCAAAGAGAAATTATCCAGTGGACCTCTGCAGAAAAAGTAGCCCAGTTAGGAGGAAACTTGTATTTCCATAGATACTCAATGTTTAAATACTGTGGCATTACTTCTAATAATAGTCAATTTGTTTAAAACGGCTCTAGTGGAAAGTGTCACTTAAGCACTCACATTTAATAATTGTTCTTTATGTCAATCCTTTGTAGCTCTCTTTCCCTACTGTGTTGCAAAGCAGCAAATCCTAAAATTAGCCCCCAATATCTCCCTTTCTTCTTTCATTCATTCTCTTGGGCTTTGTTCAGTTTCTTTCACTGCATAATTGTTTGTGTCTTTTTGCCTGCTAGTATTATTTAAGCCGGAAAATGAATATCTTGGAGACCTCTAAAATATCCCCTTTCCTCATTTAAGGATTAAGTTAGGCTTTTTAAAATTCAATAACTTTTCTACACGTTTTTTAAAAGATATTGATCAGAAGTAAAAGCACAAAAGTCACACTCCATAGTACGGTTTGCAACAATGAAATCCCATTCTGATTAAAAATTCTTTTTAAATTTTAATTGTGGCTTTACCGGTGACCTAAAATGGTAAAATAAAAGTCAAAAATCAAACCCTCAGAATTCTTCTTCATATGAGGCCATTGTAATAGATTCCATCCTTGCTTTCTCCTGGCTTCTAGAAAAGGCTTACCGAAAACACAAAACAAATGTTGTATTCATCTAAACAGGGTTACTCTTCAGAAGAAACAAAATTGAAAGTGCTGGGATTAAAATGATAATTAAAAATATATAATTTCATTGTTCACTAACTATGAACTGTATTTCCTCACAAAAATATTCTGTGCATCAAAGTCTCTGGAGTTCCATTTAATCAAAAACCCACACAAAGGAAAAATTACAGGGAAATGAAATTTGGGATTATGGATTCAGTAACTGGTGGCTTATATAACTGACTTTAGGACTCAGGATATGGTCTTGAAGGTTACAAGGTGCTAAAGGAAGTGTCGTCAAGGCTTCGCTTGTTTAACAAATTAAATCCTGGAAAATACAAGAGCAATGTGGTGAAGTCACTTTCTTAATCTGTTTTTACTACATGCAAGGCAATAGCGGGAGTGTTAATTGTCCTCCTTTTTTACATTCAGAGGTACAATGAAGAAGGCTCTCGCTGAAGAGATCTTTGTGAGCCCAGCTCACTCCCCTAAGACTTTTTGTGAATCATCTGATAAAGACTTAATGATTGTGACAGGATGTCTTCAATGTTAGGCTTACAAAACAGTCACAAGCCCCGCCAGTCTTTTTGATAAACCCAATCGGCACTGATGTATTTCTCCACTCTGTCTAATTGGTGTAAAGTTTGCAGATCTGAGTCTCATATCTTTCACCCAGCTTGCTGCGTCCTCTCCTTTGACACCGGGTCAAGGTTCACATTCGCATCCGATTATCAAAGTGGCATTCATTAAGCAGTGGCCTGCTTTGCACCAGAACGAGTTAGCTTGAAGGAAAGCTCGGCCCATTTACTCAGCAGATTTTAGCATTTTAAGGAGGCCCAAATGTCACACAGTATTGCTACGTTCTGAAGAGTTTCAGACATCTCCAGCTGATGATTAATTGTGAGTGATGGGAAATAAAATCCAGTAAAGCCAGCTGCTTGCCAGGGTCGGCAAAATTACTATAATGGATATAGGCTGCCAATTTTCCAGTTTTACTGGCAAGTCTTCCAAGTGTAATTAAGGGAAGTTATAAATGATATGGAAATCTATCAACTCCCATTTATTTCCAGAGGACTCTTTCCCTGGGGACTTTTATCTTCAAGCTTATAGTTTGCTTTGTTGCACTGATGATTTCAATCACTTCTTATTTTCTATTAAACCTCCCAATATCCCACCATAAGATTTAAAGCAACAGAACCCTCTTTTTCACAAACTAAGTTGGGGCCCTGTTTGCTTTGTGAAAACTCTTAATTTCAAAAAATGCATCTTGCTTGCTTTTTAAACCAGTTAGAGGAAGACCAAAATCCATCCCCCACACACACAACCAACAACAATAACCTTGAAGAAATCACTAAGATTTTGACAGAAGGGGATGGTTTCCCCCACTTATAAGAAAAGAAATAAAATGTTAGCATTGTTTTTTTAAAAAAGTGGCCATGATGCTAGACATTTAGCAGAGGGTGGTGTTGCTCACTAATGTCGTTTGATTTGGAATAAAAGCATGAAAATGATGTGCAAGGGTCTAAAATTGGAGAGGTAAAGGATGAGTGCACCGTATTCCATTTCTCAATTTCATCCTTCAGAACCACAAAATGGGGGTTATACAGTTACTGGATGAGATTTACGGTAACAGCTGTGGTCCTCCCACACAAGGGAGGACCTTCTAATGGGGTAAGGTCTGTTTTGAACAGACGGAGAGTTACAAAACAAAGCTCACTATTAAGGATGAGCTCTAATATCCCTGGATAAAGAACACAAGAGCAATAGTCAGATTGCCTTTAAGAAACTTGAAACCCCGTATTTTGTTGCTCAGCACACACAAGCACATGCAAAACCTAGCGGTATTTTAGAAAGTGCAAAGTGTTCATAAATGACAGGATGCAAATGCAAGAGAATTTTTTCCTCCCCTCTAACTCTCTAGCCACTGCAAAGAATGCACGGGAAACTGTGCCAGTGGCATATGGCTTTCTACTGTGCTAAACATTCATACAAAAGACAGGTTCATCAGTCATTGGCGTATCTGGGTAAAAAGAAAAAAAAATTAGCTCCTGATGGATGTTATTTAGAGCTTACCTGCTGCTAATACATTACCAAGGCTGGAAACCCACATGACATTGGAACGGCAGACCATGAAATACAGCACGTGCAAGAAACATACCATGTTTGCCAGCTTATCCAAAATAATAAATAAGCTCTTAAAACCCCGTGCCTAACATTGGGCCTGCTGCAAGGAACCCTGGGTCAGTCCTACACAGGCCAATTAATGCACAGCATCTGCTGCACAGAAGCAGCGCACGAAGCACTTCCGAATGATTTCAGCAATTAAAAGAAAACTGTTTCCTGCCTGTTCTGACAGCAACTGTTTCAATGCAAGAGTGAGCATCAAATCATTGTGTGCAGCTGAAAAAAATTAAGCTTCCTTTTTGGGGGGTTTGAGGGGAGAGAGAGAGAGAGGAGGAAGAGGGTGGAGATGGGAATTTTGTACGGTATGGGATAGTTCTTTTGTTGCCCTGCATTGTGTTTTTCTGCCAAATTAGACAGAAGGCTCGGAGGACTTGCGGGGCCTTCTCCTGTACCACCTTCTGGTGCACTGGGGCTCCCTAAAAAGATGGATCAATATCAACCCTGCTGACTCGTCTGCAAAAGTGAAAACCCTTCAATTACATTTTTTAGACCTTTATATTTTAGAGCACAGGTGCTTGAATAGAATACATTTGAAAAGCTCATTGGGGAGGGGTGGGGGGAGGTCTCACACTCAACTCTTAAGCAAAACACAAAACATAACAAATTGGAGGGGATTAAAAAAAAAACCCAACCCAACATCTCTGAGCAGCTCAAAAGCACAGTTAGAATCGTATTTTAATGCCACCTTCTTTCTGAGCTAGAAGGCGAGTGCAGTTGAAAGAAAAGTCCATGATACCCACATATCCTGGTATTTAGCTATGCCAGGCAGAGTGAGGATAGATTGCCAGAACCCACCTGCTTATAAGCTGAAAGAATTTGCAAAAGAAAAGAAAAAGAATGCAAACATGGATTGCAAGGTCATTGTATACCACACAGAAAATGCCTACACTGTGCATAACCTGAGAAGGGCAACTGCAATAGAACAGGTATGAAATTAAAGTCTGTGATTTTTAAAAAGAATCCTCCCCAGTGCTTTTTGGCATTATCTCCTTGGGCTAACACTGTTCCTTGGGGTCCTTCCTATTTCTGTGACTGGCATCAGATGCCAATGCAGAATTTTTTTAAAAAAAATCAGTATAAACTAGGCAATGTCTGAGTGAATTCCATGACATTGTTCAAATCTGTGTAAAATAATTAATGCCATTTTCCCCCTTCCCTCCAAATTAATTTTGAAACAGGAGCTACTGAGTTGAAACAATAATTAGCAGCAATTAACAGTGCTTGACAGATGATTATTAAACTTTTTACGCCACTCTCCCTTAAAGAATGAATTTCAGCAGAGCGCATCCCAGATTTCCTGACCCTTGATTAACCTAAGGTCAGTGATGTTCCCCTGACAGCAATAAGTACCAATCATGGTACCCCCACTTACCTAAAACACAAGTGCTCCCAAAGGTTCTAGAAATGCCCACATTTCCCTATAGCTTGCCAGTCAGAATAGTTCTTTCTGAAGAGATATCTTGAATGTTGAAAAATATTTACAAGTATGAAGAAAGTTAGGGTGAAAACCTATTTGTACTAAAAGGGAGAAATGTTTTCCCTCTGGAAAGAGGTTTTATTAATTGTCATTATCACCATTATCATATTTCCCTGCCACATACATCAAGATTTGAATTTTGAAACAAGCACATGCAAACCTTCAAAGCATCTCTTTGGGTCTTTCAGCTACACAAGTGTGCTCTCTCTCTCTCTCTCTCTCTCTCCCTCCCTCCCTCCCTCCCTCCCTCTCCTCCCCCTGGTCAATTTTATGTATTGCCTAAGATCATGGCTGAAAAAAAGCACTTCCTGTTCCCATATTCTGGCACAGAAGGCAGCACTACCCAGAACTGAACACCCCTTTCCAATTTCTAGGCACCCGCATCACATTTTAAAGTGCCAGGGTGGCCAGGTTGTTTGCTATGACACTGCCTAAAGTTAACACCAATGCATCTCTTTGGAAATGCTAGCCCTTTCTGAACAAAGAACTACAGTAAGGTAAATGAGAAAGCTCCGGCCTCCTTAAACTGGAAGGACAAGTGCAGCTAATCAATATTTGGTGCCCATTAAATTATATCACAAAGCTATGTAAAAGGTATTATTTAAAGTGGCAGCTTAATTAACCATCCTATTCCTAGGCCTTCCCCAGCCATCATTGTTTTGCCTTGCTGTACAAAGCGCTGCTAATTACCCAAGGCCAAAAGAATTTATTTCAGACTTTAAGAGCTCTACAGCAAGCAAGGCGTTAAAAGAAACAGGGAAGCGGTTACAAGCAACAAGTGGTATATTTAAAAAATATATACAATCTTACATTTTACAAGAAATTCAGAGTCTCCTGGGCTATGCTTAGTGAAGTGAGGGAAAGAGAGGAGATTGTAAGGTGTTTTCCAGTTTGTTGCATTTGGACATTTTGAAAGACAGAATGAGGGCTGGACATTGTCTGTAATCTCAGCAAGACATATTTTTTCCTAGGCTTTTTAAATTGAGTGTTATGGAGCAGAATAGCACTGCTCTAAAATTAAATAAGTCTGAAACCCTGCATTTACCATTTGACTATGAAAGTATTTCACTACTCCTTCAACATAACGCAGAACAAATTTCCATGTGTTGCTTTGTCATGGGGGCTATATTGCCACACACCTTTCAGGGTGTCTTTAGAAAAACTCTTGATTCAGAATTGATTTTGGTAAAATTTATCTGCACAATAGTGTTTTATTTGAAAAAAAAATCCAAAACATGCCTTTTATGATGCTGAAGAGTATTCAGGCATTTTTTTAAACAAACCAGTCTGCACAGAGAGAGCATTTTCAAATGTAAATCACAATTTCACTTTGCAAGTCAAAGCAGTTGGGTGAAACAACTCAGCTAAGCTGATCTAACCACCTTGTACAGAAATGTAAACATTCTTTTCAGATTGGATCCATGAGTAGCTTTGGGGTTTTATTATTTATACAGCAATATGTAAATAATAGATGCAACAGACACAGAAATGTCTTGCTATTTACATTATCGATTTTCAACACACACACCCTTCCAAAAAACTATCCTGCTCTGGCCAGTCCACTCAGATGTTCAGAAACCCCTCAAGATAATGTGAAAGCAACAACCCAATAGACCCATGCATTAAGCTGAAAAGTGTGGATTGTGTATGAAGTGGATGAAGACACTCCCCTTACATGATCTCTGCTCCCAAACTAGACAGTCCACTTGGCAAGTGCACAACTTGACCAACTTTACCAGAGTTAAAGTAACACGGTACGGTGCTGTACAGATGTGGCCAGAGTGGCACCTTCTCTTTGAGCCTGCCCCACCCCCAGGGGAGACAGCCCTGATAAGAAATTTAAGCTACTTTCAGCTTCTTTCTCTCCCTCTCCACTACCATGTCAGATTGCAAAGCTTTGTTTTCAAGGCTTCCAGCAATGTGTTGGGGGAGGGGTTTTTCCCTGTCAGAAGAATCTGCATAATAAGCCCAACTTCACATATGACTTGATTGGGTCTCGTCACAATGCTTTTAACTTCTCAGTCTGGAATCACAACAATCTTCAACAAACTACCTTGAAGCAAATGGTTATTTAATTCTGTGTAATCTTCTTCAGAGATCATAGGACCTATATACCCTTTGACACAAATGAAATTTCTGTTATAATGGAGTTTCACTGTAAATAGGGAACATTTGGCCCACTGCCATAAATGCTAGATTTTAAAAAAGCAATATTAGAGGAGCTGAGAACTAAACATTACCTTGAAGAAATGGCCTTGGTACACAGGATTAGCTAGGTGATCTCTGTACAATTACAAGTGACATTGGTGCATAAAAATGCCAAGTAAAACACAAAATGAGGTTATCTAATCATATATGGAACAGTTGTCTACCATTACAGTTTTATACCCACAGGTTATCTGCATTCCTAGAGTGTGTTCCAGTTTTAGTTTTGCGCTATTAGTAATGTACAATGACTAACGGCTCCATAACGGCACATCCCTGTCCAAAGATACAGCCTAGATGAACATGCACATATGCATCTGTATTCTCATGTGCATTGCACACAAATTTCCTATTCTGCATCGGTGCATGCCTTCTGTTCTCTAGATTTTGTAAATAGCAAACAATGAATTTTGCTAATTAAGCACATTCAATAGCAAGGATTAAGTTCAGCGTTCTAGCACCTTAACGCTGAACACATTGTCCAGGATCCACAACTGGACCGAGGCACCCAAGGGGACCTTCAGTTATTCTCAAAACAGCTTACCACCCCCCTCCCCGTTGCATGGCATCCTGCTTTTGAAACTCAAGGGAGGTTCAAAAACAGTGTGCAACACACCAAGCAACTCTGAGGCTATTTTCAAAGAAAGTCAAACATTCTTCTGGGAACATCTGAAGAGCTCTGTAGATCCCAGTATTATTACTATGCATTCTGCCCTTAAATTATGCACATGTAAATCCCTTTGATTTTTGTGTATAACTAGAGGCAGGATTAATCCTCTCTCCAAGATACACATGTTTTTCATGTAGATTTCTGGGGGTAGCCAATATTTCTGCCCTGAGAGAAACACCAAGGAATTGGAAAGCAAAGTTGAATTGTCAAGTTCATCAGTCACAAAAGTTATTTCTCCACTCTTTGCTTCTAAGCAGGCAATATTTTCACAAAATGGGAGTTTTTTAAAAAATAAAAGTACATAGAGAATGTCCAAGCAAACAACAGTCCTTTGCACAGACCAGACAAACACCAAAAAGGAATATGATTAAACAGTCAATTTCAGATGTTCAAAAATAAAGGCAGTCACTCTATAGCTTCAACAGGGCACCTGGCAAACTCATCCTTCCTTGTACTCTTCTGAGGTAGTCTTTCTGAATTTAATTTTCAATAATAAATATACTTTATTGGCAGAGTTTGGGTCCCATTATTGTGTGTTCTGAAAATACAGATGTCTCTTTGTGAGACACTATGTAGCAGTGACTTTGCCCCAAAATATCTTCAGGCAGTCATATTTAGCAGAGTTCACATAGAGGAACTTTGTTGAAATGCTGCTCACGGTAGTATTAGTAGAAGCCTCAAATGAAAACATTTTTTTTTTGGCCACTTCCCATTAATATTGTTTCACACCTCATTATATTATTAACTGGTAAATACTTCAAGAAAATAAAAAGGGTACTTAAGTACTCCTTAGGCTGTCTGAAAAGTGGGGGGGGGAGAGGACACAAAATCAGAACACATTCAAACAGTGGGACAAAAAAACTAGTGTGTAAGAGTTCCCGTCCCCTTGTACTTCAGAGCTTTGAAAAGCTACAATGAATGATCCTTGTCCTGATGGACAGCCAAAACATGTAAGCTGGATTGCGCCATCTCGCCGCTTATTCAGTCTGATAGCTGATACAACCTCATCTCCTTTCAAAAAAAACTTTTTGACACCAGTCCTGGAAAGGAAGGATTTACGCTAAACTCCCCTTTTCAATGCCGCAAACGTGTTTTCGCAATTAAAGCTGCACAATTACCATTGACAAGCCCAAGTCGGCAGAACATAAGCCCGTGCTGTTCAAATGCGCCTGCCTCTCAGTGCCTCCAGCAAAAAACCCACAGGCAAGGGGGGGAGAGAAAGGGGGGGGAATGAAATAAAGAAATCTCCCCCTCATTATTTAACAACTTGTTTGGTATTGCACTGCACTTCTTTTGGAATGTTTGATTGTATGGGAAGAATGTTTTCCCCATTTTAATTTCCTGGCTGGAGGCCCCATCCTCGCATGGTTCTGCTCCTTCATGTATACAAAATATGCTCCAGGCACGTACATAAAAATAATGATACTTCATAGCATCCCATTATTATTTTTTAAAAAAAGAGCCACTTCATTTTCATAATTCATAGAACAGGTCTAATAACAATGCAGGGGAGCCTGAGAATATTTTAACTCTTGCACATGGATGTATGTGCTTCACGTCTTAATGCCTTGCGTTCTTGTACTGCTTCTGCCCGCAAGGGAAACACTGAGATCTGTACTCACACAGCAAGGAGAGAAAAGCAGTTCAGCTTCCTAACAGCCTTTCAGAAAAATCATTGATTGTTAATTCCTGACCATTCGTGTGTGTGTGTGTGTGTGTGTGTGTGTGTTTGGTGTGCCTCTTCTTGAACACCCTTCTTCATGCATTGTGAAAGAACACCTGATGATTCCTACAGACACACTGTCTCACACAGACTCCTTGACCAGCTGAAATCAGGAATAACAAGATCTATACCCTCCCCCACCAGTTCCAGTTAGTTCCTCTCATGCATAACAATGTCACTTGGGATTTTAACTGAACCAACCTTTCTTTAGCGGAATGGCAACAAGTAGGATTTTTTTTAAAAAAAGTAAATATAAACTGTATGTGTATATATATATATCTGTGTGTGTGAAATTGCTCAAATGGGATCCAAGAGGCAACTTTTTAACACATATATGCATACAAGGAAAGGGTGCAAACAGCTACTTCTTTCTAGGAATGTAAAGTATAGTACAGGAGAGAGGAAGATGAGCTGTTTTGTTGCAGGTTTGGAAACATCTCAGTATTTAGGCATATAAATAAATACAACTAACTAAAGGTCTCCTCTCCTTCTTTTAAAAAGAGCTAGAAAAAAACCCCTGTCCATGCATTTTTTAAAACAACAACAACAACAGAGATACCCATTTTAAAGACACAGCACATACGACAAGAAACAGGAAAGTGGAATATTGCATGTTGCATTGAAGGTATGTCACCCATGATGCCTAGTTTTGGACCAGACTGTAAAATCAACGGCCTCTCGTTTTTAACTTCATCTTGTAATAATGAAGTCTCTTCACTTGAAAAAGGCACATTGAGGTTCAGGCATACCTCACCACCTGAGGAGCGCTATTCAGACCTATGGCTTCTAATACCCCGTATGCCAGTCTTTATTTACCCAGATGTAACTACTAGTTCTTTGAGCTTTCATCAGTTTCACCTGTTCATTTGTTGGATTACATATTAATGATAAAATGTCTGTTTTAATCAGTGCAGCTGAGGGCTAATTGCCCCCTAGTATGTTCTTAGGCTGTTTCGGTTCTACCACATCTATTAAATGGAATTTTTAAAAATTAAACTGGAATTTTTAATACTAACACACTGTTATAAATTAATGCTGTATTTACTTGAAAGGAAGACAGTGCTGAATGTAAGATGTTCCTCCTCCCAGGTTATACATATTTTTATTATAACTGTAACATATGAAATTTTAAGACAGCCTCTTTTTTTCTTAGTGGCACATGTGAGAAAAAGCCTAGTCTTCCCTTCAGGTAAATAGGGGTAGTTAACATTTAAGATACCAAGACAGAGGACAGGACTTTATTTTGTTTTGGTAGAGAAAGGCTCAGTGATGTTTTGGGAGAGAGGGACAGAATTAAGTGTTCTTCATTATGAACAGAAACTTTCTTCTTGCCTAGTTCTTTGCTACATAACAATATGCAACTGGAATAAATTTGTCTTCTGCCTGAGCCCTTGGTGAAGGGAGGGGGGGTCTACAAATCAAATACATAAATGGCTGGTCACAGAATGCTACAATTGTTTCAACTGTGATTTTTCTGAAAATGGGTTGTATGAACTTTCCTAAACATAGCAGTACCATGAAAGGAAACAGCCTGAGGATAGGATACTTGTGCTCTCAAGAGAAACCTTTCAGACACTACATTACAGCCAACCCACCCAGGCTTGTCATTAAGTAGTCATGTGACAGGAAGTCACAGTCAGTTGGCACTTGGTAATGATTGTACCACATTACCCTTATAGTTATACCAACATGAGCTTGCGATATGCAGCAGGATACATGTTCAGTTGTACACTACAGGCATTCTTTAGCATATACCTAATACACACATAAAATGGTCCTGGTACTCCAGGGAGGAATACTCTTCACAAAGAAGAGAAGGAAGCATCTTACCATATCTCCAGGTTTTACAGAAACTGCCACCACTGCTCCAGGCATGGGTGACCTCAGGATGCTACTGCTGTCCTCCACCACTTTCTCAGGCATGTATTTACTCAGCTCTGCAGCAAGCTTGGTCAGGATACGCAACTTGTACTAAGGAGGCAAGGGAGAAGAGAACAGGCACTAACACACTGCAAAAGCAAGCAATATCAAAGAAACCTAAGAATATGAAATAATAAAAGAGAAATGACATTCACACCCCCAAAAAACTTTGTGCAGGACTATTTATATCTACAATCTGATCTATATATGACATGAAAACTACCATTTAAAAGATGGGCATATTTGGAAGAACTGGATTGTTAATTTAAAAGCTCTGCTGGTGTAATGGAAATATGCAAAATAAGATATTTTTTTTTACAAAAAACTAATAAAAAGGTAAACTGTGGTTTTCTTTTTTTAAAAAAATATTAGACCT
Source organism: Gekko gecko (assembly GCA_029375565.1). NCBI lineage: Eukaryota > Metazoa > Chordata > Lepidosauria > Squamata > Gekkonidae > Gekko > Gekko gecko. The sequence continues at coordinate 186,044,880 of JAPDNY010000004.1, read as the reverse complement.
TAAAATGTACATTGTTTTAAAGATTTGATGAAACACAGAGAGTATAGCAAACTGGACCAAACCTAGCCTTTTGCAAATGTTCAACAATGTGGAATTATTTTGTCATTTCTCTATCCTTTCTCCCTTTCCCACTATGCCACACAAACAACTGTGATATTATAATAATACCAATCATACACCATGGTTGACTTTTGGAAAAACATTTTACAGAGAATATCTCCACCTGTTGCCAGTCATACTTTTTGAAATTATACTGATGTAAATGTAGAGCAACTGATGGAATCAATCCAAAATTTAAACCACGGTAAATAAGCATGTTAAACTGTAGCTCCAGATAAAAAGTTTTGCTTTAGCTTACTTTAAAAAAAAATTCAAGGAATTTTAAGTTTAATCTTTTGTAACCAACCCAGTGTTTATAAGTAGGAACAACAGCAACAAAAATCACCTACAAAACTCCTTCACACACTGCCTTTCTCAGCAATTATGTACAGGATATACCCAAAAATATTAAAAGGCAGAAGCAACCTGGAATCAGTGAAAGGTCAATCTCCGAGTGTAGTTCTCTGCACTATACAAAACTGTCCACTTTGTCTAAGGCTCTTGTGCTCACTCAATTCCTAGAATGGCACCAGCAAAAAATTCTAAATTTGTCAAAAGAGGACACGCCAATAACAATACCCTTACTGCTTCCGTCATAAAAACACTTATCAAAAAAGTGCTGTAGCTTCACCTGAGCTTCAGGTTTCTCTGCAGTTTTTTTAAATCATATTCCCCCCCAGCCCTGAATCTACCTAGAAAAAGAGACAGTGCATTCAGAAATCCAGTAGATGGCAGCAGGTCTCTGTGAGAAACATTTCAATTCTTTGGCCATCAATGGACAAAAAGAACAAAACTGTTTCCATCACTAGTTTAATCAACAGTGTTGATAATAAATGTTGCAGCTAGATCTGCACTTAATAATCCAATTTGCAATAAGCAACCAGCTTCAACATCTCAGCTTTCGTGGTTTTGGAAAAATGATCATATTTCTGATCATATTTCCAGCCCCTGATGCTAATGTGGTTAATGCCTCATCACTAGATTCAACAACCTATGGCTGTGAAGTTCAAATTTCCCATCCACAGAGAAGTTTCCAAATATATATATTCCAAATATATATAGGATTCCCTATACATTGCAGAGGATTCAAGGGTAAGTTTTAGAGTGCACTCTTGGGGTCAGTTCTCAAACCTTTTGTACCTGGAGACACATACCCATTATCCCCACTATGCGTACCATGACGCAATGTAAAACATTAGATTTGTGTGGAGATTGATGAAGCCTAACTGTGCAAATCAAGAGGGCACCAAGAACCTCTGCCACCGTCTGTGTAGCAGTTGCACATTGCAAGGGAATTACTGATGAGCTGCTTTTCAGGCAGCTTCTCCACCATGTTCCATCTTTTCATTGTAGAGCCCCTGAACAGTTCCAAAAAAACTCCACAACCCATACACACAGGCTTATGAAGATAATGCAACTATCGGACTAAATTATTTTTTGTTCCCCAATCCAATGGCATCACAAACACCCCATTCATCCTGTGATGCTCGGTGAAGAAAGCATCCAATAAAAGGGCAAACTGAAATTATATCAAGCCTAGTTGACTGTCCTAATCCCTACGGGATTTCTGTTCACTTTAGTGAGCCTTTGATAACCTTCAAAAATCAACTATATGTTGCCTTATTAATCTGATCATGATTGTTGTGCATTTCTGTAAACCAGTTCTAAAACTAAACACCGACATCCACAAGGATTCACAACAGAGCCAGTAACAGGATGCACAATTTCTTACTGAAAACACATGCACACGCACACTAGAAAGCCTTCCAAGTAAAAAACCAAACAAAGCTGTATATTTCCAATGCACAGAAATGACACCTGAGTACATTGAACAGGGCAACCAGGTGGCTGAAACATGCCGAGAGAGACCAAAGAGACGAGCCAAGTCAAATACAGGCTTCCAAATAGCTATCATGTGCCATAATAACCTTTTGCAAAGCTACATAATAGCCCAAAGTTTAAGTTCCAACATGACTTTGCCTTATGTACAGTTAGGATCACACCTGCTCAGGGAAAGTGAAGGCCACTGCTGAAGTATGTGTGTCAATTTAATTCACTGACTTCTGAGGGAAAACATCTTGGATGCCCAAATGAATTTCAAAATTCACCCCGTGATCCAATGCCCATCCCCCAAGACAGGATTGTTTTGGCACAAGCTGCATACCAGAATTTCCCCAAGAGGCGATGCAGAAACCTTTTCAGGGCACACGTCAGGGCTGAGACAGACCTACAATGAGCTGGCCAAAGACACAGCACAGAATGTATGTTCCAAACAGTCAAGAAAATTCTGGAAAGCCAGCTCTAAACCCACCATTTTGATTTCTATAAGTCATCTTCTTCAAACTCCCAACATGCATCTTTCTATCAGTGAAAATCCAGAAAATCTCCATGGCAAAGCTGACCTAGAAGGAACACCATCCTATGGGGGTATGCTTGGAATCTAGAGAGGAGGATGGGGTGTTTCAGGAGATTTGTTAGCACCAGTTGCCAGCAGAATTGCTCATACTCTGTGACAGGCCAAATAACAACATCTTCTGCTTGTTTCTTTGCTCTTGTCTGTGTGTTTTGCAATCAAGATGTACTAGTGTCTGCCAGCTTTTGAAGGATATGATCTTTAAGTGAAATTACAGAGCAAACGAAAAGCTTTTTGTTCCTATTAAAATTTGTCAGAGTCATATGGGAAGGCAAAAAAAAGAAGAAGCTTGCAGAGTACATTCTGCTGTCAATCTAATAAACATTCTGTGCAGAGGGACTACTTATCAAAAGATAAATTGTAGTTAAAAGTCATTCATTAAACCTATGGGGGGGAATATAATTACACCAAATTGCACAGTTTCAGTATCCATGGTAAAATGTCTGCCTTTTACTCCTACTTTGAAAATAATTTAAAAATAAATAAATAAAAACGGGTACCGTGGCGGGGGAAAAAACAACCAAGTTGGCTTGCAAGACAAACTCTTTTACACAGGCTCACCTTTAAAACTGAGAACATTAGATGCACAGTGATATAGCTTGCTTGTCCCTTCAGTGATCAAGCCACCTACACTAGGTGTAAAATAGTTCCAAGTTTTCCCAGACTAGCCTACAACCTGGTAAAGCGAACAGGGTTGGGGTCAATGCTCTCCCTAAGCTGTGGAGTCTTGTGAGCAAACATTCCACTTTGTGAGCTCCTGGCATTAAAGTTGTGAGCGAGCAATTCAGCTGCCGCATAAATCAGTCTGCCCTGGAGCCATCCTTCCTGAGCGAAGACAAAAATGTGTGAGCCAGAGGCTAAAAAACTGTGAGCTAGCTCACATTAACTCAGCTTAGAGGGAACCCTGGTTGGGGTTGAGGTTTACCGACAAGGAAATGGTTCCCAATTGTTGTGCTGCAAAAACATTGCTTCTCTCCATCCCAAGTCCTACTGAGCATTCTGCTTTTACTATTTTAATATTTCCCTATCTTCTGGATTCCTTTCTCGGCAGGGCTCCTGCTTGGCTTGGAATGAGATGTTAGAGTCAGTAAGCCAAAAGCTTTCAAATGCAAGCCTTTGTTATTGATGAGCTGTTCCCTTTTCCTTTTGTATTTGTTTATTGTTCTTCAGTCTGTTTTTTTCAGGGGAGGGGAATTGGCTATTGTAATCAAAAAGCCCCCCTCCAAAAAAAAGGTCCAGAAGACTTCTTAGGAAAAGGCTTTTTGGGGGCACAGTTGGGGACAAAAGACTTTTTGTGAATGTAGGGTGGCCGAAGCAGCATAGAGCAGGTTTTTAAAGTTCTGTCCAATGCCTTTCTACAGTCAGCTGAATCCCAGTAAATAAGCCCCCGCCAAAAAAACCCAAAAAACATTCCTCTGGAAAATATTTTCTCAGCATTCAGAAGCAGCCTGACCAAACGGTGCCTCTGAGGATGTTTAGCACGTGGACTGATTCCAAGAGGAGTTTAAAAGCCCAAAACAATTGAAAAAATACCTGATTCAGAAACAAAGATAATCAAAATCTTATAAATATCACCAAATACACCTTTACTTTCTCTGAAAGGTAAGGTCATGAAGACCTTATGCTAGAATTTATTAACTTCTTTCTTTTTTTTTCACTTTGTGTTAAGTGAGTAGGTGTGTTAAAAGAGAAAGCAAAGAGATCTGCTGCAAGTGTTGTGTGTTGGGGGCCTGTGTCACAAATGAAACAGGAGGTACAAACCGAATACAAGGGAAAACCTGTAGGAATCACGAGTAGAATTCTGGTGGCGAGGAAGAAGTAGCCGTGTTTGGCCACCATGAAATCTCCTCCAGGCACCCTTGGGTAGGTCTCCAACTCATGTCTCTTCCAGCCGACATTTTTGCGGAGGTCAACTTTGACAGAAACAGTCAAGTTAAGGAGATGGGCGGAATGTAATAAATGCAGGGTCTTATGGGTTAAGCAACAGTGGGGTGTGAGCTACCTCGAATATAAAATGTAGCTGGACACAGAGGCTCTATCTAAGGAAAAACATGGAGCAGCCAAGATATCTTGATCAGCTACAAGGCTGTTTAATCTCTGATTCTGAATTGTCAAAATCCAGCACAAACTTCCATACTGTTAAGTACACTGAAATCAATGGGTTGAAATGTGCATAACACTGTTGGAGGATGAACACTGTTTACAGGGTGCCACGCTGCCATTCCGCTCTGTGATCATGCCACTGTGAGGTGAAGCCCTCGTTATGTATAGAATAGGGAAGCGTTTGATGCTTTAGCTGTCGATGGTATTGAGCGGAATATAAATTTCTCCACTCTGCATTCTTATAACATCAAGAACAACTACATCCTAAGCAGAGTTACACCCTTCTAAGCCCTTTAACTTCTATGGGCTTTGAAGAGTGAAACTCTGCTTAGACTGTACTGCTAACATCTTGTTTCCAGTATGTATAGTTTATTAGCAGACCTACACTGTACACTGTACAGAATCCAGAAACTCCTCCAATGACTACATTTTCCTCTTTGCCAACAAAAAGAGATCTAAGAACAATAGCAAACTGGGGAGGGGTGGGGGGGAAATACAAGAAGAAGCTGAAAGAGCTATGGATTGAATTGCAAACTGAAAGCATGTTTTCAAAGTAGTGCTTAGATCATGTGCAATCGACAGAAGTGTATGATGGAAAAGGATTAGACTTGAAGAAAAAGAACTGCACACTCCCTACAGTTAAAAGATCTCAAGCACACATGTATCTAAATGGAAGCTGAAGACACCACACAACGCATGTTGTCCTAGTGGGAAAACAGATTCAGAACTCAGGGGCCACTTAGCTAGGCTTTCAAAGGTGATCTGGCTAACTCCTGAGCTTGAAGACAACAAAATCTTCTCAGTGTCTTGAGAATACCTACAATTTCAGGGCTCTCTTTGGCAGTTTTCACTAGATGTGAATTTTTCACATGGATGTCTTGCACATATTTATCAAGACATGTCCATCAGCTTTCGGGAAAGAAGAAGGTGATCATTCCCATGTTTCTTTACTTTGGACTAAGACACTCCCATCTTTAACATGTTTTAAAAAGTTACAAGGTAAGCTTTAGAGTGATCAGAGGACACTGGTTGTTTGCCCAGAACATTCTGGTACATAATGAAGTCCCAGACCAACTAGGTACTGCAAATAATACATTACATTCTCAGAAAATCATTCCCTTTACCTTTCAGTCCTGATTGTACATCTGCTTAGTCGGCATGGCCCCATAGGTAAAATAACATATTTATGTGATTCATCATGGGTTGGCTAATATCACATTGTCTTCCCACATCTCCAGGCTCTTCATATTCTCTCAACAGGCACATCCACTCATTCTCAAGGGAGAGATCCCTGCGATCATGGCAGCTGAAAAATGGGCTGCCATGCCCAGAAAGTACAACACAGAAAGACACCAGTTTTATCCTTGGAGATTCTAATTCATATGAGGCATTCTCTGCATCAGTGTATCCTTGGGGAATACCATGTGGAGAAGAACTGACTGCACAAGTGGTTTCCCAAGTCTCAGAGACATCTGCAGGGCACCTTTGGAGCAAATTTCTGTCCAAAATATGGTAGTCTAATTATCCCACAAGGAATCCTTAGTTTGCCCCTCACATAATAAAGCATTACATGGTATAAAGGGAGCTACTAAAAATTAGGCCACTGTTTAATGGGGACCGTAAGGAGAATTACACTACTACTATGTAGTACTAGTCTCAGCAATAAGAACTTAATTAAAATAGCAATTCATTTTGCTCACCTTTTCCACCTCTAAAACCACCACATAATACAGTCTGGAGGGACGCACACACCCCTCCCCAAACCAGGATTAAAACCTCACAAAACAGAATCCTTCCAACTTTAGGTTAAGGCTGAGCAGTCAGAGTCAAAAGCATACAGAAATAAAGCTTGTAGCTGTCCTTCGTGCGTGGAGTTACAACACAGCCGGACAAGGTAAAGTGAACAGATAGCAGTGAGAAAGCTGTCTGAATAGCAAAGCTTCGTACAATCTGCAGTCACTGGAGCAGCCCTGTTAGCATTCTGCTTTGACAACTCCATCAGCACAGTCTCAAGGTAGCTGTCAATCAGGATGCATCATTTAATACAACAGCACTCGGAGGATTTTCCTCCTTATAAGCCACATGACAGCACAACTACAGCTCTATTTACACCCGGCGCCTACTTCTGTTTACAAGGCTCCCGTAATTAGAAAGCATGCAACAGGCAGCAATATTATTCGGATCCCCATTTTTGCCAGCCCCGCCATGCAAAGTGTGATCTTGCTTCACAGAGTCATGCTAAATGACAAAAGCGCTATTTTTCTTCAGCCTCTGTGCTCAGACAGCACTTCATTTGCAGCTATCTATAATTAGATTAATGGTGTAGTGCAGCACAAAGCAGGCCCACTTCACATCAAGATAGCATATGAATTAGGACAAACACTTATTTCAATTCCAGGCAGAGAAAGCAGTGACTGGGGTATTTAGCATACCCTTTATGGTGGAATGAGATGTTAATTGTGTACCATTTACCTCTAAACTGCTAGCTTGTTGTATAAATCACTGGGCTAATTGATGCAGAGATAGAAACGTAGCCACAGGCAAGAAAGCAAGGGAATGAGAGCCGAAAGATGGCGGATAAAGGATTATCCAGTAAAACCATATGGAGATGAGGTTCCTTTGAAACCTGCTCATGAGCTGAAGACTTCTTGAAAAACCACCAAAAAAAAAAAGTGCCCCACTGATGTGTTGAGAAAGAGTTTACCTCATGGCATAGGAGCAATCTCTTCAAAAGAGGGATTGGGTAGAACGCTTCAGTAAAAAACCAAATTAAAAAAATGTGTTAAATGAATTCCAGAGGGGTAGCCATGTTGTAGCAAACACAACAAAGAGCCCCAGTGGCACTTTTAATGATTTTATTGTAGTATAAGCTTTTGTGGATTAGAACGCACTTCATGATTCTGACAAAGTGGGCTCTGTTAGCGTATGGCACAAAAAAAATTGTTAGTCTTTAAGATGCCTCAGGACTCTGTATTGTATATTCAGTGAATACATGTCTGAGAAATTATGCAAGACACAGACTTGCAGGGTATAATGGGCAAAATTGAGTTTGGGTTAGGAAAGGGAAGGGTTCAACATAACTTTTAAGTTGTATTCACAAAGTTTTTTTAAAAAAGTTTATGAACAGAAATACGAATTCCAATATGCAAAACCAGACCGAACAATTATTATATATAAAAACCATAAAGTAAACATATTCTAGGAACTTTCCTCAGTAAAGAACAAGTCAGGATACTCTAAGTGCTTGACAAAGACTTCACAAGAAATTCTGATACCAGGTATGACAGCCCCATCCACTTCTCTCCCTCAAAGGCAAGATTTTCACACTGTTTTTCTTTCCCTTCTGTGACTGAGCCACCCTAGTTATGTTTTCTTCTTTCCTGAAGAATTGTGGCTGTCCCACCCTGTCACAGTATAATATTTTGGCTGTTTGTTCAGCCTAAGAACCTGAGAGAAGGAATGGGAGCCCCCTTTTATATGACTTAAATGGCACTCGAGAAGCTTTTATATTGGGGGACAGCGGTCTAGAAATCCAATCAATCAATCAATAAATATTCCAAATTAACAAAATATTTAATTCAACATAGAGGGGAAAGTCAGGTGAAATCAGGGGTAAAATTTCTGCGGAAACTCAATATAGATAACTCTGGGGTAAAATCAGTACATGTACAGACTTTGTTTCAGGCTTATGACAGCTTCTTAAGCTTTTCAACAGTGACTTAAATCTTTATGTTGAAAGGCTTTTGTTCTAGTGTTTTCCTCAAACACTCCAGTATACTTTCTTTGAGTATTCTCTGACTCTTTTGGTTTCCAGAAAGCTGATAAAATCTTTCCAATACCCAAATCCCTTCTCTTGAAACACCAGTACTCATCTTGAGTTTTTAACTGACTCTTAAGATCTCTAAAGGCAGTTTTGAACCACACCACACCACACCAGGGATCTCTGCACTCTTCAGAGCTAACACCCTGTTTGACTGGGTAAGGAAATTCTCCTCTCACTAGAAGATCTAACCCCTTTTCTTTGGCCTGAATGGGAGTCTCCCTCTAACTAGCCACTCATCCATGCCAACTCTCCCCAGTTCTGTCTGTGTTAGACTGCTCTCAGTCAGGGCTAATTCTGAAACTGTCAGAACTTGACTCTTCTCAGCTAAGGCTGAAATCACACTGAATTCTCCTCAGCATCCAGTTCAGAAGTCTTTCTCTGTTCAGCTGATGCTAACCAATCACATCTCTTGGAACAGCCTGTCACTCAAAGCTCTCCAGCTCTGAAGAATTAACCCTTCACATTCCTTTAACTGTTAGTACAGCACTTCTAAGTTTTTAAAAGTGCAGTCCATCACACCAGGACTTTGGCATACCCCATCAGAAAGACCTGCTACCTAAAGGTTGTCAGTCAGGTTTTCTATAATCAGCCGTCTAGCTCACTGGTCTTAACAGTGAAAGGGTTTCATGCATTATATTTGTCCTTCATGGAAGTAATCTCTCTATTGGAGAATGTACAGTTATGACAACACATAAATGTAGCATATTTCCAGCCACACACATTCCAGTTAATGTAGTGGTTGGAGTGTTAGACCTGGAGATGGAAGACCAAGGTTCAAATTCCAACTCTGCCATGAAGCTCACTAAGTAACCCTGGGCCGGCCAGCATCTCTCAGCATAACCTATCTCACAGGGGTGTTGTGAGGGCAAAATACAGGAAGGGAGATCCCTGTATCCCTAAGCTTCTTAGAGGAAAATTGAGAGAAAAATGTGACAGGCACTTGTCTACCCAATCTATACACTGGGGTGATGGCAGAGAAATACTTGCATCCAGGTCCATGTTATGACATGATGAATCTTCAAGTTTTGTCAGCTTAAGGCAGCCACATACAAAATAATAATAATGACAACCCCTGATACCACAATTGTAGAAAAAAATGAGAAACAAGGTTTGGATAATCCCAAGAGACAGCAAAAGAAAAAAGAAAAAACAGGAGAAGATCACAAAATACCAAGACCTAAGAATAGAGTTAGAGTACCTCTGGGAGGTTATAACTGTGCCAGTTGTCACTGGAGCCCTTGAGCAGTATCTAGAAATCTTAAGAAACACCTGGACTTTCTGGGCATTCAGCAAATAATACCAGCTCTGCTCCAGAAGACAGTGCTGCTTGGAGCAGCAAGAACCCTGCAAAGATACATCTGCAATTCCCAAGAACTTGGCTAAATCTCGAATTGCAGAACACTGTGACAAATCATAACATCATTTGATTGTTCTCACAGAAAAGACACTAAATCACCCCCTGATTTAGAGGCCCTAATCGCTCAACTCTACACAGTTTCCCCCTAAACCCAGCTCTGCTTGTACCACATTTCACAACATCACACTGAATGCAAATGTTTTTTGACCACAACCATAAGGAAAGCATATGGGGAAAACCATTTAAACGTCACTCTGAACAATATTGCTACAGAACACTTATAAACAGCAAATTCAATAGTAGTGTTACAATCATCTGCCAGGCATATTTTCTAACCCTCGCAGTCTCCAGCATTGGATTTCAGCATGCTTTAAAAAGGAAAGGGAATATGTTGTGTTAGGCAGTAACACCCTTCCTTTGAAAGATTCATTACATCATATATCCACTGTACTCCTCCCTCTGTTTCATATGAACACTGAAACAGTGAAATTGCTGGAAAGTTCCTACACAAAGCATTTAGTCCAGCACCTTGTTTCACATGAATACATGAAGCTGCCTTACCCTTAGTCAGACCACCAGTCTGTCAAAGTCAATACTGCCTACTCTGACTGGTAGTGGCTCTCCAGGGTCTCAGGCAGAGGTCTTTACATCATCTCCTACCTGATTTGCATGTGTTTAAAAACAAAACAAAACTTAAGATAACAGAACTTCTATATGCCAAGCAGATGTTCTAATACTGAGCCACAGTCCCTCCACCTGAAAACGATAACTAAATTACAAGCAGGACACACAGGCAGCCATCTTATTCCACTTTCACTCCCCTCTCCCCTTCCTACACAACTCACTCTGAATATGGAAGTTTCATTTAGCTGTAACTTCATTCATTTGATTAAATTTTGTCTTGCCTTTCTGCCATACAAGGCAGTCAAAGCAGCTAACGCCACCTGGGGAAAAAACCCAATAAAAATAAACACACCAATACCAATTAAAATAAATTCAGCAATTAAAACCATCAATAGTCACTTTTTTAAAAGAGCCGTTTCCCCTGATTGATATGTGATTAAAACTGTGAGTAAATAACACGTTAAAGTTAAGTGCCAGGCAAATTTGACTAGCGAGGGAGTTTCACAGCAGGGGTACCACCCTCTAGTAGCCCTTCTCTCTAACTTTTTAAGGTGAAGGCACTTCAGACCTATGATACAGATCATTGTGGTCCCAGATGATTTAGGCTGGTACAGGTCAATACCAGTAGTCTGAACTGTGCCAGGAAACAAATAAAAACAACAGTCCTTTACAATGGGGGTAGGGAGACATAAGAGCATAAGATGAGCCCTGGTCTATCTAGTCCAGTATTCTGACTCACAAAGTGGTCAACTAGTTCCTCTGGAGGGCCAGCAACAATGTATAGAGGCCTTCCCCTGCTGTTACCTCCTGGGATTCAGCGGTTGATTGCCTCTGAACATTCGGGTTCCCTTTAGTCACCATAGCTAGTAGCCACTGATAAGCATATCCTCCATGAATCTATCTAATCCCCTTTTAAAGTCATGTCTGTGAGCATATGTTGCCTTTGACCAGTTTTGGTTAATAATATATCAGCCATGTTCTTCTGCAGATGAAGTTTCCAAACAGTCTTTAACAGTAACCCTATGTAGAACACAAATCAGTAATCAAGCTTGTTATCCAAGCTTCTGGAGAGATTATTTTCATCTCAGCAGGGCTAAAGAAGGGGAACTCCATCCAAAAAGGCAGCAGAGGAAGCCATTGATCTGGTGGAATGAGTGCACACTCCCAATGCACATGGAAGCTTGGCCTGTGAGTAACGCATCCTAATCACTGACATGATCCACCTCAACAGGATCTGGGAGGAAGCCCTTTTCCCCCTGCTGGGACCCGCATAACACATGAAAAGAGCTTTATCTCTCCTGAAATCAAGGGTTCTTTTAAAGTAAAGCAATCGTAGTATGATCTCTTGGGATGGATGGAATCTTCAGAAAACTGTGGGTAAAAACTGGATACTAGGTTGCAGGGCCAGCCACTCTTGAAACACTTTAAGGAAAGGTGGGTCCATTCTCTGTGCAGCAAGGTCACTGACCCTCCTAGCCAAGGTGACAGCCACTAAAAAGCATCTGGGCAACTGGGAGCCTCTCAATCACTCCCTTATCCAATAGGGCTTGCAACGAGGCCTCCAACTAAGGCAAAGAGTTGTTCACTACCCCTTGCACCATAAGACCAGGTATGATGTCACAAAACTCCAATCTATAACCTTGTTGGATTATAGGAAGGACCTACACATCTGAAGTGATGGCCTCCAGCACACTAATCAATTGCGAAAACCTGCCTCCAAATCTAACCGTTGTCGGAGTTAAGTCTAGTCAGAATGCAGCCTTATGAGGATGTTGAGAGTCTTTGGCTGGCTGGGACTAGTGTCCCTGTCTAGATCTAGGAGTGCTTTTCTGTTTTGAGTAACCCTGTTGAGTTATAATGGGTTTGGTGGCAGGATACTGCAACCTTGAGGGACTAAAATAATGATAGTCTCTCTGGTAAAGCTGCCAAAGCTGAGAATAGAAGGGCTGCATTTCTTGAACAAAGCCCTCTGGGCCATATCAGGCATCGAGGGATCGCTAGCTGCCCACTGCACAAGGAGGGGGTAGAGACAAGCATGGAAGAAGGTAAAAGCTTCGTTTAAAAATTACTCACAACAATGGAAGAAAAAAGACTTGCAGAAGAAGCAGGTGACCACTTGTGCGGGAATGGTCTGGTTCTAGCTCTGGCATGCAGCACCCATTGGAAGCTTTTAGCTAGACAAGCCTCTCCACGGCAGGCCTGCTCATGCACAGTCCCCATGTGGGACTGCACAGATGATTGACAATGAAATTGCCATTTTCACTGCTATATACTGAACTCATATGCTCATATCCCTCATGAACTCTGGTATCTCTCTTGTATGGTCATAGCAAATGGCAGTCTCATCAGGTCTCTTGATCTTAGGCCCATAGCCTAGAGTTGACAGGAGGATCTGCTGATGGCGGAGAGCACTTCCTCCCTCCTTTGCATGTTTTGTCTGTTTATATTGTATTGTCTATTCATATTGTATTCTTGTACTTTATTTTTGTATTGGGAAGGACAGCAGGATATGAATGAATGCATATAGTTGGGATTTGGGGGGAGGTACCAACCATGCACCATGTTACACTTAAGCTCAATCAAACTTGCCATTCTGTTTCACCTGGTTTGGAGCCTTTCATCATCTGTTTGGGTTTTTACCATCTTTGCTGTCAAGCCCTGCTACCTCACAACTCTCCCTGACCTCAGAAACCTTACAAATAAATAGTAATGGGCCCACTACAGATCAATGAAAGACATTATTGCTAACTATCAGTGTTCCCTCTAAGCTGAGTAAGTGTGAGCTAGCTCACAGTTTTTTAGCCTCTGGCTCACACATTTTTGTCTCGGCTCAGGAACGATGGCTCCAGAGCAAACTAATTTGTGCAGTGGCCAAATCGCTTGCTCACAACTTTAATGCCAGTAGCTCACAAAGTAGAATTTTTGCTCACAAGACTCCGCAGCTTAGAGGGAGCATTGCTTACTACCTTTCCATTGTGAAACCTGCTTACTCCTACTTCTGTTCTTTAACTAATGCATAAGAGCCCCATCTTTATTCCATCACTTCCAAATGTTAATCAGATAAAAGACTTAGCTGGAAGTTTTTGGGGGAGGTGGGATGAAGTATATAATGTCTACTGTACCACCTCTGTCTATATGTTTCTCGGTAGTCTCAAGAACTCTAAAAGGCCGAATGAACCAGTCCATCAGTGAACAGAGATACGAAGTTTAGTAACAAAAGGGCACTAATGTGTATTACTGGGTATGCTGTCTATGCAAATTCTTGATGCACAGCAATGATCACTGTTATTACAAGACGACAGGTTAACACTTAAGTAATTTCGGTAGCTCCTCCCGAATGTATCACACCACCCCAGTGCTGCTGTGCAATAAAGAAAAGAATTCCCTTGTATCTGCAATGACACTCAAGTTCAGCAGTTGAGATTGTGGTCAGTAGGCTAATAAAAACTCGGTACATAATCCTCCTTTTATCATTAACAACGCTGACGACTCCCAAAGAAATGCCAGCTAGATTTGGACCAGCCAAAGGGACTCATGAAATGGAAACAAATAGTTGCAGAAATACGCTATGTTGACTACTTGGAAATAACACCTCCCCAAGCGTACAGCTAGCTGAGGTGAATGGAAATGCACGGAGGAAAAAGAGCTGCGAAGCCGTGTAACAGCCCTGTTCCTAATCATTAATCACTTTTCCCCCCCATGACCATTTAAACTCGCCCATTACAGCCTGCAGCAAAAGGGTAACACTCCCATCACTTGCATGTCAGCAATGCTGGTGTTAACAGGAGAAAATATATGGTTTGTTCGCTTAGGCTCAGGTCCCACAGCATTTGCTACCTTTAATTGAAAAAGGCAGTTAAACATGAAGTAAATCATTCCATTAGCTTAAGCTGTTTGATAACATCCAATTGATAGTGTCAATATGTTATGCTGACACAATCCATCACTTTAATCGCTTCTGGGCCCATGTATGGAGACTATCCATTAGTTTGGGGGGGGGAGCCCCACTTGATTGTCTGTCTGTTACTGAACGACAACAACAAAAAGTCATTGAGGATAATTACCACAATAACTTTACTAATATAATCAGTAACAATTGTTATTACTTTGAAAACACATACCCCTCTTTGTAAAACATTTTAAAAAGTTCAAGGTCACCATGCATAAAGAAATATAAAATCAATACAAGGTCAATTTAAAGGATCACAAGTCACCACCAAGAGTAAAAGTTTGAGCTGAATACACTCCCACTTTTTAGACTTCATCTTTCAGGGGAGGGACTACCGTCCACTCAGAAAAGACGGAAGAGAATCTCAATGATCAACTACAGTCTCTGCCAACCTTTTCTGGAGTAAATTTCAGTTTATTAGCCCTTATTTATCCCAGAACTGATTCAGTGCACCCACTGTCTGGAGCAGACAGAAAGGAAAAATAGAGATGAGTGTCTTACTGATGACACTTTGTTCTACATTCCTGGTCATCCTCCCCCCCAAAGTGGTTTCATGTAAACAACGTGAGACGAGATGAAATCTTATGGCACAGATCCAGTGAGTCTGAGCAACAGTTTCACTGACAGAAGTTATCTATCTAGACATGAACAGAACCATAAGAGAGTTCTAAACCTCTGAACCCCATCCAGGCCAAAAAACCCTAACATCAAGAATTCTAGGATAGCACTGCCACTCTAGAGTAGAGGAGGTGAGAACTATATGATACACTGCCTTGGGTCCCCAAGTGGGAGAAAAGTGGTATATAAATACAAAGTAAACATAAATCAAACAAAAATAAGTACATTTGTATACAGATAAGCATCATTTGCAGCATTGCTAACTGGCAGTCAAGCACACAAAGCTCACAGAGAGAACGTGGGTTTGACCAGAAGTGTGGGTGACAGTGAAGTGTGGCTTTCAAGGAAATACTATGCTTTAAAAGATCTTCTCTTAAGAAGAGGAAAAAGAACATGACATCTGTTAGGGCAACAGACAGCTTGCTGTTGACATTACTTCATTTAATTAAAGGCTTAAAATTGTTCAATGAACTAGCAAGCTTTGTTTAAAAGTCATTATATGGTTAGAAACACAAGAACACAAAGACAACCAGACTGTCCATATACAACCTCCCCAAAATTACTCTTGAAGTAGGCATAAAAGGACATACCCAATTGTGTCCTTGGGCAAGTCGGTGGTGTAACTCTGTTACCCACTGGTAACACTCTAGTTAGTTGCTAATAGGTATGGACATAAACCAATTTATGAACCCGTTTGGCACAAACCAGACTGGTTCGCAAAGCATGAACCAGGGGTTCAGGAAACCAGTTCGTCCTACGAACCCCTCCATGAACCCCTATGTTTTCATGGGTTGGGCCAGCCTGACTAAGCCCCGACTTAACTGAGGTCCCAGTGTGAGCTCTGAAGGCTTTTATAGGCCTTATATGCCCTTATATGGGCAGGCCCCATCTGGAAGTGGGCTCCAAAGGCCAGTAAAAGCCTTCAGAGCTCACTCTGAGCTCAGTCGAGTTGAGACACCCAACTCGACTGGGCTCCAAAGGCCTTTAAAGGCCTTCGGACCTCACTCTCAGAGCTCAGTAGGGCTAGCCCAACCTGGAGGTGGGCTCCGAAGGCAATTAAATGCCTTTGGAGCTTACTCGGGTTGGGGTGGTGGGCTCAGACAGCATTTAAATGCCTTCAGGTCTCTCTTCCGGTCAGGTGAGCCAATCCAGAAGTGGGCTCTGAAGGCATTTAAAACTTCCGAAGCACGAACCAGTTCATGCAATGGAGAAGTTTATGGAAGTTCGTGGTTCAGGGTTTGTGGAAAATCCCCAAGCGTGAACCTTCATGAGCCTCCATTTTTCAAGTTCATGCCCACCTCTAATTGCTAACTAAAAGATTCAAACTAGCATGGATTAAGTCCTTTTGGCCATTTCTTATCTTGGTTAGAAGATAAAAAATCCCTGTCTGAATCACTAAGGTCAATAAAGTTAAAACATGTTATTTCAAACAATTCCTAAATTTTAGTTTTCCTACTGGTTTTAGCCTATAGGATCATACGTTTTAGATGACTAATGCATTAACAATAAATTGCTACAGATTGGCCACAGAGAAAATTAGGAAAACAGACAATTGTTTTTAACTAAAATGTAAACTAAACTAGCAAACAAGCAATAATTAATGAACTTTTAATAGCTAGTGTAAAAATTAAATTTAAATCTCAGATGATGGTCAACAAAATGTAGGATTCAGGTAACCGATTTACATGATGATAACAAGGGGGGAAATCTAGCAAGTCTACTCAAAAGTATTTTAGTTACTGGGATTTACTTTCAAGAAAGTGCTTGTAGTATTGCAACCTAGGATTATCATGGTGCTTTCCTTCTGTTTACAAATTCCAGTGGGGTAGCCCTGTTAATCTATTGCAGCAAAAACAGAACTGAGGGTTAAATCCAAACTAAATATTCCAACGGCATAAGAGAACCTTCCTGCCTCACCCTCACAGTGTAGCCCAGAGCAGATGAAGAAATGGGAAGTCACCTCATAGTCACCTCCCATAGAAGAAGAAGAAGAAGAAGAAGAAGAGAAGAGATTGGATTTATGCCCCACCCTTCACTTGGAATCTCAGAGTGGCTTACAAACTCCTTTCCCTTCCCCTCCCCACAACACACACCCTATGAGGTAGGTGGGGCTGAGAGAACTCTAACACTAACTGATCTTTCAGGAACAGCTGCCTGTACCAGAGCTTGTGACTGAGCCAAGGTCACGTCACCAGGTGCAAGTGGAAGAGTGGGGAATCAAACTTGGTTCTCCCAGATTAGAGTCTGCACACTTAACCACTATACCAAACTGCACACTTAACCACTACACCAAACAACCTATTATCTCCATGAAATGCTGATCCTGGGGAACAGGACCGCCGAGCAATGATATGGGGGGGGGGGGCTGTAGAAGGAATGGGGATTTGGTGGAAACTGGCAATTTATTTTGGATCCAACCCAGAGTCTTCTGGTACCTTAAACATTAACACATTTATTAAAGCATATATTTTCATGGCTTAGAGTCCATTTCATCAGATGCATGAATTTAAAAATTCAGCCAGTAGAAATACATACCAAGCAGATAGAGAAAAATGTGAATAGTGGGTTAAAAGGCCTCATTCATTTCATGGCCTTTTAATCCACACAATTTCCCCCTTCTGTATCCCCCAGGCATGAAATCTTTTAAACTCTTCTTAGGATAGTGTTTCTTCTGGGCATGGTCCAATCTTGCTCGGCTTTTTCCAACAATTCCAGACTGAAGATGGCCATAGGTTGTCTCCAGATGAAGAAATGGGAAGTCACCTCATGGTCAGCTACCACTGAAGAACAACCTATCATAGAACTAGTAATAATAGAAAGCAACTCTGTATTTGAATCCTGTAGGCTTGTCGTTTGGGATTATTCTTTCCAATGAGGTAGCTGTTTTGTAACACATATAAAACAGAGTCCTGTGACACTTTAAAGACTAACGAATTTAAAGAGCCATAAGCATTTGTTGGTTAGAGTCCACTTCACATTTATGTCATAATAAACTTATTAGTCTTTAAGAAGCTGCTTTTTTCCCTTTTGGATTGAAAGTTTCTGCAATAGCTTTATATTCAAGGAGAGAAAACATGACCAGCCAATGAGGATAAGAGTACAACACAAGCTAATCAGAGAAGTGTAGGCAAAAAAATATTTTCAAAACTCACACGAATGCAGTGACAAGGATTTCACTGAACTACATAAGTTATAATATATATTCTGTTAACTATATGAAACAGGAGTTCTTCACAAGGAAGTGAAGGCACAGACAATCTAAGAAAATGAGACAGTTTGGGGCCTTAGGAGAAAAAAAGTGAGACAAGTTAGTTGATCAATGGTTAAAAATCTAGCCATAATAGACTGTTTCCGAAGCAAAGAGCCTAGAATATGAATGGGAGGCCTCAGCACTACTGGGAAGCAACAGAAGGCATACACCCAAGGAATTTTCATCTTTGAACAGCAGACTCCTGTGCTGTATCCCAAGCTGTCTTTGAAGCTTCCATCAGTTTCTGAAGAGGATTCATATGAAGAATTGAAGGTTGTTATTTGAAAAAGTCCAAAGTCCTCTCGGACATACAAAATTAGTTGAAGAGTTCGTAAGATCCTGCCCACAGAGGGGCTGTGGCTCAGTGACAGGGAACCTTCTTGGCCTAGAGAAAGTCTCAGACTCAATCCTTGGCATTTCCAGTTGAAGAAACTCAGACCGCAGGTGTTACTAAAGGCCATTCTCTGCTGGAGACCCTGGAGAGCCAGAACTAGAGTAGATAATACTGAGCTAATGATCTAACTCTGTATGAGGCAGCTTAATATATGTGTTCAGGATAGTGTATGGAACCTGTACTACCTCCAAGACAAGTCTTTCCACATCTAATTCATAAGAATGAATAAAACAGCACACCATAAACTATGCTTCTGGAGTCTTTGATAGAGTTGATCTTGCACTGTATAGAAGACAGACTTGAGTCTCATGCTGGAGCACAAGAAAAGCAAGATTTGAACATGACAATCACTGCCTGGAACTGTAAATCCCAAGGAGGTCTTTTCCATTCCAAAGTGCCTATTGTTCTCTTCCTTTGTATCCCAAAATGACTTGACTGAATAATTACATTGTATTAAAAGTGAAATTAACACAAAGAAGATGAAACCCATGGGGGCTACTAATGTTAAATCAATAAACATAAAACTGTGGCAACTCTCAACTAAAGCAGGATTCAGTTATCATTCTGCCTTCTTTTTTAAAGCAAAACCATCCTGCTTTCCTATTCCAAGTTAAATATCAAGAGTGGCTTACAGTAAACCAGATAAAATATGAAAAAGAAAGATGGAGCAACAATGATACACAACAATAAAAAAGTCAGTTTCCAGATTCAAATTTATTTGTTAAAAATCTGGGTTTAAAAAATCTGAATTGTAAAATACTGTTAAAAATTCGACACAACCATCTGCTTAGAAACAAACAAAAAGTTTTAACTATTCTCTTAAAAAAAGAAAATAGAGCTTCTCTGGAGATTCTCATTTGACAGCAAGCTGCCAAGCTGACCAATTTCTTCATAAGTATTCACACAATTATATTGAATCCATGGAAAGAAAACATATGGATCTGAATTCTCATAGTGGGGGAAGATGGGGACTAGAGACAACTATCCTTCAGCATGCCTCTGAATCCTTCACTCTCCATGAACCCATACCACCTCACTCCATTCCTGAGTGCTGAGATCAGTTTTGGAGGTCCTTCTCTGCGATCTGAGATGATCCAACCATTAGAGGCACAGCGGGTAGTGACAAGGGAGGCTGGCTTCACAGCTGTGGCTCCATGTCTTTGGAAGACCACCTGGCATCATCTCTTTGGGGTTTTCTGCCAGCTGTTGAGGATGGTCCTAGGGCTCTTAATTCATAAACTATTACACAAATTTTGAATAGTCATGGCTGACTGAAGTGCCAGAATAGTGCTGTCTTTAATGACCGCTAGAATCTGCCGGTTTTTACTCTGGTTTTGTTTTAAAATATTTCCATATTTTTGGTTTTACATTCTAAGCTTCCCTGTAAACTGCCTTGGGGATCCAACAGGATGAAAAGGCAGCTATAGAAGTTTTGATACATTTTATAAACTATAACAGTTCAAATGTATGATTTAACATTAACCTGTGACTCTGAAGACTAATATGACCACTCTTAGTAACAAGAGAAGGAAGAAAGCTTTGATGGTTGGATCATCTCAGAGATGCACATGCAATATACGGGAACATTTCTGTCAAATACTACTTTGGATGCGCAACATGGGTTCTTTCTCATGTAATCCTCGATACATATCATTCAAGGTTTTAAATTTTCATAAATTGTTAGAATTTGGTTCATGTTAGAAATATGTAAGTGGAAGGGGGGGATTATGTAAAGTTGCAAATATAAGCACATTTGTAACATGAGAGTTTTCAACTCTTCCTTTCCTGCTGAGACAGTCTCCAAATTGAAGCTCTTTCTGCCAAGCATTTCACATTAAATTATGGAGTTTTCTCAAGGGCTAAAGAAAACAGTTATTAAGAGTGTGAGCTTTGGCCGTTATTTCACAATTGAGTTAACCTCCATCCTCAGGGCAATATTTTGCAGCTGTTGTTTGAAGAGAGTCAGATTTTTGTTTTTGTTTTCCAATTAGACTTAATTTTAGTGTGTAACGGAGTGCATAGATAGGCTGCCTATTTTCAGGAAGTCGTCTTTTTTTGCCAGGTAATTGTAAAATTATCCCTGATCATATGACACTGACTTGGTCAACCAAAAACAGGAAGAGGACAGAGGAGAGAAAGCTGGCTTTTCAATTCTTAATTGCGATAAATATATGGTTTATGTATTCTGAGCCCAGCAAACAAAAGTATGAGGACAAGAATCAGTTCTGATTTATGCCTTTATGCTTTTCTAATGCATTCATTATTTGTTTTTACTGTATAGTATTTTAACATATCTTTGAGTGCATATTTATATACATTTACATAAATGATACGCTATCAGTTTTCACATCCTTCACAGTTCAGCTGACTGATAAGTTTAGGAAGCAATAAAAAAACTGAGGCTGAACATCAAGGATCTTAGCAATGAGCAGGCCAGGAGCTATCATAAGAGTGTGTGAGTCTCTCAAATGAAGAAGAAAACCTTCAAACCAGAGCCCTCTGCAACACTCAGCAATGAGGTAACGCATAAACATGCAGGTTAATAGGGTGAAGCATCTCAGTAGCATGGCTTGGAACACCATATAATTCTACCAAATACGATAAAAAGCATGATGAATACTTTTATTTTCGGATAAAAAAGAATAACTTGAAAATCCTGAACTTGGGGCTAGAATTTGCCCAAGAGTATCAAATGGTTTCACGACTGATGATGTTTACATAATCAACTGTGCGACTGAACAACAACATAATTAAGTTATCCTCTGCTCTGCTTACTTAAAAGATGGAGTCAATGTTATTTACCCTACCTGAAAAATCTGTCTCCGTGCTTCACACAAGATTGATTCCACATCAGCAGGCAGTTATCAATGAGTGCATTTTGCAGTGGAAAATGAACAGAATCGATATGCCAGAAAAAGTATGTTTTATACTATGTGAATAGTTACTGAAATGAGACTTGAGTTTCACTCAAAAGTATCTCCCTTCTATTAAGTTCACTGACCTTTTGCACTGATGTCCTTCCATTAGGCAGCATGGGTATGGGTAACTGCCATCAAGTTGCAACTGACTCATGGCGACCCCAGGACCATTAGGTTACTATGGAAATCAACTGGAAGGCCTGTGTGGCATAGTGGTACAAGTACTGCAGCAGGTCAGGGAAGATCCCAAGCTCAAATCCCTGCCCGGCTCACTGGATAGCCTTGGGCTTGTCAGCAACTCTCAACCTAACTTAGCTCAAAGGGTTGTTGTGAGGGTAAAGGTGGTGAGATGTACGATGTACACTGCCCTTAATACCTTGGAGGGAGGGCAGGATAACATACAGATATGCATAGATATATCCCCGTCTGCAACTTACTGCCTTCATGCAGAAATACAACCAACCATAACTACCATAGGATTAGAAATGGACAGAAGAGACCACCACTGCTTGTGCAAGCTCCTCCACAGAGAAAATAGCTCAAAAAGGTACAAGAGTAGGCACTTTCCTTCAAGTCCCCTGCCAGCATTCCCACTCTGTTCCTGACAATGCTAGGATCCTCAAGAGTAACTTTTCAGAGGTTGCAAGAGGCTGCAGCAAGAGAGATCTACTCTATTCACCTACTCTGGTTCACAGTTCACAGTATCTGACTCAGAAGGTTAGTATTCTTAAGTCTTACCCCTCTGATATAACCAGCCTAGCAACACCCCTTTAATAGTCAATTTCATGACAAATTAAATATTTCCTTATCTAATGAAATGTATCTGAACAAAAATCTCACACACAATGGGGAAAAAAACTCAGTGAAAGTGTTACTAAAAATGTTCCCAGTCTGAAAGTTACCCAGGTAGATCTCCTAATAATGATCGTGTGTCATCAAGTTGCAAGTTGCAACCAGCTCATAAAAACCCTGGAACCATGGAGTTTTCAGAGGTGGTTTGCCATAGCCTTCCTCTGTACGGCAAGCCCCGTCCTACTTGGTGGTCTTCCGTCCAAGTACTAACTATGACCAATCCCGCTTAGGTTCCAAGTTCTGACAAGCTCAGGCTAGTTAAGGCTATTCAGGGGGCGATCCTACAAAGTATCTATACAAAAACAACCCTGGAGAGGTAACTGAAGCACTACACATTCTGATGTAACAGGAATCCATTTCCTTTGGCATTCTCTTACTTGATGTTTCATAGGATGTGCAAATACAGCTCTTGATTCATTTAGCCAAGACAGTCTTGAAAATTATGCAAGCCTCCAGATTTCTTTGAGACTTTGATTCTTTTGAGTTACCCCTAAAGATACAATTGTATTTTAAGCTGTTTCCTCTTCAAGCTATAGACTCGATTGTGGCAGAAGAACTCTTATGAGCAGTGAAATAGGAAGCTGATCTGAGAAGTCTGGATCTGCACACTGCCTAGCCTGCTGTGGAAGGAAAAGGTCAATAAGAACCTTTATGCTACCTAGCATGGCACAGAAGGGCAAGAGAGAATTATCATTCAATGTTTACAATGTGGAGGGGAAAATTGGAACTAACCAACCCAAACTCCAGTCATGGTGCTACGGATGATGTCGTCCCCCCTGCTCCCAGAACTGTGAATCTGCCTGACCTGGTAACCAAAAGACCAGATTATAATCGAAGATGTTCAGTACCAGTGTGCTTTTTGCCATAAAAGTAAACAGGAGTCTTGTGAAACCTGAAGATCCTATTTATTTTCGCTGCAACAGTTTAACACGGTCTACCCCTCTGGAGTTTTTGCCCCAAAAGATTGCTCCCTGTCACCATTAGCATGTCCTTTGATGTATACAGTATTCATAAACACTTCCTGGCACAGCCTTATTATCCTTTTTGTCACAACTTGATCTAGAACTGGGAACAGAAATCCCTGCAAAGAACATTTATTTCTATGTAATCTCCCTGGTGCTGCATGTTCCTTGAGAGCTGACTAAATTCTGCTTGGTGTAGCGCCCTTTATTCTAGGTCGTCTTCTGGAAGTGTTCTCCCCCCCCCCCGACAGTCTTAGCTATGGGGCATCTGCTCTCATAAGTGGATTCCTGACTGCTCATGCCTGCCCCCATGGAGGGGGAAGGAGCAGTTCATCATCCGCACTGCATTTATACTCAATGGGGCTCAGGTGACTGGCAAGCTCAGCTCCTTCAGCCACTGTGCACATCTGTTGCCCCCTCAGGGGTTTGTGCTGGGCAGTGGCTGGCCAGCTCAGCAGCCACCTTGAACAAACATCTGCCTGTTCCCTTCATGGCTCGAGCAGCAGGCGGCTGGCATGCTAGTTCACCTACCCCCTCAGGGACTCAGACAGCCACTGTTAAGCTCACCAGTCACCTGCCCCCTTTGGGTCTTGGGAAGCAGCTGGCTGCCATGCATGCACACCCACCCGCCTCCTCAAGGAGTCCAGCAATGTCCAGCATGCACACCTACCTTGATTAAGCCAGGGGTGGTCAAGGCAGACGGGAGGTTCCAGGCAGGGAGAGAGTTGTTCTGCGGCCCCATTTGGGACTCTGCCCCGGGCCCCAGAATCACTAAGAGGCTCTCCCCCACCCTGTCATACACACATACTCCCTCTTTTCCTATCAGTGTGGAGTCACCTATTAATATTTTCTCTGGCTGATACTACCATCTCATTGCTCTCCCACCCACCCAGCTTTGTAGGACTCCCCTCAATAAACTGGCTTTCAGGAGCAGGAATTCTCCCTAACAGAATGTCTAACCAACACCCAAAGGAAGGTCCATTGCTCAACTGATGCAACAGGCAGGATCAGGAAATAAGACACAGTGGGAAGAGTAAGCATTTATTAGGCTTTTGTGTGCGCACGCAACCAGTGATTTTACAGGGTTAGTAAACAGTTCCATGCAACTAACCCAAAGGAGGAAAAACAACACAATGAAAGATATTAGTATGTTAGTTGTAGATTTTCCGGGCTGTATGGCTGTAGTCTTGGCATTGTAGTATTTCGCCAGCAGCTGTGACTGGCATCCTCGGTGTAACACAGAAAGATGAAGTACTCTCTGTGTCAATGTGAGAAAAAAATGGTAGGCAGGTAATTTGTATATACTCAGGAAGGTGGGTTAGGGCTGAGTCATTATCTTGTAGGAGTTTCCCAGGCTGTGACATGCTAATGGAGGAGCTTTCCTGAGGAGGCTCTTTTGTATATAGATTGGCTGTTGTAATTCTAATCTTATCTGTAGTACTGTTGTAAGATGTAGAACATTTTGTGTTTTTCAGGACAGGAAACCATTCCCTATTTATTTTTAAACTCTCTTTCTTCCTGTTGAAATTGTGTTTATGTTTATGAATTTCAATGGCTTCCCTGTGTAATCTGACATGGTCATTGGATGTGCTGTCCAGCATTTCAGTGGCTTGGAATAAGATAGTGTGTCCTGTTTCGGTTAGGCTATGTTCAGCCACTGCTGATTTTTCAGGTTGGCCAAGTCTGCAGTGTCTTTCATGTTCTTTTATTCTTGTCTGGATGATACGCTGTGTGGTCCCAATGTAAACCTGTCCACAACTGCAGGGTATGTGGTATACTCCTGCAGAAGTGAGGGGGTCTCTTCTGTATTTTGCCGATCGTGGCATCTGTTGTATTTTTCTGGTGGGTCTGAATACTGTTTGTAGGTTGTGTTTTTTCATAAGTTTTCCCATCTGAGGATGTCAGTCACAGCTACTGGTGAAACATCAGGTATCACAATGCCAAGACCACAGCCGTACAGCCCGGAAAATCTACAACAACTAATGCACTCCGGCCGTGAAAGCCTTCGACAAGATATTAGTATGTTCCCTATTTCAGTATTCTTCCACTTCCACTTGACCTGCTTTACTTCACACCTGACCAATTCTCCCAACCTGTATATTGCTGACCAGTTATGTACTAATATGTTCATGAATTTGAGCCAACTGGGTTCTGTTAGGAAAAATCAATATAAGCATTTACATCAAGTGCTCAGCTTTACTGCATGAGGAGCACAATTCAAAGTTAATTCCTAACTCTTCATAATTACCAAAGTACAGTGCAACACATTTATACCATAATTGATTAATCTGAACCACCATTGTCAGTCTAAGCTATATTACTTTTTTTTCTTTTCTTTTTTTTTGGGGGGGGGACCAAAAATTATGACAACTCAGCCATTGAACTGTCACCTTTGTGTTTCCCTGTACCATATTTACCACTTATAATGGAAAACATGAAACACCATTAAGCTATATACGAGTACAGAAGTGTTATGTTATAAGATACTATATTAGTAAGTTGAAAATGCTGAACGTTGATAACACAAGAACATTCTATGCTGGAACATTGTCACAAGAGCTTCAAAACAAGGCAACGACATTAGGTATTAACCATCACTTATCCCCATGTGTGGTTTTCAAAAGAAGCAAGTTTCTGATTCTTCTCCACATAGTGAAGTGAAATTTAAGAAGGTATAAGTAATGTTTGCTAATACAGCAGAAGGATGTCTAGGAGGGGGTTTCAGTGGCCAAGGTAAGAGTGAGTCTATAGCATCCTGAGCTCACCAATCCACAATCCACCCAAGTTCATCAACTCTCACGCATGTAATATCTCTCTTCCTCCCATCTCTGTCTCCTTCCATTTTGTTCCCACGTCTTGACACCAATTCCTTTCACAGTCCCTCTTATTTCATGAGCTCCAGCCTCTGCTCATCGGCTCATTCCAATACCATCAAACCCTCTCCTTCTCCATATCGACTCTACTAAGAATCGGTCCCTGACCACTGTACCCAGATCTCTGTTGTCCATTCCTTGCACACAGTCAATTCTCCAGTATCACTTATATTCTGCTCAGGACCTAACACATTATTGTTTAGAAAAAAATAACTAAATAATAGCATTAATTAGAAATTTCTAGACAATAGCTTATAATTCACAGAATTCCCTGCATCCAGATTCCACTGTTGCCTATGCAATTTTTTTTAAGCCCCTAACTTCTAAGTGCAAGCAGTTCCAGAGGCAAGAATGCAATTGTAACATTCACAGCATTCTCTAACTGGATTGCAAGAAATACACCCAATGAATTATGTCCACAATAAAGGAATCAGAACACATTTTAAACAATGGGTATACTTCTCCACGATGTTGATGGAGAATTAAAATTTTAAATAGTGAAATAGTTCAGATTATACCTGACACTAGGAGTTACTCTGGGAGAAAAGGTGTGTGTGGGGAGAGTCTACAGACAATTGTCAGGTGCATGCCATAGGAGGTGCATTTATTTATATACTGATTTTCTACTTAAAAGATACTCCAAAAATATGAAATCATCCTAGGATGTCACAAGTTACAATTAAACATAGAGTAAACATCAGACTTCATTAAAAAGCCAAATGAAAAAAGATGTGTCGATTTTCAGAGCCCCCAGTAAAATGAATCTGGTGAGCCTCTCTGGGCAGAGGCAGCCTGCCTACTAGGCAGACTCAAGTGACAGACAGGCTAGGGTGCCAGGGGGCACAGGGGCACCAACAGCATCAAAAGAGGCTTCCTGTGCCCCATCCTGATCCTGGGAAGGAGGGTGGAAAGGGCAGGAGGCTGCCAACTGTACTGCACTGGTCTCTGCTCCTTCCCCCCAGCTTTGAAGCAGCCACAGCAGTTCATCAGGCCTGCCTTCCACCACCCTGCCCCCAAGAAGGAGGAAGGAAGGAAGGGCAGCCACCTGCTTCACTAAGGGTGGGCTCTCCTACCTCTCTGCAGTTCTCCCTGGACCACCTTTGCAAAGGGAAGGAAGAGTGGGAGGCTACCAGCTCTGCTCTCTCCTCCTTTCACAGTGGCTCAGAGCACACCCAGGAAAGTGATAAGAAGGCAGGAGGTGGCAAGTTAGCTGCTGCCCTGTCTCCAGGGAGAGAGTCCCATAAACCAGGAGCCACCACTGAGAACGGCCTCCTTCAGATATGGTGTCTCCAGCCCATCTGGAGTACCTTTAAAAGATCATCTTGTTCTAAAAGGGGTGGCTTCTGGAACAGCACCTCTCAGGACGATTTCAGCTCACGAGGTGAAGACTCTCCCTTAAGGTAACCTCCTACCCCAAGTGATATACTGCATCTTAAATGTTGAAAGTAAAACCTCGACTTAGCCCAGAAACAAACTGGTGACCAATGCAACTTGTGTGGGATTGGTGCCACGAGCTCCAAAAATGTAGCCCTTGACAAATGTCAAGCATCCACATTCTAGAACCGTTGAAGTTTCTGGAATGTCTTCAAAGGCAGCCCCATGTTTAAGGTTGCCAACTTGGGTTAGAAAATTCCAGGATATTTGTGGGCAATGCCCAGGGAGCAGAACTGTCAGGTTCCTGCCCCGGCTCATGTTTCCACTGTTGCTTCAGTGGCCAACACTTTTTTTTTTTTTATTGCCATTAGTTGACAATATTGCATCATTTTCTAGGAAAATCCAGAAGTGATGTCAATCGCTCTTGGATTGATTCCATGTATTGCCCAGAAGTAACATAATGCCATAGACCAACGGTGCTCTCCCCACATCCCCAGCCCCCAGACTTCTGCTGGTTGCCTGCTCTTGGCTGGCCACCCTACTGCGAAGGGCAGAGTTTAGTGAGAGAAAGAGCTCAGTGGGGATGTAATGCCCTCCAAAGCTGCCATTTTCTCAAGGGGTATTGATCTCTGTAGTCTGGAGATTGGCTGTAATCCTGGGAGAACTCCAGATTGATAAACTCCAGATTGAGATTGATAAACCTACCAATGGTGCATAATTGGCAATACTGTGTTTGCAATATGGTCCTCATTGGAGAACAAAATGGGGCACAAATATATAAGCAAATAAATGATTTGCCAACCTATCTTGATATCTAAAAGGGCTCTGATGACGACCATCTCATCTCTGCATACTCCATTTTCCTGGCAGGAATGTTTACAATTCCTTGAGGGGCATTTTTATTAGAGAAGAATCAATCACCTTTCCCCCACTTTTTTTTGATGAGATAAGATGACCCTATTTGTCAGGCAGATTCTGTTCATTGTTCCTTATAATGAGTCAAAATGTCAAGTCTTTATGAGAACTTCAACTGATTGTTGAAACACATTGTGAACTTGCTAATAATGTAAAGAAGTGTCAGAGCTCTTTAAAGCTGCAGTTCTGGTTTTACAAACAAAAGCAAGCCACCTGAGACCTGAGAGGACAGGATATGAGCTACTTATAGCTACCAGTGCACAAGAATAGCAGGAAGGCTGCTTATTTTGTTGTAGCAAAGGCTTTGAAGCAAACAATTTATTAAACATCATAATACTCAAAACAAAATCTTTGAAGGCAGGTTATCCTCCTCAACACCACGTCCCGTTGTGAGAGAATTGCTTCCTTTTCCTTTTGGGATTTTTTTTTCATTTGACACTGACACTCAAATTGTTTTCCCCAAGCAACTTGGGTGAGCCACTTCTTCAGACATTAACAGGAATAATTGAGCCATCAAAGAGGAAAATATTAAAAAATATTTATAGTTTTAACTGTTTCAGCATCACAGTGATATTATTAACCATGCTGGTTTTTTTCCCAGCAACTGGGATATAATTTCAATAAATAAGTCCCTTCTTAGTTGGAACGCCAACATTAATAAAGTAATGGCACAGTGAGATCATTTCATGGAGGACCAGGACAACTTCATTTTTCATATTTTAATTAAAAAACTTACAACACCTTTAATTTACTAGTAGTCATGGCTTTTTCTTTGTTCTGCTGATTAAAAATGTATCTATTTTTGCCCCCTATCTCTTGGATAAAGTTACCTTCCTTAACAATGCTATCAGCACAGCAAATCTAAAAAATAAATTATTATTACTATTTAATGCAAAAATGAAGATTGATGTCTTAAAATGCCATTTCGATATATTGACAGAAATACTATAGCCAAATCCAATGGGTCACAGGCCCAAGAAGATAGCAGCTATACACAAAGCCAGCCCATCCACTGGAAAGCATTAAGGGAACATGCTGTCCTGAATCACAAAGTTCAGAAACAGTAAAAAAGCAATTCAACCCTGAGTAATTCATTTTTCTTTGGGCCAGACTGATATGCTCGATCTATTTTTCTACTACTTTTGTCTATCATTCTTTTCCCAAGGAGCTTAGGTACAAAGTACATGGTGCTTCCCTTCTTGATCTGATCCTCAGAACAACATTGTATAGTAGAGTGGCTGAGAATGTTGGTCCCAAGGTCATCCACCATTCAATCCTAAAGAGAATTACACACTTCTAATATCACTTGAGTCAATGGGACTAGAAAGGTGTAACTCTGCTTAGGATGGTACAGCCAGTGAGCTTTGTAGCTTTATTGAGGATTTGAATCTGGGTCTCATCAATCCTAGTTCAGCACTCTAACCACCACACTATAATCAGTGAAAGATCTTATTTGCTGAGACAAATAAGAACCATTCTCTGAATTAGCCCCAATCCTTAACCCAAAGGTAAGGAAAAGGTCATACCAGAATCTAAGATTACAACAGAATGTGAGACAACACTCGTATTATCCATCATATTAGTAGTGTATTCACAGCCGTGAACTTCTGTTCCACTAACAAAAAAACAAGGATCGCAGTATTTAAAATTATATCACTATTAACATCACAAAACTTACTGTAGTTGTTACACAACCACAGAATCTTTTCAGCAGAAATCATTAAAGAGTTTATTTGCTTATGGGGCTTAGAATAATAACCAAGGCTTAATGGAACATTAGAGTAGTTTTGCCCCAACACAAATTTATTTATTTATAGCCCACTTTTCTCACTGAAACTCAAGGTAGATTACAAAATGTAAATCAATTCAATTAATAAGATGATACATCTAATAAGCAAAACTCTGAAATGAAGCTGTTGCCTAAACAAAGCGTAAGTATTAAACTTGAATCACAGAATTGGACACAACCTCCAGGGTCCTTTAGTCCAATCCTCTGCTCAATGCAGGAAATTCACAACTACCTCCCACCCCAGTGACCCCTGCTTCATGCCCAGAAGATGGCAAAACCTTCCAGGATCCATTCCCTGGACAAACTGACCTGGAGAAAATTGCTTCTTGACCCCACAGTGGCAATCAGCATTTCTCTAGGCCTGTAGGAAAGGGCCACGACAACTAAGCACTGATGCAACCCTTCCTGCCCTTCCTCTCATGATCTGCCTAAGTTCACAGAATCAGCATTGCCGTCAGATGGCCATCTCGCCATGGTGAACAATGCTGAACATGGTATTACATCACTAGAAACACAGTACATTTACCCAGTACGATCTGTTATGATATAGCTGTCCTGAACAATTCAGTTTTGCGTATTTTGTAAAATGCCAGGAGCAGGGGAGCATTCCTGACCTTCTCTGGCAGGCCATTCCACAGGGTGGGAGGAACTACAGAGAATGTACATGTACAGGCAGTTGTTGATCTTGTTCATTTGCAGTCCTGCACAGATGTGTGAAGTTGTCGCAGTGGGACATAAGTAGAGGCAGTCTTGCAGGCAGGAGACTATGTGATAGCTAATACCTTGAATTGAGCTTGATCTGCAGGCAATGGAGTGACTGCAGAAAGGGTGTAATATGCATGCACTGGCTAGCAGCCAATAGTAACTGAGCTGCGACATTTTACACCAACTTGGGAGTCCCTGAGTCAATTTTGCGGGGAGACCTGTGTAGAGTGCATTACAGTAATCTAGTCTTGATACTCCCTTGGCGTGGATCCCAGTGGCCAGCCAAATCATGGTAGAGGGCCACCTTTTGGGCTAAGTTGGAAAAAAGCAACAACAACAAAATTGTAGCTGCATTAACTTGCTTCTCCAGCAGTTCGTGATGACCCCTAGGCTCTTAACCCACTCAGTAAGGACCAGCTGAACTCCATCAAAAGTGGGAAGCATGATGTGGTTTAAGACCTCAGGCTTCCCAACTAGCATTACTTCTTCTCTGGATTCATTTTCAATTTGTTCATTATCAGCTATTTAACTACAGCAGTCAGGCATTGGCTCAAAAACCCTACCACTGAATGTCATCAGCATACTGATGACGGTCAGTTCCAAAGCTATGAATGACTTCTCCTAAAGGCTCTATTTACATGTTGTTGTTGTTCAGTCGCACAGAACAGAAATACCCCAGTTTCTGGAACACGCTGTAATGGAAGTATTAGCTTCAGTATAAGATGTAAGAACATCTAAAAAAGTTTAACTTGGGGGAATTATGTAATTATGGATTAGAAAACCTTTGAATATGAATGCAACTTTGGTCTATTTAATAGGGATTTAATAGGGAAATCATTTCACAAAAACAAAATAAGTGATTTAATTAATACATGAGTTATGGCCTCTTTGGCCGAGAGACCATGCTGGAGACACCTCCCGCCCAACTCATTTCAACAGGAGGAATGCCCAGGAAGCACCCACTGAAATGAGATTTCACAATGGCTGAGTCATACATTTTTGCTTACTGGTGGTTCCCTACTAAATCCTTGTTGCCTTGCTAGAAGAGAGCTCAAGGATCCTTTCCTACATTCACCTGCCAGAATAATTGTAATGCCCATCTCCTCCGGGCAAGACATGCATATTTACCTGCAAGGAAGTCCTGTTCAGACCCTGCTGCTTGCAATTATCCCTCACTTCCTATTTTGTTTTTGCTTGCCTATGGCATTGGATCCATTAACCAGTTCTTTCTTCGGGGGGGGAGGGGAAGGTTAATTACTGTTTTTCTCTTTTCGGTGAAATTTACTCATTCCTCCCCCCCCCATAAGTGTAGTTTCATAAATGTGTAATTCTGATAATTAACTAATTAAAGCTTCCTCAACCCTGGCAATGGCTTATGATTTAATTCAGGAATGCTATGATATCCCGCTAAAAGGAAGTAATTAAGCAGAAGCTGCTTTAGGACAAGGACAAAAATTTAAAGGGGTCCTGGCCTGGCTAGCCCAGGCAAGCCTGGTCTCATCAGATCTCGGAAGCTCAGCAGGGCTGACCTTGGCAAGTACTTGGATGGGAGACCTTCAAGGAACACCAGGGCTGGGACACAAAGGCAGGTAATAGCAAGCCACCTCTCTGAAATATCCAACCCCACTAGGGGTAGCCAGAAGTCAACTATGCCTTCCAGGCACTGACACACACACACACACACACACACACACACAATTTTTTAAAAGGGGCTGTTACCTAGCAAAGCCTCAGTAGCCTTTTTGCCAGTTCACAGATGAGCGGCTGGTGCTGCGACTTGATTATAAGTTTTAAACAATTACCACAAGCTGGATGCAAAAAAAAGACAGGAAACGCCCCACAGAAAACACTGAAATGCAATGCAGAACAACATCCTCTGGATTCAACATAAAACCTGAGTTAACAGCAAGTATGTTAACTGTTTTGTTCTAGAGATGGGTAAATGGCCATTTTCTTAGCCCCATGTAGAAAAGTCTTGAGGCAGCAACAAATTTTGTCAGTGTCTTGTTCATTTCTGCACTTGTACCCTCCCAGACAGCCTATCAGGGTGGACTGGGGAATATGGCAGGACAGGTGGCGTCGTTATTATCAGGTACAAATGATTCTGTTACTCTGTCTGTGGCAAAAAATTTAGGGGCATTAATTAAACATCAGAAGAAGAATATCAAGTAAGACATTATTTTATTTTCTGCCAAGGATATAGCTGTATGAGCAGTATGTGTGTGTGGGGGGTACTTTTTACATGATAATACTGCAGAGACAAAGTGTCACATTTCTTCATTTATTTGGTGGCTCGTCAGGAGAACTTTTTTGGTCTTTGGATGGGACAATATTAGCTCTGATAAAACTATCCACAGGAAAGTTGCTTTCTGTGCTACAGGATTATTCTTCTACTATTAGCTGGAAATAGAATTGAAACTGCGGTTCCAGAAAGCACTTAATATCTCACTACATTCCCCTCCAAAACACCCACAAATACATACACACCTTTAAGCAAAACCCTACTATAGAGCTATACAGAAATAAGTCCTATTAGAAAAGGTTCTCTGTGTGTGTGTTAAGTGCCGTCAAGTTGCTTCCAATTTATGGCAGCTCTGTGAATTAATGACCTTCAAAGCATCCTATGTTAACAGCCTTGCTGAGATCTTGCAAACTGAGGGCCATGGCTTCCTTGATTGAGTCAATCTACCTCTTGTTGGGCCCTCCTCTTTTCCTGTTGCCTTCGACTTTACCTGGCATTATCACCTTTTCCAGTGATTCTTGTCTTCTCATAATGTGATCAAAGTATGATAGCCTCAGATTAGTCATTTTAGCTTCTAGGGAGACTTGAGGCTTGCTTTGATCTAGAATCCATTTATTTGTCTTTCGGGTGGTCCAACTGTAAAACTCTCCTCCAAACCGCCTTTCAAATGAATCAACTTTCTTCCAGCTTTCTTCATTGTCTAACTAATTGGTTGCAGTCTCCCTTTTGGTTGATGATGGAGGCAAGGAATAGAAAACTACACAATTTAAGTTTTTCATTGTCAAGCTTAAAGTTGTGCAATTTCCCAATAGTCACTACTTTTGTTTTCTTGATGAAGTCATTTCAAACCTTCACTATTTTCTGCCAGTAATGTGGTGCTATCTGCATATCTAAAATTGTTAATGCATTTTAAGGAAGAAAAGCTGCTACAAAACATGGAAAAGAACAGAAAAAGAACACTGGAATACAATAGGATACCATAAATGTCGGGATTATCCATTAAAGCAGAGACCAAGTAACAGCAATCCCGAACTAAAGCAGCTAGTGTAGAAGCAACCTATCTCGAATTTATTCATACATGCACTGATGCACACAAGCAGGAAGTCAAAAGATGTTTTGCCATGTGGCCTCTTCACAGGAACCAACCTGTATTGTGTCTACAACAAGGTCTTATTTCCATTATTGCCTAGTTTATGAACAGAAACAGACCTTTTGTTTTTTTATGCAACCATTCACACTAGTTGTATGGGTTTCAAACAGGAGACAAGGGTTACCTTTTCAAAAAAACTAGAAAAGACAGCTTGCAGTCCCTCAAATGCATATCCTTTAATTCACTTTAAAAATAACAGGAAAAAAGAAACTAGAATTTTGACACCTGGTTAAGACAACAGCACATTTCATACCTATTAAAGCCTGAAAATATGATACTTTACCCAATAAAAGTAGCTTATGACCTTGTATATTAAACCTATCACCTGTATAGTAACTCCATATAGGACTGCACAGTTAATATTTTCCTTTCCTTCTTCCTCAGCAGCCATTCTTTGTCAACAAAATGGAGCTGTTCCCTTTCTCTGCTTTTTCCAAATTCACACACTTATGGGAAGGAGGGCGAGAAATCATATTAAGCAGGTGCTTCAGGTGTTTCAGATTTTGTTGTTGTTGCTTTTAATACTTTCTAGCTAATCCCTTTTTTCCTTTTTCCCTTCTACTTATTCATCTTTTAATGGCCAAGTGCCAAACTCATTAAGCCAAACACCTTTGTTACTGTACAGAAACATTCCAATAAGAATCCATTAATGTTCAGTTAGCTCTACATGTTAACATTTCAGCAAACAAAAAGTCCTCCAAAAATTCTGGGTCCGCGAACATTCTCTTCTGCCAAAAAATGAAAATCAGCCCAGCCTTCAGTTATACAATAGGCCCTAACAGGAAATAAGAAAAATTATCAGTGCGTTGTGCACAGACTAGAGCATTAACTTACAACACTTGTGGCTCTTCTAACCTCAGAGGGTAGGAATGGGGGGCTGAAGGTGGAATATTTTGTTTCTATGTTTTTACAGCTGGGACCTATTACCTGTAATACCAACATATCCCTTGAACTGTATGAAACAAGTAGTTTGGACAAATATAAATAGATGTGACTATGCAGTAGGGTTATTTTCCCTTTTTTTAAAAAAAACCCAGATAAATATTTTACACCCTTTGGTCTGGTATTTGTATTAGGTGAACTTTCAAACAGAAATGCCTCTTCATACTGAAGGACCCTGTGAAGTAGCTGTCCAGCACACTGCAACAAATTATTTCAAGCCCTCATTTGGAATGAATCTCAACACATTCCAGGAACCCCATAAACAAAGACAACATGTACAATGTTAACTTTCTCTTTTATGCTGACAGTTCCCCCCTCCTAGCATAATGACCTTCCTGCACAGTGTGTGTTGCCATAAAAAGAAACAGAGCCCCGTAAAATTAGAGGAACTGTTTAATATCAAATCG
Organism: Gekko gecko; assembly: GCA_029375565.1. Lineage (NCBI taxonomy): Eukaryota > Metazoa > Chordata > Lepidosauria > Squamata > Gekkonidae > Gekko > Gekko gecko. The sequence goes on along the minus strand of JAPDNY010000004.1, from coordinate 186,009,121 downwards.
TTTTATCTAAGGAAGACACCAACTCCAAGGTAAACACCAAAGATAAAACACAAGAATTAGAAATATTTGTTTTTGCTGCTGATTCTTTGTCTTTACGTTGTTCAAATAAACCCAAGACACCATTAGCTGTATCTTCTTGTGAAGGAGATGTTAGTCCAGAAAATGTTTCAAAGTTGGACGCTTCTGCATTTCACAAACAAAAAGCATTTTTTGCAAGGCACACAATGAGACACCAGGACATAGCAGAACAGCAAGGGGACTAAAACAGAAAATGGTGGATCTGCGTTGCTACCATCAGGCAGATGGCAAAATTAATAGCCCCCAAAGAAATGATGCCATTTTACAAACAACGGTAAATGGGAAATGGCTCAAGATTCTGACTTCTTTCAGTTGAATACAGTGAAGGCGGATGGCCTTAATTGCACTTTATTGCATTCACCACAGATGTGCATTAACCTAGAAATCAGCTTAAGAACTGACTTAGTACACACATCCAAGCATTTATTACAAGAGCAGGTTTATCCAAGCTAATGCAAACACAACCCTTTTAAAGTCATAGCTTGTACAATTTTGCAAACACTGACTAATGCTGAATGAAAGGAAGGGAAAAAGTCCCACGTTCAGTAGCAGACACACAGCAGCTTCCCCCATAACAGCTGGTATACAACACAGCATTGAGAAGTGAATGGGGGGACGGGGGGGACCCAAAACACTAAAAATAGTATACTACAGTTTTGGCAACAATTAAAGCCTTCAAAACTCCTCCCAAAGGAAAAAAATTAATCAAATGACACATGTGGAAGTTACAGGCCTGGCACCCAAGTATTAAGAGCACACAGAGCTGGAACAAATGTAGCCTCGCCCAGTCACAAAACTCGAAGGCAGCCGCTGGTCCGGCCAGAAATAAATGGGTACTTGAGCCATTGTTTTGGCAAAGGATGGTCAGACAGGGCAACACTTCTGTTCTCCCTCCGCCACCTACGAGAAGTTCCAGATATTGATGCACTTCTGTTTCCCCACCACCAGCTATGAGAAGTTCCAGATATTGATGCAGAACCATCTAAGTGGCCCAATATAAGAACTCGTGATGATCTTTTCTGTGTAGGCCAGGGTGGGAGAGGGGGACACCTCAGCAAGAAACCATAGAATGCTGTGGAAAAAGAAAAAAAAAACCACCCTATATTCTCAGCAGCTCCAGCAACAGAACTTCTGGCTCCAGCACCCATGGGAACTAAAAATCAGCTTTGTGACGTCAGTAGGATTGGATTGAATCACTCAGCTAAGTTTTCCTGAGCTGGCAAGAAACCCGAGAGAAGGAAACAACGGTGATTATGTACAGCTGAGCAAGCACAGTGCTGAGAGCACTAACTCCATGATATGATGCTCACCACTGGGGTTCTGCAGTAAAAATCTTTACCATCTGTGTCAGTCCTGAGTTGTTTTCTTGGGACGGGGGGGGGGGAGAAACCAAAGAAGATGGGGAAGGGACCATTCCTAAATCAAAATGTTTTTCAAATGTAGGCCTTTAGCAGATCTCATGGAAAAACCCTAATACCAAACAAAACCAACTCTGACCTACTCCTTTTGGGTTTCACTCAAGTTACCCATGCATGTATTCACATGGCATTTTGCCCTGATCCGCTAATAAGTCTGGGTGTGATGGAAACAGTCAATTCGGAGAGCACGTATAAAATGCCACTAGCAAATTAATGAGCCTGTTCTACTATATTTAAAACCAGACGTGGTCACATACTAATTCAATATTCATAGGTGAGTAAAACTGAGCATTTAACATTGCTTATCTACTCATGCCAACTTGTCTGAGTTGGAAGAAGTCTCCCACACAGCCTACAGTAAGTATTTTTACCTCCTTGATTTCTGACTAAAGAAAGGCACTGTGTTACTGATTATAAAGTTGCTACATAGTTTTCAGTTATTTTCCCAAATGTAAGACAAAATATTGGCTGTTCTGCCTAAACATTATGTCTGCCCAGCTAAGAGACTGAGAGGTTAACCAAACAAAACTGCAGCCCACTGATCTCTCCTTATATAAAAAGCTGACTTGGGATGGCAAGATTCCATGCGCTCCCATTGGCTGTAAAATGCACTCAGCCATTGGCCTGCCAGCTGCCACTCAAGAGTACTCGCCAGGTGCTGGGTCTGTTTCTCTTCCCCGCCCACTTCCCCATAGCCACTCTTCTCTGTCAGAATTCCTAGCAAATGGCTTTGTCTCTTGATGAAGACACTTCTCCTGCTTGCCTCCTGTGTGGAACTTAACTTTTCCCTCAGTGGCCGTTGGTAGGTGTAATGAAATGGCACTTACCTGTTTTTGTAAGATGGCTGCTGGGCTGCTGTCTGTGGTTGTTTAAAATGTTCCACCATAAGGTTTAATTCAGCTGTAGTTCCAGAGAGGGGCCTGTAGGAGTATCACTCACTGGGCTGAATGGGCCTTCCCCATCTGCTGGACTACATTTCCCAGTTGCCCCAAGAGAGAAAAGGGTGGGAAAACAGGGACTGTCCCAACATGCCGGGCAGCATCAATATAGACTGCAGACCATCCAGGGAGGAGGCCATCTTCGTCCTACAGGAGGTTAGGAAGGGCTTCTGCTGCCTGTGCTGACCAGGCTGTCCAGGCCACAAGCCAGAGTCGTGGGTGAACCCTTGGAGGCAGCAGAAATTCAGCCACTTGACAATCGGCTGGTCTGGGGAATGAATGGAAGTTTCCCTGCTCTCTTGGGCCAGAGAGAGAGGGGCTAGAGCGGAGAGCCAGAGGCCAGTGTGTAGGGAAAGAGGATTGTGTTTAACCCCTATGGGGTTTATGCCCTGCTGATACATAGTGTGTGCTTACTCCGATAATTTGTGTGCGCCCCATAACTGTGTAAATAGTTAGATAAATTATTTTATTTGGGCTAATAATCTGTGTTGTGCTCTGACCGCATAGTCTCCCCCACTCTACAATAACACGCGGAGGGGATAGCCCAAGGAGGCAAGGAAAGGCCAGACCCTTGGGTTGCCAACTTTTCAGGGATCCCCCAAAGATTGGGGATTCCATCTCCAAACACGGAGATTCGGCCACAGGGGTCTCACTGTCCCTCTAAAAAGGCAGTGATGATTCAGTGAGTCGTGGCAGCCAATTTAAGGAGTGAAATATGCACGCGGGACGAGGGTGGGAGGCAAACAGCTGAGTGGTAAACTGGAGCCCGTTTCGCCACAGTAGGCAACCAAGCTTGGTTCAGACAAAGGACGGAAACTCTTTGCAGCCCTTTGAGAAGAACTCATTGGGGCCAGTCCTGAGTCTAAGGTTGCCAGCTCCAGGTAGAGAGATTCCTGGAGATTTTCTGGAAGAGTCTATGGAAGCCAGGGTTTGGGAAGGGGAGAGACCTTAGCTGAACAGAATGCCATACAGCCCACCTTCCAAAGCAGTTATTTTCTCAGGGGGGGGGAACTGTTGTCTGGATTTCAGTTGTGATACCTGGTGATCTTCAGGCTCCACCTGGAGGTTGGCTGCCCTAGGCATAGCAGTCAGTGCTTCAAAGCAGGTTCTGTTAGATCCAGGTTCTTGCTGTAGAATCTGAGTGGGTGATTTTGGACTGGTCACAGACTTTCAGCCTAACCAGGGCCGGCCTGAGGTTTCTTTGCGCCCTAGGCAGGGCTACTTTCTGGAGCTCCCCCCCCCGCACATGCCTACCAATTACGGGGTTGCCAACCTCCCGGCAGAGCCAAGGAGGTACGCCAGTGGAAGAAGTACCCCTTCAGCACAAAGCCAAAGGTGGTGCTGGGGCCAGGAGGCAGAATGGCACTGCAAGAGGCGCCCAAACAACCCCCCTCTTAAGGAAAAATGTACCTCCACCTCAAATCTGCCCAGTTGCCCAGTTGCTGTACTCTGCCCAGTTGTGGTGGGGCACGCCAGCAAGCCAGGGAAGGGGCAGGGGTTTAAACCCCCATCCCTTTCGTCTGAGTGCTGGCTTGCCTGCGCACCCCACAGCTGCAGGGTGCGCTGGCAAGCCAGGGAAGAGGCGGGGGTTTAAACCCCCGTCCCTTCCATCTGAGCGCCAGCTTCAGGGCGTGCTGGCAAGCCAGGGAAGGGGCAGGGGGTTTGGCGGGGGTTTTTTGGCACCCCTAAGGGCTGGCGCGCTCTAGGCGAATGCCTAGTTCGCCTAGTGAGCAAGCCGGCCCTAAGCCTAACCTACCTCACAGGGTTGTTGAACAAGTCAAAAGGGGGAAAGGAGAATGATGTAAGCTGCTTTGGTCCCCATTGCAGAGAAAGATTACTTTTCCTCCTGTGAAACCATTGTTGCCAATCTCCAAGTGAGGGCTGGAGATCACTCAGAATTGCAACTGCTCTCCAGATGGCAGAGATCAGCTCCCCTGGAGAAAATGGTTGACTCTGTGGCAGTCAGGGCTTCAGAGCATGGAAAATGGTGGACTCTTCAGGGCTTCAGAGCACAGGAGAGGCTGCAGGTGTGTGTGTGTGGGGAATGGAAAGCTGAAGAGAGAGGGGGAAATAAAGGTAGGTTGATGACTGGCTGGGAAGGAGATAGGGTTGCCAACTCCAGGTAGGAAATTCCTGGAGATTTGAGGGATGGAACCTGGAGAGGGTGAGGTTTGAGGAGGGGTGGGCTCTCAGACAGGTACAATGTCATAGACTCTACCCTTCCAACCAGCCATTCCCTTCTGGGGAACCATTGTTCCCAATCTCAGGAGAGGGGTGGAAATCACTCAGAATTACAACTGCTCTTCAGGAGGGAGGGGGAGGAGATGCAAAGCTGAAATCAGAGGGGCAGATAATGGCAGGTTGATGCTTGGCTGGGAAGGAGATAGGGTTGCCAACTCCAGGTTGGGAAATTCATGGAGATTTGAGGGATGGAGCTTGGAGAGGGTGAGGTTTGAGGTGGGGCGGGACCTCAGACAGGTACAATGCCATAGACTCCACCCTCCAAACCAGCCATTTCCTCCTGGGTAACAATTGTTGCCAATCTCCAGGGGAGGGATGGAGATCACTGAAAATTACAACTGCTCTTCAGGTAGCAGAGATCAGTTCCTCTGGAGAAAATGGTGGACTCTGTGTCATTATACCCTGCTGAGGTCACCACAGCACATTGACGATGAGTGCTCAAGGCCTTGGCACTCTCCCAGAGCCTCTTTCTAGAGCTCGTTGTATTTATTTCCACAACAGGCCTTATTCCTAGTCTGGTATAAAGTCCATCAAGCCATTCTGTATGAAACCAATACCATGTCATTAGCATCCCAGGTGAGGAACACATATAATAGACTCCCAGAATATATCGGTACAACTCTCCAAGTTGAATACGGCACAGTAGCCATGGATGAAGAAGAGATTGGATTTATACCCCACCCTTCACTCGTAGTCTCAGAGGACCTTACAAACTCCTTTCCCTTCCCCTCCCCACAACAGATACCCTGTGAGGTAGATGGGGCTGAGAGAGCTCTTTCAAGAACTGCCCTTTCAAGGACAGCTCTGACAGAACTATGGTTTGCTCAAGGTCATCCAGCAGCTGCAAGTGGAGGAGTGGGGAATCAAACCCAATTCTCCCAGATTAGAGTCCATGCACTTAACTGCTACACCAAACTGGCTCTCCAGCACCAAAATGTCTGTCCAGCATATTAGATAACCCCCTTTTTTTCTGTCTGCCTACAAAACAGGGGAATCATCAAGCGCCCAGCAGGCCATAATGCATAGTTGGTAGTCAGCATGCAAGTGGGGATGGGGGTCACAAGCCGTGCAGCTCTGTCCCAGAACTTATTACATTAGTCTTATCCGAGTTACATCATCTACATGAAAGGAACACAACATCCTTTCTCAAGCACAAGGTTGTGATCCCTCCCTTCTCAAGACAACTATCACTGACATACAGTGAATACAGAAGCTAACTTGTCATAATTCAGTGGTCCTGTTGATTATGGAATGTGGTGCCAGCCATGTGCCATGGTAGATGGGATGCAATGTGCAGCCTTCACTGTATTTGCTGCATTCAGATGCATCAAGTTCTCTAATCCTCAGAGTCTCATTTAATAGATAACTGCAGCAAGGAAGAAATAATGCTTGCACGTTTCTCAGTGTTGAAAGCAGCTTGAAGCAAATTCAATCTGTAATAAACTTACAAAACCAAGAGTGTTAAACTTGATCTTGTAAAAATTGATTCTTGTTATTTTGGTTATCAGCATTCTCTAAGAAAAAATGTATTTCCTCCAAATGAAGGCTTAATTTTAATATTTACCTCTGTGCTTAGGAATCTTGCCACTGACATCCTGTCATCTGGCAATATCGTTGTGGAAATCTCACATCATTAATTGGTTCGTTAATTGTCTGATGCATTTTCTAGAAGACTTATGAAACACATGTTGTTGTTTTCATTACTGAGCACCTGCTACAGTGAACTACAATATACATAATGGACTGGTGAACTTATCTCAAAATAAGCTCCCTCCCCCCAATCCTATTATCCATGGCAGCAGAAGCAGTGGCTTTCATCACTGAAGCTACTGTGGAATTCTGACCTAGCAGGCAAGACCAAAGTGTTGAGTTTCGGGCAAACATATCTTGCCATAAGTTGCCACTAGAGTACACTGGCTTTCATACATCCATGAACAACCCAAAGGCACATATAATGCCATGAAAAGGTTCCCAGTCTCTTTCCTTTCTGCACAAGTGCCCCCTCTATAGCACTTTTATGTATTTCATCAGTGATCCTTCATGACAACTATCAGGGATCTATTCCCCCCTTTTTAGTCTAAGCCTGGGAACCTATTCAACCTGCCCTGGTAGGACCATCACTGGTCATCAAACCCATTCAGCCAGCTCCAGTAAGACAATCAACGGGCATTAATCCGATCAAGTACTGACCCAGGAGACCACCCCCCTGAATTCCTATAAAAACAGAGAGCAAGCCTCACCTTCATGTGCACTCTGAGGGTGCCTACTTTGAGTACACCCCCAAAGTCCCTTCTCCATCACATGGAATGCTGGCCATTTGCACTATCCTCTTCATGGATATCTGCACATCTGGACAGGAAGTATGACCCCATAATTGCTCCCAAATATTGCTATATCACCTCTTTATTTCTTAGTTCTGGATTGTGTGCTCTTTCTTGACTGCTTAGTATGATTGTAATCAGGAATATTCTTTAATAAAAATATTTAATTTCTCTTTAAATCTGGAGTCTTCCTACTGAACTGGACCTTGGTATATATAGGTGTATGGTCCCTGGTACCCCTCTGGCCTTCTCTGTCTCATACCTGATTTCCCCCAACAATGAAACAAGCCACCATCTTAAGCTTTCTTGAGACCCCAAGAAGACTCTCCTCACTTCAGTCTAGTTTTGTTGTCCTGTGCTGGAGTAGCAATGGAGTTATCTTGGTTGTTGCCATCCCTGTTGTCCCATCGTCAGTTGATCAGTGCATGGTACCACTCATGGCACGATATTACCCCTTGTGCTTTTATTTTCTGAAGATTTAAAATTACTGTACCTATTAATGAGTATATTAGTACATGCATGTCAAATAGACAGTTCCCATGCCATATATGTGGCTGTCAAACAATTAGCAGTAGGCAGCAAAACAAGGAATTTATTGCACATCTGGTTGGCTGCAGCACATGGCTGGTGGGCTATGTACAATTCCAAGAGGCCTGAGTTTGACAAGTGCCTTTTAATTTCATTTTTGTAATTTTTAAAATCATTTAATTAGAAGAAAACTATTATCCATATAGTCACTTGAGGGAAAACAAGTTTTTTCCTTTTAAAGGTCAAGGAGGACACAGTTCCAAATTGGTATTTGGAGAAAACTTGCTTCATATTTTGAATATGGATCCCACTGAATCAATGCCTTGGCACTACAGTTCTTTATTTCTTTGGGGGGAAGCTGACAGAACACACATGCGCACCCCAGCAATCTACTCATCTCTGATGCTAATCTGTGCTTAACCTTCTCTACAGCTTCCATCACACCCTTACAGCTGGATTTTGACAGGTTAAGAAGTATCAGCTTGTCACACATCTGTTCATTCTGAATAGCATACACAAACACACACACCCATCTCTTCTCAAATAAGGACCAAAAATAGCAATTTTTAAAATTTAAGGTTACCTTGACAAGTCAGTCAGAGTAAAATTGCATTCTCCCATCTTCTGTGCTTTTTGCTTCTTTACACTATTCAAGTTGGCCTCCAACAATATATGAGAATATGGCTGTGCATACTCTATGTTGTTTTCCAGATCCACAGATGAACCCAAGTACCCTAGAGTAGCATAAACATTGACCTAAGGATGCTTCAGAAAACCCATTTTCACTTCTTTTTTGTCTTTTCATACTCATCAGAAAGTGTTTTGGCACAAGTTATTATATAAGGGCTCTTATTAGATGAGTTTAAAGGGTCCTTTTAAAAAACCTGCTCCTTCAGAATTTTCTCATGTAGTCAAGAACTGGGCTAATTAAAGCATTCTTTTGTTTTCCACCAGTTATTACTGATTTTTTTTTTGTATATTCTCATTACCTCTTCTTACACATCAAGCAAGGAGCAAAAGACACAGGAAGAGCCCTATATGAACCCAATACTCACATTACAATTTGTTATGCTAATGTTTGATGAGTTTTGGACCGAAGTTTGAGAGATGGGCCACACATGTATGATACTTCCTATGCTAATCAGGACCTACCACAAGAGTTTTGCTTTTTACTTCCTTAGGAAAACACTGGACTGTAAGGCATAATATTCAATAAATATGAAACAGCAAGGGCCATCTCAGCCAAGCTGAAGAGATGGACGGACTATTTAAGTCAGCCGTTGCTCAAAGATAGCCTGTTCTTCCTGTAACAGAAAGACAAACAACAATTTTTCATGTAGCTGCTGCTTCAAAATGTCCCACAAGGCAGCTCCAAAAAAGGTAGCCAGTTAGATCTCTCTCTAGGATCCAGCCATATGTCTGCATAAATAAGCATATGGATAGCTAGTCTTCTACAGCATCCTACAGGATTACCCTACAATATACTATTTAATTGAGGAGCAAACTACATGCTATGTTGGAAATCTGTGATTGGATCTCCCAAAATATCCTGTCCTTATATATATTTGAATTTTGGTTCCACAACATTCTATGCTTGCCATAATTGATTCGGCTCAAGAACTGGCAGTCAGAAGACACTGGCCAGGGCTGACTGGCTGCTTCAGCCCTGGTCAGTGTTTTCAGCTCAGTCTGCTCCAGTCCTCCAACAGGAGAGGACCGTCTGGAGTGTGAGCGCAGGGACAGGCCCTCAAGGCTGAGGCAAGTGAGAGAAGCCCTTTTCCGGCCCCCCAACACCATCCCCTGGGCCTTCTATGAGGGACTAGGCCCAGAGAAGCCCTTTTCCGCCCCCACACGCCATCCCCTGGGCCTTCTATGGGGCACTAGGCCCAGAGAAGCCATTTTCTGTCCCCCACACGCCATCCCCTGGGCCTTCTATGGGGGCAGTAGGCCCAGAGAGGCTGTTTTCTGTCCCCCACACATCATCCTCTGGGCCTTCTATGGGGGCAGTAGGCCCAGAGAAGGCCTTTTCCACTCCCCCATACACTGCCTACTGCCCCCATAGAAGGCCCAGGGGATGGTGTGTGGGAGACAGAAAAGGCTTTCTCTGAGCCCAGAGAAGCCCTTTTCTTTCCCTCTTCCCTTCCTTTCCCCCTTTTCCTTTCTTCCTCTCTCCTTTCTTTCACTCTTCCCCCTATTCCTTCCTTCCTTCCTTCCTTCCTTCCTTCCTTCCTTCCTTCCTTCCTTTCTCCAACCCTCTCTCTCTCCCTTCCACCTCCCTCCCTTCCTTTCTAGGGCCCGTTGTCTTCCACCACAACGGGCTTTGCTCCCTAGTACATACATACATACATACACCTTAAAATCTGTGTGTGGAGGATTATTTATTGAAGTTGGCCCCTTTGGGCTACAATTAACCCTGACAAGTGAAGAAGACACGTAACCTATTTTTTCCCTAACAGAGCTAGTTATGGTAGAATCCAGAGGATGGTTTCAGCTAGGGAAACTGTGTATATGTTTGGGGAGTCAGCTCCCACCTTGTCCAGTGCTGTGGCTGACATTAAAATGATTGTCTTTCAGCTTTTTACGGATCTCATTACAGACCTCCAGTGTGACGTGTGGTTTCTCCTCGAACTGGTTTTCCCCACAAAAATGCAACTCATTATTTTGTCTGTAGCCTCATGAGATTAGAAACCCAGCCTGAGACATCATGTGAGAGATGGGTCTGTTTAAGGCTTATTCCAGTCCAGCCTGAACATCAGCCAGGACAAGTACAACCCACCCACGTTTGGGAGCAACCTGGGCTTTAATTGATTACCCTCGGAGGAGGGAGGCTAAGGAAGATTTTTTTAAATGTTAATCCTGATTGGTTGTTGGCCTGGCAGGTAGTTTGCCCTGCTTGAATTATTCCTTCTCCTAGTAAGGAGTCTGCATTTCATTATTTGGTTGAATTTGCCTGTTTAATTGCTTTTTTTCACTTTCGCCACTACTTTAGCCGCTTGACTAGCATGGGTGCTGAAAAAGGTATCACCATTGGGGGGAGACACCTAGGAGTAACATCTTGAATGAGATGGATATAGCTGGACACTGACATAACTGGAATGCTTCAAGAAAACTATGCTGTTTATGGTAGTGAAGGAATGATCCATCCAACACATTTGCAGTCAACTCCAGTGGGAACCTTACCACATATCTGCCTCTCCAATAAGAGAAATGGACTACAATTTATTCAGTGCAGTGAAGAATGAGCTGTATAGTACAGAGCAAAATTGTGGCTGGCCTGGCCATGCCAAGCCTCCTGGGCATTTCATTAAGAACCGTTTAGGGCTAAATCTTCTACACTGGGATACGGCTGATGAAAGTCTGCCATATTAGTACACATGTGAATAATGCCAGCCATTGACCAGGTCTTTCTTCCTTCCCCTTTGCAATTCTAGCACAGCAAGACATTAAAACAACTGATAACTTCATCAAATAAAGTACCCTAAACAAAAAAGTGGCTTCATATATCAGTTATCATATCAAACTGGTTTTCCAAAATTACTACTAGTAGTTTAAATTCAACCAGATCTACCAGTCTAGCCTTGCCTATTAAAGTGGTATGTTACTCTTGCTGTCTCCCAAGCCCATAAAACCTTGCACTAACGAAGAAGTATAAAACAAAGCAGCCTAACAGATTTTTCAGCCACTCCACGATGCAAAGTTTAAAGCTTTCGTCCAATTTAAGTACTTCTTCTTCAAACAGAACAGACTCTTAAGTTTGAAGGAAGGCTCAACACTGGAGCAACTTCCTCTGTCCTCAGGTAGAATACAACTCGTGGTTTGAACTTCATGGTTTATCATCATAGTCCACTCCATTTCTTTATACGCTATTGAGAATTCAAAATTTTGAAGGCAGAATCCTGACTTTGTTTCACTGAATTTTCAGTCATGCTCTTAGAAAATCATATTCCACAGATATAAACTGATGGGGGAAAGAGAAAATTAAAAAATAACACAGCAACTAAATTTTGAGAGATGTACAGTGTAGTCCCAAGTGTGTTTTCTCAGAAATAAATCCCGCTGAACTCCATTGACTTACCTCCTAGTTAGCATGTTTAGGACAGCAGCTGAAAAAGTACTGGGCAGGTGGATGAGGTGTTTGCTAATTTAGTGCATTATTTTGATAGATTTTGTAAGCTATATGGTAGAAAGGTTTTTTAAAATATTGATAAATAAATCCAGACACCTCTCCATTTGAGTTTTCATGCTGCCAGTCATTATATTTCAGGTTAATCAAAGAGATTTTAAAATACAGTCTCCTGAAAAAGATGGTATTTCTAATGCCATAGCAGCCACAATGCTTAGGAAATGAATTACCACCAGGGAAATTTTTCAGGATAAGTGAGCACAGAGCAACATTGGTATACCCTTAAAAAATTATTATTTCATTCTTGGATATTAACAAGACATAATCATATTAAAGCTACTTATAATTGCTATATACTAAAATGTATTTCCTGTTCTAGGGTCGAATATTATGCATTACTATATTCATAAGCATTCCCTAAGGAAACTCAACCGCAAATGCAATCTCAGTCCAAACACATGCTGCCTGCCGGACGATGTGGTCAAACTCATTTCATATCCGGGGGGGGGGAGCTGGAAAGCTGTGCAACTAGAACAGAGCTAAAAGGCAGATGGCCAGTTTTATTAATCTGACCTTATTTGTCCAAGACCAGATCAAGAGAACTGTTAAATGAACTGATGCTTCTAAATAATCCATAAGCCCCATAAATCTTAGATTTGCATATTTAAGATAGGAATTCCAAACAGATCTGGTATTTATGAATGGTTTATAATTATTTCCAAGAAGCATAACTATAATTTATCCAGAGGGAACTTCAAAAATCTTGTATACACCAAAGAATATCTACTCCAAAGGGTTAGGAACTTTCTATTGGCTATACTTAACAACTGTATGGAAACATGTGGCAAAAACAGAGTCTTTGTGTATCATCCCCAATGATCTCAAATGACAAGATGCAGCACAAGCTTCATCTCTTGCTAATTAAACGAATCAATTAAGAGACTATTGTTGCAACTGTGTAACTGCTGTTCTATAGTGGCAATAACAACCCCACAGGGAGGTCTTTTACTACATTAAAATGCTGTCCTCCACAACTCCATCTGATATTATTAGAAACAGTTATTTGCGTCTTGCTGTCATATTAGTAGCAGCAGCAAATTATGGAAATATGCAGACCAGAATGGTCCCAGTATGAGATCAGGTTTGGTTTTCAGCCTCCGAGGGAACAAATGCTGAAAATTCCAAAGTTCCCCAAAGTTCATTAATGGAACTGATAAATTTATCAGCACAGCAGCCATTTAGATGCTAGGTAAGGGTCACACATTTGCATACTTTCCTGCTAAGCTGATACAATTCAACTAGATAAATTATCATATTAAGTTTACCCTCCTGAGTTAAACTGATGGAGTTCAAAATTGTTTTCGATGGTTGTCATTAATCGCTGTTACATCTTAAATGCTCGCTTTGAAATCTAATTGTGGTGGGGTGCCAAGGGTCATATTAATAGCATTCTTATTGCTAAAGCTTTATAAAAACATGTTTATTTTACTGATATCCTCACTGAAGCTTAAAAAAATGAGAAATTAAGTATATTTATTATCAATAAAAACTTAATTTAAGATGTACTTTGCAAGATTTAAATTAGGCTTATCTTCTTTATTCAGGATTTTGTTCCATTAAGATTCATGGTTAAGCTGGATCTATATAAATCAATGTCATCCTACAAGTACTACAGAAGTACCAATGCTCTAGTTGTGAATATACCGTGTAGAACAACGAGTTGCACAATTCTCCTTTATGTAGCAGAATAATCTGTTATACTTTTAAATATTAAAGTACGAAAAAATGCTGGAGCCATACAGTATGTTTTCAAAACCCACTCGTCAACCAAAACGGCAGAACTACATTTTACATGCTAGTAAGTATAAACAGCCACTTCGCCTAGGAAAAAGCAATTTGGGGAATGGGGAATTCAGAGTGGAGTAGGGAGCCTTTAATCCTTTCCCTACTCACTGTTTTGTGCCCTGAAACTCCACACACAGCAACATGTCACAGATTAAATCAGGGACATGCTTATCACTAAGATCACTACCTCAGATCTGTCCACCATTATGAAAAAGAATTATCTTGCTATGGTTATCCATACCTTAGTAACATCTAGGTTAGTCAACTGTAATACGCTATACATGAAGTTGCCTCTGAAACTCTCCCTTCATATTTAAAATACCTCACCACTCCCAGCAACCGTTGTGCTTTTATGTTCAGCAAGCTGAATGCTTTGCCCGCAGCTGAATTAAAGGGGTGATCTGTAAATATTCCATTCTCTGCCCCTGTGCCTCCAGTATGGTCAAAACCATTGATCAGGTTTTGTTATTGTGCAATCAGTGGTCCTCATTATGAGACCTTTGGATCTTGCCCCTCTTGAGCAAATATAATCTTGCTATTGAACCCCAGGTAGTTCCTTTCCTGCGGGCTGATGTTAATCCTGAGGTGACACGAGCTGTGGCCAAATCTTTGTCTCTTATGATAGCTGTGAGATACTCCTCTGCTATGCATTAATGCCAAAAATTGGAGGTTATTATAACTTTTAATGCTATTATTTATTATCTGTAAGTATTTCTGATGTGATCCGTGTTTTAAATGTATTGTATTGTCCAGCTTAAGACCTCAGGTCAATGGAACTTAATGTTAATAAAGGAAAGGAAAGGTTGCCTTTGAAGAATCTTCAGTGGGTCCACAACATGTTGGCCATTGTGTTAAAAGGCACTCACTGCAGTGGATATATTTTGTTGTTTCTCTAGTATATTCACTGACTTCAAGTTTGTTTCTGGGCACAATTCAATAAATTACTATTGACCTGCAAAACTCAAAAGTTTGGGACCAGGGTACCTGAAGGACCACCTTCTCCCAAATGAGTCTCCTCATCAGCTGAGATTGACATTGGAGGCCCTTCTCCAGGTGCAGTGATCTTGGATGTCAGACAGGAGTTGGAAGTCTCCCCTGAGGGTCATTTGCCTGAAGCCATCTTTATCATCTTTTAAGCAGCAAGAAAAACCTATCCTACTTACCTGACCATCACTTAGATGGGTGCTCTTTCCTAGCACTGGAGTCCTATTAACTTTTGGTTTTACTGTTTCTGCTTTTTATCGTTGTTGTTTAATATGTCTTTATTTTGTTGTTTAGTTTTTATATACTGAAAACAGCCTTGTATACCATGTTACATGCACTGCTCCTGGTGCAGCCTTCTTATGTGCTTATGTTCATTCTGATATTTAAGCTTGTGCATACATGGGTCTGGTTTGGTACAGTATTTCTCAGAAATGGAAGGAGGCAAAGGTAATTTAAATCACTGGATCATACTTTAATTTAGAATGATTGGGGCAGCATAAAAGAGAAGTGGAGAGACAGAGTAAATTCAAAGCAGTTGGTCCAGCAGAATATCATACACACCCAGATAAGACTAGAGAGCAATCTTATAGGGTTGCCAGCTCTGGGTTGAGAAACACCTGGAGGTTTTATGGGTGGATCCCTGGGAAGGTGGGGTTTGGGGAAGGGAGGGACTTCAGCAGGGTACAATGCCATAGAGACCACTCTCCAAAGCAGTCATTTTCTCCAGGGGAACGAATCTTGCTTATTCAGAGGGCCCTAGCCAGCTGTGGGGCACGTGGGACAGTGCCCCCTTTGTATCTGCAGTGCTCCACCCCAATCCTCCCTTTCAGCCAGTTATTGTTTAAGCTGTGCTTGCTCAAACTGATTTTGCTAACCCTCCTTACTTCCTATTGCTCTTCTTGCCTCTTGGTGGGTAGAAGGAGGAAGGAAGGAGGGTTAGCGAAACCACTTTGGGCCTGTCCCCTGCACTGACCCTTCAGACAAGGGGCTGAAGGCAGCCTGGGGGCAGCAGGCACTAGGTGCCTTCATTGGGGGGAAGGGGAGCAGGGCTTGTTGGGTCCGCCCACGTGGCTCCTTTTTAGGACAAGGCATGGCCATGGAGCTCTGCCACTGCTGTCCTTGCCACCCATGATGGCACCCAAAGGGCTCCAGGCCACCCTCACTGCTGCAACACTTTTGGGGGGGCTCCAAATGGGGATTGTCGAGCCGTGCAGCTGGGCACCGAGCAAAGGAAGTTAGGCAAGGGTGCAGGAGCAACAAGAGGGGGCACTTGAGGGGGTCAACCAAGGGGATCCCTCTGGAGGTGGGAGGGCCCAAACATGGCAAGGAGGCTGGGGAGGGAACCACCATGGCCATAGAATAGTTGCCTGGCTGGCCTCCCTCTGGCAACCCAGTGTGAGGAGCACAGCCACCAAACAGAGGCTGAAGCCAGCCGGGGCTGCCAACAGGGAGCCAAGCTGTTCATCTACTCACCAGGACCATTTAATTTAATTAGCAGTGCCCAGTGCCCCCCCAGTACCCCCCTCCTGAAAAATTCCTGGCTACAGGGCTGTCGGAGATCAATTATAATAGCAGGAGATCTTCAAGTGCCATCTGCAGGTTGGCAACCCTAGCAATCTAGCACTATGTAAAGATACCCTGAAGGATGGGGGGGGGGGCATTGCTGCTAGCTCAGGGAGAATAAACAGCGGAATATAAAATACATTTTTCCTGTCCGATGAGAAGAGAAGGGAGGTCATGTGATCAAAATGTATCTCTTTCATTAGTGTGTGAAACAGAAAATTATGCATTGTGCTTCATGGTGCTTTGCATTCACATGCATACATTAACATACATGTTTTTTTAAAACCCAAAAACAGCTCCCACTCAGGTATTTTATTCTGGGAAAGAAGCTAAATTCCTAAGAATGGCAATTCCAGTATCTCATTTAACACTTTTAATAATACATTCTGTAATAGGCAAAAAAAATGGATAGTGATTTATGATTGCCCAACACCAGAAATCAGGGATAGCTGTATCACATGACGGATCTTTTGGAGTTGCATGTTTGTAGATGTGGCAGCAGACTGAGGGTGAGTGGGGCACAAATGTAGAAACTGCTCACAAATACAAATTTGTTTACCTGGAACTTCATTTTCGAGAAGCCAACAAAAAGGCCCTCCCTGATTCGTCAGTTCCCTTATTTCAGCCGGTACATATACCTTATGTGAGAAACAAAATAGTAACAGACTATCTAAGCCATCTAAGTTCATGGAGGGAACCATCCAGTGACCTGTTTCAACCAATGCTCCTGTGACAATCAGGATGATTGTTCTTCAAGACAGCTAGTTCTGAGAAAAAGTGCTAACAAAGTGGTCAGTGGTATGCCAACAGAACAGCCGCAGGCTACTCACTAGGACTGAAACTCAATCTCTGAACAACCAATTGACTAATACACCCCTCACCTAAGGATGTATATTTTATTCAAGTCAAGCTGTTGGTGGGATGTGGGATGTACATTGTATATAGAAGTTCATTCTCCAAACACAAAGAGAGATGCAGGCATATGTACGCAGAACATTCCTAGAAGACGGTCCCTAGTGTACTACCATGTATCTAAGACACACTGCAAGAGAACCATTGATGGGTCAAAATGCAAGTTTTAAGCCACATCCTCAAATGGCTCAGAAGGCAATCAAGTGGCATTATCTATTAAAGGGGAAAATATACTACTACTACTACTACTACTACTACTACTACTACTACTAATAATAATAATAATAATATCTTCTAAATACCACAAATTAAAGCTTGTACAGATTGCCTCAGATGTCCTACACACACTTTACAATGAACATATATACTATCTGTACATATGACACACACTAAATAAAGCAACGGCCAAGGGTAGTATGGTTGTATAGAGCTGTCATCTTTGATGGACTTGGGCTCTTCTATGTGTGCAGGCCTGACTGACATCAAGACTTTGTTATTTGGAGCCACACTATTTAGTTGATTCACACACAACCTGCCTGCTCTGGAACAGATATTTTATACTTACATTTCTAGTGTGTGTTGTTATTTAGACCACTGAAGAAGGCCCTCTGGGGCCAAACGCTTTTGGTCTAGTGGTTATTTTGTGTAACCAGTGTTTTGGTCTTAGTTACTATACGTGCAACTTACATGCATTGATGTATGCTTTGTGGATGTAACATGATACCCCTATCTTGTAGTTTTTGTCTATTTTTAATCTATATTTGCTGTGAACTTTGTAATAAATAGATGTATCTTACTCTCTTGTTTAGCTGCTCAACTTTCTAGGTTCCTAACTTGCTTCTCAGGTTGGGTTTTTCCCCCTTTTGCTGTTTCCTATCAGTATACAAAGTCAAAGTTTTTATTAATACAGTCATAGACCTGCACAAGTCTATGTACAGTGATCCACAGTAATCCATGCGATGGTCACCTCGAGGCTAGACTACTGTAACACTCTCTACGTGGGGCTGCCTTTGTCGCAAATCCAGAAGCTGCCGCTGGTGTAGAATGCTGCAGCCAGGCTCTTGAGGGGCCTCCCTAGGCGGGAGCACATCCAGCCTGTGCTGAAAGCACTGCACTGGTTGCCAATAGTGTACCAGATCCGCTTCAAAGTGCTGGTTCTTATCTTTAAAGCCCTATATGGCTGGGGTCTGACATACCTAAGGGACTGTTGGGGACACAACATCTCCTGGCGACCCCAGGCCCCAAGGAGGCCAGGTTTGCTACAACCAGGGCCAGGGCCTTTTCGGTGGCAGCTGCTACCTGGTGGAATGAGCTCCTGGAGGAGATCTGGGCCCTGCGGGACCTTGGTATATGCTTGAATGCTACTTCTGCCAGGCTTTTGAGTAGGAGCCACCACTATCTTTACCATCACTATCTTTACCATCACTACTAACTGGCCCTGTGAGGAGCGAACGACAGTGCTGCGTGAAGCTGACACCACTGAGCTGGGAGTACCATCTTTAAGATGCCATCTTTTTACTGAAGACTGAAACATCTAGAGCACTTAATATTGTAATGATTATTTTTATGTTGTTTTTAACCTGTTTTATGTATTGGCATGTGCCCTATTTGTGAGCCGCCCTGAGTCCACTTGCGGGGAGGGCGGACTATAAATCAAAATAATAAATAAATAAATCTCAGCAAAATTCCCAACCACCACAAATTAAAATTAACTCCTACATATAAATTAGCTTATACTTCAAAAGAAAGTATAAGTTAAACAAAATGATTGATAAAATTATTAAAATTCTGTAATATGTATTATGTAAAAACTTAAGCCATCACTACCAGGCTTCAAGAGGGAATTAGATAAACATATGGCGCAGAAGTCCATCAGTGGCTATTAGCCACAAGGTATATAGATAGGAACTCTCAGTCTGGGGCAGGTGATGCCCTCTATTCTTGGTGTTGGGGGGGAGCAGTGGGAGGGCTTCTAGTGTCCTGGCCCCACTGCTGGACCTCCTGATGGCACCTGGTATTTTTGGCCACTGTGTGACAGAGTGTTGGACTAGATGGGCCATTCGCCTGATTCAACATTGGCTTCTCTTATGTTCTTATCTGGTGAATTTTACAAACTGCTGCACAAAACGCAGTATTTGCTGAAACCAGTGGTTTTTCATCTCTAAGTAGCATTCAAGCATATACCAAATCTGATCAACTAGCTGTAAACAGTATGTGCTTGGTTTTGTCTTCATGCGTGCACTGAGTAATTCTCAGGTTAAATTCAATGCTTGTACAGCTGAGTGTGTGACTTAAAGCTCATGTTTATACAGGTACTGGTCCCTATTATTATCTGTAAGGGAACACATGTTGCTCTTTCTTAGGAAGAGATTCACTCACACATATATATGTAGGATGTACATGCATTCACTGTAGTATAGCTACAAGCCTGCTTATTTAATATAATAACCCATAGCCCTGATTCTCTGCATTTTTCTGGCTCAACAAGGTCATCATCAACACTCAGCTATTTCAGCATGCATTTTACTACCATGCAGACATACCATCCTACTTCAAATATCCTACATTACAAAGATGATCAATAGAGTTTCATTGAATAACTAGAAAATTGGTTGCCTTTATAACAGGGGGTGTACGTATGTACATATTGACCAAGACCACTTGAGCTGGGCTGCATATATGGTACATCTTTATCTACAGACATCTTTACCCCAGTGTGGGATCTCTCAAAGGCTCCCCCCTAAATCCAGCAGGATAAAGTAAATGGGGTGCAATCTCCCCTTCCCCCTGAGAAGTATTTCAGGAAGTCACTAGGTTGCAGCAGGAGGAAGAGGAGCGAAAAAAGGGTTGGTCACACATATACAAATGATACTGACTTGAAAGGGTAACAAAAAAATTAACAGACATAAATCCATTATGTCCTTAACATATTTTCTATCAAAGAAACTTCAGTAGCTTTTAGTACTTACCACTGTACCAAGGAATTGAATGCTAAAGTTTCCACTGGCATCCCGCGATAGGCACTGAAAGAAGTAGGCATAGCAGTCACTAAATTACATTGTATAAATATCAGAAGCAATTTTTCTGTGAATACCTACAAAATATTATGTTATGACAGAGAGAGTTGGGTGACAATAATCAAGTCAAACTTTAATCAAAATGTGATCCATTACAACAGGTTTGGTTAAAGCATAATGGTCTCATCACTGACCAAAACAAGGCAAAAATCCATAATTAGTCACTGCTGTAACCTACTTGGTCTTGTCACTCCCCACTGAACTTGTAGTCTACAGCAGATCTACTTTTGAAAATAGTACGTTTTCCCCACGGGAAGTGCTAAAGGAAGACAAAGTAGTGTTTTGTGACAACGATGCACAGCTCAAAATCAAGAAACCAGGCCATTCTGTCACACAAGAAACTACGCTTATCATCTGTTGAAGCTCTTCTACCTACCTACTTAAGCAAGGACCAAAACAAGAGGCCCTATTCTGCACTAACTTATTGTCTTTGGGATGCCCTTGCCTTGAATAACTCACCCGATACTTTAAATCTTAGGTAAAATAAGTTCTATTTATGGGGGGTGGGGGTGACTGTTGTCCTATTTTATTTGTGTGAAAGTGAAGAGGTGTCTTCAATCCTTCTCCCCTTTTTAAAATGGGTGTTTGGTTTAATTCTGTTCTGCTGTTTTTATGGCTGAGTTGTTTTGTTCCCCGTTCACAACCCTAATGGCCAGTGTAATGTTATGCCAACAGTAACCCTGCACAACTTTAAATAGTCTCATAGATTTTTATATTGGGAGCCTAACAGTTGAAGGACAGGATATACATAATTAACATAATAATAAATATAGGCCCTGTAAAAAGAGCATAAAATATAATAATAGTAAACCAGACAAGGAAAGTTATGATGTGCTAATGCTCTTTGAAAGTTCCTGTCATGTGTCTTTTTATTATAAGGTTCTCACCCTTCTCCAAGGTGTTTCACCTTACACAGTCATCAAGAAGTAGTTTGTGCTGTGAGATAGTGACTGTCTAAAGTCTCTGGATGTGATTGTCCAAGGTCCCTGGATGAGCCTGACAATGTAGCAGTTACCGGAACCTGATTGTTCCATCCCAAGGTCAACAATGAATAGCAAAACACAATGGACTTGACAATATTAAATCAAGTACTAATAAAATGTTGATCTTTGACAATAGTTTATAACGTAATGAAGCTATTGATCAAGGTACTCTGTACAATCAGATGCAATCAAGCACACAGGCATGTTAACTCCAGAAGTTTTATATATAGAAAAATATTATATACAGTGTATGTGTGTGTGTGTGTGTGTGTGTACACACCCCTCCCCCAAAAATCTTTACTGATCTCGTGCCCCTTCTAGATAACCTTTATAGCTACACGTATATATAAATAAAGCAATGCTGTCATTGTACCATCTCTTTTTCCCTCAGCTAATGGGGCCATTGTAGTACTCCATTCTCTACAGCCTCCGGAAAACAAAGGAGATGTGCCAAGACTTGACATATTTCAACAAAAATGATTAATGGAATGGAAAATGTGGGAAATAAAATTTCATACAAAAATCCTGACGTTTACTTTTAAAAAGGAAACAGGAATATACACTTTTCCCCACAGATTGGGGAAAAAAACAATAAAGTTTTGGAAACTGGAAAGAAGAACAAAGTACCAGGTGCCGACAATTAATCAGATTAAGCCAAAGTAAACAGGTACAGACTACTTGATAAAGCTGTCAAAGTTGGTAAAGTGAAACAAAAATCAAGGACTTAATTCTCTTAAATGTAATGTACTGCACTCTCATTAAGCATCCTGTCAGTTAGTGATACATTTGAGAACAAGTCATTTTAATCCCTCACAAAATTTGTACACACACATGGAGAGACCCAGACAGTGTGCATGAGATTTTTTTAGAGTCTTCACATCAAATACAATGCTAATTTCATTGTGGTGAAATATTTTAATGAAAATGCTTTTTTTAAAAAAGTCTTATACTGAAAAAAGAAATAGCCACAAAACTTGTCATTAAAAGGGCCAAGTCTTCCAAATTACTCGTGCCAGCAGTATCTACAGAAGGAAGTAGTCCCATCTAAATTTACAGACCTACAGAGCAATCTTAAGCCACATCTCCACAGGGCTAAAGATGTCAGATCTGGCAACAGAATGGGTATGCCTTTGGCAGAAGGGGCTTAAGTCGGCTTCTGAAGCCTCTCCAGCCTCAGTCAGCTCTCCAATGCTGTCATAACGTTATACTAGCATATTTTTATAAAATCCCCTAGAACCCACTGTGAGTGAAAGTACAAATTCCCTCATGCACTCTTCCACCCTGCTTCCAAGCCTCAAGACATCTAAGGATACCAAATTGTGTATGTAGATCAGGTAGGGTGTATACAAGGTAGGCAAGGCTCTGATGATCTTAGGCTGGTCACTGATTTGATTGCTTTGAACAGAAAGGGATCTGCTCAAGTTGCCATTCTCACTTGATGCTAAAGAAGCTTTCAACAAAATATACTAAAATTTATCTTTGCTACATTGACTCATTTCAGTTTTCCTGAATTTTTTTTTTGAAGTCTATTAGAATTTTTGATTCATCTCCCTGATCCATGGTGCTGACTAATGGCATATTTTCCATTCCCTCTTGAGAGAAGTACTAGAGAGGGTTGCTCTCTTTCTCCTCTTATTTTTGATCAACCTCTGGAACCTCTGGCTTATGCCATTAGACAAAAAAATAATATTAATGGCTTTATCCATAACTCTTTGGAATTTAAAATTATTCTTTAGGCCGATGATCTTTATTATTTCTTTTGGAACCTCAGTCTTCCATTTCTGAATTAATGAATATGATCAATACCTTTGAAGACTTATCTGGTTATTCAATTAATTGGGCAAAAATCTGAGTTGATGCCACTGGGAGACAATATACCATGGAGTGTACTTTCTCATGGACAGTTTTAGTGGTGCCCAGATGTCACTATTTATCTCGGAATACTGATGCCTAGAGATGTTACGCATACAATTATGCTAAATTTTAACAAGCTGATTGCTGATAGATTTTTGGATTGGATAGATGGGCAACTTTAAATTTGTCTTTATGGGGCAAACTAAATACACTCAAAATGAATATTATACCTATGGTTATTTATATATCACAAGCAATTCCTTTCTATGTACATTGCAGATATATTCATAGTATTTAATACCTTGTTTTGGAAATTTATGTGGGGTTCCTTCCCACCTCAGATTTCTTTAAAGAGGATGCAGAAGAATTTGGTTCCCCTAGTCTCATCAGGCGTACTTGTTAACTTGTACTAATTATTGGGATCGCTCCTTGTAGTTGTACTATCCATCTTGGGGTCTTTTAGAGGATTCTTGTCTGGTGTCCCTCTTTAAGTGGAATGCATTAGGGTCTACTTTTGCTAGAGTGGATCCTATTCTTCCTATAGTTTCTGCAACTAGAGAACAGTGTTGCATAATGTCATGATAATATCAATTTGATCCATTTTCACATGCCAAATTAACATTATGGGTTGATCCAAATCTAAAAACTGGTAAGAAATCTTCTTATATATACAGGGCTCTTTTTGTAGCAGGAACTCCTTTGCATATTAGGTGACACACCCCTAATGTAGCCAATCCTCCAAGAGCTTACAGTAGCCTCTGTAAGAAGAGCTCTGTAAGCTCTTGGAGAATTGGCTACATTAGTGGTGTGTCACCTAATATGCAAAGGAGTTCCTGCTACAAAGGAAAAGGATAAGGGGCAATCTAAACTAAAATACAAAGCTAAACAAGGATCATATTATGATATACATAACTCATTTTGATACGTACCCCCACACTTAAAATTTCAGGAATGAAGTTTAACCATTATAATTTCAGAATCAAGCTAGTACAAGCATGGTTTAGCCTGAGTATGTTGTTCCTAGTGTTATATAGTTAATATAAAGGGGGGGGAAGCAGGCTTTCAGCATTAAGATATTTATCACATTTCCCCCCCTCTATTTTTTGCTTTTGTCAAAAGTGATTCTGACTTTTGAGAAATTTAGGAGCAGTCGCTCCTTTTTCGGATTCAGAGTCTTCTTCTGAGGAACTTCCCGATGAATTGTCACTGCTTCCTGACTTATGTTCGTTGTTATCTTTTGTTGCTTTATTATCCTCTGCTTTCCCTTTATCTTGCACTGTTGGTTGGTGCTGCTCGAAAAATGTTTTTGCTTCTGCAACAGAGTCAATCTTTTCTTTTTTCTCTTTGTAGCTGAAGATAAGTTTTTCTGGTATTATCCACCTGTAAGGGGTGGAGTTTTTCTGTAGAAAAAATATCAGGTTTTTATATTGTTTTCTCCTCTTTCTTATCTCAAATGGAATATCCTTTAAAACTCTCATTTCTTCTCCTTTGATTTTTAGGGTTATCCCATTAGTCGCTTTCAATATTTTATCTCTTGTTGACCTCTTGGAGAACTTCACTGGGCAGATTATTTTTTTAATAAAATATGAATAATCTGATAGACCATATCCATATCATTTTGTAAAAGTTCCACTTTAAAATCTGCCACTGGAGCCAGAACATCACTTAAGATCTCTTTGAAGTTCTCTCCTTTTTGCTCTGGAACACCTTGAAATCTAGGACGTATGATGATTTTTCCATTTGTAATAGCAAGAGCTGTTCTTTATCAGAGGTTCTCTCTTTTTCCACTGCTTCCAGTCTTTGGCTTAACGCATTTGACTTCGCTTCAACTTTTTTCAGCGTTTTGGCTGTTTGTTCTGTTTTTTTGCTGGTTTCCTTCAGTTGCTTTTGAAGAGCATCAAAGTTGTTATTAAGACTGGTCATCTGGTCCAGCAGAGGGCGTAGTGCTGTAGTTAACACATTAGGCAAGTCAGTGGATACTTCCGGTATTGAGGCTGGAATCGCTGAGCTGGCAGTCCCTGGAGAAGGTCTCGTCCTAGCCGCCATTTTATCTGCCCAATACGACATTGTTTACATATAGAGAGAAGTTCTTTTAAGTCTCTGAAAGTGTGTAAGTCATGCACTTCTTACTATTCCACACACTGCTCGGCTAGGTTAATACTTTGCACTCAAAACCATCACTCTCTGCCCCTCATATTCGCTTTCTCTGTAGCTTTTTTGCTGGATGGGATTAACTCCCCCCACTGTGTTAAATTGGGGCTTTGGGACAATTATCCACTTGTGCACTTGACTGGTTTGGGAAAATACAGACTCATGCTTCATTCCTCCTTTACTTTGGAAAGGTAGGGAAAGTGTCTATGCGCTAGATCATTTGCTCGCTTGTTCTGGTGTGCGCCTCTGTCTCCATTACTGGTCTCATGGCGGCGGGACCTTTCGGGGCAAAGGGGAGCCTCAATTCCTTGACCGTTCCCTCAGAAGAGGCACCCCTCGTGCCCCAGGCTATGAGCACCCTCTGAGGGCTCGGGGGGGGGCGGATTAATCCGGGACCCCTCCTGTCCGTCACAATTATGGGCCACTCTCATTGGAGCACAATGGAGCACACCCACCAGCAAGTCACCAAAACCGGAAGTCTGTAAAAAAACTTTTTTTATGGAAGGCTTCGACTGATAGGGGGATTTTTACATTGGACCAATTGATAGACTATAATGATGTGTTTCTGTCCTTTTTTTTCAGCTGAGAACCTTAAATATGTGTTTGGGGCGTGTCCAGTCATTCAGTTTTTCTGGAAAGACATTATTATTTATATCAATTTTGTATTAATGTTCATTGACTTTTGAGGCTGCTTATGTACTGTTAACCTATTTGCTCATTTCTTGGAGGCTAACCAATGGTCAATGAAAATGGACCCTCCATGCCCTTACTCTAGCTAAAAGACTTGTATTAATGCATTGGAAAGAGAAATTCCCACCTCCAATTAATCAATGGACACAACTCTATCAATATTTGAACACATGGCATACAGATGACAATTGCGTATGGACTTATTTTAAGATATCTGGAAATCTTTTATAGAAACTTATGTGTAGATCTGCCACCACTGGTTATATTTTTGTCTCTACTGTGTGTATACCTTTTCTTTCTTTCTTTCCTTTTACTCTAGGTTTTTTCCTTTTTCAGATTTTTTTTAAAGAAAGACAAAGGTTACTAACTCAGTGTGCAGCCCATCGCAACCCCTCAGCACTATATAAACCCAAGCCAGAACAGCTATTCCTCAGATGACAAGGTGCATGGCACAGAGCTATCTCTCTTTGGCCTCATGTCATGAACACTTTGAACACACATGGGGAGACAGTGGTGAGGCACAGAAAGGGAACACTTTGAACCAACAGTCAGGGACAAGAACAAACACTGCTGTAACATGTTTGTTCTGTTTACAATCCTTACAGGCACTCCATCTCAAGACAATTAGACCAAAGGGGAGCTCCACTCCTCCAAAGGAACCAAGGAAAATGCACAGTAAAGTGTAGGGAGGGGACACCCTGCCTCAAGCAGGGACCACTACAACCATATATTCCCCCCTTCCTATATCCAATCCAATTTCAATTTATTGCATATAGCCAATGGCCATTAAAAATACAGTACAATACAATAAAAACTATAAAATACATAATAAAATCTGCATTAAAACACAGGGATTAAAAATATAAAATATGTGTCAAACATAAAGCTGGCTACATTCTCAAAACATTATGAGATGAAAGACTAAAACTACAGAATGAATATAGGGTTTGGAGTAAGGACCTCATATACATTAACATAGCCCTAGCTATTTAGCAGGCAAAGACTTAGTCAACTTGACTTGAATTTTCTTTGCCGCTAGGGCAAAAAGTGCAAACTTATACGAATACTCTGGCTCCACTTCTGCAACCAAAGTCATAACTTTTCCAGATGTGGAGCAGGGGCCCAATTTATCTAAGATTGTGCCAAGAAACTTCTTTCTTGGGAATGAATAAAGTGGACAATCCAGCAGGTAATGGCACAGATCTTCAGGGTCTGAGCCATCACATATGCAAAGGCGCTCAGTTGCTGGGATTTTGGTATATCGGCCTTCAAGCACTGCTGTTTGCATGGTTTGGAAGCGGAGGGATGTAAAAGCTAAACACAAGTTGAGGAAAGGAATTTTAGTCAAATAATGTGCCCTTCAATGAGCCACTTTAATCAATTTATACCAAGGAGATGATTTATTTCTTAGTATAACTTCTCTGTCTAGGCCAGTATCATGTGTGCATATTTGCACCTTGCCATCAAAATCGGTCTGAAGGGTTCTACGGACAACATCCAGCAAATTATACATCCGAAGGACTGTATTATACTTAGATTGCCAATTAGGGTCTTTCAAGCTTTCAGAAAAACAGAGGCTGGCAAGATTATCTGCTGGAGCTCTTTTCAATCTGTGCCAATAGTTAAAAAAGATTTTATGAGCACGAGCCCGAAGGGAGGGAAGACCCACTTCAGCTCTCAGCAGTGCAGCTGGAGTATTTGGGGGAAGTGCTAACAGCCTTTTTAGAAAAAGATTCTGAACTTTCTCGACACCATATAAAAGTTGGGTAATTACCTTACTCTGGAAGAGCTTTAGGGCTGGTTCTATCTGGTGCCCCCCTTTGGAATGGTAAAATTTAAGGATTGCCCCCATAGCCCAAAATGCTGTTGAATTTATGATGTCTGTACGTCCCTTCCAGGAAAGCATGTTACTAAAGAAATACCCAAGAATTTAAAGATTCGGCTTTGATCTATCAGAAACCCATCCATTGTCCAGCTAAAAATGTGGCACCACTTCCCAAAGACCATCACTTTAGTCTTCAAGTAGTTAATTTGTAGGTGCTCCTCCTTGCAGAAAGTGCCGAGCCTAGACAGTGACCTTTTCAGGCCAGTTCGAGTTGAGGACAACAGGACCATGTCATCGGCATAAAGGAGAACTGAGATCTTTCTCAACCTTCCCCTACCTATATCTATTTCTTCAGTTACTGTGGACAATATAGAAAGCCCCAAGAAGGGCATCACACCACATGGGGATCCCCAAAGCACACGGGGGTTGCAGGACCTGCAAAAGTGCCATCTGCACAAGTCAGAAGCCCATTTGTTTGCGGCTGCTCATTACTGTGCTTCTGTATCTGCCTCTCATGGGGGCATCATCGGCATGTCACACTGGGACTCGTGGGTGATGACAAGCAGAGCTATTTTGGGGGCGAAATGCTTCCGAGCCCACTTTACCCCCGGAGGCCTGAACAACCCACCTGCTGACCTTCCTGGGCCCGCACTGAAGTGCTGCGGCCTGTGGGAGGCCCGAAGACCTGCCAGCTGGCCTCCCCGGGCCCACACTGAGGTGCTGTGGCCCGCAAGAGACCCGAAGACCACACCCACCATTCTCCTCGGGCCGTGCTGAAGTGCTGCGGCCCACAAGAGGCCTGAATAATCCACCCACCGGCCTCCCTGGGCCTGTGCCAAGGCGCTGCAGCCTGCAGGAGGCCCAAAGACCCACCAGCCGGCATCCCTGGGCCTGCGGAAGGCCCGAAGACCCCATCCGCCATTCTCCCTGGGCCCGACCAAAGCGCTACAGCCCATGGGAGGCCCTAACAACCCATCCACCAGCCTTCCCGAGCCTGCACCAAGGTGCTGTAGCCCATGGGAGGCCCAAAGACCCCACCAGCCGGTCTCCCCCGGCCCACGCCAAGGTGCTGCAGCTCACGGGAGGCCCGAAGACCCACCAACCAGCATCCCCAGGCCTGCGCTGAGGCACTGTGGTCCGTGGGAGGCCCGAAGACCCCACCCGCTGGTCTTCCCAGGCCTGTGCCAAAGTGCTGCAGCCCGCAGGAGGCCTGAAGACCCACCAGCCAGCCTCCACGGGCCTGTGCCGAGGTGCTGCGGCCCACAGGAGGCCCAAAGACCCCACCCACTGGTCTCCTGTGCACATGACAAAGCACTGCAGCCCACGGGAGGCCCAAATGACCCGCCAGCCAACCTCCCTGGGCCTGTGCTGAAGTGCTGTGGCCTGCAGGAGGCCTGAAGACCCCACCAGCTACCACGGGCCCGCGCCGAGGTGCTGTGGCCCATGGGAGGCCCGAAGACCCTGTCCGCCGGCCTCCCCAGGCCTGCACCAAAGCACTGTGGCCCGCGGGAGGCCTAAAGACCCACCAGCCAGCCTCCCTGGGCCCGCACTGAGATGCTGCGGCCTGCAGACGGCCCAAAGACCCACCAGCCGGCCTCTCCAGGACTGTGCCGAGGCGCTCCGGCCCGTGGAAGGCCCGAAGACCCCACCCACTGGCCTTCCTGACCCACACATGAAGAGCTTGATGGGGTGAGTGAGGGATCCACGGGGGGGTGGGGGGCTTGATGGGGGTGGGAGAGCCTCCCTCCCCCTATCTCTTTGGCTTCTTTCTGTCCCTCCTTTCCTTCCCTCTTTCTCTCTTTTCCTCCTCCTTCCTTCCTTCCTACTCTCTATCTTTATTTCTCTCACACACTCCTTCTCTCTCACACTCCTTTTCTCTCTCTATCTTTATTTCTCTCACACACTCCTTCTCACTCACACTCCTTCTCTCTCTTTCTTTCTCTCTCTCTCTTTCTCTCTTTTCCTCCCTCTTTCTCTCTCTCTCTCTTCCTCCCTCTCTCTTTCTTTCCTTCCTTCCTTCCATCCTTCCCTCTTTCTTTCTCTCTTTAATCTTCTCGGTTGTCTGTTGCTTGTCAATGTGGCCTAATATGCTAATGAGTTGTGCTGTCAGGATGTAGCCTAATATGCTAATGAGTTTCTATTGTTGGGTGTGGCCAATTATGCTAATGAGTTCCTGCTGGGCTTTTTCTACAAAAAGAGCCCTGATGACAAGGATTCTATGGATTCCATTGCAACTGCTATGCTTTCTGCAACTTGGCACTGAATTTCTTTTTTTCTCTCCTTTGCTGGGCAAGCACAGAATACCAACTAGCTGTGCCAACCATGTCAGTGATGAGCTAGTATTGAGGTCTTAGGATTTAGCTGCCAGTCATATAAAAAGGCTGCTCAAACACATACCAAAATGCAAAGTTCAATGTGTAAAACCTACCCTAAAACCTGCCAATTTGAAAACTAAAGAGCAGGGGAAAACTATGTATAATATAAACTCAAATACAGTTTTATCATCCAAAGCTGTTGTCTTTTTGGAATACAAAGATAGCCTCCTTTCCTCTGCACTGTCATTCATAAAAGGATATGTACAGTTACTACATGCATACAGTAGCAGAACAGAAGTTACAGGTCTACTAAGATTTTATGCTCAGCATGAAATTATCAGACAGTAAGGGAAAAACCAGACATGACAGCAACCATTCTGTGTGTCTGAAAAGCAGTACTGCAATTTGGAATGGTATCAAGTGGGGAATGGAATTGTGGGGAGGTACAGCCTGGGGAAAGGGAAGGAGGATCTGATACTAAAATAGGACCACCCCCACCCCGCAGTTTCCACCTATTAGGTGTGTTTAAACTTTTTGGAACTACCGTTATAAGACATCTAATCTGATCTAATTTTAAAAAGACTAAAAAACCACAGAGAATGGAAAATAAGAACCAGTTTTTCCTCCTAGGCTTATTAAGAACAGACACATAGAGCAAACACTATTATTGTCCAAAAAATGGGGGGAAAGCCAAGCTTTGAAATACTGCAATACAAAAGCCAACACGTTTTATCATAATTAATGTTTCGAATTACAGTATCAACAATTAAATGCTGTTAACTTATTAAAAAGGAGTCATTTCAGAGATCTACACATTTAATTGCAAATATGATTGGCAACAAGGGAAATAAAATATGATTAATAATTGCTCTTTTCCCCTATTCATAAAAACAAATGTACTGATTTCATATTTGTAATTTATTTCATATTTTTAGAGATAAAAGATACCACTACACCATACATGACAACAATTATTTGTGTACATCTAACAATAACTTGGAATTAAAATATTTATTAGAAATAATTTATTTATTGAGTAGAAATAAAGTTACAGACCATATTTCTACCATTCTGACTTTAGCGGTCAAAGTAAAATGATACATAACTTAAGGCACTGTATTTAGTTGCCATTTTAATACAGCTTGACATTTAAAAGTCAACACTGGAAGCTCTACCTGCAATCCCAGGTGTCCCTGCAGCTATTTGGCATTATCATTCCCCAAAACTATGAAAATGTGGGCAAAGAGGAGAAAGGATGTTCCCAAAGTGTCCTCTCTCTTCTGATTTTAGGGGTGCAAAGCCCTCTGGTTCTCTTGCACCCTAACTGGGATGGCGAAGGGAGGAAAAGGAGGAGGGGAAACTTCCAGGGTTAGCATCCAGTAGGAGCTCTGTAGAACCCTGCTGCCTGCTAACCAGGTATTGGCAGATATGGGAAATACTAAGGAAGCCCTTCCTCTTGGTAGCATGAGGACTTGGCCTCCTACCAATCCTAGCAAGTTTGAGTATGCCTTGCAGGCTCTTTGGAAACCCAGCTAACATCCACATGGTGGCCTGCAGATGTGCAAGCTCTTTTCCATTGCCTTCAGTGTGCCAGCTGCACTGGCTTCCAGTGGAGTACTGAGTCAAGTTCAAGGTTTTGGTTTTGACCTTTAAGGCCTTGAGCGGTCTGGGACTGACGTATCTGTGGGACTGTCTCCTCCATTACACCCCCAAGAGAGCATTACATTCTTCACAGAAAAAACTTCCTGGTGGTCCCCAGCCCTAGAGATATCTGGCTGTTCTCAACCAGGGCCTTTTTGGCCCTGGCACCGACCTGGTGGAACTCTTTGCCAAATAACATCAGGGGCCTGAGGGAGAGCCAGTTTGGTGTAGTGGTTAAGTGCATAGACTTTAATCTGGGAGAACCAGGTTTGATTCCCCACTCCTCCACTTGTAGCTGCTGGATTACCTTGGGCAAGTCATATTTCTGTTAGAGCTGTTCTCTCAAGGACAGTTCTCTCAGAGCTCTCTCAGCCCCACCTACCTCACAGGATGTTTTTTGTGGGGAGGGGAAGGGAAAGGAGTTTGTAAGCCACCCTGAGACTCCAAGTAAAGGGCGTGCTATAGATCCAATCCTTCTTCTTATGCAATTCCACAGGGCCTGCAAGGTAGAGATGTTCTGCCAGGCATTCGACTGAGGACAGTGACAGTTGACATCATGGCTGGCACCCTACCTAGACCTCGGTTCCTTGTGGACCCCCCCACACCTGGTATGTGTGCAAAGCACTCACAGACTAGATGGGAGGAAATCGTAAAAAATTCTGCCATTTGTTTTTAAATTACTGTATAATGCTGGATGGTTTTTATATGTTTGTATGATTTTAGAATGTTGTACATCGCCTAGAGCCCCACATTTGTGGGGATTAGGTGATTAATAATTGTAATTTAATTAATAAATAATAAATGGAAGATTAAATGTTTGCAAATACACTCTGAAGAGCAGCCAATCTTTCCAGAACTATATGGGCGCAAGAAAAAAGCAGTATTTACCTGTACAGTTCTCTGGATCCCATCCACAGTAACTGGTAAGAGTGCTGAAGTTGAGTTCCACTCACCAGTCACACTAAGTTTTATCCCATCAACTTCCGCCTGTTGTGGCACCAAAGGAAAAAAATTGTTAGTATAAAGCCAGACAAGAAACAGATCTCAAGTTCATAGCTGCATACAAAGGAGCAACCATCTTAAAACAGATGGCTCCCAAGGAACCTGTCATGTTTACTGCCTCTGACACAAAAGACAGGGTCTAACAACAGAGTCTTTTGAGCATCTCTGGGGAAGAGGTGAAGGACCTGTGAACAGCTGCCTATGGAGGGCTTTAAGTAATTTCTACCAAGTAGCAAAAAGCCATCCAACTTTTAAACCATATCTGGACTTGCAACATTTACTGTAATTAGACAAGCAATGCATATGAATCCCTGTGACACTTGCCAACCCACACAACAGGCCTTGCATATAAAATGCTCTCCAGGGACCAACAAAGAACTTTTTGTATGATTTAATGAAGGGCTTCTACATTGTTATCTTAATTAATAAGACAGTAATTAATCTCAAAGTCCAGTCAAACTTTGCAGTTTCTGTCTTACTCTTTCTCCATCAACCAACAAATTTTCTTTAATTTTTCCAAACACTGTGAACAAAGTCTCTAACAGTTGTTTCACTGGCAATAAGGAAAATAAACTAAAGTCATTAATAGTTGTTTCACTGGCAATAAGGAAAATAAACTAAGTTCCATGCCTTTGTTTAATGAGACCTAATCTTCCTAAAGTTACTGCAAATATTAGACATTTTGCACAAAGATGTAGGGCTGCAAAATTTCAAAAAATCAATTCCAACTTTGGGAAAGCAAACATTTTAAAAACCATTAAATGCTAGTATTATTAACTGCAAAAAGAAAACAGATTTAACATTCTGATTCTAATTCAAAAACGATAATGTGTTTTTCACCATTTATTAACAACTGAGATCAAGCGAACCCAATATGTTACTTAAATTTTATATTTAACATTCTTAGACTTCATAAGTGCTTCCAAACAATTTCTTACAATTGTTGGCCCTGGTCACATGGGCCAGATAACGCAGGGGAGAGGCATGGCTGTTTGCCCCGGAGCAAAATAAAGCACAGTAGTCCAATCACACGGTCCCCCAAGTTGCCACACTTCGGCTGTTAGCTGCTGATCATACAGGAATGCTGAAGCATGGCAAAGAAGCAGCACGGCACGATCACACAAGCCATGCTGCTTTCGATTTCTTGTTTGTGTGCATGTGCCGTTCCAGGAGGCAGGGCTGCTGTCAGTGTCGTGTTTGTGCGCAGGCGTAGTTCCGCATTGGTGCACATCCTATGGAGACTTACAACATCCGGTTTGCAATGGGACATGGGCAGGCGCCGGATACCGTGGGATACCAGCACTCCCGTGATCAGACGCCCACCTTTGCCCCATGGTTTCTGGAAACTAGTGCTCCTTCCTCGGTAGTTTTTTACTCTGCATCTTCAGCGGGACACCACGGGTTGGCCACGGGGGCACTACACTTCCCAGATGTTGTGGTATGATCGTGCCCTGAAAATCCGCCTGACATTCATGCCTTCAGCGCGGCAACTTCTCTGTGTGACCGGGGCCGTTATTACTCTTCCTAGCCATTGGCACTAGGAAAATTCAATTATTTAGAACAAATTACTGGAATTCAAGTTAATTTATTAACTGAATTAAACATTATAATAGTGACACAGCAGATCTTGGGATCAGATTCTAAGCTGCTCTGTTATTTTTATTTCCTGAACTCTTGAAAATGATGTAGAACCTACCAAGATGGCCCAAGCAGATTACAATTTATACCCAATTTATACAGTAATATACAAATTAAATCTTACACAAAGATCCTTTCAATGAAATATAACTACAGTATACATTATTCCTAATTCCATTGCTAGAGCAGAAATGTATATCAGAAGTTAGGAAAGAGAAAAGATCTGAAGCAGGACCATGCTCTGCTACACTAAAGAAGACCAGCAAAGCCAACAGAAAAGGAAGAAGAGGTAGTTAGTTGAGTCTACCATGTAAAGTTCAGTTTGGAACTGAGAACTGTATGTATAGTGTCACTATAGTAGTAAACTGTATTTTATTTTGAAGATGCACAAAAAAACCCTGTGTGCTTTCACATGAAGGGTCACACGTTTCCTACAGATAAATGGAGGGTCACCTTTAAATGGTTTTGGATTACTGGTACAACCTCAAAAAGAAGTTCAAGTGCATGGGGGGTTCAGTCTCATTAAAAGAGGAACTTTTTTAAATTAAGAAAAAGACCCCAAGAGAGAGACCCAGTCTATATGTTGCATATCCTAAGGAAAGCTCAGTTTATAGGTCCTTCCCTTTTGTTCCAAACCAGATTGCACATTTTATTCAGCACACGATGGCAGGAGAAAAATTCATTTGATCCAAGTGTTACCAAGGCAGCCTTTTACCCACTACCAATGAGGCTTGAAGATTTTTGAACTGCAGGGGTGCCTTTGTCAAATGTCCATTTTTAATATTATAGGAATTATCAGTGTTGCTGTTTAAAAGCTTTTATTTATTTATTATTTATTTATTTTTGACATTTTTACACCGCCCTACCTGCAAGCGGGCTCAGGGCGGCTTACAAGGGGCAGAGCCCACATAAAACATGATAAAAGCAATAAAACCACTAGCTAACACAGATCAGAATAAAGTGCTCCATAAAACAGATGGCCCTGAATCACTCTCATGATGGTAACAATCAGTTCTTTGGGGGTGATCTTGTCCTGTAGCTGGTTCCAAGTAAGTCCGGTGGTACCAGTGCCATGTGGTGTTATAGAAGATCTTCCTGGGGCCATCCCCAGCCCCATTGTTGTCCACATCAGTGGTGGTGGTGATGGTAGCAGTGGCGGCCCCTATGCAAAAGCCTGGTGGAAGAGCTCCATCTTGCAAGCCCTGTGGAACTGCATATGGTCCCACAGGGCCCTGATCTCCTCCAGGAGCTCATTCCACCAGGTGGGGCCGCCACTGAAAAAGCTCCGGCCCTGGTCACGGCGAGCCTTGCCTCCCAGGGGCCTGGAACCACCAGGCGATGTTGTGTCCCCGACCGAAGTGCTCTTGGGGGTATATATGGGGAAAGATGGTCCCTCAGGTAAGTCAGACCCTGGCCATGTAGGGCTTTAAAGGTAAGTACCAGCACTTTGAAACAGATTCAGTATGCTATTGGCAGCCAGTGCAGCGCTTCCAGCTCAGGCCGGATGTGCTCCCACTTGGGGAGACCCATCATCAGCCTGGCCGCTGCATTCTGCACCAGCTGCAGCCTCCGAATCTGCACCAAAGGCAGCCCCATGTAGAGAGCATTACAGTAGTCTAACCTCGAGGTGACCGTCGCATGGATCACTGTAGCCAGGTTGTCGTGGTTGAGGAAGGGGACAAACTGCCGAACCAGCCTAAAATGATAAAATGCTGATCTGACAGTGGCTGCCACCTGGGCCTCCATAGTTAGGGAGGGATCCAGGCACACTCCCAAACTCCTAACCTCTGACACTGATACCAGGTCGGGAGAAGGATCCCCAACCCCGATTCGTTCTGACTCAGGCACCAGGACCTCCGTCTTTGCGGGGTTTAGTTTCAGCCGGCTTTTACTGCTTACAGACCCATAACTACTGGAATATCTACATCTTAAACATAAGATGGCGACATACATACCTGATGTATTTGTGCAGTAACAAAATGGTGTAACATAAACTGTAGCACTCAAAAGTTCTTCTTAGCATTTGGAAAACAGAAGGAAACCTACAGTGCAATCCTTATTAGCCACACCCCTTCCAAGATCATTGATTTCAATTGATTTAGGAAGGTGTAACTCTGTCTAGGATAGTTCCAGCAGGTAACCGTGTCGGTCTGCAACAGAACAGTTAGATTCAAGTCCAGCGGCATCTTAAGAGACCCACAAGATCTTTAGGGTATAAGCTTTTGAGAGTTGGAGCTGTGACTCTCAAAAACTTATACCCTTAAAATCTTGATGGTCTTTAAGGTGATGGTCTCTAAGGTGCTAAGGTGGACTTGAATCTACCTCTCTAGCACTGCACTGCTAATCTCTTTGGCCCAGCAAAACTGGAATCACTTTCAGAATGCACTATAGAATGTTAATTCTCTTGCAATGCTTCATGTAAATTGTAGCTACCTTTTTGGATTTCAGCCAACCTCAAATACACTACCCGAGAGTTAAAGTGTGTAACAGTGCCAACTAACCTACTTTACTACTCATCTGTGTAAGCAGTTTAAGGATTATGGTGATTGCCTTGATTTTAAGACAAGTGACTGGTTCTTCCAGAAGTCTTATCAGTGCATTTTATTCCTCATATGAATGCATTCAAACCTTAGACACTAGTTCTTGAAAAAGCTTACTGAGTTACTTTAACACGTCCTACCATCAAATTTATTTTTGGTATAGCTGTAAGCCTCTTTCACTAAAGCAGCAATATAAATGCATTCCTTCAAAAACAAGTTTGATGTATTGTTTCAATAGATTAAAAATAAGGCAATATTTAACATTATAACAGTTGAGTTTCAAATGTCTGAGATAAGAACTCAGCATTTTTTTCACCTTTCTGAAAGAGACTCATCGGGGGAAATGCTTTCCGCCCTAACAAATACTGTCCACTTTTCTGTATGCTTTATTAAGAAACTAAATATTCATAACAACCAGGGAAAAATGTTTCTGCTAGCCAAAATATTTTGAATAGCTTTGCTTGACTAAAAAGGTTTCTCCAATGACATGATCATAGCAATATACAATTAAGTTTATTCAGTGAGGAAATGGGTTTGTGTTCAGTGCTAATGGAAGTAGGTAACTCCACACAAGTGCCAAACTCTTCCAGGGTAAGAGCAAGAGTCCAATAGCACCTTAAAGACTAACAAAATTTGTGGCAGGGTTTGAGCTTTCATGAGTCACTGCTCACTTCTTCAGATATAGCTAGAATGTGAGTCCATCTGTCATATCTTAGAGAGTGGAGTGATTTGAGATGCCAAATGACAATAGCAGGTTTGATTGTGATACGCAGAGAGGTAGTATGGAGAAATCAGCATTGATAATGAGATAGGAAACCTAGATCTCAATTCAGTCCAGAAGAATGCATTGTCTTGAGCTTTATTATCAGTAGCAATTCAGCAGTCTCTCTTTCTAAATCTCCCTTCGAAATTCTTTTGTAAGACAATAGCTACTCTTAGGTCAGCAACTAAATGTCCTAGAGGGTTAAAATGTTCCCCCACTGGTTTCTGAATGTTGTGGTTTCTACAGTCAGTTTTATGCCCATTTATTCTTTGTCATAGGGACTGGCCTGCTTGTCCAGTGTAGAGGGTGGAATGGCATTGCTGACACATGATGGCATAAATCACATTAGAGGATGAGGAGGAGTATGAACCTGAGATGGTATGGCTGATGTTGCTGCATCCAGTGATGGCATTGCTAGGATCTATATAAAGTTGGCATCTTGGTTTGTTGCAGGCCCTGGTACCAGGGTCCATGTTACTGTTTATTCTTCCAGGAAGTGCACACCGCCTTTTCCTCTGCATTTACGCAAGTTGGAAAACTCAATGTTCCAAAGAGTGTATGGAAAAATTTCCACATTTGCTTTTTATCTACTACTTATATAATAAAATATATTGAAGGTTAAACACATGGAAGTATTACCATGAGCTGATACTGCTGACTGCTTTCATCTAATACGAAAGGGGAAAAAAAACATCAATGGCAAATGACTGAAACCTTGGCTAACCTTTTCATTGTTAAGAACATGAAACAAGAGGACTAAGGTCAGTTATTCATTACAAAATGCTCAGAAAACATTACTGACAGATTAATACAAAACAATGGGGAAAGTGCATTACATACTTTCCCTGATCATCATCCTCCTGTCCTGAAGAGAAAACCAAACTGAGGGTGGGACTTGATGGATATGTCATGCCAAATATAATCGGAGACAGACTCATGTTATTGTGGGCAATCACAAAATTCAGAGCTATATCAGACAAGAGGGCCTTAGGCATGGATGTCCTCTCCAGGTCTAAAATCCCAAGAGTCTTCACTATCCCTTCCAAGGAGGGGTGTAGCCAGGATTGTTTTCTTCGGGGGGGGGCATTTAAATAAACTGGGGGGCACACATGTCTTAAGAACACTTACCCGGAAGTAAGCCCCACTGAATAAAATGGGACTTAGTTCTGAGTAGACCTACTTACGATTGCTCTCTCTAAAACTTTCTTATTTTCTTATTTCCTCACCCCCCCAGATGAAAACAGTACTTTTGCAGGTACCTTCCCTGCCCCTGCCCCTGCCCCAGCCCCAGCCCCACTACCACCACCCCCCAACACCTGATGAGTACACTGCGCTGCAGCCTACCAGGTTCCAACCAGGCAGGGCAGGGCAACGACTCACTGTCACGCCAAATAAAATAAAAGGAGAGGTAGAGGTGAGAGGCTGTGTGGGAACAGAGGGTGGGACTGGCCAGCAAGGGCAGGGAAGGGCGACAGCTCAGCATGGTGTGCCAAATAACAGAAAGAGACAGAGAGAGGCCAGAGGCAGTCTGGGAATGGACGGCAGGGCTGGCCACCGAGGGCAGAGCAGGGCAATGGTGCACCATGGCCGCAGCGTAAAAAATATATTTTTTAAAGTTTTGAACTGACCAGATGTGAAATTGGGAGGCCTGGGCAGTAAGGGGGGGGGCAACCCTGGGATGCCCCACTGTAGCTATTGGCCTGCTTCTAAGAATATCCATTTCACAGTTCAGGAAGGGAAATTTTGACAGCTGGGTGGATGTCAATATTTAAGAGACCAGAACTAGACACGGATACCCAAGTATGCAGACTGTTGGATAGAATACCTGGCTAGGGAAAGGGAACCATGCTGCACATCCTGCCTGCAAGGCTTTTGCTGCTACTGAAGTGAGAATCCAAATGAGCATAACTGGAAGTGATCAAGTGCAGTACTCTAGCTCACACACCTGCTCAACCACATCTCCACCCATGCTACCCCCAAATTCCTCAACCACACACACATCCTCCATAGCTCAAAAGCAGGTGATATACATAATACAAACCTCTCCCTTCCTCAACACTCAGATAACATCAAGAGGGTTCATTTCAATCCTATTCTCAACAATGGTGATTCCTACCAGCTCTCACTTAAAATTTACAACATTTTTTTTCACTGGGCAATGGAAGTCAAAGTACCAAAATCTATCTGTCTGTCTGTCTGTCTGTCTGTCTGTCTGTCTAAGAAGGGGCATAAAGAGCAGACATTCCACCTCTGATACCCCAAAAACAATACAGAGAAGTCTAGTAGGGTTAACTTGCCCAGAACATACTTTCATCAGTAATGGCTGCTGGGATTGATGGCCTAGCAGACAATAATCTTAAAAGGGTGGGGGGACAGGTTTTCCTCCTCTGTACTATGATAGCAAGAGAGGCTCTATACCAGAAGCCTTAAAAAAGCTGGGGGCTAATGCTGTAAATTCTTCATTCCCCACCCTTATAATCTTCTTTCAGCTTGTCCTGCTGAATACTATTTCTATGAGCCCTGGCTTTGGAAATGATCTTCTCATTAACAAAATAAATATCAAGTTGAATTGACCCTAGAATAAGAGATAGTGTGTGCATGAGCCCTTAGTATGTGCTACAGAGAAGCTTAAACAATACAGTTACTAAAGATATGAAGTGAAGATTAAGCAAGTAAACAAGGCCTTTCACCATGGTGTGCCAGCCTAACCAGCTATAGTTTACAGATCCATCCATTATCAGTCAAGAGCCTACAGAAGCTACGGACCCAAAACACAATCCCCACACCAGTAGTGAATTACTAAGACATTGCTCTGGCTACCATCTGCTCAAGACAGATTTTCAGCAGCACACAAGGTCCTCCCAGTTGTAGAGTACTCACCCAAGGTCAGTCACAGCTGAACTGTTCTTACCTTTAGAAAACAGATTCAAATATACAGAGGAAACAGCAGTCAGGGTTTTATCTATTTTTGATCATTTCATGTGTGCAGGGCCCTTTTTGTAGCAGGAACTCCTTTGCATATTAGGCGACACACCCCTAATGTAGCCAATCCTCCAAGAGCTTACAGAGCTCTTCTTACAGGGGCTACTGCAAGCTCTTGGAGGATTGGCTACATTAGGGGTGTGTCACCTAACATGCAAAGGAGTTCCTGCTACAAAAAGAGCCGTGTGTGTAAGTAAAAATGAAGTTTTATTCCTTCCAGTAAGTTACCTTGAGTCATCAATTCAGTGCAAAAGAGGGGGAATAAATGGAACAAACAACAGATGATTCAGTCCACAGTGGCTCTTATTGGAGGCTTCAGGCATGGCTTCCCACAGAGAAGAGGGTAGCGGAGCTTTTCGATTGCTTAGAAGTATGTTTAGACAAATTGGGCTTACTCACAATAGCTGAAGACAGCAAGTTTCTGCCACAGGAGAGCATACTAATATGAGAGAAGGAACACCTTACATCTCCAAAATACTCTTCTTGCACTACACTAAACAGAAAACGGGATTTTGTCATGTAAAAAATCCTGCTCATCCTTTCAGTTTTCCAGGGACATTGTACAGTCAGGGGTATCAGCTGGCAGTCCCTGGCAAGAGTCACCTGAATTTCCTTTCTTCATTTCTCCTCCATGACTTTCTGTACATGTATTTGCCATTGCATTTATTTATCCATCACATCCATCCGGGGGAGGAGGAGGAGGAGATTTATACCTTGTCCTTCACTCAGATTCTCAGAGCAGCTTACAATCACTTTCCCTTTCTCTCCCCACAACAGACACCCTGTGAGGTAGGTGGGGCTGAGAGAGCTCTGAGAAGACTGCTCTTGAGAGAACAGCTCTGAGAGAACTGGCACTGATCCAAGGCCAACCAGCTAGCTTCATGTGGAGGAGTAGGGAATCCAACCTGGTTCTCTGATTAGACTCTGCCGCTCTTAAACACTACACCAAACTATAACTACTACACCGAACTGTCATGGTTAATCTGCCTTACTGGCTAACAATGAGTATGAACACTGCTGAGCAGAAAGAGGGCATCCTGGTATGTATGCTGGTGCTCCACTACCATGCTGTTAACATAATCTGATGCTAGGGCAGCCTCCTCCTCTACAAGTTGGAGGAGAGAGGGAATACAACCACAACTCAGGGTGATCACCAACCACTCCATTCCAATCTATGCTACTGCTGGCCAAACACCTATCATGCCTATAGCACTGCAGGATCAAAGCTCCATGTGACCCTAGCAGCAGTGCAGATACAGTTCCAATAAAACTCCCATAAGGGGCAGGTAAAGGCCAGCTCTATGCTTATAAAATGTCCCCCAATGGTGGAATCCTATCATGGAGAAAACGCCGGGGTGCATGGGGGTGGCGGACCTAACCATCACTCATTATAGCCTTTTGTCTCTTTGGACTCCTCGCAGGCAGTCATTCATCCAACTGGGAGAACACGACAGGAAGGACCCCATTCCCAGTTCAATGTCAACTAACTGCTGAGCCTACAACATGACCAATTACTGTAGTGACCAATGTGCACTGCTCTGCTGTGGAATTGCCTACTCTGTTGTTCTAGCCTAACTCCTGCACCATTACAGGCTGTTCAACTGACTTTTTCAGACTACCACAGTTGTGACTTTCATGGGCATGTGGCAATTTGGACAGTGGCATCCGTGACTCTGCAATCTGTCAGATCAAGGTGGGCAGCCGTGTTGTCAGTTTAGCTCACAAAGCCATTGAGGGCTTGCTGGAATGGGAGAGTTGGCAAGCCCATCTCCCTGACTTGCTTTCAGTACTCCTGATGCTGTTTAGTAAAGTGGGGAATTCCATGTGGCTGGATCTCTGTTTGATTGAGGTTTGGCAGACTACATCTGGTTCCTACTCTTTCACCACTACTAACCACACTTGTCTTCAGCATGTATCTCACACTGGGAGGAGGCTGAGGGGGTTGTCTGATGGACAGGAATGTTCTTGCAAAGGAGAGGGGGAGGCTCCATGAGTTCCACATTCCCTTAGATCACTACTGGTATATGATAAGCTGTGCCACTTGGTAGGGGGGGGAAGAGCAGGGATGGATAAATCACAAAAGTTTCTGGGTCAACTGGGGGAGCCTTTGGAATGCTTCCCTTGTGCCTTTCAACTATACTACCATGCATTTCTCTGTGATCTTCCTTTCTTGAACAATGTGGCTAGTATTATAGCAGGGCTGCTGGGGCATGCCTAACGCCTTATGTTGTGTCTTGTTCCTGTGCACCCGGCTGGGTAAGCTGTTAAAAAATTACTCCTGAGCATGTGGACATGCACGAGAGCCAACTCTTGTGAGAGAGCCACAGGAACATGACAATGCTGTTTGTACCCTTGAGAAATGCAAACTTGGCTCAAGCAAGATCTGAAGCTACATCTGTAGAGCTCCCTGGAGAATGTTCACATTAGGGCTCCCGCTGGTCATGGCAGGCTACACCTTCCAATGAGGGTGCTGCATTCTCCTTGTTCCTTTCCTTGGCATACTCTGTGCAGGGGTGGCAGCTGCCTGACATTAGGGGGCTGTGATCACATTGGCCATGTCAGG
This sequence comes from Gekko gecko, assembly GCA_029375565.1. Lineage (NCBI taxonomy): Eukaryota > Metazoa > Chordata > Lepidosauria > Squamata > Gekkonidae > Gekko > Gekko gecko. Next base: position 185,966,146 of record JAPDNY010000004.1, on the reverse strand, counting down.
AGGCTGTCTCCATCTGCCTAGCCCAAGAACATTTGGTGGAATGTCCTTGATTGGTAGACGTCAGCAGGGCTGCTATGGACTTTAGTTCAACCACTGTACTGTCTGTGGCTCGCCAAGGGCTGTTTCTGATAGTTATTTCCTTGTGAAGATATATTTTGTGCTACAGGTAGACATCACTATGGCATTGATGGTAGCCATTTATTAAATGGGCACAAGAATGAAAGTTAACGGATGGCTAAGTAAGAGGACCAGAGCTCAAATCCGTAAGAGATGCTTTCTTTGAAGACTTGTTCCTCCCCACGTGACATATGCAAACTGCTTTTGAAACAGATGAGAGTAACTTATCCTGTAGCAAGGGGTGTGGATGGGCGGGCGGGTGGGGGGGGTGTCCCTCCCATTCATAGAAATGAACGAGCCTGAGATACTGGCCATACTTGGCTGTTTTCACATTCCACTCTTCCTCCAAGCAGTTGAAATCAGCAAATGTAGGATTCCCATGTAACATTCCACACAGTTACTAGCTAGGCCTAGTATCTTTTTAGTTCCACCAATGGAACAATAAAAGTTGTCTTCCAACCATTCTCTGGGCCTCTGAACCACTGGGATTTAAACATGTAAAATTATTTTTAAAGTCCCCCCCCCCACGCGCACACACACAAAAAGCACCCGCCTTCATTCTCAGCTGCTGTGATCACAGTTTTGTAGATATCTCAGTTTTCTTCTACTGTTGCATTAGACAGCACAAAATTAATACTGCTGCATAGGCAACTGAGCCTAATAATGGTTGGCTTTTACATTTCTTTGCTATTTGGGTAGAGGTGTTTTATATTTTCCAAATGCTGTATTTCCAGATGAAGCTTGTTACTTCAGGTAAAGAATTCTCCTGTTAGGTAACATAATGTGAATTCATAGGTTCTTTCCCTTTGTTTCACCCATTCCATCCCACCAGGATCTAAACAGAATGTACTTGAAGGGCAGAATACATTTAATTGCTCCTTAAAAAACAGTATAAAGTATTACAGTTTAGCAAATGGAATTAAACATCTGAACGCAGGATGCTGTGCTTCAAACATCCTTCAGCAAACTTGCATTACCAAATGGTAAATTGGTAGAATGAAAAGACTGCACACTCCACAAAGTTGCGGCAAAAGAATGAAGCCATTCCCATGAGCCAGTGCTTAAAGATGCTCTAACATTTGGAAGAATCCACCAGGCTTTGTGGTGGCATGTGCAAATATGAGCACTATCTGAAGCACCCCCATGGGAAAAGACTGACAATACAAGCCATAGCCAAGTTCTGGATTTTGTGTGACCCTCAAAAATCAGTGTCATTTTAACCTTGGACCATCCTGAAACACTTTTCCTCTATTTCTTTTCCTCTGACCCATAAAAAATTACTACTTATGCTAATCCTCCACTTACCATCTACTCTATCATTTGTCTCTTTTGCTTTCATCTTCTCCACATTAATTCCTCTCGTCTCTTTTGATCTAGTCTATTTGTTACCGGGTTTTTTTTGTGCAACCAGTTCCTCCTGATAACAAATTTGCAGCCATAATGGTAAATCTAATGCTGCAGGGTGATATTTTATTGATTCACTACACTCCCCCCTTCTTGCTTCTGCATAATGATGAATATCATAATGGGTATATCACAGGATGAACTCATCTGCAAACTACATCTTGGTTTGGGGGGGAGTACATTGATGCAGCTGAAGATAAAATGTTTCATTTGTAGGTAATGTTTCTCATTTAATACTGGTGCAAACACCATATGTAATCATGCTTGTTGCCTGACAGCTCAAGATGATTTTTTCTTTCCAACAGCAATGCTCTCTGGCAGGTCAAGTATATGCCATTTTCATTACTGAATTTTTAAAAATATATTTAAAACTCTCAGGACAACACTCTGAAACACTAGCAACTTGCAGAAGAAAGTGATTCGTTTATTTTGCTCAGAAAAATCATCTTGGAAGAAATGAACGAGTTGAATTGTTAACTGGCATCTGAAGCAGAGATTAGGGCTGGCCAACTTTTATATCCTTCCCAAGACTGAGGGCCAAAAGCATATCTTGTTACAAAAACTGACTTCCTTGTGGATGCTCAGGCTACATACAAACAGCCCTTACAGAAAAGTAGGGACATTAGATACACAATCTAAAGAGAAATGCTACATTAAAGTGAGAATTCTGCCTTGGATGAAGAACAGCGTTTCTCTGGGTGCACAGATTTCTGCCCACAGAGAGCAATTTTCCCACCTTTCCCCTCCCACAGTTGACATGGGGTGTGCATTCGGTGAAGCCAAAGCAAAAAACCTCCCCAAAAATCCCAGATTCCCTGATTCGGCTGCCAAATCCAGAATGCCGAATATGTGCTCTGGGAGGGTTTTAAAGGGCTCCTTCTTTTTCCTACCATTTTTGTCTCTTTCCCACCCTTTGCTCTGCTTTCCAGGAGGGAGCGGGAAGAGGGACCATACAGACAGCTAGTCACCGCAATGCATTAGGAAATGCCACTGCAGCTTGCAAGGCTCTTGTTGCTGCTGGCTTTATTTGTTGAAGCCCACCTACTAGCTTGCTGCTTTCCCAGGGGAGGAGCACTGGCCATTAGGATTTGGCATACTGCTCTTTTGCCAATCACAGAAGTTTGTTCTTTTTTGAAATTCTTCTGTGTATTCTACCTCGAACCCCCTCCCCCCAGCCCCCTGAATACTTGTTAGAAGATTTTTTCCATTGACTACACTGACCCTATAGGATATAATGGAGCCGAATTTTTTTGGGAAAACAGAATATTTTCGGGTACCATTAGAATACTGGTATTGGTATTTGGCTATATTCAGGAATATTGGAAAAAAATGGCATTATTATACCCGAATCTGGAAAAAAAACCATCATTTCTCCCCCTGCACAACCCTACAGTAGACCAAATGTTTCCCAGGATTTTAAGAGGCATTTCGGGCTGCTGTGGGAGGAGGGAAATGAGAAAAATGTGCTCTAGTTGGCTTGGATCCAGCAATGAGAAGGCAGAAGCCTAAATGGACATAGTATAGTTTCTCTTGTGCAAGGTCTTGTGCAGCAGTGAGTGCTTTCCTCTCTACCTTTTACAGTGCCAGAAACTGATTGCATTAGATCTTTTGCATCCAGAAATGCAAGTGGGGTTACAATAAGTCTCACTGTGGTCTTTTTCTTGCATTTCTGCTTACACAAGAGCTCTAGTGCAAGCGGAAATCGTGCTGGATCCAACCTGTGGATAGAAATCTTGGCAACAGTGAAAACACTATTCTGGATCCAAGTCTGTGATTCTTAGAACGTGAAATTATTTGCTTTTACCATGAATATTTATCTGTGTGAAGTTCTGATCCTTTTGTATGCAGACGATGCAGTGATAATGTCCAGATCGGTTGGAAATTTTAGGGATGTGTTTCTAAAAACTATGTTATGTACTACTGACCACTGAAAAAGGCTTATGAGGCTGAAACATGTATGGTCTTGTGTTGGTCATTTGGTAGTTATCAACTTTGTATGACAGATTTATAATAGTTTATGTAAAACTGATTCTTGATGACTTTTAATGTAGCCTGATAGTTAGGACCTATGCCTTTAATTACAGTATTGTGTACACTATATAATATATATATATTTCTGTTAATACAAATTTTATCTGCTGTAGCTCGACCTTTGAGACATTCTCAGTACATTTCTGGTTGAGTTTGTTTCCCCGCTTCTCCTTTGTTTGCTGTAACCTTTAGAGGGGCCAGATGCAGATGTTTTAAAATATATAAATAACCATATCAAAGGTATCAAAGAGTACATGATTACTAAGAACGAGAACAAATTGTTAAACAGGTTGTACCATTACTTCAGGGAAGAAATTCACAGTTAGAGGCAGTTTTCCACTGGATACTAACTGAAGAAAAAGAAGAAGAGTTGGTTTTATATCCTGTCTTTCGCTACCCGAAGGCGTCTTGGGAGTGGCTTACAATCACCTTCCCTTCTTTTCCCCACAGCAGACATCCTGTGAGGTAGGTGGGGCTGAGAGAGAGTTCTGAGAGAACTGTGACTGACCCAAGGTCACCCAGCTGGCTTTATGTGGAGTGGGGAATCAAACCTGGTTCTCCAGATTAGAGTCCACCACTCTTAACCACTGCACCAAACTGGTTCTCAGTTTGGTTGGGGAACATATACTGTGCCCAAGGGGTGTGGGCCTCATATCCAGTTTTCCCACCATAACCTGGTTGAGGACTGTTGGAAAGAAGATGCAGGACTAGGTGGGCCTTGGTCTGATTTGACAGCACTACTCTTATGTCATTTATACTGACCATTGGGTTGGGGGGAAGGAGCAGCAGTTTATATAGACAATGGGAATGAATGGAAAAGGACCAAAGTTGAAGAGCACTTCAACTAACAGGAATCTTATCAGTTTAATAAAAAAAAAGGTGGGGGGTATTACTGTAGCTCTGCAGCTCTTGTTGTTTAATGTACAAGATCTTTCTATACCTGTAAAATAGAGATGGTTCTGAGAGAACTAACTTTAATGCCTTTAAGAAAGAAGGATTGCTAGCCTAAGATAAAGAATTTCTGAAACCTCACTGTTGCTTTTTTACTGCATACAGCTGGATAATATAAAAAAGAATGTTTATCAAACCTCTCTGATTTTTTTTTGTATTTTTAAAATAATTTTTAATGATTGTATGTGTGTATGCATGTGGGTGGGTGTGCACCTGGAGGTCATGATGACCTCTGGTGACTGACCAGAGGGGGGCCTGGAGGATATTCAGAGAGGTCGCTGAGTAAAGCCTGCCCCTGCTTCCTCCCTCTGGGATTTCAAGGAGGTCTCCCATCCAAATACTTGCCAGATTCGACCCTGCTTAGCTTCTGAGATGTGATGAGATCAGCTCAGGGCAAACTTCTTTGATTCTTTTGAGGCACACTACAGTTCACTCCTAAATTATGAGATGTCCCTTCTCATGTTTAACACTCAGGAAGCACAACACCTTAGGGGAAGATTAGAAGCAGCTCATGGCAAGGATGCAGGAAATATGAAGAAGAGTGTGATGAAGAGCAAATGTAAAAGCAGCATTTGGCACTGGCTATTTGGATCAAAGGGGACTGTTCAAGGATGCTTTTTACTGGAGTCAAGTGAGCAAATGGCCACTGCTACCCTGGGGCTTATAAATTGTGTTTTAATCAGCCCTTGGTTCAGTGTGACATCTAAATGTGGATGGACAAAAGTAGACATCAAATTGGGATTCTAAACCAGGATCTGCAATTGGTTTGTGCCATTTGTGGTTTGTTGTGTAGTCTACATTTACACTTTGTTGATTAGCACTGAACTTTGCAGTCACCTGGCTACAGAAGACAATAAAGAGATGATGTTGTCCTTATTGGGAGGTAGAAGGGAAGCAAGAAGTAGACAATCTGGAACTTGTTATCTGCTTCTGGCAGACTAACCAGAGTTAGTTGCAGAAACATACATTAAACAAACCATGGTTTATCTAATGTTTCATGGTGAAGCAAGTCCTTGCTTTATATTCCTCAATGGTCCCATGATGTTCAAAAGTACTAATACTCTGGGGTTGGAAAGTTGAACACACCTTTCCTTATCCATCTCTATGAAAAAGGGACAGCAGAAATAACCCATTCTCCCCATTACATTTCAATCAATACAAACCGAAGCATGACTAACATAGTAAAGGGCAAAAGATGCCTGATGGAACATCTCAACAATCTTGAAAGGTCAAGGTTAGACAAACTGGCTTGTTTGCAAAATATGTATGTTTCAAGATGCACAAACTAGAAATTTAAAACCAGTCGGACACATTTTCTCCTGCCATTCCTCCAAGAAGCTCAAAGAGCAGGCACTTATGGTTCTCCATCCAGCTCCATTTGCCCTCGCAACACCCTTTCAGGCAGGATTGGGCTGAGAGAGAGTGACAGGTTCAAGGCTGATGACAGAGTGACTGGCCCCAAGTCCTAACTGCTATAGCATACCATAAAAGAATGACATATACCTAATAAGGACATGCTGGAATTAGTCAGAGACACTAAAGTCTGGTTTTAAAGAAAAGTTGGTCAAGCTGTTTCTTTTGCATGTAAAGAGGAGATGAGAAATAAATTATCTGGTCAAATATATGCATAAATTTGAATATTTAGCCTGTCCTATACTTTATTTATTTATTTAATGTATACCCCACCCTACCCCAGGGCAGCTCACAACATAAAACCAACAAACAATAAAACAATAAATCATTTTCTACGGAGTTCACATTACCTTGAAGCTTACTCCTAGTCTCCCAGGCGAGAACATGGTCAAAATGGCTGCCTCAGGAGTAAAGGGTTCTGTGTCCTCTTATTGCCCAAGCATCCCAAAGAAAGAGAGCTTCCTACGTGGTAATCAAGAACCTGAATGCAACAATGTAGACGAAAGGACAGGCTTGATTCTCAAGTCTGGAATCACTGGGGTACCCATGGGCTATAAAATATATTTGCTTCCTGCCTAGTGATATTTCAACTGCACCTCTTTATTCCCACCACCATTTCTCCCATAGAGGCCTGGGAAAATTCAGGGGGGAAACTTTTTTTACAACTTTTTTTCTAAGGCCCTTTTTTCTCAGGTTTTTTTCCTATGGAAAAATTGGAACTTTGAAGGAGTACTGAAAAAAAATTCCTGAATTATTTTCAGTGGCAAGATGGGCATGCTTTAGACACAGACAGCTCTTAAATCCAAGATGCATTTCTGCACTTAGAAGGATACCCAATCTTCATAAGGGGAGCATGCAGGCTTTCATTGGATCTCAACAGTTGTATGACTTCTGTTGTCCTTTTGACCTGACATGATTGACCTTTTCACCTCTCTTTCAAACCACTGTGACATATTTACTCATGGACTGGGTTAAAAGTAGCTTATCCTCATACTGTGCAAGAGGGAGGAAAAAAGGTCAGAAGGAGGTCTAGAGGCTACAGGAGGAAGGTTGCAGGACTAACGTGTTTAGGGAATTATAGATGTTTATATGCAAATGCTAGAAGTGTCCAAGATAGAATGGGGAAGCTGGAATGCTTAATGCCAGTGGAGAACATAGACATTGTGGGCATTTCAGAAATTTGGTGGGATGAAGATAATCAGTGGGATACAGTGATTCCTGGATATAAATTATATCAGAAGGATAGGGAGGGAAGGGTCAGAGTAAATGGAGAATCCAGTACAATGGAGAATCTAAGAGAAATAGATTTGCTTACAAAAATGCTATAGCTGGAAATAGTGTGTCCAAATGAAGACTTAACGCTGGGAGTTAGTTATTACCTACAGATCAAAGGTTAGAAGATAATTTAACAGCAAAATAATTAAGGAAAGCAGCTAGACAAAATCTCTGTTTCATAATAGGTGATTTTTAACTACCCACACATTATGTTGTCGAAGGCTCTCACAGCCGGAGTTCATTAGCTGCTGTAGATTTTTCAGGTTGTGTGGCCATGGTCTTGGCATTGTAGGACCTGACATTTCGCCAGTAGCTGTGACTGGCATCCTCAGGGGTATAACACAGAGAGTACTCCATCCTTCTGTGTTATACTTCTGAGGATGCCAGTCACAGCTACTGACGAAACATCAGGTCCTACAATGCCAAGACCACGGCCACACAACCTGGAAAATCTACAGCAACTAATACCCAAAGAGATTGGGTTTCTACATACTCTCAGTGACTGTGCCATAGAACAAATGGTCACAGAACCTACTAGGGGGAGGTGAACCTGCACTTGGTCCTAAGTAATGCTCAAGACCTGGTGAAAGATGTAAACATAATAGCACCAGTTGGGAACAGGGGCCATAATGCTATTAAGTTTAGCATTTATGTAAATAGGTAGTTGCCCCAAAAGACCAACGCAACAACATTTAACTTTAGAACCTCTTAAATGAGGGGGCTTGTGAAGAAGAAACTGAAAGGAAAAGTAAGGTGAGTTACATCACTTCAGGAAGCTTGGAGACTATTTAGAACCATAATGCTGGAAGCTCAGATAAAATGTATACTGCAGGTTAGGAAAGGTACGAATAGGTATTTAAAAAGGCCTGCATGATTAATGAACAAAGTAATGGAAGCAGTAAAAGGTAAGAAGGATTCCTTTAAGCCAGGGGTGTCGAACTCATTTGTTATGAGGGCTGGATCTGACATAAATGAGACCTTGTTGGGCCAGGCCACGTGTGTCATAAATGTAATGCCAGGTAGCAGAGATATAAACTTTATAAAGGAAACAAACACAAAGGGCTTTTTAACTTAAAATAAAAACATGCTTAAAACATTAGCACTCTTGCAATATTTTGTTTATTTAACAGTGTCTGATAACTGACACCTCTTGCTCTGAATTATTGCATCAAAATGTCTGTGCTGTTGCAATCTTGAATATGCTGTTCAGGTGTGTATCTGTAAGCTGCAAACCTACGATGATGCAGCAGCAGCAGAACTGGAAGAAGAAGTAGAAGACAGCCAGTTCCACTGCGGGCCTAATAGAAGCCCTGTGGGGGCCTGATTCATTCCCTGGGCCGCATGTTTGACACCCCTGCTTTAAGCGGTGGAAGGCTATTTCAAGTGAAGTAAATAAAAGGGAGCACAGGATCCAGCAAATAAAATGCAAGTTGGTGATCAGACAGACAAAAAGGGACTATGAGGAACACATTGTAAAAAACATAAAGACCGACAATAAAAATTTTCTTCAAATACAATAGAAGCAGAACACCAGCCAGCAAGGCAGTGGGGCCTTTGGATGACCAAGGGGTGAAAGGATCACTAAAGGGTGATTGTCCACGATCACATGGACAATTAGCCATGCCATAGGCACGAATGCTAGATGGATTTAAAGGGCACGATTGGACACAAACATCTGGGAAGCACCTCACACCTGTCGGCAACCCATTTTGCTCCGTCGCAGAAATGAAGTAAAAAGACACTAGGGAAAGTCCAGTAGCAAATGGGTTGCTATGGGCCATAGACAGACTTTCCCATGTGATCGCTCCAGCACACTCCCATGGCATCGGGATGGTCTAATTAGGCCATCCCGACTCTGTGCCATTCCCGCCCCCCATCTCAGTATGCGCATCATCACACATTGTACAGGGAGACCTCAGTGCGGAGATGCGAATCATCAATCTCTCATTGAAGCACACCAGAAACACATGGCAAAAAAAACCCCGACTCATCCGCAGTTGCGTCTGATTATGCAGTGACAGGCTGTGCCTGCAGCTTCCAAGGACTGTATGATCATGCAACTGTGTGTCAAATTCCTATGGAGCAAATAGTCTCGCTTCCCCCCACACATTTTATCTTGTCCGTGTGACCGCCATCAAATATAGGTAAACAGCAGAGAAGCTGAATGCACTTTTTGCCTCTGTCTTCACTGTGGAAGACAGGAGGTGCTTGCCCACTCCAGAAGACAATTTCAGGTGGGGTGTGTCAAAAGACCTGAGTCAGAATGAGCTGATGAGAGAGGATGTCCTACAACTGATGGACAAATTAAAAACTGACAAATCACCAGGCCCAGATGGCATACATCCAAAAGTTCTGAAAGAACTTAAATGTGAGCTTGTGGATCTCCTGACAAAAATATGCAATCAATCACAAAAGTCTGTCTCCATGTAACCCACATCTTTTAAAAAGGTTCAAGAAGAAATCCAGGAAATTACAGGCCAGTCAGTCCAACATTAATGCCAGGTAACTTGGTGGAATCTGTTATCAAAGATACAATTGGCAGGCGCAGTGATGAACAAAAACTATTGAAGAAAAATCAGCATGGATTCTATAAGGGAAGATCTTGTCTCACTAAACTTTTAGAGTTCTTTGAGGGGGTGAACAAACATGTAGACAAGGGTGACCCAGTAGTTGTTATTTATCTAGACTTCCAGAAAGCTTTTGATAAAGTTCCTCATCAAAGTCTCCTAAGTAAACTCAACAGTCATGGGATAAGAGGACAAGTTATCTTGTGGATTAAAAACTGGTTAATTAACAGAAAACAAAGAGTATAAATGGGCAGTTTTTACAGTGGAAGGTGGTAAGCAGTGAGGCACCGCAGGGCTCAGTACTAAGTCCGGAGCATTTTAACTTGTTCACTAATGATTTGGAGCTGGGAGTAAGCAGTGAAGTGGCTAAGTTTGTGGATGGCACTAAGTTGTGCAGGGGAGTGAGAAGCAGGGAGGACTATGAGGCACTCCAGAGGGATCTGTCAAGGCTGGGTGAGTGGGTGTCAATGAGGCAAATGAGGTTCACCGTGGGGTCGTGCAAAGTAATGCACATTGAAGCCAAAAATACATTGATGAGTTCAAACTGGTGGTAACTGACCAGAAGAGAGATCCTGGAGTCAATGAGGATGTTGACTCAGTGTACTACTGCAATAAAAGGGCAAATGCTATGCTGGGGATTATTAGGAAGGGGATTGAAAACAAATCTGCTAGTATCATAATGCTCCTGTATAAATGAATGGTGCAGCCACATTTGGAATACTGCATACAGTTCTGGTCATCATACCTCAAGAAAGATATAGCATTGGACAACGTGCAGAAAAGGGCAACTAAAATGACTAAGGGGGTGGAACACCTTCTCTATGGATAAAGGTTAAAGAGGTTACGGCTTTTTAGCTTGGAGAAATGACAATTGAGGAGTGTATGAGTTTTCTTCCTTCCACAAGAACTCACGGGCACTCAATAAAATTAATGAGCAGTAGGCTTATAAGAGATAAAAGGACGTACTCCTTCACCTAAAGAGTAATTAACACATGGAATTCACTGTCACAGGATGTGGCGGATACAAGCATAGACAACTTCAAGAGGGGATTGGATAAATTTATGGATCAGAGTCCATCTGTGGCTTTAGGGCCACAGTGGCTCAGAGGTTAAGATGCTGAGTTGCAGACCAGAAGGTCTGTAGTTCGGCAGTTCGAGACCCTAGTGCCGCATGACAGAGTGAGTTCCCATCTCTGGTCCCAGCTCCTGTGAACTAGCAGTTCGAAAGCAAGAAATTGCAATTAGATAAATAGGTACCACTTTGGTGGGAAGATAACAGTGTTCTGTATGCCTCGGCATTCAGTCATGCCAGCCACATGAACGCAGAAACGTCTTTGGACAGTGCTGGCTCTTCAGCTTGGAAACGGAGATGAGCACCGCCCCCTAGAGTCGGATTCAACTAGCTCTCGAGCAAGGGAAACCTTTACCTGTAGATGGAACAATATGTCTAGGGCAGTGAAGCTCTGTATCCTTGATGCTTGGGGGGTCACAGCAGGAGGGCTTCTGGAGTTCTGACCCCACTGGTGAACCTTGTGATGGCACCTGAGTTCTGGCCATTGTGTAACACAGAATGTTGGACTAGATGAGCCATTGGCCTGATCCAACATGGCTTCTCTTACGTTCTTATGAGGTGGGGTAGAATCTGTCCCAAAAGCCTTAGAGGAAGACTGTAAGTTTCATCAAGAACTTAACTTTCTCTAACCAGTTAGCAAAACTTAAGATACATGTGCTAAGATAGCACAGGTTGCATCGGCTTGCAGTTTTCTCTCAGGTTTTGGGAATATTTGCAATTTTGCTTGTATAAAAATAAGACATTTGTGATTTTAAATTACATAAATATATCAAATATTGCAATTTTATATGCTGTAAATTATAAATTATGCATTTCATGTTGATAAAACAGTAAAATTAGTTAGGTTTGACAAGCAGCAAACATTGCATGTATTGCAATTTTCCCCCAAAATTCTGATCCCCCCTCCGGACTTTCTTCCATGGCTTCAAAATTTCCAGAAGTTTTACATTTCTCCTCTCATATGAGTAAATGACTACATGTTTTGCTGTGGCGGCAAAGTTTTTCCAAGGACAGTACCTTTACTTACCACCCCTTTTTTGAGGGGCACAAAAGAAGAAAGCAGTGACTCATGAAAGCTCATACCGTACCACAAATTTTGTTAGTCTTTAAAGGGCCACAGGACTCTTGCTCTTTTCTACTGCTACAGACAGACTAACATGGTACCTATCCTGAGGGGCACAGTCCTCTATGACAGGACCCTGTTCCTTAGGGCAGGGAAGGCAGAGAAGGACCACAGAGCTTTTCTATGAACAAGGAAACAAGGTATTCTTCAAGGTCCTTGCTGCTTACCAGTCCTCCCTTCCACACATTCTCCAGCTGTCATAAATGGCAGGCAAGTTGCTGGCTTTATACATTAAAAGCAGCCCTTCTCATTGAGATTAATGGAATTTTGTTTCAGGTGAATGTTTATTACAAGCAGCTGACTGTAACAAACAAGCATCCTAAAGCACATCTCTTGACAAGAAATCTGCATCTTTATGAGTTCCATGACAGGTGAAAACTCAACCACCTCCCCCTGCCTGGCCATTAATGCCAAGGGTATGCTGAATGCATCCACAACACACCAGTGAAAAACGTTATCCAGAAGGGCACACACGTCTACCTGTTGTTAGCACTTGTTCAGCAAGAGGCTGAACATGACTAAGCATGGCAACATGCTCTCTCGCTCTTCCCCACCTCCCAATGTGCCAACTTGTCAACCACACTTTAAATGCCAGATAACAAAGGAACTATTGCTCTTCAATGCCTCATCAATATGAAACTGAAAGTCATGATTCAAAAGGTACCATGCATCAGTAGCTTTGAATAGCATACCTCACATGCTTTGCGGTCATAAAATCCAAGGTTCAGCCCCCCACCATCTTCAGTAAGAAGGATTCCAGATGACAGAGCTAGACAGGCCTCCACCAAGGACTGCGTAGTACCCATGGTGAGTAGACAATAGTGACCTAGTTAGATCAGCAATATGACAAGGTGTAAGCAGCATCCTATGAACATTATCTGAGCAATTAAGGATCTTGCCAACCACTGGTTGGCAGAATTCTTTACTAGTCAGAGGATTTATCTGTTTCATGTTGCAGAAAGTACAAGGGAAGTCCTCCTGCTCAGTATCAGAAATCCAAGCTACCAACTTTTTCCAAAAACTGCACACCAGCAATTGAGAGGCAGCATCACTCAAGTGCTAGCAACAGTAGCACCACTGAAACAAGCCCATAATACAGTTTCTACAGTCTTCATAAACCCCGTAATCTGTGCTGTTTAATATTTTCTTTCATCCTGCTACCAGAAAGGCTGTCGTCTTTCTAATAAACAAGCTTGCTTGTATGAGGGATGTGCAACTGACCCTTCACAGTTTAGTGCCAGCAAGATCTTCCACTTTTACCAAAAGCCAAATACGGATACAAAATGAATCCTCCTGAACAAAGCTATGTTTTCCTAATAACAAGAGTTGTATAAACATAAGGTCTTCTCCGTTAAAGGGAAACAGACATCAAAAAGTAGTAAAAACATGGAACCGTAAACCCCTCTTTTCTTTGAAGAAATGTGTTTGAAGCGAGGTGTTTCTAGTTATGGGTGAATGAAATGAGAATTCAGCTGCAACGAACGGACATCCAGCCTCTACGAAGGACTAATTAGATCCATCTGAGAAGCCGCATCTACTCTGCTTTGCACGTTTCAGAAAGAAAGCTCTGGTCTAGCCCTTTGAAAAGGCTACATCAAAACAGTTCGTTACAGCTGACGCACATCTAGCCACTACAACGGCATTATTTTTCATAAAAGGCTAAGAGCTACAATAAAGTCATGTTAATAAGCCTGTTTTCTTCTTCCTCTGAGAAAGGCAATGAGATCTGGAGCCACAGCAAGCAAGCCAGCCAGCCGGCCAGCCTGGGTGACAGCAACTCCTACATAATCCCATTTCTCCTCATTGCGCCAAAATTCATCTGCATTTCGGAGTAGTTGTTGCAAGAGGAAGTAAACCGGCTGACAAAACAGTTAAACTAGGGCCTGTAGAGTTAATCACTGCTTTTTGTTGATTCATGCTCAGCCCCTCAACGCTATGTGGAATGTGCTGGCACATACAGGCGCTGCTGTTACACCAGCAGGAGGAGCTCCAGGTTATTATGCCTTTAGTGATAGAATAAATGGGCACAATCCAAGGAGCGTGTGCAGTTCTCCCTCGTTTCAATGAAGCCTGTACAGGAGGCCCTTCAAATTGAATCATGCCCGGTTTGCGCATTCTGGATCTTTTAATTTTCCTGCTTTTGTGATTGTGTCTGTTCATCAGACTGTGCGTATCCTGAGCAGCAGGCATACTACACATCGGTATTATTCCCTGTTCTTCACACTCAGATGGTGATCAAAGACTGCATGCTGATAAAGAACCCCCTCCAAGATGAGTATCAAATTGTTTCACAGGAAAAAAATGACCTAGAAACATTCTCTGGTACCTACCATCATTTTCTGATACTACACCAGAAGTCTAAAACCATTTTCATGCAAGGTAATCTATGCGTGATAGCATTTTTATCAGCCCAAAGCTATGACACCTTAGAAAGCATCATCACAATCTGCCCAGAGGGGGCTCAGTCCATCTTTTTGGCAAGCAGTGACTGTTCATCTTCTACCTGTGAATTATACTCACTAGAATGGGAATCTTTATTAGAACCACCACACAGAATGCAAAGATTTCAATTCTAGTGAGTACAGTTCACACATAGAACAATCCTTGCTTGCCAATAAGATGGTAGAACCACCAGACAGAACACAAAGTTACTATAAGACAAGCACCAATTCAGGACTGCAGTGTAAGGGTATATGTGAGAAGGGGGAGTAAGAACGTTTTGTTCCACTGACCAAAGTACCTTGCACAAGCAGAAAGCTTAGTCAGGATCCAACCCTGTGAAAGGAAAGTGAAGGCTCGATAGTGAATACATAAACTGAGAAAGCAGTTCACGGTCTGTGCAAATTCCTGATATAGTTAAACAATGGGATGGTTGAAAATGATACAGAATCCTGATTCCACGTGTCTGTGTGACATGACTCAGAATGACGTCACTCAGCTTGCAGCCGAATATGCAGGTACCCTCCCCACTGCAAAGTATGAGACAGAGGTTGATTTCCCACTACAGCTGCCTCGGTGTTGCGCCGCCGTTTGCCCCGACACTATTGGTCAATTTTACACCCGAAGCCGCGGGGCTGCATTTTGACCCGCGGCTTCGCCCGATTTCCTCCGCAGCTTCGGGTGTGAAATTGACCAATAGCGTCGGGGCAAATGGCAGCGCAACACCAAGGCAGCTGTAGTGGGAAATCAGCCAATGTCAGTTCTACAAGATACAAGGAATTCTGCATATGTGGTGGCTGTTTCACAGATGAAAGTCATCACGTGAAAATGCAGTCATGATACGTAATAAAAATATACATTTCACTTCAAAAGCTGGTTTCTGCACTGTGAAAAATATAATGAATTACCTTTTAAAATGTATTCTGATTCACTCTGCTTGTTTGTTTAGGTGCTTAAGTGAATTTTAAGACATTCAAACACCTTTCTGAAAGGAAAAAATAATTAACTGACCTGAGATAGGACATAGTTAGCTTTATTTCAATGCAGACATTGTGATTGTGAATGCTTTTGTGAGCTACTTTCTCTAATACAGAGGCAGTATAATTTCCCCACCATATTGGGGAACAGAGGTTTCTAGAGAAATGAGATGATGGTTAAAGAGAAACAGTTCAGTTCAATTTATTAGGTTTAAGAGCCTATGGGCCATACACCATTAAAGAAAAAAAAGAAACACTGCATTTTCAAGTTTACTGACATTTCAGTATGAGAAAATATAGACATGCTTCACTAAATGGTAGATCTGATAACTTTCCTGTATTGTAACCATTTGGGTTGGACGTCCACATGGCTCTTTACATCGTTTGTCACATGCCACATTTGCTTTCACCATAGTGGTGGAACATGTCTTTTGAAAACCCTAAAAGACATCTTCCTCTTCAAATGAACAATAAAGCAACACAAGACACAATTCAATGCAAGAGGAGCCTGGCACATTTCAAAGGTTTCTACTGGGGAGGACCAGTTTCTCTCTTTCCTGAAAAATCCTTACCTCCATAGAGGTAAAGAATTCTACAGCCATCACAGCATGCAAAATCAGACATCACCTGACTCACTGTGTCATGCCAGAGAAGGTCACTCACAGAAGACACAGCATGTGGAAGCAGAAATCCCACCCTGTCGAAAACGTTGCTTTTTAAAAGCAATCTAAGTATGTGGCCATCACTACCTTGGTAGCACAGAGTACTGTAAGTAAATCATGCACTGTATGAAGTCCTTCTATCAGGTAAATCTAAGATAGGGCAACTTTTGGAGTGATCCAGAGTTTTGTGGGGGAAACTTGGAAAAGTTTTACCTACTTTTTCACATCAGACTTTACAAATCTGCACTACATACCATGTTCATTGCCTTTTTTCTAGACTAAAAAGTCCAAAATGTGTTGCTGTTTTCATGCTGATTGTGGCAGAACATGCCTGCTCTGACCTGCAGGCTCCGTTTCCACCCTGCCCTCCTAGGGATTCCCAACTCCCTGCAGGGGCTTTTCTTTCTCTCGAGGGTAACATGCTGCCACCACCTGCCCTTTTTAAGGAATTTCCCACTGGGAGGAGTAGCACTCCCAGCTCCCCTCCTCAGTTCTGAGGTCATGTCTCTGTGTCTCCCACTGCCCAAGGCCTGGCTACCACAGGGAAAGTTTAATGCCTTGGACGCCCTTGGAAAAATAGCCACTTGCCAATCCCCTTGAAGCCCCTTTCAAAATAGTGTGTCCAAAATGGCAGCAGTCTATGTAGTATAGAGAATCTGTCCCAACATCAAAAGTTTAAAGTATGTATTGAAAAGAAAATGTTTACAAGCATACTTTTAGCACAGCACCAGATTTCTTTTCTAGAGACTGTCTAGCATTCTCATACCTCCAGACCTCTATTCCCTGCTAGAA
Source organism: Gekko gecko (assembly GCA_029375565.1). Lineage (NCBI taxonomy): Eukaryota > Metazoa > Chordata > Lepidosauria > Squamata > Gekkonidae > Gekko > Gekko gecko. The sequence continues at coordinate 185,949,323 of JAPDNY010000004.1, read as the reverse complement.
GAAGGGGGATGAACTGGCCCATCCCATTTTCTTTCCTGCTAGATCCATTAGTATTTGTAAGAAGGTTGGCTGAGGTACAATCGAACTGACTTCCCCCTCCCACTTCCTGCCTGTTTTCCGTCCAGAGAAAAGGAAAAAAGTTTTAAAATGCCAAGTGGAGGTTTCCTACTTTCCAACCTCCCAGGAGAACATGCATTTCATCACACTGATAAGATACTCTGGCCACTTGATAGTTATAGTTCTACATCTTTCTGAGCTCTGTATTTTGAGGTGGGACACAGTATTCAAAACACAGCCTTCTTTAGCAGTACCAAACACCACTTGTATAGTAAGCTAGCCCCTCCATTAATGTGTGTGTGTGTGTATTTCATTGCTTCTACCCACCCATGTTTCATGGTGGGGGTTGCGAGGAGTGCCATTCAAATACAAGGGAAGCAATAAGATGGCAGCATTGATTAGGACTGTCTTCCTTTTCAGGGATGCTGTGCTGCTGAGGGTTGTGTACATACAACTGTTGCTTTCCATATAGCTCGCTGAAACCCACTTCCTGCATTCATATGCATCCCCCATAATGTGAACAGAGGGACCTACATGAAGGTTAAGTTAGATTTCCATTCGTTTTTAAAGGGCGAGAAAAACAATAGATTAGGTTGGAATGTATCCCAGTCAAAAAAGGTCATCATCGTAATGCACAAGGGCCCCAAGTTTCCAAAACAAAACGGAAAGCATGAAAGATGAGGAAGCGCAAGTGAGCTGATTCAGTAGGAAATATTTCACAATGCTATAAATATTGATGCAGAGTGAAACTTGAACAGTATTAGCCATTGCTGGGTGCACACACATAACTTGTGGAAAAAAATATGCAGATGATAAACGACAAGGTGGCTGCTTAGCATACACGGTGAATGATCACCTGCAAGGCAAGACAGCGCCCAGAACTTTTTCTTGCCACATTTACCCTCAAGCTAAACTTCAAGCTGCTTCCAAAATAGTTGTGTACTGTTCTTTCAAGCTTATTTTGGTTCTCAAGCCAAACAGCAAGCTAAAGCTTAGTGAAAAGGAATCTCATTGGTGAAATGGCAGCTTCTTCTTTCCACTCTGGAACACACCTGGTGAGCTTATAGGCAGCATGAAAAGACAACACCACCAGTAAAAAAGCAGCCTGAATTCTAAGCTAAAAACGTTTGACATTCAAGCTGTCGGAAGTAGGATACACGGAGCTAAAAATCTCTATCCCTTTTATCCCTGAGACTTTTAACATCAGGGGGATACCAAAATGAGCACGCTTTCTAGCTTCCCAATTTGGAGATATTCACAGCAGAAAGGAACATAAACCCAATAAATATTGAAAGAGGGCAGGATGCAGCTATAGAAAGCAGGCACCATTGTTTATTTTTCACTCTTTTGTTCCTCACTCGGCATTCTTCTTCTTTGTGACAGAAAAATTATGTGGTAGAAAATTTGATCAAAGGAACCTTGCGCAATTCTAGGCTATGATATGTAGACTGAACCCTGTTAATGCTTCTACAGTTTTTTTCTATCCTCTGCTATTTGGCTTACTATAAATGTAACATTATTTTGATCTGCAAGCATCATAGGAGAGAGCTGGTGTGGGAGATGACCACTGTAAGATCATTCTAGTAGACTGCCCTTCTTTGAAGGCGTCCAGACATCACAAGGGATGTTGGTACCTGCAACATTCTCTCTAAAAACACTAAGCTGCGTCTCAGATATATTTGCTCTTTGGAAACAAGCTGGCATGCCAACCCATAAATGGAGCTAGAATTAGTTGAATGTTGTGGATTACAATGACCAGAGTACTTACGTACAACTACTTTTTCAGATATGCAGATATGAGGAAACCAATATAATAATGCATTGGTAGATGAACAGCCATCCAAAAATAAATGGGATAAAGAGACCCAAGACACACCAAAATAAATTGGAAAAATAGACCCAAGTAGACACAGCCAAGCTCCTTGGGTCTTCCCATTAGCTTTTGAAGAGAAGGAAAGCAAGCAGTTCTACTGGAAAGAAGTCCTCCTCACTCCTCCCTGACAAACTTCTTGCATTAACACCAGGTTTCTTATATAACAGGCAAGAATGGTGTGATGAGATATTGTCCCATTCTTTGAAAGAATCAACAAAGTTTTGACCCTGCCTTTTAGATCAAATAGAAAGTGTTCCCCAAGATGCAAGAGAGTCCCTCCTGATACCACATCACATATGCTATATCTGTTTTACTTTACTCTCCCTTCAAGGAGCTCAGTGTAGCACACTCTAAAGGAAACAAAACATTACTGACACTTCTCAGCATTCATTTTTCTGAAAAAGTCGATAAACATTTTATTATTGCATGGAATCCTATCCTATGGGCAGTGGTACGTTGGCTGTTTACCGGGAAATATCCTACTGAACTACTGCAGCCCCATCCCACCCCTGCCCCCAAAGTGGGGCTGGCAAGAAGGAGCACAGGCACAGCAGCATCTGGCTTCACACTGTGCCAGCCCAGGTGTGGCACAGTTGATCCAGAGGAGCAATTCCTAGCTGACTTTGCTGTTTTCTTTCTCTGCACCTAATAACTGAAACATACAGCCAGGAGAATCAAACAGACTCCCAACTGAACATGGAAGTTGCTCTTGAATGCTCTTCTACATAAACTCTCTGCACGTACTGAGGCAAGACTAGAGTCCTACTTCCTGACATGCTATCTTTGTAAATGTGGGGGGGAAGCAATCAGCTATGTAGTCCCTCACCTATCATCTAAAATGACACAAACCCACCAAGATCTGCACAACACTACTCTCCAAATACGTGTATCACTTAATATTCTCTGCCTACCTGGTCTACTTATAACAGCATAGTATACCCGATCATTTTACTCCCTCCTCCCTCTAATCTAACATAATGAGGGAAGGAACATACAGTCATAGGAGGTGCATAACAGAAAGCTGAATAACACCATAACCTTAATCCACTATATATTTCTTCTAGCTAGTCACTTCACAGCTGTAACTCATATTACTCCCCCTAAGCAGATTATGCCAGATACAGTCTTTTCCTTCTCCTCCCTACACCTCTGGAGTACCCCATCCACCAATCAAATGTAGGAATACTTGGTACAGCTACATATATGTAAATATACTCACATATGCATACATACACATATATACACACACACATATATATAAATACATTTATATTTATATACATACACACAAAAAATCAAAGTCAAGACTGAACCCTGTTAATGCTTCTACAGTTGGGACACAAAGTCAAGTGTCCCAACAAAAAAGTACTCTACTTAAAAGATGCCTAAAACTTCAGAATTAGGATCAACAATAAGCCATATCATGTATATTTTATTTACAGATGAAAGCAGCAAGCATCTCAACATAGCAATGTTCCTATATTATAAAATAAGTCCATAACTTAGTTCCACAAGTTATGCCCAGTGGTCTTCATCAGCCATAGCAGTTTTTTCAAATGTGCTCTAGAAATGGAATTTTAGTTGAATCGTCATAGATAAGCAGCTAATGAAACCCGATGATCAAAACACATTCAGATTCTGTATATAGACTAATTTTATGGTTTAATACTGCTGTAATATCAGTTCTTAGAAGATATTAATGGCCAATGAAAGTGTATTGAGATTTTTATTGTTCTTGGGGAATGTGTATGTACAGTTGTGATGGACTCCGGGCTTGGGATCAACCTGCAAGAAAAGACACCTGCAGTCACATGACTAGTAGTGGTGATGTAATTCTGATGCAGAATTCAGGGGGGTTTAAAAAACCCTCTTGACAGCTGGAGTTTGGCCATTGAGACTGTCAGGGTTTTTTGGTCGGTGGGTACTGTGCCAGGAGACTGACTAGTCATGTTGGACCCTGTTGAGGAGTAAATGAGATTTCTCTACAGATTCCAATATTAAGGGAATCTGAGAAAAGCCAAACGTGGTTCTATACCCTAGTGACATCTAAGGAGTCCTAAAAAGGAAAAGAAGCTCCTGGTGGTTAAACTAGAGATTCACGTTCCTCTCACATAGAATCTATACCCAGTTGGGGAGAGAGTTGGATTTAGTGTGTGCCAAGAGGTCCAAAAAAGAAAAGAAAAGAGAAAAAAACCCAAGGCACATTGGAGGTATTTATCTGTGGAAGTGAAGAGTACCTGAGAAATCCAAATGGAAACCAGCCGTCTAGAACAGCACAGGGGTTGCGATTAGAAAAAGCATGTTTTGTACTGTGGCATCTGAAGTGAATGACTATAAATGACCTAAAGCTGAACTAAGTATACACAAGTATCAGCTTTTCCCTTGTATATATATTCCCTGCCTGCCTGTTCTTGTAAATAAAATCGTCAGTTGGTTTTATTGTTTCATGTCGTGGGAGCTTCCATGTCTGAAAGAGCCATAAGCTTCATCCCAGAAAAAGGGCGGTGCTCATCAAAAATCACAGAGGTTAATATTTATAAAAAGGTCTCATCAGTAACTGGCTGGGTGTGTGACAGAGGGACGAAATGTGTGGGTTCCTGGCTGAAAGAGGCGGGCAGACAGTGTCAGTGGAAAATAAGACTCCTCCAACTTGTGAAAGTTTAAAGGAACAAATCCCCATATACTCCAAACTAAGGGGGTTCGTCATAACAGTATTGTGATATTGTGATTTGGACCAAAATCAAGAATATTGACACTGATTAAAAGTTGGTGCATACTGAGCAAACACTTACCAAGAATGTTGACCCTTGACATGAAGCTATAACTGAGTGAGTTGTGTCTCCGAGTTGGACTGACAGCTCCCAGTTACTTGCATCAGATTTAATTATAGACACCCTATATCATCAAGAGAAAAAGGGGGGTCCTATTTTAATCCTTATTGCTGAAAGGTTATGTTTCATCACAGGTTTTTTAATTTAACCAATACCAGATATTCAAAAACACATTTATTATCCCCACCACCACCACCACCAATAACAAAATCATTACACAAAATATCAACCTTAATATTTTGGGGGCAGCCCCTTCCAACCACACTGACCTCTCCAGACAGACAGGTCTCTGCAGTGGACCTCCCAAAGCTCCATCGTTAATGCATTTTGGACTCTGTTAGAGTCTACTGACCATTTTTGGCCAAGGAATGTTCAAAGCATTTGCAATGTTTTGTCCAAATATTCTTACAGTTTCAGTTAGAGCCACTTGGCTCAGGTTTTATGAAAATTCAGAGATAGTGAGTTAGATCCAGCAGTCCATGAAGGGAAGGTGCTGACAGTCTCAGACCTTCCAGTTTTCGCTGGCCTTCCCCCAGTCTTTTCTGAACCTAGGAAAATTTTTTCCAAAGGTTGTGGGGGCCGCATGAAATCATAGTGGTTGCCAACCTCCAGGTGGTGGCTGAATATCTCCCACTATTACAACTGATCTCCAGGTGACAGAGATCAGTTCACCTGGAGAAAATGGTTGTTTTGGAAGGGGGACACTATGGTATTATACCCCTTTGAATTCCCTTCCCTCCCCAAACCGCACCCTCCTCAAGCTCCACCTCCCGAAATCTCCAGATATTTCCCACCCTGGAGCTGGTAATAGCCATGCAGATCAGGAGGCCACAATGGAAAATGGGAAGAAGGCAAAATTGCTCTCTCCTGCCTCTTCCATAAGCGAAGCTCCTTGTGTTGGATCCAACCCAGAGTCACATGTACCCTTAGTTGTAACAATACTGTAATAATGTGCAACAGTCCCAATAGATTTTGAAGGTCTCCTGAGACAGGATGTGACAAGTTATGTGTTTTTGTATTTTAAGAAATCTTTTAGTCTATTTGTATACACTAGAACATCCATAAAGCACATTAGATGAATTGCCACATGCAACTGATGCCACGTGCAATTGCTATGTGCCAACCACTTGGTTTCCTATCATATCAAGAATAGCCTGCTCAAACCTTCATTTTAGTTCCCAGTTCTCAAGGTAATTTTAAATACACGCTGATAATCTGCAAAGAGAGAAGGGTTTAATATATGCTATCGCCTCCCAACCATAAACTTGTCTTGAATATTATGTAAATATTATCATTCCTTTTTCTACTATTGCTGCTGCTACTGAAAGATCTTTAATGAACAGTAGCCAAATCCAATTTTTGTATGTTTCAGTCATGAATAAAGTTGCATTTAATAACTGCTAGGTTTGTTGTGGTTTGTACAGAATTGCTATACTTTTTGTGTGATGTTAGATTTGTTAGCTGCCCTGAACATGCTAATGGAATGATGGAATATTACAAAACATTTAGTAAGCCTTCAACACTAGAGGGATTTCAGAGAAGTATGTAATCATATTCTTATTGACGGCATTTCTTAACATGCTTGAACATTAATTGCTTTTGTGTTATTGATAAAAGCAGCAAGAGGAAGACAAAAAGTAGAATTTTGGTCTTCGCATATCAGCATGGGGGAGGAATATTTTCCAATGTCTATTTCAAAGGACACTTTCTTGCTACCCAGAATTAAACTTTGTTGGTCTTAAAGGTGCCACTGGACTCAAACTTTGTTCTACTGCTACAGCACTGTAATTCTCCCAGCCTTCCTTATTACATCATAGTGCTAAAGCAGGTTTGAAAGTCCTGTCCTGAAAACTTCACACACAGGAATGGTCTCTGAACACCTCTATGGAAAGCAAACGAATGGAAGACAACTAGTGAAGAGCAGACCACCACAGTTAAAAGTTTCAGAAGATGATGGTTTCCCAATGCAACCTTTATACTTTTCAGCAATTCCCTACAGAAATACACAGACTAACTGGTTTGTCCTTTCAGACTGTCCTTAAACTGTATTTTGCTGTGATGTTTCAGACATTTGACAATAGTTAGGCTGTGCCAGCTGCTTACTGTGCTCATCATAATTTCACATGGTTACCCTGTGCTCTCTCCTCTCTTCCTTTTCAGTTGGCTACCTGTTCATTACCATAATTGGCCCACTTTTCTCCTTGAGTTCTTCCCCTGTGGTCGTATGCCCCTGTTATCACTGAACATATGCTTAGTGATTTCATTATGACAGAAATCTATTTGTCTCCTGCTCTTTATATACTTCAAATAATCTCCTAATATAACATTGCCTTGTTGAAAGGGAAAAGCTGAATTAAAACCGATAAAAGCTGATGAAGAAAAAATGTTATCAAGATCTTTCATCTTTGGCAGAAGAACATTCAAGTTTTTCAGTGTACAGAAATTATTAGGTAGATATTAACCCTGAATAAGAGATGGGCAGAATTGTCCACAGCGACGTCACACAAATATGGGACAAAAATGTTTAACGGGGACTGACCACGGTTTCACTGCCTGAGGTGTGACAGCTTTGTAAGCCTAGACTAGGTCAGCAGTTTGTAAAAATAAATAGCCTCTATTGAAGTAATTAGTAAGGTCCAATACATACATTCCCAAACTGACTTGGAATCAAATCTGAAATTGTGTTGAACCTGAATTATACCTTGACACAGAGAGTATTCCATCTTTCTCTCTTTCTGTGTTATACCTCTGAGGATGCCAGTCACAGCTACTGGCGAAACGTTAGGTCCTACAATGCCAAGACCACGGCCACACAACCCGGAAAATCTACAGCAACTACTGAATTATACTGGTCATGTGGAGCAAGGAAGGAAAAGCTGATACCTCAGTGGCAGAACACATGCTCTGCATCTGGAATAGCCAAGGTTTCATCTCTAGAATCCTCAGACATTTTTCAAAGGATCTCAGGTAGCTGGAAAATATCTCTGCTGAGAATCTGTAAAGCCACTGCCAGTACAGTATAAATAGTACAGAGCTGCATGGATCAAGTAAAATGCTATATGAAGATCCCCCAGTGTTTGCCAAAACACCACAAATTTACACGACAGTGCGAGTGTGTGAGTGAGAGTGTTTCCCTCAGATGGTGCAAGACATGAAGTTGTCCTCAAACTAGACCCATCTGGTGCTTAGCTGACTTAATTTGCTTTTATCGGTTCCTTGTTGCTGGAATTATGTTTTAAAATTATACTGAGATGGAAGGATGGACCAACAACCTACTGAGTTTTTCACTGCGTAGGAACAAGTACTTATTATTTCACAGAGGATGATTTGGAGAGGGATTTTTTCCAGCACTAGTGGATTTTGAGAGAATAAACAGCCTGCTTTCCTTCATTCTGAGAAGCCTTTTGTTTGCTAGCAAACTTTTGAGGAAGTGCACTTTGAAGAAATATCCGCTCAGTGGGCCTTTGTGTGCAGCTTGCAGCTGACAGCACAAGACGGTTGCGTCTTCTTTGGGGCAGTAAATGCCTTCTCCAGTCTCCACACTTATCTAAGCTCTACTTTGGTTTGCCCTCAGCCTATTTTATTTTCAAATGTTTACGGACTATTACCTTTCTATAGCTGTAGAATACAGAAAAGTTGGGTTTTTTTCATTTTTTGCATTTTATTCTGAGTCCTAGTTCACCAGGCTTCAATCAGTGTGTGCTGCTTGGGTGGGAGGATATACAGTCTTTTCTTCTTCACACCTGCATGGTGGTCTACAGCTACCACATCGCTTGGATATATAAAACAACCACTCTAATATGCCTGCACATAAGAGTCAGGCCTAGAAATCACAGCAATAGAAAAGCACCACCTTTTTAAGCAAGCCCACTAATTTGAGTACATTTCCACAAATACCACAAGGCAAGGAATGTTTATTAACGCTCCATACATTTGAACTCACAAGTAATTTCTTTCTTTTACAAAAATTAAGTACAGAAACTAATTATAAATATTAAGTACCATGAGGAATATTTTTTTTGCCAGAGTAAGGCTTCTCCCTTAGCTAAAGAGAGTCACTGGATCAAACCCAAATAACAGGCATGTAGAGGTAAATATCAGAACAAATTTGAGGAAGATTCTCTCTCTAGGTTGGCCATATTTTTCAAGATATTAAACTCAGATTTCCTACATTTACCAAACACTATTAAAATGCTTTTTAGACCACAATGCTTACTGTGTGTGACACTTTATAAGTGGTGAATGATTAGCACAACAACCAGTGGCAAACTCCAATGGAAGTGATCACCTGGTATGGCCTATGACGACACAGTTAAGTTTGATGATACATGGATAAAATGTAGCCAACACATCATTTCACTTCTAAATGAAATAAATCAGGTGCCCATTCAAAGAAAGATAAAGTATCCAAAACGCTTATTCCTATAAATATCCATAGATGCTTCCATTGCCAGCATCAGAATCCCCATTTCTTTGGTAGTCTCTGTACTTATTTTTGTAAAAGAAATCACTTGTGAGTTCAGATGTACGATGCACCAAAGAAAATTGAGTATATAATGTTCTACTTTATTCTAGTTCTAGTTAACCTCACTAAACGTTCATACTGTACCTAACTAAACATTCATACTGTTAAATATTCAAAGCTCTTCATATGCCATAAGCTTTGGAAAATACAACCTCAGCTCTTCCCTTGCTTGCAATTCATACCTACCATTAACAGAGAAAGCCTATGGATATGGATGCCAACTTAGAATCTATAGCTACAAAGAACTATACGTCCTGCTTCCCTGCCAAGAGTTTGGTTGCCTCTATATCATCAGCTTTCATAACTTGTATTTACCATGCTGAAATAGATTTGCAGCTAGGAAACCCTACAGAATAGACAGAAATGGGGGGGGAGGAAAGCAGGCATCATAATAGTTAAATTAGAACCTCTAGTCAAAAAAATTGAAGATTCATGAATATAAACCAGATTTTTTTTTTTAAAAAAACAGCTATTTGGGTTTTGATTGTTAACAAGCAAATCAAAAGACCTGAATAAAACTACAATACACACCTTGCTGGAAAGAGGTGTCTTTCCCCACCTCCACTTGCAACTGCTGAAGATAATGCAATATAATCAGGAGTTATGAAAACAGAAGTATAGATAAGATTCAAAATATCCAAAGCAAGAAGCTAACAAAGGAAAGGCCTGCATAAAAATGTCATTTGTCTCCCCCAAAAAAATCTCTGAAGTAAGTTCTGTGAGAATCAGAATACAGTGAACAAAACTCTCCAGTTTTCAAACACCAGCATTACAAAAATTGCATTACACAGCATTTCCCCCCCTCCCAGTTGCACAGTTACCTATTTTGGCAGCTAAATAAAAGCAATCTATTGTCTTAAAACAATATTAATGGTCAAAGAATAATTAAGAAATTCTTCATCATAACTTTCACCATAGGAGAGCCTGTAAGATGATCAAGAATAATGTGCCGGATTCTTTAGCCACCGAGGTCAATTCCTGCATACAAATCTTTACAGCAGAAGGGGAAGGGGGGGGGGGAAACCTTCAGAAAGTGGGCCATTCATCTGAACCAAGTTCAGAGAATTTCCAGCACTGTGAAAAGATATGTTATGCAAGCACATAGATGTATTCAGTGGGGGTAGACTGAACCAGCTACACGGAGACTACAAAGAAGCCCTCCCATGGCTCATGAATAAGTCGAGGAAATGATCAGAAAAAAATAGAGAGATGTTTAGACAGATGGCCCACTTAAAATGCCTGGGACAGGGCATAAGCAATTTTAATGAAACTTTAGATCTAGCACAGAAATTGTGGTTTTCTTCCAAAAGGAGGGGGGGGAATCAAGAAAGGTAAATAGAAATTTAACAGTTCACACAACAGTTCATTTTATGGTGCAAAAAAAAGGACAAAGCATTTTCCAGCATTATTTGTTTAATAAGTTCATATAAAAAAAATCCTTCATAGTGCCTTCAGCAAGGGAGAGGAATATAAAAGCATGGAATGGATAGATTAAAGGAATTTTAAACAGAAGCTGACTGCCAAACATAACAAAACAAACCCCCCAAAAAAACCTGAAGCTTTACTATTCAAGTGCTTTCAACATCTTCCAGTATAAAAATTCATAACAGTACCAAAAAAGAGATAAAAGCAGCACTTTCATTTTTTAAAAACTAAAATATGTAAAATATTCTGCTTATTTATCATACATTAGCACACACAGACACACCCAACTTGCTTTTCATTCCTGTATATACTCTCTGTTTGTCTGTATGTTAAGAAAGAAAACTACATTACAACCCAGTAATGTGGTAATTCTTGAGAAGCTCACAGGGCACGCCATCCTTCACACGCTTTCTCAGACTACCTTAATAAACCCTCTATTCAACAGCATCTGTCAAATGAGTTCTACAGTTGCTTTTGTATAAAACTAGCAGAGTTCTTGTCAATACAATACTCAGTATTTTATTATCTTCCATACTACTCAACAGGTGGAGGGGGGACTTCTATGAGAGAAGGAGAACAAGCTATAAACCATCCTTCTTTAGACAATAGGGAGGGACCCCACTATTTTGAGGGAGGGGATCTCTGATCCAACTAGAACATAGCCTGAAAACAAATCATAGGACTGGGCCAACTTCAGGGGTCTCAAGGGTGACGAGGCCCCTGGAATTTTGTCATCTCTATCTCTCCTCCACCCAACTACACTACAAATGCCTATTTTTCATCTCCACAGGAGTTAGGTTGCCAGTGTCCAGGAGGTGACCAGAGATCTCCTGGAATTACAACTAGTCTCCACACTCCAGTTCCCCTGGAGAAAATGACAGCTTCCATGGCTGAACATTCTGACATTATAACCTGCCGAGGTCCCTCCCATCCCCAGGCTCCACTCTCAGATCTCCAGAAATTTCCCAAGCTGAAATTAGTAATCCTAGGTGAGAGACAAAGCGCACTCCTAAGCAGAGTCCCACCCTTCCAAATCCACTGAAATCAATGAGCTTAGAAGAGCATAACTCTGTTAAGGAGGACAGAAATGAACTCTATACTGAAAGAATATTATCAAACTACTGAAACCAGGGAACTTAGTGGCCTACCACCTTGGCCTGTAATCCGCTTGTCATATATGTTACAAGAGAAACGCAGCACATGAATATGCTAACTAAATAAATATAATGTATTCAAGGGGTACCACAGTCTGTGTAGAAACTGCAAACACCTTTATTTGAACCATTCATTGAGGAAAATATTACTGAATTCCTAGATGATCAATAATACAAGGAAATCTAATCAATGTGCCAGTGTGGTAGAGTAGTTAGTACCAGACCAGGACTAGAGGGGGCTGTGGTCAAATGCCTGCTCAGCCACAAGGTTTACGAGGTAAAATTTGGTCAGTTACTATGTCTCAGCATAACCCATCTCTAAGAAACATTCTGATGCTTAAAAGAGTATGGAGCTACATATGCCACCCTGAACCAGAGGTGTCAAACTCATTTGTTATGAGGGTCGGATCTAACATAAATGAGACCTTGTTGGGCCGGGCCATTTGTGTCATTAAATGTAATGCCAGGTAGCGGAGATATAAACTTTATAAAGGACACAAATACATAACTGACACCTCTTGCTCTGAATTATTGCATCAAAATGTCGGTTCTGTTGCAATCTTGAGTATGCTGTTCAGGTGTGTATCTGTACGATGCAAACCTATGATGACGCAGCAGCAGCAGAACTGGAAGGAGAAGACAGCCAGTTCCACTGCGGGCCTGATAGAAACCCTCTGGGGGCCTGATCTGGCCCCCAGACCTCATGTTTGACACCCCTGCCCTGAACCCTTAAAAGGAAATACAAGATAAAAGTGTCAACAATATACATACGTTTAAGGAATCTGAAAGCTGCATTCAGCGATTAGGTAGTGCCAACAACAATACATATCATGCTTTACAACAGAGGCAGGCAATCTTTTTGGGAAGATGTTGGTGTGCTGGTAAACAAAGGGGGTAAGGGTGAGTGTTGTACTCGGCCAGACATACTGTGAGCAAGCTGAACTCCACCAGTACTGCCAGAACCTCAAGGACTAGTCTTGGACCCAGGTGGTTGTTGCCCAGGTGTGGAAAGCAATGACTTCCATTGTCTTCTTCTATGCTGCCACTCCCAGCAGTGCTCTTAGCACCTCACGGCCTTGCCCTCAGTTGCACGGGTAGAGATCCAGCCCAGCATGTCATACAGAATGTGTGGAATGCTGGCGATTGCTTACCATTTTGTACAAAACACACAGCTAAAAGTCAAGAGCTCCAGATCTAAGGAGGCACTAGAGAAGAGAAAGACAGAGGCAAGGGTAACAGAATGCTATCAATTTTACCTTGTCATAATAATAAGGATTTCACTTACTTCAGCAAATCCTTCCTGAATTTAAACTGATGCGGAAATGAAAGCAGAATATGGCTTTCGATTCTAAGTGAAAGTCTCATTCCCTGCAATATAAACTCCACAGCCTACTCTTTCAGTCTGGGCAATTTGTCCAGCAGTAATTCCAGGCTGCTTTCCTCCAGCACACCAGTTGCTTACAAGTTGCTGTGCTCAAACAGTGCTCAGGCCTACTCTGGTACATACACCAACCAAGGAATGGTGGCTTTTGCTTCGACATTGTTCTGGGTTACAAATTCCATTCCATCCTCCCTCCTCTTCCAGCTTCTTCCAGTCTTTGCAACTGTTCAGGCCAGGCCTTGTTAAAACTCAGAACTGGACACCCAGCAATCATACAGTGCCCTCTGTCAAACAGGGAAAGCTTTAGATCTCTGGTTTTCAAAATGTTTTCTAAGGAAATACGCAGGGCTGGCTCCAGGTGTCTGGGCGCCCTAGGCAGGACAGCCTGGGGCGCCCCCCACTGGGGATGCCAACCTCCCGGTGGGGCCTGGAGACCGGGGGCGGCGGCGGGGCGCTGGCTTTTCTGGAGGCTCTGCAGCTGCGGGACCCCCAGGAAAGCCAGGGAAGGGGGCGGGGGTCCAGCCTCCGCCCCCTCCCTCCCGGCGCTGGCTTTTCTGGGGGCTCCGCGACCCCCAGAAAAGCCGGGAAGCGGGTGGGGGGGTCCAGCCTCCGCCCCTCCCTCCCGGCGCCGGCTTTTCTGGGGCCCCGCAGCTGCTGGGAAGGGGCGGGGGTCTGGCGGCACCGGCGGGTGCCGGGTTAGGGCGGCAGGGGGGCACTTTCGGGGGGGAGTGGGGCGCCCTAGGTGGGCGCCTAGTTCGCCCTATGGGAGATCCGGCCCTGGAAATACGGGTTTATCAAGGAAATGATCAACAGCAGTTGAACCATGTAACACCTTTTATGAATTAATACCACCTAAACAGAAGTATCCCTGAACTACAACTGTTTTCCTGCAAGGTGAAGAGTTTGGTGTGTACTTGGGCACCAAGACTGCTATTCTCCCTGGGGAGCTGGGCAAGGGCTTGTTCTCAGGCTCCAGACTCTACTGGGCCTCTTCGTTCCAGTGGGAGTGAGGAGCACTGGCAGGGAGTAGTGTGGTATGATAAAAGCCACAGAAACAAGCAGATTCCTAGAGCATCACAACACCACTTCCCAGTACAAACCAGAAGTGATGTATGATGTCGCTCCTCACCCTAAAAGGCACCCATTGATTGCCAGCGCTATAATGGCAACCCTACCAGGCACACTCAGTTCACCTAAAGGGACAACAAAGTACAACAGATAATGCTAGTGCCCTGTATGACTGGTGCCCACAACCTAGAACATGCTCCGGAATCCTTTTCCACGAAGGGTAGTTCTGTGGAAGATTTTCAGGAAGCAGGGCTTTCTTTGGCAGACAAAAATCAATAGGGAAAGTGATCTTTATTTAAGCAGAGATGTGGAAAACCACTGTTTTAGATAAAGGGCAGTTTGGTGTAGAGGTTAAGAGTGTGGACTCTAATCTGGGAGAACAAAGTTTGATTCCCCACTCCCCTACATGCAGCTGCTGGTGTGACCTTGGGTCAGTCATAGGTTCTTTCAGAGCTGTTCTCTTATGAGCAGTTCTTGACGGAGCTCTCTCAGCCCCACCTACCTCACAAGGTGTCTGTTGTGGGGACGGGAAGGGAAAGGAGACTGTAAACCGTTCTGAGACTGCTTCGAGTAGTGAAGGGCAGGGTATAAATCCAATCTCTTCTTCTTCCTCTTCTTCTAATACCTCATGCTATAGAGCTAATCAGGGCTTTTTTGGTAGAAAAAGCCTGGCATGAACTCATTAGCATAATACGCCACACCCATCATCAGAACTCATTAGCATATTAGGTCACACCCCCATGTTACCAGAAGTGTGGTCATCCGGCCACCTTTTGCTTCTTATTCTGTTTATATTGTTTATTGTCAAAACCCAGGGCTTTTTTTGTAGCAGGAACTCCTTTGCATGTTAGGTCACACGGCCCTAATGTAGCCAATCCTAATGATTTTCTGCTGTTAGATGTGGCCTATTATGCTAATAAGTTCCTACTGGGCGTGGCCAACTTGGGAGCCAGCCAGAACTCCATTCCTGTGTGTTCCAGCCCCAAAATAGCCCTGGAACTAATGCTGCTATGATTTCTTTCCAAGGAAATAAAACTTTGCATTGAGGCTGTTTGTAACTAATTCACAACCCATCAAGTCGTCCTGTGATACTTACAACTGTTTTCCTCTCAGAATAGGTTATATTCTGTCAGTATAAAATATTCTTAAAATTCAAATGCGTAATACTACATAAGATCTACTCAGTATGTACAATTATACCCATCCAATAGAGTCAGCTATCCAGACTGAAAATTGTCTCACTCTCTGATAGTCTCAGACAAGATTATTTTGAACTGATTCATTTTGAGGATCCATTCTTTTTAAATCTGAATCTGTTTTGTTCTTTAATTTTGTAAGCCACCCATTCTAGATAGTCTGGCAGGATAGAAATATAAATAATTGGTTAGGAAAAATAGATGCAAAAATGGTGAGTCAAGAATTAATGTAGAAACAATCTCTGGAATTAACCCTGAGAACATTTTAAATGGATGTGGGACTGTTAGGGCTGCTAAACAACTGGTCAAGATGGCTACTTGAGACAGTTATATCACTGAGGGAGAAAATAGATCACTAATTACAATTCATGTTACCACATTTACTGTTGAATTTATTAAAAAGCAGTTGTGTCTTCACTAGCATTTATTCTAAAAAGAAGACTCAACCAATGATATGGCATTTTTTTGGGAGGCGCTTGAATATAGTCATGTATTTCTTTAGTTAATAAGGATGATTATTACTGAACATACGTCGACTTCAGCCTGGCATATCGAATTCCAAATCAGTAGCTCTTTCAGTTAGAAAAGGTTAGATTAAAATATAATATGCTCTCAGGAACTGAGTTCTCATGAGGAAAGAACCACCAGTAAATTAACTGTTCCCATATGTTTGACTCACTTTGGCCAAATTCAGTCACAAAACCCTGCCAAACCACTTTCTGGCAGAGAACAGGCTAAAGTAGTAGCTTCTACTTTGACTTAAACAAGGGGACTTGAAAGAGAGCTTGAAAATTAATAGAAGAAACTGATTTTAAACCCTACTATTAACGTAACAGTGCTTAACAAAAAAATAATTCTAACAGAGCTAGTAAATATACCTGGCTGGATCTATAAAGCAACTGGATCATCAAAAGAAAATCACTTTCACAAGTGAATAGTGAAAAGCTAGCACAATAAATAGAACAAACTCATACTGCAATATCAGGCATGTTATTTTTCCAAAGTAGATGGGTTTTCTAAAAGAATGTTTATAACGATGTTAGCAGTGCAAACTTTCAGAATTAGACTATAATATCAATTTTCTTGCCATGGTAGATAAAAGTATTTATCTACCTAGATTAAAAACAATCATTGTCACAATCCTGGCCAAGAGATATAAAACCTGAAGCAGAAATTTTAACTCTGTAACGCTACAAAATTGAAAATTTTCAGAAATAAATGGTATTTTGGAGGAACTAAGACCAATGAAGGAATTTTTGGACTGAATTTCCATAGCAGAATTATAAAATATATTTTTATAAACAAGATCAATTTGTAGTCAAGGTTAATTATTCTATATTATTCAAATACAATGTAATAATTTGTAAGATATTTATACACTATAGAAGTGCTCACGATTAAACCTACATAGCTTGCAGCTTATATACATGGATTTCCTTATAAACATGAAGTATACAAATTCAATTATCTAGGAGATTTGTTTTTTTACAGGAGAATCTGCATTCAGTTGGGCCATTCCAGATTTTGCTCGTAATCAGATTCTCTTCTGACATTTTACTTAAAAACTAAACAATTCGTGCTAAAGCGTAAGATCAGAATGAGAGACTTCATTTCATTGCAAAACATACCCACAGTTTAAAGGGGTTAAACAAAAATGCAAACATTTAATGCAACATTAAGCATGTGAAATAAAAACCTGATTGCCTAGGGGAAGCATGCTATGCTGTTACCCTAGTGACAGGTTTAAAAAAAAAGGATTGTAAGCTGAATGGCTGTATGATATGAAATTAAAATGTTTCACATTGAACAATCCAAAATGAATTGGGAAAGGTTAGGAAAGAGGAGGGAGAAATCAATTCTCCAATGGCAGTGGTGAATAGAAGAGAAGTATGAATAGGATTTGCCAGTGGGGTGCAACAGCTGCCAAATATCCTGCAGCCAAAGAACTACAATAATACTGATGAAGTGTGCAAGAGGCAAGAGCTTTTGGAATCACTGCTGAGAAGAGAGGAGTACTCCGACAATAATGATACCATTCTGGCCCGTACAGCAGAATCAAAGGAAAGACGCATCTTCAAAACTGCAATCCCCAACTACTCACATCCTGAACAATCAGGATCCAAGGCCCTGCTGAACTAGTTCCACAAGCCCAAGGGAATTCTTACACTTCTTTCCCCTTCTCCAACTGCAGCCACATGGCAAACCGCTTTTGAAAGGCAAAGGCGTTTCAAAAATACTTTATAGTATGACATTACACAAGGGTCAACAGTATAGACCAAACAAAAAAGGAAGACACTCCATTAGGCATGTGCAAGCCCTTGGGCAAGCCTCAAGTGCCTCTTTAGATCCCGGTCAGATGTGTCACGCATGCTATGGATCAGAAATCGATATGTGCACTTGTTAAAAATACAAATAATCCTGTAAATCAGTTATTACGCACCCATTTTGCTCCCCCCTTCTGTTAGTAAGCACCAAATGACCTACGCAAAAGATCAGCTGCCCTAGGATAACCACCTCTGAACTCATTAGAGGCACAAATGGTAAACGAGAGGCTAAAAACATGTTCTTCTGGCAAAATCCAACTCACCTTTCTCTCCTGTCAAGACGTGATTATGTAAACACTACAGTGGTTAATGCTTGCCATACGAGGGGGGACAGAGCATTCCTCGGTGCATGCTGGTACACACAGAGGCCACTAAACAGTTCAAGGGAATCCACAAAAATATTGGTCTGAAACAGCTCTCCTCTAATCAGACAGGGACTGTTACCTTATAAGAATGGCCGTGTAAATACACTCTCCTGATACTGATATTCACAAGGACCCATACAGAGCCTGTGTCCTGCAATTCACAGGTTCACTATGCAAATCCATGAGCATTTTATTTAAGTATCTCAGCTCACTACAGCAACTTCAACAGATGGACAAGGTCTCTTGTTTCTACTGGTTCCTTCTCATGTGACAGTTTCTTAGCAAATACTACTTCTGAATTTGGGGGGGGGAATTAAAGATGACACAGGGGTTCTGAGCCTTGTAGTAATACTCTACGCAGGAAATTATTTTCATGTCATGAAGCCATCCATCTTTACAGAAATGCTTAACAGTAAAAAAAAAAATCAAATAAATGTGGTTTATATAGTTTTTAGTTGTACAGCATCAGAGTTTAACAGAGGAAACAGTACAGGTAAGAAGAATAACGAACCAGAGAGATACTGGGCACGGGATTGCCGATTTCAAACCTGAAGGCATCTACAGAAGCTTTAAAATATGCACAGAATTGAAAGCTTTGCCAGAGCAGCTTTGAATTTCACTTTGTCAACTTATGGGAACTAACCAGCAGGCTTATATAAGCTTGTACAGTACAGAGGTAATATAAGAGAAGTCCCCACTGGCTCAGTCAGAAATCTATTTAGGCAAGCATGTCCCTTCTTCCACTCCCAATTTTAAAAAAAAAGATTGTGGAGGGCAATACTGGCCCACTTTACAGAGCTGTTTTAAGAATTACTGAGATAATGGCTGAGTTCAGACTGGCAATTTGTCCCGGGAAGAGACCCGGGCCGACAACGATTCAATACCAGAGTAAATGGGACGTTCACACAGGCACATCTGCCTGGCGTCCCCCACCCGTAGCCTACCGGTGCTGTTGCGCTTCATTGCCGGATTAAAAAAACATCTGATAAAAGCCGTCGCAAATCCGAAAGCCCGCATGTGTTGCGCGTTTTTCCGCTTCCGGGGAGTCTGAATGCGCAGCCGAAAAGCCGGGAACAACCCGCATTGGGCAGGAGGCAGCAGCGGTGTGATTGGCTGTGCTCCGCTCCACTGCCCAATGCGCACATACACCCACAGCTGAATTAATGGGGAAATGGCGAATATAGCACGCCTCAGGCGTGGCAGTCTGAATGCTCCCGCGCGCCTCCGTCCCGTATCTTCCGGCAGAGGCCCCCGCAGTGTGAACGGGAAAACCCGGTATAGTTTAATCCGGGTTTTTTTTGCTGCGACTGGCTACCAGAGCAGACTGCCAGTCTGTACTCAGCCAATGTATGTGAAGCAGTAGATAAATGCATTATATAATTAAAGTAGCACAAGTATGATGATGAAAAAGGATTTTCTTGCAATTTTGCATCATTTACTGTTGGCATAATTTAGAGTCCACAATTCCATGCAGCCCTGCCCTTTTTTATATATGTATTCTACTAGAACTGAAAGACCTTTTCACATTACCTTTCTAAGCCAGATGTTATTTGTTGTTGGCCCAATTTCAAATAAAGCGATACAGAGACGGGGGTTTCATACAGCAAATTTTCTTCTTTTAATAAGTCGTCTCTGTAATGCTATGGTTATTTCAAACAGTGCCACTTCCCCCGTCCCTTTTTTTGCTGTGCAATCTTCCTAGGACTTTTTTTAAAACATTCTAAGTTAAGCGCTATATCTCTAAACCAATATAGCACTTCAGTGCTATAGTGGCACCATTTAGATGACTTGACTCCATTGACTCAATGGAGTCAAGGCATCTCAATGGTGCCGCTTTAGCACTGAAGTACTATATTGGTTTAGTGCTTTAGCACTCAACTTAGAACGTTAAAAAAAAGTCCCAGAAAGATTGCACAGCAAAAAAGGGTGGGGGGAAGCAGCAGTGTAGGAAGCACTATGGACATTTTAAACAGCACACCACAGCGATTCAGAAGTGCAGTGAAGGGGTAGAAAATGGAAGAAAGCAGTTTCCCTCAAAAGCAGCTAAACCACACTTTGCTAACACAACGCAAACGGGTTTGTATGAACAGGTAAATAAATTCCACTAACAGCCGGTTACTAAAATGGGTCTGTCTGAAAGGACAGAAAAAATCCATTAGCAACCAGTTACTAAAATGGAATACAAAGACAGTTTGAAAAGGGCTATTGTTACAACATTCTTGACCTTTCCTTTCCTGACACCTTTGATATTTGCCACAATCACCATTCATTAAAATTCACCTGAAAGCGTAATCATTTCAGCTAAATAACTTGGTAAAATTGATTCCCGTGACAATTAATGATCAATCCAAAAAAACCTTTTGATCAACTCCTTCATGTGTCATGGATTCAAAAGAGATAAATTTCATAGATTGATTGCATTCTATCCCACCCTTCCTCCAAAGAGCTCAGGGTGATATTCAAGAAATTAGGAAAATAAATTTAGCTGCCAATGCAAGCAACACAACGTTCTCCTGACGTAAGTTAGGCTCAGAGAGATTGACTGGCTCAACATTACCCAGTGAGCTTCAAGGGAGAAGAATTTAAGCCCAGGATCCCCTAATCCTACAGCATACTGGCTCTTTACCTTTCAGAGAAGACAATGAGGTAATAATTTCCAATATAATAGGTGTTTTAAAATACCTTTAGATTTAATTTATGTTTTAGGTTTTTTCCCATTTATTGCATTCCCTCTTTGATGTTTTGGTGCAGTTTATGAACCCCAAAGAACCTGCAGATGGAGCACTTTAAGACAGATAGGCATCTACTAGCTCTGTTTCACAGTCTGAGAAAGTATGCAACAGCCTGGTTGCAAAGTTGATGTAGTATTATGTAGGAGGAACAAATGTAACATAGACAATATCTCCAAACCAGCAGTTCCTTTGTCTTATCCATACCACCGCAGAGAAAATGTCTGCTGCTTCCTAGGAAAACAATATGTCCTTATTTTAATGCAAAAGCCAACCTTTTCCCACATGTTCTACCATGGGGTAAGAGAGGCAAGCAGCGAACGACAAATTTTTCCAAGCCATGAATGATGACAGGCCAAAACCAATAGAGATATTAGGAAAATAAATTTAGTAGCCAACACAAGCAACACATAGGAAGTGCTGTAGGCAATTGGGTTGAGAAGTGTAAACATTACATTAGTAGACCCATGAGAGAGCATGATACAGCCACACCTGGAGCATTACTCCCTTATTCCCCTGCCCAAACTACTAATGAAAATAAGACTACAGCCAATACATCAGCTGAACATCAGTTTTGGTTTGCAATGGCCTCTGCTACATCAAACAAGCTGGACTCACTTAAGCTAAAATGTTTCCACTGGAAACTGGATTGTATTCCATCATGACAACCTTAGGATCTTTTTTTTTAAAAAAAATTGGATAATGTAAAACTGATCTGCAGCAATGGGTGGTACCCACTTGACAGCAAGCCAGCCTACTGAATAAATAGGGGAAATTCTCAGTAAAATAGGTTAAAACACCAAACAATAAAAAACAATCATCCACCATTCACAGCTACTTCCTGTAGGAAATCTTTGTGCCTGTTATCTGAAAAGCACATTAGCAATTTGACCCTTGTGATATTGACCATTTAGATAATTAGCTTGGAGGAAAAAAGAATGTTGCAATTTCCCCTAAGAAAGCTGTTAGAAAAACTACCAGGAAAATAGATCACACTTTTTAAAAAAAAATAACGTTACACTCCATAGGGGAAAGCATAAATGCACTCTACACTTACATAGTAACAGCATAATCCGCCTCACAATATATTATTACATAATACTCCCTCTAAGCTATGGAATCTTGTGAGCAAAAATTCTACTTTGTGAGTACTGGCATTAAAGCTGTGAGTGAGTGATTTAGCTACTGCATAAATTAATTTGCTCAGGAGCCATCCTTCCTGAGCTAAGACAAAAATCTGTGAGCCGGAGGCTAAAAAATTGTGAGCTAGCTCACACTAACTCAGCTTAGAGGGAACACTAGTCACAAGTACAAATGTATCTTTAAAAAAAAGTTTGGCAGAGGCAGATCTTAATTCACTGAAGATCAAAACATATACATGGTTCCACAAAGTGATTAATCTTTGATCAATTTGGGTGGCAGTCACACATGCGAGATAATGCGGGGGTGGGAAGTGAGGCTATTTGCTCACACAGTACCTGGGAGCTGCGGAGGCATGATCAGACACAAACCGCAGGTGAATTTGGTTTGGGTTTTTTTGCCACATGCTTCTGATGCGCTTCAACAGGGGATCGATGATCTGCATCTCTGCACTGAGTGCTCCCTATGCAGTGTGTGATGATGCACATACTGAAATGGGGGGAAAACAACGGCATGGAGTCAGGATGGCCCGATCAGACCATCCATACACCATGAGAGAGTGCTGGCGCGATCACAGAGGGGAAAGTCCGTTTCTGGCCCGTAGCGAACCCATTTGCTACCAGACTTTCCCTAGTGTTTTTTTACTTTGCTTCTGCAGCGGAGCAAAACGGGTTGCCCACGGGTGCAGGACGCTTCCCAGATGTTTGCATCTGATTGCGCCCTTAAAACCTGCCCGGCATTCGCGCCTATGGCGAGGCTAATTCTGCGTGTGATCGCAGCTTTAAAGAGGTACTCCAATTAACCACACAGCAGATGGCCCATTGTAGTCAGATCCTGGAAGTTAAGCAGGGTCAGCCATGGTTAGTACTTGGATGGGAAACCACCATGAATCCCAGGGTTGCTACTGAGTTGCTAGCAGTGGCAAGCCACCCCTAAACATCTATTGCCTTGAAAATTTTGCGGGGTTGCCTTAAGTCAGCTATGACTTAATGGTACTTTTCACTACTAGATTTTAATTATTTTTTAACACAAAAAGTTATAAAATATGCAGATGGAAGGTTTCTCTCCTCTCACACAAGGAATGCCTCTTCTAAAACGGTGCCTCTAAAACATGGTTTTCCTTCAGACTTGTTTATTCTCAGGCAAATTTGTATAGATTTAACCAAGTAGAAATTATGTGTGCAAGATTTCTTCAATCAACTAACAAATGGATATGTAGAAAAGTGGGAGCCATTTTTAAGTCTAAGGTGGCAGCATGGGACCCACTAAGTCATACACTTATGACAGGAAGTCACGCAATATCAGAGTCAGGTGTCAGGAAGAAGGGGAGCCAGTGTTCTGACCTTGTCAGTGTCAAGGTAGGACCATGGGCAATAGACCAAGAGAGTCTGGGTCAGAAAACACAAGCTGAGCCACCAGCATATGTAATTATTGAAAATAACAAGCCTTGAGGTCATCTGCTCCATTGCTCAGTGACAAGCCTCACCATAACTGAGGTTGGTTGTTGTCCCTTGGAGTATGTGTACCAAGAAAATCAGGAGGCACAGCACTAGTAGCAAATCTTTTCAGAAATCAGCATGCAAAAAAAAAAAACCACCTTGGAAGCTCTATAGAAGTTTGCTATCCAACAAGTGATACTCTGTGAGGGTTCTGGTCCATGGGTTGAAGACAACTACACTGCTGTATGATAACATCTAAATAGGACAGCTGTGGTTACATTTTCTTATACCACAATCTGGGTATTTGGGACAATATGAATTTCTAAGGTTTTTTAAATACCTGTATCTACCCTACCAAAGAAATATTGGTAATCTTTAAGGTGCTACTGGACTCTAACTCTTTTCTTCTGCTCCAGACAGACTAACATGGCTAGCCACCTTGAAGTATTTATTAGAAGCCCTTTTCATAAAAGACAGCTTATAAGTAACTTAAAAACGAGTTAGTCATCATGACCACTGAAGCCAGGCCAAAAGCTAACAGGCTTAAATAGAACACAGAAAGATTTGGGCTGATTAGCAGCAATTATTTTATAACTATAAAAGCTGGCTGAAAATAGAATGAAATTACAAAAGGAGGGAACAGAGAGCACTGTCATTAGAACTCTTTAACAGTTTCACTACTCAGATGTGGGGAGGTGTGTTTTTTTTTCTTTTTGGCACACAGGAGTCAAAATGACAATCCTGACAATCCTAAGGTTTTGTCCTGCTAGTCTGCTTTCATTAGGAAACACTACAGCTGTTAGCAGCAGAAAGTAACAGAGCCTATTCAACAAAAATTAAGTCAGTGGTTCTAATTCACCACCCTGTAAATGCTTGTATTTGGTCACTAGACAAGGCTATGAACCAAGAGCTCTCCCAGACTGGACAATAAAGAACTTTATACCATTGGCATACAAAATACCTTTACTGCCTTGATCCTCCCTCTTTGTGGGGCAATGCCGTGCTTTGCTCAGAACTGAAGCTGCAACGCCCAGCTTAAAGAGAAAGCTGAAGGTCAGAGACACAGCACAGTTCATGATTTCTGACACAACTTCAGGGAGATAAAGTAACCCAAATAGAGACTTAAATCACCTCTTCATGGTGCCCAACAAAGGGTAAAACAAAGGTTTCCTCTCCCCTTTTGCCTCTGACACTCCTACATGTAGAGAGGTCATGCTCTCTGTCCATTTGCTCTGTGCCATGGGGAACATAATAGGGACCAAATAGTGATGAGGTGCTTTATTTTCCAACATCCCCTAGAGAGTCTGCCTCATAAAATGTTGTGTATTTCAGAGTCCTGCATACTTGTTGATAGTCATGTCTGACAAGTGCACAGTGATGTTTGTCACAGCAAATGCTTTTTTTCTTAAACGATAAAAAGCATTCTTGAAACTTTTCCTTTTCAGCCTGTTTTGTGACACCATAATTAAGGGGCCCCGGGGTATGGCCTGAAGGCTCATGATGGTAAACCCCTTGCAGAAGCTGAGCGTGTTTGTGTCTACTCAGTGCCTTCATGGGAGCCTGCCTGGGATCTCTGTGTACACGGTCTTGGTGGGAGAGGAGGGATATAAAAGTAATCAAGTTAATTGAAAGTTTTAAAATCCTGTACAATTCCTTCTGCTCTGGATACTTTTGCGCCCAAATATGATAGTACAGTCATATCAATCTGACTCAGGGGAAAAATAAATCAAAACTTTAAATTTCAGACTGCTAAAACTAAGCCTCAACATCCCAAGGGTTCACATGCCATCTTTTTTCAGAGCTTCTGCAATACGTCAGCACACTGCACCGAACAAAGTTCTGAAATGTTTCAGTTTAAAAGAGCAGTGTTTTATACCTGGGGAAAACTGATCCTCAAATAAACCGAGAAAGGAATTTGCAATTTAGTAAAGGTTTATTAGGTTAGGAACCTAAACATAATTTCTCCTCTCCTATAAAAGTATTTTTGAATCCAGAAATCCTGAAAAATAGTACTAAATAATTACCATTCAAGTTACACTGAAGAACAAATATTATGCATAGCAAAGTAGAATTCTAACAGTGCAATCCTGTGTGGCGTTACACTCTTTTAAGTTCATTGACTTCAATAGACTTAGAAGGGTCTAGCTCTGTTTAGGACTGCACTGACAATCAGGAAACATTTAAAGGTCAAATATGGTTTACATCTCCAAATTTCAAAGGACACACACCGGCATACTTGACCTCAAACCACTGTTCCTATGAGACCACTGTTCCTTCCTAGATGGCTTACATCCAAGAATACGCCTGTTAATTTTTTCCCATCTAAGTGGTACATTAAACAAATAAGTTTACACTGTGAATGTACCCTATGATATTCTGAAGATTTAATTTTGCCACGAGTGTCAGAATCCAAAGAACTGCTTTAGGCATGTTCCAGTGAAATTTGTGACTTTTTTTTTGCAACACAGCAGAAGATTTCCCTAATAAATCATGAATCTGAATTT
Organism: Gekko gecko; assembly: GCA_029375565.1. Taxonomy (NCBI): domain Eukaryota; kingdom Metazoa; phylum Chordata; class Lepidosauria; order Squamata; family Gekkonidae; genus Gekko; species Gekko gecko. The sequence continues at coordinate 185,923,312 of JAPDNY010000004.1, read as the reverse complement.
CAGGTACAGTATGACACATAGTAGTGGGGAGGGACTGCTATTTGAAACAACATATTTGTTGGATAAGCATGAGCTAGATGAGTGGCATCCTAAGGATCCTCACTTGTGTCTTTTTTATAGGGTAAGTCACTTTGAGCACAGGTTATTCACCCATTCAAAGGAATTTGGGAATTGGTGATGCTGAGTTTGTAGCAATTTAAAAAAAGTCTACCTCTTCAGAGCACTATAGACAAATGCACGTTATATTAAGAAGTCTGCCAATTCTCAAGAGGGCTTCTGATACATATGTAAAGATGCCATTAATTAAGGAATTCAAAACATGTAATTTTCTAACAAGCTTACCTTGGGGTCCCTAGAAATCTCTGTGCTCTAAGTTGTTCGGCCACATACAAAGACGCTGCTGTTACTAAGACCTCTCTTTTTTCAGAATCTGTCAACTGGTGTCCTGGATTTAAAAAAAAAAATGTTGTTTATTCACTATTTTCTCGCTCCTATTACCTCCTGTTGCCCAATCTCTCCACTCCTCCTAGCCAAATTAATATTTAAAATCCCACCAGAAACACAATCAGTAGCTCATCCAGATTATAGAACACTCTGCAATGTAGCTCACATAATGGAATTTCGGAATCTGAAATTCAGGAATGATTTTATACTTTCAGCTAACGCTGTCCGTTTTCACTAAAAATAATCCAAAAATGGAACAAATGAAATGAAACCACAGTATCATATGACATACTGTGACTCATTCTGGTAGCAAATTCTTGTGGGCATTTGGATTCGCTCGAACAGCATGTGTCTCAGTTCTTCATTTCCTAAAGCAAGGGTGGCCAACTTGTTCACAGTGGGAGACCATATGTCCAAGCAGTTGTTCAGGACCCAATCCAGAGGACTGGTGAAGGGAGACACATAAAGAGGCTCACGTACTGTCACAAAAAAAATCCGGAGTGCATTGTTACCTTTTGTGCAGAGGGGTGCCAGCTAGGTCAAAAGTCGCATCCAAACCTCTCCTGTGTTGTTTTGGGGATAGACAACATACAACTCTATGCAAACTCATGCCAGAAGTGGTAATGCTCAAGCAAAAAAGCCTTTGAAACCTATATTGTGCTGGCAAATTGCTAGTCTTTTGCCCTGCCTTGGAGGAAGCCGCAGGGAGCAAGAAAAGTCGTCTCAATATTTGTATATACATATCAACTTTCCTCCCTAATTGGGGACCCAAAGCGGCATTTCACACCATTCCTCCGTCCTCCACTAAATGCTCACAACAACCACCTTGTGAGGGTAGGTTAGGCTGAGAGATTGTGGGAGGTCCAAGGTCACCTGGGCAGGCTTCCATGGCTGAGCAGGGGATTTGAGCCTCGTCATCCCAGGTCCTAGTCCAATACTCTAAGCACTACTGTCTGTAGGCTGCCAGTTGGCCATACTTCTCCTGAAAGATACACTATTTCTGTAGTAGTGGTAAGATCAACCAGCTCTAGAAGAAAAGTCTACAGTAGAAGAAGAGATTGGATTTATACCCCGCCCTTCACTTGGAGTCTCCGAGCGGCTTACAAACTCCTTTCCCTTCCCCTTCCCACAACAGACACCCGGTGAGGTAGGTGGGCTGAGAGAGCTCTGACAGAAACTGCTCTTTTTCGAGAATAGCTGTGCCAGAGCTTGTGACTGACCCAAGGTCACATCAGCAGGTGCAAGTGGAAGAGTGGGGAATCAAACCCAGTTCTCCCAGATTAGAGTCTGCACACTTAACCACTATACCAAACTGGCTCTCTAGTTTATCTGTTCTCCTGTCAAGCCAAGAACAATACGATTAATGATATCTTGCTTGGCATTCTAGAAAGGAAAGCAGTGAAGGCAAAACCTTCTAACCATCACCCATTTCAAGAAGACTGTGAGACTAGGATCTTACTACTCAGTTCAGGAAGTACTGTAATTTAGGAACATGGATGCCTTCAGAAAGCCCATCACTAAAGTATGTAAAGCACAAAAAAGAGAATGCCTTTTTCAAAAAGCTGCTTTGTGTTGATGAAAGCTGACACGTGAGGAACATATACACTAGAAAATTAGCCTGAACATGTGTCAAGTACTCCACTCCAAGTAAAAATTTAATTAAAAGTTGCCAGCTGAGGTTAATAGGAAATCTGTCAGGATATTTCTTAGAATGAAGTTGTTAAAAATGTTTATTTTATTGATCCCTGAATTAAAAAATCTTATTCTTCTCTAACACATGGGTACTTTGTCTTAATCAAGCCCATTAGTAAAATTATCATTTTCAGACATCCTGTTTTGGAGAACGAAAGGAATGGCTGATCTTAGAGTTCTTTTAAGTTGATTTTATTTTTTTCAAGGAAAATAGTCTCAGAAATTGACAGCACAGTTCCACTTATTTAAATAGGATTTTACTTGCATAGAACTTGTACAGTACAGAGCCTTGGCTATTCCTATTCTCTTCCCTGTTCCCATCCACATTCTTGATATAAATTTAAGGATCTCAGGGCCAGTTCATGCAGTCTTTTCTCCACATGAGCCATCACTGTATGTACAACTGCACAAAGAAAAACCTTGCAGACTGGAAACACAGTCAGGCAGACAATGATTCCCACATTAACAATGGCAAGAACATTAGAGCCATGATTATAGAAATCATAGCTGCAGTTTATCATCAAATGGTTGCCACAGTGCTCCCTCTAAGCTATGGTGTCCTGTGAGCAAAAATTCTGCTTTGAGAACTACTGGCATTAAAGTTGTGAGCGAGGGATTTGGCTACTCAGCTTAGAGGGAAAGCTGGCCAAAATACTGTTTCCATGTGATTTGGTGATGAAAATAATTTTAAACTTGCAAGCAAAACTTATATTATTATATAAACAATTCAGATTTACACTCTTTTTGAAACAAAAGTTTTTAGCCCTTTTCGACTTTTCTAAAGATGTTCTGAAATGATAAACATTTCATTAAAATGTTATTAAATTTTTGTCCAACCATTAGTCTAACTATTAAATATTGACAATTATATTATACCCTCATTATTAAGTTGATTGCATCTCTTTCCATTTTCCTCTATATAAAATTTCTAAGGTTATTATTGGGATCAATCTTTTTTGTAAATTATTACTCAGGAGTCAATTGTTATTTCTTTTTTATTATCATCATTGCTGTTTCTTTAGTTGAGTGAATTTTTTCTTGTGTTTTGATTTGATCTGCTGTTTTAAAACTGTGATTAAATTGATTAATCACAACAATTGTTTAAAAATAATGACTTCTAAATTTGTTTTATAAAATCTAGCAAGTTCCCAAAATCATATCAGCAAAGCATAGATTTGGGTCACTCAACACCTTACTAAATTTCAGCCGTAAACTATTATCTGATCTGATCATACTATATAAGAGTTAAAGAACAGTATAGTGTACATATATGAAAGAAACAGAACAATATTAAGAGAAGAAACAATGATAATATGTTCAAGAAGTTCAAAAATCACCATAATTTATTATTCTGTTGCAAGACATTTGATTCATTATACTGTGGAAAGGTAAAGCTAATAAACACATGAAAAACCTATGAAGTTAGCTAATTAATGCTGTCAAGCTACACTAAGAATTGCCACTTTCATTTCAAAATCTGACACAATCGTACCACAGATTCAAAGCAATCTCTACAATTTATGCCTTGGATCCACTAGCATACACAATTATTCTAATTAAACTGTAAATAAAAAGTTAGGAGCGTTCTTTTGGTTATCAGCACCTCTCTATCTACTAAATAGTAGCTCAATTTTCAATTTTGCAGACTTGCTGTAAGGGAGAAAAGACTTCAGCAATGTATCGCTGGACTTCATGCAAATGAGAAACATTTCTCCACAGGAGAGCTGATTGTTACAATATACAGTAGACCGTCACCATTTGTGGATTTATAACTCACATTTTCACTTATTCACAAAGTCTGATCATGCAATGAGGTCTCTGGCCTGTTTTTACCTTTACTGTGCCATCATCATAATCATCACATAGTTGATAAATTTAGTGGGGGGAAATGGCTGCTTTGCTACTTGGAAGCAGAAGAACCCTTGCCTCCCTGTATTTGTAGATTTCGCAGTTTACACAATTGTATTAGGAATGGATCCCCCATGAATGATAATGGTCTTCCCATCAGTCTTTGGTAGTTTATGATGAGTTGTACCAACAGCTGCACCAATGCAGCATCACAAGCCATGAGATTTATTATTTATTTGTTTACTTCATTTATGCCCCAGGTTTCTCCAAGTGGCTTGCACAGTTCTCCCCTCCTCCACTTTATCCTTACAACAACCCTGTGAGGTAGGTTAGGCTGAGAGTGTATGACTAGCTCAAGGTCACCCAGCAAACTTCCATATGCAGAAGTGGGGATTAAAACCCGGGACTCAGAGATCCTAGTCTGACACTCTAACCACTACATCATGTTAGTTAGACAAGCCTTTGGGGGAAGTTACAGAAGCCTAATAAGTAGATGCATCAATTTAAGCATTTAGAATTAAAACTGCCAGACACATATTGCCTTAATTCCTGCTACCAAAACATCAGTTTCTCTCCAGAGTTTGACTGCTCGCTCTAACAATTAAGAACCAACTTGCATTATAGCTGTTCTTAAAACTGGGAATAATCATTATTTCAGCTTTATAATACATTTTTAAAGATAAAATATTGTGGGCTGAGATTAAAAATTTGAGAAATAATTTGAAAACTATTTCAGTAGCACATAGAAATAAAAATCTTATACACATTTTGAATCAGAAATAACATTTCCATTGAGGACTAACCTTTAAAGCCATCTGGATACACGTCTGGCAGAAACTTAGTAGTGATATCTCCCTGGATAAAGCGTGGATGGATTATCACTTCCCGTAGTAAGGCGATATTATGGGTCACACCTAAAAGTAAAGAATGTTTTAAGTCATGTTACACTATTGAGTCCTGGAAGAGACAAGGAAACCCAGAACACAATGGACCTGTTAGGCAGATACCTTTAGAGGGACTGGTGCTTGAGGGTGGGGGTGGGGGGCTAGAAGCACTCAAGTACAGAAAGATCCAGATGTGAAACATCTGAATAAATGATATTTTATAGCACTACACAATCATTCATTCTGAAAACTAGTTCAACATAATCAAACAAGAGAAGCCTCAAGTGAGGCATACATAGTCAAGCTTCACAACACTAACTAGACAATGTTTTATTGTAACAGAGACAATATCAATGGAAAATGCCATGGGACAGAGGAACATTTTAAAAGTCAAAACTGACACTCTCTTTTTCTATTCGTTCACTTCAGAACTAAACACAATCTTTCTGCATGTATGTTGAAACAATTCAAAGACTACATTTTCCACTGCAGTGGAAATATTTTAGCTATTTTATTTAGCCAGTACCAAGCCCCTCTTAATGTAAAGAGCCAGTCTAGGTTTCACTGATTAAAGACAACTTCTTAGATCAGCTCTTTGTCTGGGATTCCAGATGCTCTGGGAAGAAGCAAATGAGTGCCAGAAAATACACTGGTGGGAGCCGCAGTACCCACCATGTTGGGGATCACTGCTGGGGGGGGATTAACCAAGCATAATCCACATTTAGTAAAACAAAGAAACTCAGAGGCACATTTAAGGATAAGGAAACAATATTTTAAAGTTTTGTCTTGCGAACAAGAAAAGCCACACACACAAAAAAAGTAGCATAATTAGTGCAAATTTACTTACATACACAAACACACACACACCTGAGTACAAATAACAGTAAACTTTCGGGCCTTTCAGGCATAATGAAAACCATAGACAAGGGTCTTTGGCAGACTCACCAGGGATGCTGAGAAATATAACTTTATAAATTAAACAAATGAAAATAAACTACCATCACCATCACCCCAAATGGCTTGATGAGAACTTAAAAAAAGACTCCAGAAGGGGCCAAATGTTCAGAACAGTAGCATGCCACTTAAAGGGAAAAGGGGTAATAAAAGGATAGAGGCATGTGGTGGAGGGTTCCAAATAATTCATCCCCCCCACACATACACACACCCCTGCAGTTTCTCAAGGGCTTGCAATATTACAAAATGAAATATTACAAAATGAAAAACCTGATGAAACAATTTGCTCTCTCAAATTGCTATGCCAGGGATTCCCAATATGGTGCTTTTGGGCATCATGGTGCCTGCTGAGACCTCTCCTGCTACCATCAAGTGTTTTTAGAAAAGGGGGTGTACATGGGGCTTTTGCCCAAGGCTTCTGATTGGTCACTGAAGATCTGCTTGGCTGTGCAGACTTTTTTTTTAAAAAAAATGTTGCTTCGGCTGCAGCTGCCACCACAGCCCAAGGATCTTCACATGTGACACTGTGGCACTCATTTTGTGGCTGGCTGTACCTCCTGCAGCAGCCATGTTGTGGCTGTACCCACCACACTGTGTCAGAATTCCAAAGGTGCCTACAGGCTCAAAAAGGTTGGGGACTCCTGTGCTATGCAGCCCCTAACGAGGTGACAGTTGATCAGTTGACACTGATCTGTTTATGTTTACTGAACTGCCCTCAAGAGCCAAAATCAAGTATTATTTTAATTCAGTCCAAACTATGTGCAAAACTTCTGCAGTCAGAGACTCCTGCAATCCTGTCAGCCTTTGCACAGTTCAAAGAGAAGAAGGAGCACATGGTATTCAGAGAGCAGTATCAAGAAAACATTTTGGGTATGTAAATTAGCACTCTAAGCCCTGTATTTTTCCCACTGCTGCAAGGACTTACAAGACTATCTTGAGCTATCTCTAAAATAAAAAAGGCAACATAACTTTTTAAGCATATTAATAACTGTAGTTCTACAGCCTCAGTGACAAGACTTCTAGTACCCCAAGGCTTAAAAAATTTCAAAGTATGATTTGCAGTTTACCGTGACCTCAGTGAAAGTTCACAAGGTATCCCCCATGTGTGTGAATAACTATGAGGCTACAGAAATCTGGACCCCTAGAGGAGTTTACTCCTGGCAACCTGCTGCTTCCAAAACACCGGCCAGACATTAACCCCACATTCTCACAGGATCAAACAGAGGCCAGCCTGCTTGCACACTGAACTATATATTACATCCATCTCACAATGATATTTCCTTCTGCACGAACTTTAAAAAAAAATCACACTTTGTAATCCAAGCAACCGAGACTGAAGCCACAAAACCTGGAGAATAATCACCTCTGGTTTGGTTTGGTTTATTCATGATGGGGGGGGGGAGTTGGTTAACAGAAAACAGGAATAACGTTGTGGCTCTGTTGTTCTAAGTACCAGAAGAAACATAATGTTAAGGTCAAACATGATAAGCAAACATTTTATTCTACTGTGCTGAGCTGAACGGAAAATAAAAATAAAATGAAACAGCGTCTTTTAAAAAATATTTAGCCAATATTGCATCTAATTCTATGGTCATTAGAGAAGTCTTTGGATCAACGCCTCAAACTTCTGGAGATTTTTTTTAAAATGTAGTCGTTTTCTAAAGGTTTCTAAAACATTACTACCACCACCACCACCACAATCAACAGCAACTTTTGCACCCTGCCCTTCCTCAAAAGGAGCTCAACACTTCTGTAAGGTAGGTTAGGGTGAGGCAGTGACTGGGATTTTCCTATTTTATCCTTACAACACTTCTGTGAGGTAGGTTAGGCTGAGGCAGTGACCAGCCCAAGGCCACCCAGCAAGATTGAAGCCTAAGCAGAGACTGAAACACAGGTCTGGTCAGAAATCTAAGACACTACTCACGCTAACACAACTTCTCCACTGAGATTCCTGTGGTGAGTAAATCTCTTCCAAGTAACCAGGCAGGAAAACGTTTCAGTTTACAAAGCAAGTTGGACGCACACACCCCAAACAAACTGCCTACATTTTGAGGGCTTTCAAGGAATCACTAGAAGAGGAGATAAACAGTTGAGAGATTTCCTTTCCCACTATAGTGTGTGATCTCCAGGTCTAAATGAGTAGCTTCCTATAGCTCTGAACCACAGTATCCTAGCACAACATCACAATTACTATAGCCCAGGACTATGGAGTTCCTTTTCTACCCCCAATATGAGAAGTATAATGCACAGAGTGGAGGCTGGTATATGAGAGTAAATGGGGCTATGTTCTCCCCACCAAATTCCCTCCTGCCCACCTCCTTACTGTCCTCACCAAAGAATCTAGGAGATGACACAATGTCAGCTGTGTAATCAAGCAGTCAGTCTCCATCTCCTCTTTGTTAGATGACCACTGCAGGCAAATAAGTTCCTCCCAACAAATGTTCCCCCCAACCAGGCCCATCTAAATCATGACACTAGTTCATTGGGCAGGAATAGCTGTTATTACAGCTCCCACTGACTGGTTAGTGGATCTGTAAAAATCCAAAGACCAGGTCAGTCAATCTTTCTTCTTTTCCCACAGAGGAGAGAGGATAAGGGGGGGGAATGACCAGTTGGGTAATTTTGCTCTGATGGAGAAATCTGATGGCTATCAAGGCCCTAATGAACTAGAGTATTGTCGGTTTAAAGCCTCAGTCCCTCCTTACCCAGAGTCAAAATCAGGCCTATAAAATAGTATGACTCGAGAGTGATGGTTATTTTTTTTTTACACATGCCCCTTGCAGTCAGGATATTTAGCCCTGCCCCTTCACAATCAGCAGGAGGTAGCTATTTTATGTTACTAAGAAGGGAAAGCCAGGCAAAGAGGACTCACATAGGCATTTGCCTCACAATGAAATACTGCTGCGGCACAATGAAGAGATAAGTTTCTCTCAGTGTGAGGGGATAAAATACTGCCCTTCAGCCTTTTCTCCAACTCTCAGAAGTTTATGAAAAAGTGTGGTAGAAGGTAACCTCCAGTAATTTATAGGTTTACTAGACTGTCCTGTTTAGTGGACAACCTCCCATTCACACTGGCTCTCCCCTGCTCTCGTAGCACAAGAAAACGGGAGTGGGATGTCACTTTCATCACGTTCCTCACGGTGACCATCACTTTCAGTCACCATGTGATTTCCCCAGTATCTATGGTCTTTACCATATAGATAAAATTCCGAGAGGCCCAGTGATGTGATTTCTGGGTGACCTGGAATAAATGTCACCACATCAACAATGCCTTCCCCAGGCTGACTACCTTATTAACTCGGTTGTTACAACAGAATATCGACTGAAATGAAAAAGCTGTAACTTCTCGTCCCTGATATACACTTCTTTGCCCAAAGAAAACCAAACTTTCTGTGTCCTTTTTTCATATGTGGTGGACATGTGACAGAGTTAAAAAATATTAGTCTTGGATCATGAATTGTTACAAAAAATGTTAAAATGTAATATACCTTATGTACCAGAGTTGTTTTTATTGAATATATTACCAGAAAATTGTAAAAAGAAAGATTCTTATCTTATTATACATGTAGTGACAGCTGCAAGGAATATTATATGCCAAATACTGGAGGAAAACTGAGGTACCTTCAAAAGAAGAAATTATGAATAAAATACTTGAAACTGCAGAGATGGACAAATGAACTTTAATTTTGAAAGGTCAAAATGAAGAAAATTTTGAGAATACATGGTCAAGATTTTACAAATGGATGGAAGAGACTAACAAATAAATCATATGGTCATACAACCGAAGTACAAGGAAATATGAACTATAATGCTCTCTTTAGTTACAAAGATATATTTTAAAATACAAGTTGGAAAAAAATAAAAATACAACTTGTTAATGTATGAGATAACTTAACAGACAAAACAGTGATGTAAATGGAATCCCCCTTTTTGTTGTATGTATGTTTGTTTTTTCTTTGTTTGTCTTATATACAAACTAAAACTGTTATAAAAAAAAAAAGAAAACCAAACCTTCTTCAGTCTGCAATTTTATACACACACTTGAAAATGAATCCTATTAAATACAGGACTTAATTTTGATTAAACTTGCACAGAATTGTACAATGAGTAATAATTTAAAGGCAATGCACATGTTCTTAATAATTTTGTTTCCAGAACTTTTGAAAAATGGTATCTCCTGAGAGCAAAGGTACAGAGGTTCCTAAAAGTCTCTTTTCCAAAACCAGCAATGCTTAATCCAATTTGGGCTGGTTGTATGTAGTTAGCTACTCAGTGACATGAGAATGTCTTTGAATTCTATGTGTAGCCAAAGGCCTCCTTCCTTTGGGTTACTTTACAGCATGGATAAAAAGTCCTTGAACCAGGGCTCATTTCCTGCAGGAGTGCACAGGAGCGGAGCTCTGGCAGTAAGGAGCCCAGGGGGTGGGCACGTGCAGCAAGCCCTGCCCCTGCTCCCCCCCTTGCCTTTCCGACCCACTGGCTGACCCAGCAGAGTCCTGCCATGAACTGGCCCTCGAGCTGCTCTATCACTGCCTGGGCCCAGGCACCTTTAAGACCAAGGTTTATTCAGGTACAAGGTCTCCCTCCTCTGTGAGGGCAGATCTGTGCGCTCCCCCCCCCAATAGCTAGCAATCCAAAACAATCCAGTGGAGCCTGAGCGGTGTGTGTTGCCTTCTGTCACACTTCCAGTGATGTCAGGGGGTGTGGCATATGCAAATAAGTTATGCTAATGAGGTATGCTAATGAACTCCTGCACCTCTTTTTCTACAAAATGACCCCTGCCTTGAACTAGGATTTTCAAGAGTTCTGGATCATACTGAGACTTGCAGTGCTCATATTCTTTATCTCATAAATGTTACTTTCTGAGTAGTGGGCTTTAAGAACGGGGAGCATGTGGCAGGATTTTTGTGCTTTACTGGATAGTCCTACTAAGATTGCAAACATAGTAGTAAAACTAGAGGTTGTATTAAGTTGACGCCTGCAAAGGGATTGCAGAGTCCTTTTTGTATAATGATTACCTTCTTCCACAGTGTTGTAAGGAATGAAGATGGAGACAAAAATATAATGTTGGCTCTACTGCACAAGCCCCAATGGATACCAGCTGCCACTGAGTTGCTAAAAATTCTGAGAATCCAACTTTAATGGATTTATTTGCAAAGGTGGATTTGTTAGCAGAACCTTTCAAACAGATTGTAAAACCACTGAATAATCTCTTTTCTTGTGAAATCCTATGTATAAATATTAAGATCAAGATATACTATTGACAGTAACAAGTGCATAATTATTTCAAAACCAGCATAACAAGTGTATAATTATTTCAAAGCCAGCATGTAAAATACTTCTGATTGTTATACAGTGATCAAATTGGAAGACTCATATATTAAGGGAGAACCCCTCAAACTGAAACAGCATCTATTGTATCTCAAATTCTAACAAAACCATTTTAATCTAATTTAAAGTAACAGGCTATGGTTACATCAGCATGTAGGGTTCCAGAAAATAAGAATCAAGAAGGCTGAGTTCACTTAGATTTCTTCTCTGATTCCCAAGTGCTGTAGGTGGCTTGTGTAAGCTGGAAAAGGTTATTTTAGGTAGGTGGTGTGAATATATCATGCTGGAGGATAAGCAGAATAATATGTTTTTGAAAGCATGAAAGGCATTAATTTGCTCTGGTAATAGCTATATTCAAAATGAGATTGGGCTTTGCATGTTTGGTACCCATTTACGCCAAGGCTGCTCAAGTGAGCTTCATGGCAAGTTAGAACTTGAGCATCAGTTTATTTATTTATTTATTTATTTTTTTCAGATTTTTACCCCCCCCCTCCCAGCTGAACATTCTGCCAATGCACCACATTTGCCACAATTCCAGAGTAACTGTACCCTGGACCTAATGCAAAATTTTAGTAGGCAACAATCCTTCCCTACCCCAACCCACCCTCAGCCCAGTTATTACTTCCTCGTTAGACTACCACCCACAGGAAGAAGGAAAAGCAAAAGTTAGCCAATGTAATTTGCAAGAAGACGGACTTTCATTCTCTAAGTATAGAATTTAAGCACCTTAGATCACAGCAAAAATTATACTTACCGTTTTAATATTTTGGAGGGAAAACCTGCACAGACTTACCACCCACCTGACTTCTCTCACCAAAATGTGTATCAATATCATGTAGTATAAAATTATACAGAAATTGTATGAAAAAAGCAATCTACAAGTTATAGACTTTAATTAGTAAAACTCAGAATAAGCTGTTGTAGCTCATCATTCATGGGAAACGTTCTTCAGAATAAATATTTACTGACACTAAACATATTCTGTGTTGATTAGCCCTTTTACACTATTAAGCTTCTGTCAACTTGACATTCACAAAACACAAATCTGCATTTATCCATGTAAACTTAATTGGTGTCCTACATGTCTCTCCACAGATAAACAATTCAATATATTTAACTTGCTGAGAATTTTAATTGTGTTAAGTGGAATGGAAAGAACTTCATTGGCATAGTTATTAGTTGCAAAAGCATTACATTCATTTTTATGAGAGATTTAAACTGCATAATTATAACTGAGCATCGTTAATGTGCAAGATTATCTTTAGAAATGCACTGTACACATCTAACATTTAATACAGGTTTCATTTTATTAAACTAATACTAAAGGGGGGGTCCTGCTGTACTCAGCTGCAAAATATATCTCCAAAAAGCATTTAATACTGAAAAGGGAGAACACCACCCACTCCCCACCAACAGAAATCCACAATCACTTCAAATGTTTTGCGTTTGTGACAAGACTGTGTAAAACATAAGCATGCATCCAAACAGATGACAGATTCCCCCCGTATCAAGTAAATCAGTGACCATGATCCTACCCACAATTAGTGCAGTATTATGTCACTTACCTATCTCCAGGTAAGGCTGCAGTTTTGAGAAGTGCCATACATGGCCAATAACTATATTTTTCTGGTATAAACAGATCACAACATATGGACTACTTCTCCCATTTCCAGTTCAGGGATGGATATTATTTACTATCTAAATGACATGTTGCTATATCTGAATCACAGAAATCTTTCAGAAGCTTCATGATTTATAGGCTTTTCTTCCTTTTTCCCGTGGTCACATACAGCCTCAGTAATAGGCAGGATCCAAAGAACTACCTCAGGCTCATGCAAAAACCTGCATGTACCCTGTAGAAAGTTTCATTTTCTGTTCTTTTGAAAAAAGATAATCAACGATATATCACAGACTTTTTTTTAATCTCCTTCATTTACAAAACCAATTTCCCATGAGGTATGTGTGGACTACTATTTAAGTAAAACAGATCCAGAGCCATTACAGACTCAGAATGATCTCCACCATTCTTTGACTTCTGGCCAATAGATTAGTCATATTATTCAGGATACAGGAATTAATAGCATTGCCATGTCTCTAAATCACTGTATAAGTATATGCAGTTGAAGATACTTGGTTATAAAGTACCAGAAGTATCCAGACCACAGAACTACAGTAACTGGGGCAAGAGACACATTTTTACCGAAGCCGTGGCACTGGGGTAAAGGACCCCAAAAAGTAACTACTATAATTCTGCTGTGTGTTTTTCCTCCACTCCGAGCCATCAAGGTCAATACGGCTAATGAAAAATGCCATATCTGAAATACAGACATGGGGCATGCTGGAGCCCAGTGTTGGGGACTAAATAGGTAGGAAATGTTCCTGTCTCCTTTTGATTCATGCCCTCTTGCAGAGGCTGCTGGAAAGATTTTAGAATCTTCATCTGTAAACAGGAAGAGTCTCTTTTGTTCTTCTTGAAAGCATAAGATTTAAAAACAAACATGAGAATTATAGAAAGATGAAAAGTGGAACACCCAATACATTTATTAAAACAGGGAAGTGAGAAAGAAATTAGATTGTTAAAGGAACTCTCCTTTAGAAAATTATATTCGCTACTCTTCAGTTCCTTCTCCTGCTGTTTTTTCCCCAAACCATTTTCCTGTACTTTCCACACTGCTCCCACTACCCACAGCTCCTCTTTGTTTCTATTTAATCTACCCTGGGTCGGGTTCAACCTTACTTTATATCTCTTTTCCTTTGTTCCTACTGTTAACCTCCCCTGCCCCCTGAGCTTCTGTTCTTTGAAATTTCTGTTTTTGTCTCCTCTTGTTCTTTTCTTCCCTGTGCCCTCTAATAATAATTCCTGATCTGCACCCCAATTGTTTTCAGTGCAGCTTCTATTCCATCATCTGTGATGGATTTGAGGGAAAAAGAAAGAGAGAGATTGCTTTGATTTACCCCAGGATCTATATGCCAAGGAGATCTAATGAAGACGCTGTGTAGAGTTTGTGATCATGGGTGGGGAAAGTGCAAACTTTTCCTACTTGTTTTTGAACACAGTCATAAAATGACCTAAAACTGAGTCTATGATCTCTACAGCACCTCCAAATTCCATGAAGTATTGTAAACAACTGCAGAATTGCACACTCTAGGTCTATTGCAATTTACAGTGTTCTTACTGTAAGTTGGTTCTAGATTGGCATTTATTACAGCATTTTATTTCAGTTTCTTCAGTAATTATCCTGATACTACACCTACTGTGTAAGTTTTTAACACAGTAACAATTCATACAAACGGCATCCACACAGTAATACATGTCCCAGAACTGTAGTGAAACTTCTGCTAAAAAAAAAAGTTTTGTTTCAGAGCTAGCCATGTTGATATGCAGATCTTATCTTTGTCTCATCTTTTAAGGGTGTTGTTCTAGCACAGGATCCACAGACTGAAACAATCCCAAATAATTGCACCAGAACAGACTCTCCGTGTGACAGACCTGGCACAGGGACAGAGTGGGTAAGATATTATGTTCAGTAAGTGTCAATTGTCCAGTGGGCTGAGGACAACTCAGATAAGCAAAACCATTCATCTCAAAATCTAAATCGTAAAATCCACTTGAAACTGCAAGTTTAATAAATCAATATTTATTAAGTCTCTTGTAGACTATTTCATGTATGCCGAGAAGGAAACAAAATGCTTTTATTTATGAACCCAGCTTTATTTATTATTTTTATGGGGGGGGGTTTCCTGAAATCTGTGCCCATTCTGAAATTTAAGACTTTTTGCAGTCCCAGTGACATTACTAGGAGTACAATAGGTCCCTAATATTTTCCGCTCCACCATGCAGCCTCAAATTTATAACCATGTTAGTTTTCTGCATTCAACAAGTGCAGGGTTTGCCATGGACAAGACGTCTCCTTCCAGGGGTCTCTCCCTCCCGACACACAAATTTAATCTGCCCCCTTCAGCCCTGGACAGGATTGCCAAATTCCAGGTCACGGCTGGAGTTCTTCAGAAATTATAACTGAACTCCAAACTACAGAGATTAGCTCCCCTGGAGGAAATGACACCTTTGGAGGGTGGGGCTTTATATCGCAGAGTCTAGGATAAACTGAAGTTCCTTCTCAGGCGCTGCCCCCAAATCTTCAGGAATTTCACAACCTACAGGTGGTGGCTGGAGATCTCCAAGTGACAGAGATCAATTTCTCTGGACAAAATGGCTGCTTTGAAAAGTGGGCTCTATGGCATTATACCCCATTGAAGTCCCTTACCTCCCCAAACCCCACCCTCAAAATCTCCTAGAATTTTCCAACCCAGAGGTGGTAACCCTACTCAGACAAGACCCTTGTCTGTTAGGGCATGTCCTGATGTTTGACCAAATATAAAGATCCCAGGCAAGACTGAACAAGAAGCAGTTTATTAATCAAACACCATAGCAGTTAAGCAACTCCCTCTAAGCTTTGGAGTCTTGTAAGCAAAAATTCTACTTTCTGGGCTACTGGCATTAAAGTTGTGAGCAAACAATTTGGCTACTGCATAAGTTAGTTTGCTCTGGAGCCATCCTTCCTGAACTAACACAAAAATGTGTGAGCTGGGGGCTAAAAAACTGTGAGCTAGCTCATACTCACTCAGTTTACAGGGAACACTGCAGTTAAGTAAATAAGAAAACATTTATAAAAATGGGGCAGAATTAATACAGGGACACTACAACTACAACTCACACAGAAAAGAAGCAGGCTGGAAACAACAGAGTTACTGAATGCGACTGCCTTACTTGGTTGCTATTCTTGTCTCAATAACTGATCCCAGTAGGCCCAACTTACTCTACCACAGAGTGAGGGATCAGCTCCTTCCAAAAGCAGCCTCACTACCTCAGGGAGTGAACCATCCCTCATATGCTCTGTTAGACCTCTGTCTCCTTGACAACAATTAGTGCTGGTTTTCCCTCCATTTTTCCCCAGCCCAGTGTTATGACTTGGAGGGTGCTTGGGAACTGTAAGCCTGTTGGAAAATTCACACAAAGGCCTCAGATCTTTGGGGAACAGAGGCTTAGTTGAGGCCTAAAGGCCACTCACTCCTCAGTTTTAGGTCTAGGAACATGAAAGCATCATGTGTTGGCATTTTTTGTTTTTATTATGGCTAATGGCAGAAGAAGAAGAAGAGGAGGAGGAAGAGGAGGAGGAGGAGGAGTTTGGATTTATACCCCACCCTTCACTGCCCAAAGAAGTCTCAGAGCAGCTTACAAACTCCTTTCCCTTCCCCTCCCCACAACAGACACCCTGTGAGGTAGGGGGGCCTGAGAGAGCTCTGACAAAAACTGCTCTTTTTCAAGAACAGCTGTGCCAGAACTATGGCTTACCCAAGGTCATCCAGCAGGTACAAGTGGAGGAGTGGTGAATCAAACCTGGTTCTCCCAGATTAGAGTCCGCACACTTAACCACTACACCAGCTGGAACCGGCCTGGGTCTATCTAGACCTCTCACAGGACTGGTCTAAGGTCCATATTAAGTACTTATGTATGCTAGAAATTACATATCTCAGGGTTCCCTGTACCTGGAATGCTACCATTTCAGTATTCCCAAGAGGTTTAGCAGCCTAGAATACATATCTAACTGTTGCCAGAGCTAGATAAATTGTGGGGGAAGGGGGAAAAGCTGCATTGACAGGGATGAGAAGCAAATCCATTACATGCTCAGCTCCTAGCAAGCTCGGGGGGGGAGGGGAGAGACTGCAAAGCTTTTAATTATGCGCCCTCCATTATATACAGTAGTAAAATCACTAACTGCTTTATCTACTATTTGTGTAAAATCATGATGCTGGTACGTTTAAAAAAAATTACCTCCTGGGAAAGTAAGCTTGTACATAAAAGTGTACTTGGGAGGAATCCAAATTTCATCTGAATGTACAATTTCACACTGAATGTACAATTCCACACTTCGCTGTATACAAGTAAATTCTGAAGAAGTTATTCTAAAAGGAGAGGCAGTTTAGTTCATGTTCGGGACTTCTCTTTAACAAAATTCTATTATTCTACATATAGTACACACTGCCTAGAATTTTACATCATGTTGTCTCTTGAGCAGGGGGGGGGAAAGTCCAGATAATGTTCAAGATTAACCTTTATACAAAACCAGTGTCTTGTTCCTCCCGGAACACATTTATTTATTCCATACTTAAATATAATCTGGACACCATACAGATATTAAAAATGGGCAGCCCCCACCAGACAGGCAGAAGACACACAGACAAAAGGGTTCGGAAAGGGAAGATGTAAAAGAAGCAAATAATATGGAGAAAGCCTGAGCAAAGAATGAAGGAATAGCTACAGCCTCTGTGCTTCAAAGATCAGATAGGTGTTATGAGAACCTTCTGACAGGTGGAATGAGAGGAGGTGGACCTCTGACAGGCTGACAAGAGACATTCATCCACAGCACATGCAGTTTTCATCAGTGTTTATGTCTCCCAAAGATCAACCACAGGGCCTGCTGCACAGAAACTTTTGTTCTCGGGAAACAAATTTTGAGTCCAGTGGCACCTTTAAGACCAACAAAAGTTTATTCAAGGTATGAGCTTTCATGTGCACCCATACTTCTTCAGATACATAGAGATGGAAGTTAATGTTTCATATATATAGGGCGATTAAGTTTTTTCCCACCATAGAGAACAATGGAGGGAATAGGGGCAACCTGTTTGGGGGCCCACAGAATTGGACCCCCTGGTCCAATGTTCTTGAAACTTGGTGGGTACCTTGGGGAGAGGCTCCATCAGCTACCCTGTGAGTTTGGAGCCTCTCCCTCAAACCCCCTCCCCTCCAGCCCCCCAGAATATACCCTATGTTTTCACCATTGACTTCAATGGCCCATAGGATATAATAGGGCTGAATTGCCGCCGAATTTCTTTCATTCCCTCCTTTCCTTCTCTCTTTTTCCTCTTTTCCTCCTTCTTCTCTTCTCTCTTTCTTTCTTTCCCACCTTCTTCTCCTCTCTTTTTTCTCCTTTCCCTGTTTCCCTCCTTCTTCCCTCTCTTTCTTTCCCTCCCTTTCCTTCTCTTTCTTTCCCTCTTTCCTTCCTTCTTTCCTTCTCTCTACTCTCTCTCTTTCCTTCCCTCTTTCCTCCTTCTGTGGCTCAGCGCTCATGAGAAGTAGTTTAAACTTTAAACCCCTTCTCTCTTAGCTCCCCCACCCAGACCAGCTGGAGAAGGGAAGGGGAGGCTTTTGAAGATGCCTCCCCCCCTTTTGCTTCTCCTTCTGACATCACTTCCGGTGATGTCAGGGGGCGTGGAATATGCTAATAGCGTAGTAGCTCATTAGCATACTGTATGCTAATGAGCTCCTGCACCTGTTTTTCTACGAAAAGACCCCTGTGTATATTATATAAAGTTCAAGAACTCATCTGGACACTGTCCTGTACCAATAACTCTCAACGCAATGTCCTAAGCCACTCTTCAAATTCTGTAAAGTGTCAGGTTTAACAGTCAGGGACCTACATACCTTCGGGACTGCCTCTCCCAGTATGCCCCCAGAAGAGCATTATGCCCAGGTAATAAGAACTTCCTGGTGGTCCCTGGCCCAAGAGAAGTCCTGCTGTCCTCGACCAACGGCAGGGCTTCCTCGGCCCTGGCCCCCACCTGGTGGAACACTCTGCTGGAAGACATCCATGCCCTGCTGGAGTTGTTGCTGTTCCGCAGGGCATGCAAGGGAGATATGTTCTGCCAGGCTTCAGCCAAGGACAGCGACGGGGCATCCTTGGCACTCTTACATAATTCCCTATCCTTCATAACCCCTCCCCCAAGGAGGCTGGGGAGCTGGAATCTTTCCCACCATCTTATATACTGTATGCATGTTATTTATTTATCGGAAATTACTGGGTTTTAACTTAGTTTTAACTTGAGATTTGTATAGTATTTTGTTGTAAGCTGCCCTGAGCCCTGTTTCTAGGGAAGGGCAGCCTAGTAAATCTAAATAAATAAATAAATCCATGCAAATTAAGCCCAACTGTGAAGTTTGTTCATCCCCTTTTGAAAGCCTGAAAGCAGAAGTTTGTAGGGCAAGATGGAAGCGGGGAGTGGTACGGAATGGCATGTGCTGCAGAAATTCCAGTTTCTGAGGAGACACTGTGGAAACTTCTGGGGCAGCTGACAGAAATCTCCCAGGATGTCTTACAGGTTCTGTACATCTTGATACACGGCCATGTGGAGTTTAATTTCTAAGAATTATATTTTTTTCTTTATGTTTTATTCTGTAACTGTGATTTAAGTTGTATCTACAACACAAAAGACTCCAGCTTAGAGTTTCACCTTGATAAAGAGACTACCTCAGCAAGCAACACAACCTGCAGACTGTCAAAAGAAAGACAACATTCAAGTGTTATATAACTGTATCCTAATTCATACACTTATGTATATAAATACATTTACTGTTTATAGGATTCTGTGATTCTCTAATTGCCCCTCATTACCTTTGATATAAGTCCCTGAGAGTATCCTGCGGAGAAATGCGTATTAGTTGAGGTTATACATTAGTTTCAATCAGGATTTTTTCTTACTGCTGATTTAGATTTTTTTTTCAGGCTTGAACAGTTTGACAAGTTTTAATAGCCCTAATGAAACACAGGCAAACCCTTTATTAACCTACCCCTCTTCTTCAGATTCAGTAAGTATTCCTTCTACCGATAAAGTTTGTTTCAAATTCCATCTTGCGTATAGGCCAGATTGGTCTTCACAAGAAACAAGTCTTTCTCAATTATCACCCTAGAACCTTTAAACTGTCTTCTACAGACTGTTTATTTGGCTCCCTTTTTCTTTCTCGTGCCATTCTAAATCCATGTAACAATGATCCTATTTTGTTCTGCTTTTGGAAATTAGCTTTAATGTGCATTTCTTGCTGATTAGCCCTCTAGTTTGAAGGCTTGCTTTGGTATTTCAGTTTTGAAAATAATGTTTTAGTCTGTGATTTTAAGATGTTGTGTGTGACTGTTTTGTACATTGCTGTGGGAGCAAGAACTGAAAACCAGTTTAGAAATAAAATATTTTATTTAAATATGGTTAAAGGCAGCTTACACATCATTATAAAGTATTACAATTTAAAAGCATCAGACTAAAAACTCCAAATAACCCTCTCTCTTAAAAGATATATGATTTGTTTGATAACTATATGATTTAAATTATTGTAGTTTTTGTTTTATTTTTTTGTATGATTTAGAAGATTATGCTTATGTTTTATGTATGACTTAGATGATTGTAGATAATTGTAGTTGTGGATGATTGTAGATGTATGATTTAGATGACTGCATGATTATAGTTCATGTTTTATGTCTGTGAATTTATTAACTGAAATTTTAAAAATCTATTTAAAAAAAGAGAGCAGCCCAACATAGAGTGCATTACAGTAGTCCAACAGCAAATGCATGGATCAGCATGGCCAGGTCAGCTGAGATTGCAAAGGGTGAGAAATGCAGAGCCAGGTGCAAATGATAAAAGGTATTCCTGGCCACTACTCCAGCTTGTTTTCCAAACAGCAAGGTTGAATCCATGAGCCACCCCCAAACTCCCAACCTGCTCGGCAAATGCCAACTCCACTCCACCTACTGAAAGTAGACCCAATCCCTCAATCACATCAACTATAATTCTTGTTGCTCTGATCTGGATGGCCTATGCTAGTCTAATTTCGTCAGAAGCTAAGCAAGACTGGCCTTGGTTAGTACTCAGATGGGAGACCACCAAGGAAGTCTGGAGTTGCTATGCAGAGACAGGCAATGGCAAACCATCTTTGTTCATCTCTTGCTTTGAAAAACCTATGGGGTTGCCATAAGTTGGCTGTGATTTGGCAGCACTTTTGCCCATAGTTCCTATTGATAACAATTTTTTTAAACAACCCTGTCTTTCTGTTAGCAGTCAGACCCCCTCTTTTCACTGAGGGGCACTTACATAAGAACATAAGAGCATAAGAGAAGCCAATCTTGGATCAGGCCAGTGGCCTATCCAGACCAACACTCCGTCACACAGTGGCCAAAAATACCCGGGGCCATCAGGAGGTCCAGCAGTGGGGCCAGGACACTAGAATCCCTCCCACTGTTGCCCCTCCCAAGCACCAAGAATACAGAGCATCACTTGCCTCAGATCAAGAGTTCCTGTCTATACCTTGTGGCTAATATCTACTGATGGATCTCTGCTCCACATGTTTATCCTTTTCCCTCTTGAAGCCATCCATGCTTGTAGCCACTGCCACCTTTTGTGGCAGTGAATTCCATGTGTTAATCACTCTTTGGGTGAAGGAGTACTTCCTTTTATCCATTCTAACCCAACTGCTCAACAATTTCATTGAGTGCCCATGAGTGCTAACGAGTTCTTGTATTTATAACTAGAAAACTATAAACACCATACCATATCATCCCAAATATCATAAGTGCAATACACTGACTTGCCCAAATTGACACAAAATGGATGGCAGCCCAAGACAAGACTGGACATGTAGTTTAGAATTGTGAGAAAGAGTGGCTGGCCAGCTAACAACCTCCTCCCCACCCTAGAGAGATGCATAATTTAGGACAAGGAGTTTTCCAATAACATCTTGCCTCACACCTTGGACTAATCTTGTCAACATCCAGCCTCACCCTAATTAAGCAACACTTAACCCTATTCACCAAACTTGGTAGCTTTTCCCATCCGGTACTTATAAGGCTATTGAACACCATTTACACCTTTAGTTTACCTCAGATAAACCCATCAAGTTTCTTGCAAATCATTGTCTACCTCTGAAAAACCCATCAAGTTATTGTTTTGGGGGCAAAAAGGTCAGCCTGCCCCAGGCAGCATTTTGCCCTTTATCTGGAGTACCTAGCCATCAATCTTTGTTTGTGTGGTGTGTATGTGTGTGTGTGTTTTCTTGGCACCATACCTCACACCCCCAAATCCATGTAGGTCCTCTCCTCTTCACGCCATTAAATGCTGGTAATTTTGTTGCTGCCTCCATGGACCTCGCCCTTAAAGACTGGTAGCTATAGCCTTCCCTGAAATTGCTCTCTCCTCTTCTCCCTGTTTTCCTCTTAGCCAGCCTTGTATGTGTCTTCAGTGTGTATGTATATTTGTTTTACTCATTTTTATTGCTTTTGAATAAAAACCCTTACCAGTGGAACATCTGCCTGGTTTATTCTGAGAGTTCTCTTAAGGGAAAAATCTCTGTAAACATTGGTGGAGAATCTCAGTTACTCCCTCTCGCTCTGTCTCCTTAAAGCTAATTTGCCCAGTTAACTCTTTGCATAACATTTCCAGGAAGGTCAAATGTATAGATATGTTCTGCTTCAAAAACTAGATACAATAAAATGTGCCAGCAACATTAAAACAGCTCACTGCCCAACTGCAAAAACAGAAAATCATGCCTTGTAGCTTTCAAGAGAAGCCTCCCTGAAATAGTACAGCCTTCCAGCACTTTTCAATGGCTAAGATATTAAGTGTTTTTATGCTGTCTCCAGAAAACTATACTACAAAACTAGAGCAATGATTTTTTAAAAGGTAGTGGAAGTCCAAATGTCACTTGCATTGAAGGCACCACAAGCAAGAGCAAAGCATGGCTAATGTGTAGGTCCATATAAGACTAGGCAATCCTTCAGGTGCGCAAGTACCATGCCATGAAAAGCTTTAAGGTACGAAACAGCACTTGAACCTGAAACTACAATTAAGGACCCAGTTAAGCTGTTTTAAAATGGAAATATAAGCATCCTGACTAATCGCATTCAAAAGATAGGCAGCCACATTTAGCACAAATTAAAGCAGGAGTGTCAAACATGTGGCCCGGGGGCCAAATGAGGCCCCCAGAGGGCTTCTATCAGACCCGCACTGTCTCCTGCTTCTTCCTCCAGTTCTGCTGCTGCTGTGTCAAAGCTTGCTTTGTCAGACTCTCTCAATCTCTCAGGAGATATAGTGCTATGTCCTAGAACAGGAATTGACTAACCCAGCTTGGAATCTAGAACAATAGAGAGCTAGGATCCTGAAAGGAACTAACGGACATGTAGCTGCACTGTAAACAGCCTATCATGGGTAGTGGGTGGTTGTGGGGTGTGGTGTTGTGTTGTGTTGTGCATGGATATAAGCAGGGCTTCAGCCCTGCTAGTTTGTCTTTAGTTTGAGCTGATTTCACAATAAACTATGAGCTGATCACTAAATATGTGTTGAACCCAGTACATTTTAGATAGATAGGAAAGCTTCTGTTCCCTGCACTGGCTGAGGCTCCTTCCCCTCCCTGCAGGATGGAGGGAATGAGCCAGAGCTTGCTTCCTGCCTAGGCTGCCTCAATTGCACAGTAGAAAAAGGCAAGCCTTTCTTCCCCTTCATTGGCTGAGGCTCCTCCCCAAAGGGAGGGAGGGAAAGAGGGAGAACTTGCTTTGCTTGGCTGCCTCAATCACACAAGAGAAATACAAAGCACTTTTAAGACCAACAAAGTTTTATCCAAGGTATAAGCTTTTGTGTGCCTTGCTACAGTGTGTGTATTTTGTTGGACTCATTATACTAGGGCTCTCCTGCGTGCAACTGGGTACCCCCCCCTTTTCACTGTATTCATGCCTTCATTGTCCAGTCTTTCTCAGTAGGAAAGCAAGGTGAACTATTTAGATGAGGAATAACAAGCCAGTGAGGTGGATTAGGCTGAGAGTTTGTGTGTGTCTAGACCAAGTTCACCCAGCACATTTCCTTTGGGGATTTTGAACTTAGACTTCCCAGATAGTAGGCTGATACTGACCACTGAGGAAGACTATAGTTTTGTAAACAAACACATAATCCTTAGTCTGTACCATGGGGCCTTCTCATGTTCTGGACCAGCACACAAAGCAATTTATGTACAAAAACTCACAGTGCCCAGCCATTTCATGTTTTCCCCTGGGTCCTAGGGTCCTGGGTCCTAGAAATCTGAGCATGAGATTTGTTATGAATGTCAGTAAATCAAAAGTAGGTTGGCAGCTTACAAGTACACACACAAAGTGTGTTTGTGTCCTTTATAAAGTTTATATATCTGCAACCTGGCATTACATCTTATGACACACATGGCCCAGCTCAACAAGGTCTCATTTATGTCAGATCCGGCCCTCATAACAAATCAGTTCAACACCCCTGAATTAAAGCTTCAAGGGTAACCCCATATAAAACAAGAAAGTGATAGGTAACAGAAGCGTGGATTAGTGATGGTAGACCAGGTCCGCCACATTCAGGAGGGAAGGTTACTTATTTACTAGGTAAAAACAGAAAATGGCAGCAACTGTACCAAGCTGTCCCTCCATCAACAAGCCCAAGAGAGCTTCTAATATCTTAACATGATCATCTAATGATAATCTTACTCCATCTAAAACTGGTAAAACAGTCCTTTATAGGAATAAGAACTGAGGACTGGTTCTTCTGGTTATTGAAATGTTTTGTTTACCTGATACGAGAAGGGAGCAGAGTTCCACCACAATATCAAATTACATGTTCAATTTTTTAATCACATGATAAGCAGTTTTTTTAAAAAAATTAAAATAAAAGTAGATTCTATTCTTAGCCTATACAGTGCTATATTTCTGCTCCATTTGTGCCCTAAAGTTACTTACTGCAGTTCCAGATGAATCAAATTTCCCCATACACTAACTCAGCTTCCGTGTACACATACCAATGCAAGTGTATGTTTTATACTGGCACTCAATATAAAGATGGATAATGTTTTTGCAGTTCTTGTCACTGGCCAAGCACAACACATTTCTCATGCGAAGCTCAGCAAAGATCCAGCGGAACCAACTATCATATTAAACCTTATGTTTATTGCAGACTCTGACAGAAACATGTTAGGAACTAAACAAATATTAAAGAGCTACGTTTAGAAAAGCAACCAGGAAGAGAGTTGTAATTCCACCATGTCTCAAGGTTTTTCAGCAGCTGGATGAATTTCTAAAGAGAGACACATATGCTGAAGATCTCAAGTTACTACTTTCTGTGAAGAAAAGGTCATATAAGCAGTGGAGCAGCAGAAAAAAAAACTTTCTACATTTCTCTCTTTTAATGCACTGATTTATCGAAGTTTAGCAATGGGGGTTAGGTGAAAAGACATCAAGCAACTGGAAATCCTGCCGTGTTGGAATTACACAGCGATCTCTAATGGATAAAAGTAGACTCAAAAGCAGAAAACTTATTTTGGGAGAGAAGAAAAAAATGAAACAATTCTGCTGCTAAATTCTGTGAAACCACCATCTTCCCCACTACTACACAACTAATAATAAACTTGTATCAAAAAGAATTTGGAGAAGGAAGAAAATATATCCTTAGACTAGTGTTCTGTATAGGAGCTAGGTGACTTTCAATAAGCACTCAGACACATTACTATCACTTACAAGTGAATGCCATGGAGCATGGCCCTTACGGTTTGCCATATCATGCCTGTATTCAGACATTTTTATTAGAAAATATCCCTCCCATTTGTTGTATGTGCATTCCTACAATGTCAAATGCATTGTATTGGAAGATGTTATTGGCACACGCATTACAGAAACTGCAGGTTATCTTTAAATAATAAAAAAAGGAATTTAACCTGAAAAAAAAGATCAATTTTAAAAAAATGGCATCTAGGGAAAAACCCGTTATAGCCAATACTTACAGACAGGAAAAGCTGTATACAGCTGCCTAGAAGGGAATGAAAAGGCAAGAAAGCTTTGGAGGACTAGGGGATTTTAGATCATGGAACCAGACTCCGGTGCAAAAGAAAAGGAAATGCATTTTTGCTAACTGAGCTAACCCTTCAAATATTTGGTGCTATGGAGTTGCACACTCACAACATAATTTTTACTTTGTAAGAGAAATGAGGATCTTATTGTCAGTTTGTCACAATCGAGAGACTGGAATTTAACTAAATTTTATTCACTGTATCCAAGTGGATGCGCTGCATAAAACAATATTTTCTTAATTTAACATATGTTCCCCTGAATTGCAAATTATTACATTTTAAGCTTTTTTGTCCACTATTGCATCAGCAAACCACATTTTTATAATTACCTCTTATTACATAATTGTCCAAAGCCTCTTCCATTCGTTTAAGAGCTTCAGCTCTATTGGATCCATAGGTGATCAGCTGAAACAACAAAAAAATATCTATAAGTTACATTCAGTACCAAAGATTAATCCTTTCCAAGATTTCCAAAAATTAATCTAAGCTGTCATTTCAGTAGATTACATGACCAATGTTCCCTCTAAGCTGAGTTAGTGTCAGCTAGCTCACAGTTTTTTGTCTTAGCTCAGGAAGGATGGCTCCACAGTAAACTAATGTATGCAGCAGCCAAACTGCTTGCTCACAGCTTTACTGCCAGTAGCTCACAAAGTAGAATCTTTGCTCACAAGACTCCACAGCTTAGAGGGAACATTGGACATGACTAGTATTTTGAGATAATGGGGTGGATCCTACCATTATCCAACCACTCCATTAAGCAAAGCAGGAAGCCTTCCTCCAGCCTTATTGGAGGAAGAGCCATTTAAGGTGGAGGAAGGCTCCTTGAAGGATGACTAGATCCTTCTCAATAAAAAAACTTTTTTCTATTCAGTCCCCCACCAGCAACCATTATGATTCTCAAAGCTTAAAGCCCCTAATATTTAAGAACATAAGAGAAGCCAATGTTGGATCAGGCCAATGGCCCATCCAGTCCAACACTCTGTCACACAGCAGCCAAAAATACCAGGTGCCATCAGGAGGTCTACCAGTGGACCCAGGACACTAGAAGCTCTCCCACTGTTGCCCCCCACCCCAAGCACCATGAATTCAGAGCATCACTTGCCCCAGAGTTCCTATCTATACCTTGTGGCTAATAGTCACTGATGGATCTCTGCTCCATATGTTTATCTAATTCCCTCTTGAAGCTGTCCATGCTTGTAGCCACCACCACCTCCTGTGGCAGTGAATTCCATGTGTTAATCACTCTTTGGGTGAAGAAGTACTTCCTTTTATCTGTTCTAAGCTGACCGCTCAGCAATTTCATTGAGTGCCCACGAGTTCTTGTATTGTGAGAAAAGGGAGAAAAGTACTTCTTTCTCTACCTGCTCTATCCCATGTATAATCTTATACACCTTGATCATGTCACCCCCTCAGCCATCATTTCTCCAAGCTAAAGAGCCCCAAGTGCTTTAACCTTTCTTCATAAGGAAAGTGTTCCAACCCTTTTATCAGTCTAGTTGCCCTTTCCTGCACTTTTTCCAAAGCTATGATATTCTTTTTGAGGTGTGGTAACCAGAACTGTACACAGTATTCCAAATGAGGTCGCACCATCGATTTATACAGAGGCATTATGATACTGGCTGATTTGTTTTCAATTCCCTTCCTAATAATCCCCCGTGATATCCAGGACCCTTTTTTACAAAGCAAGCAAGATGTCATACGATCATCGTGCCCTACCATACGCCCAGTTACTTACATTCCAAATGATGAACTCTGACACTATTAACCAGCCTTATTATTAATCTAATACGTTACTTTGCATTTGAAACCATTTTGCTCTAGAAGCATGACATGTACATTGTACCTAAATGTTACAGCATCGACTAATGAAGCAGGAGAAACGCCAACAGTGTAACCCTAAGAATAATCTCTCTGTGCTTGCTCATGTGACTATTATCCTTTGTAAGACTACCTTATCAGGGTTTTTTTAATTGTTAAAATTTATATTTTACCAGATTTTTTTTAAATCCCCATAGCCTTACTTTTGAAATCATGGGATCATAGTAAATGCTGATTTCACTTCCTTGTTGTATGCCGCTGTCAACACGGACCTTTTAAAGAATGAAAGAAGACAGTTTTACCAAGAGTAAAAGGCCTTTTGGAGGGAAAGAGTCATATCAGCAAACTGAGCCCAATTAATTACAGTGCATTGCTAGTCCACTGGTTAGAATCATAGGAAATTCTATCACTGCTATTATACTTAAGAGTTAGTTTTACTACTATATATATTGTTTTTATTTTTGTAAAACATCCCAAGAAGCTCAGTTATGAGCCAGGCTATAAATGTCTTAAATAAATGAATTACAACTGATCTTACATAGACGTTCTCAGTGGTTTGTGTTTTCCAGTTCTCAAACCTAGAACTCTCAGTGTGGGCAAACCCTGATTAAATCACCATTACAAAAATGCACATAATTATTCCTGTAACTGACACCTGGCATCAAAAATGTCCTCACAGTGTAATCGTACCCCCTATGCCCCACTGTACCCAATATCCAATATCCAAGGGCCCCAGTAGGGATACAGCTGAAGCATGCTCAGCAGGAGCCATGGTGTTCTGCTTATCAGCTCTATAGGAGTACTGATCTGCTAGCTTTTATGTCTGAGACACTTTCCTTTTGTACCTCACCCTCATCTGGGGCATATTTTTCTTCTCATGATGCCATTCCCTTGAGGCTTGAATGTTTACACAGCTTTTTCCATGACTCTGCTTTATGAGGATAGAGCCACAATTAAATTTCTGACTCTGCAAATGCAGGGGTGGGGTGGGGTAAGGGACACACTCGGATATTTCTTTTGAAGAACCTGATAGCCATTGGCCAACAAAACTGGGTACTATTGTTGATATCCATTTTCAACTGTCGGTGTGATCTTTGCCACAGCAACACTGAGGTTTATCCATACACATTTTTTCAGTGACTAATTCTCAAATAAATAAATATTTGTTGAGACTGTTGCTTTTGAAAGTTTGGAAACCTCACCACTCACAACACTAACAAAAGAATTCAAAACTACTAACATCTTAGGAATCTGAAGGAGAAAAACCAAAGGCAGATAATACAAAATACTATGCTTGGAAGTGGCGGCAAAGGGGGGAAAGGGCTAAGAAACTTCCCTTCAATCTTCACCTGGGGGAAAAAAAACCCTTGTAATAAAACAGCTCATCTGTCTGCAGCAAGGCAGAAAGAGGTCAACCCAACGGCTGTTAGGCTTTTAGATTTTAATTTAGGCAATTATCAAGGGGCCAGATGTAGAACCTCTTGTCTACAGTATCCACATGAGGTCACAGTGATGACTTTATTATCCAAATGACATGTCCTAATAGGCTTTATTCTCTGCAATGGAAACCGCTTCACATTTTTTTTCCTGGTCAGAAAAAAAATTAACTGTGCCTTTACAATAGTACAATTACACGTTCATTAATGCAGGCTTCATAACTGCAACAGCAGCTGTCTAGCACATTCGTTAGAAAAATGCCAAGGTGCCTTAGATGCACTAACTTCAGTCATCAGCAAGATGTTTTTCCTTAATGCTACTCCAAATAGGACAAGAAAATCTGGAAGCCTTGCAAATGTCATGACCAATATGGTAGAGAAGGAAAATCTGACTGCTTAGCTCCCACTTCTGCAACATCTTTACCGTGAACTCTCTTCCCTTGAATTAAGTCTTAACTAAAATAGCCAAGATAGAAACAAATTAAATCTTCTGTCACCAGCGTAATAGTTTGTTATTGTCTGCCTTTTCTCCACCAAATTTCCAAACCAGAAATAGGAGTGGGGGGGAAATGCATCTACCCTTTGGATGCTATGCAAGTTTGGCACCTCATATTCTAAAATGCCTAACAGTGCTTAAACTTGGTTATATTTATAACCCACCTTTGGAATTCAGGCACAGATATGCTGCATGTTTTCTGGCAACACTAAGTCATGAAACAATTTTGGAGAACAGTCTTGGATACAACAGACATGATGGAGTATAATTAACCATCTGATCCTAGGGTACATTTTGTTGGGTTTTCTTCAGACCATGGATGGGGTTTCACTTAACTGAATGCTCCTCCACTTTTTTTTTTTAAAGTCCCTCCACATAAAAAAGAATACTTCAGAGTCTGGAAATGTTGGAAATACCATAGAGCTGGAGCTGCAGTGGGAACTGGAAAAATATGCCAACAGCTTGCACAGTGAGGGAAAGCAGTTCCTATCAATTTCCCACTTCCTATTGCAGTGTCCCATTACCATATCCCATTAGAAAGAGTTCATAGTCCTAAGGAATGACTGGAGGGTGTGGGTGGTTTAAGTAGTAAAAAGAAGCCAACAACAAACTGTTCTGCAGACTCCATTCCATTCACGGGTCTTCGGACTGAAGGCTACTTTTAAAGGGAGAACAAAGTAAATCCAACCAAGATACAAGTCTACCACCTCAGTGAAAAAAGAACCTTAGCACAAAACATAACATAAAAGTATTATACACTCTTGCTTCCTGCTATGGCTTTTCGGTTGAGGCAAGTACTAGATAAATCTTGAACATCAGTTGTGCGAACACAGCATATTCCTACCATAAAAGCACAATATGATATTCAATACAGTTTGCTTATCCACTGAAGTGGGCAGGACAAGTACTAACTAAACTTGATGTTCTCTGATTTCCGCTGTTAGTCCAAAGTAGGCAGCTGTTTTTAGTAAACCAGGTTCACATTACAATCCTAAACAGAGTTACACCGTTCTAAGCCCACTGACTTCGATTGATTTAGAAACAGTGTAACTCTCCTTAGGATTTCACTGTCAGTCTAGTGCATTTTTTATTTTCAAAATTCCCCTAAGAATCATCTTAAGCAGAGCTGCCGAGAGCCACCATGGGATCCCGGGCAAAGATTCCATCTGCCCCCCCCCCATGTGACCCTGATCAAAAACAAATATTATTGGCTTGCTACTACCATCCATGAATAGAATAATAATTGTTCATTAGGTAGGAAACGTTAAAGGAAAATGGGCAGGATTATTAAAGAGCAGATTTTACTTAACTCACGGGCACCATTGGCACCCATAGGTATGTTTCTTAGCAAGCACTTTCTTTTCCCCAAAAAACATCTCTTTTCCGAAACAAAGGACAAGTTCTGGCAGGTGATCAGAGTCCCGCATCTGCACTGACTTTAGAAAGCAATTCTAGACCCTGGATATGGAAATCCAACTGGCTCCAGTTCTCCCCTCCCTTCCCCTTCTGCTGCTGCCTCCTTAAACAGAAAGAAAAAGAAAGGAGGAGAGAGCAGACAGAGAGCACCTCATCCTCCTCTCCCAATCAGAGTGTAAGATTTCTGATTTTTAAAAAAAATCATGCATATTCCCTATTCCTAGGCCTTGGTCCAGTTAGCTGGATCCTGTACTTGTTAAGTCAAAGTGTGACTGCGATGGGGTTTACTTGCATGTAAATATGCAAAGGAGGACTACAGCCTTAAAGCCCTTACCTCACTTCTTCTCCCTGATTTCCCCACCCCCAAATCCATCCAGCATCCATCCTTTCCATTCACCAGCACCAAATGCCCCCCACTCCACAGCCCCCAGCGATCACCCTTGCCCAGATCTAGGGGGCTCCCAACTTTTTTTCTTATTAGCTCCTACTCCTGTGCATCTCACTGGAGCTTGAACTGCAGGAACAAGCCAATAATAAGTGTTTGCTCTGGTTTGTCAAAAGTTCCCTCTTTCTTGGTCAGTTGGCAACCTTATCTGGAACTCCCAGTGCTTTTTAGATACTGACCTTTTTCCTGTGATGCTCATTCTGAGCAACTCCATGAAAACTTTTTTGCTTCTCCAGCACCACAATGTGAGTTTTAACAGCCCTGCCCCCTCCATCATATTCTTCTTTGGGGCATGAGAAAATTGATAACCCCCCCTCGCCCCACCTCTTCCACTGCCTGCAGCTAGGAGCTCATTTACCAGATGACAATCCCGTTCTTGTGGTTAGAGAAGCTTCTCTATGCAGTTCAGGAAGCGGAACAGGGAACAGAGCAAACAGTGGGCTTTTTGCAGGGCAGATCATGCAAGGAGGATGAGGGACTGGCTGCTGCCATGCAGATCATCATACAAGGAAGAAGGAGCACCACATGCTGCCTTCCCAGCACACAGAGTGTGAGGCTGGCTGGCTACACAGCTGCAGGAAAGGCGCAGACCGAGGAAACTGAGCCAGCCCCCAGCATCCATCTCTCACTCTTGCTTTGTGTCACAGGTGGGTGGGTGGGTGATAGAAAGAGAATGGGAGAGAGAGATGGCAGCAGAAAGGGAAGAGCAGAGGCTAGGGTTGCCAGCTCTGGGTTGGGAAACACCTGGAGACTTTGGGGGTGGATCCAGGAGAGGGCAGGGTTTGGGAAGGGGAGGGATCTCAGCATGGTACAATGCCATAAGTCCAGCCTTCAAAATAGCCATTTTCTCCAGGGGAACTGATCTCCATCAGCTGGAGATCAGTTGTAAAAGCAGATCTCCAGGCCCCTCCTGGAGGCTGGCAACCCTAGCAGAGGCATTCTTGGAAGCTGAACTCTACTGTGTTGGCTGTCAGAGAGCCCCAGCTGGGGGCCCTCAAACTGATGCTGCCCTCCACCCCGAGTTTTGTCCCCCCAGTCCTCCTCTCTTGGTGGCCCTGATCTTGGTTTGATCTACCAACAAATAAAGGTTTAAAACCATCAGAAATCAAGAATTGTATGGCTAGTGCTTGGTTCATAAAGTGGTGGCAGTTCAAATGTCAGTATGGAATCTACTCTATCTACCATGGCGCTTGATATACTTGAGAGATGGTTATTTAATTAGACTGAAAAAAGTGAATTTGCGCTGAAACAAAAAATCAAAACAATTAATTTTGCACCACAGACAGAAGTACCGGCCCCAATAAGTGCTGGGATTCAAACTCTTTCAGTCACTTACAGTGCCTTCCTAAGCAAAACCACACTCTAGATTAAAATATGCTTCTTCTCTTTAAACATTTCTTTCTTATTGCTTCATATGCATTAGGGCTGAACTCTGCCAACAGAAAGGCTATGTTGCCCCTAGGTAAGTAAACAAAACCATTCAGTAGCATGGTATTGAAAGAATGGCTAGCACAGAAATAATTTCTAATACATTCCTTCCTTCTGATACATACTGACCAGCCTAACACAAGCCAACCATCTTTTTATAAGTTCATGATAAATGACAACACTTCTATGTCAATAAGAAGACTGAGCAAAAAGACTGTTTCTTCCTGACCATATATTTCTTACAAAGAAAATGCTAAAGTACAACTTGCACTATTATTCAAGTTTCTGGATTGAATAGTTTCTTCATAATTATAAAATTCTCACAACCTGTCCCCTTAATCTCTCAATTTCAAAAGTTTCTGCTACTGTAAACTGGGGGGAGCAAACCCCAACTGCTAAATAAAAACAGCTGCTCTATTTTTAACAAGATGGTGGGAGTCCACAGGACGATAACAGCCCAGCCACTCTGTATGTGATCCTCAAAACCACTGGTCTTAGGCTTCCAGCATAATTAAAATTTCTTCTTTCAGTATTATGATGGGCCACGTGACTCTGTCTCCCACCCTTCATTTTCAATTCACCTCTCCCCCTAAGCACAACTCCCAACCCGCCATGTCTACCTGACAAGTGACAGCCCAATCTGATTAAATGCTTGCAAAGGAGGGGACTCATGGGCCTCCATGACAGGCCAAAAGTGATCACCATGGAGATACATAATTACAGCTGTCAACGCATCTACTGTCCTGCTGGCATCAATTTGATTGCTCCCAGCAATAATGATAGACAAAGCTTAGTATGCACTCTCTTGTACCCAATCACTTTATCTATTCCGTGGTCCATTTAGCTGACATGCAACATTCGCACAAGCAAATAACAGCAGTAAGCAGAACATTTAAGGCATTTTAATTGTTTTTTCTTTCTCTGGATGGCTCACAAGTGCAAATGTTATTACATAAAACTCCTGCTGCAGCATTAATTGAAGAAAGATTTGGTGGGACAAAGACTGTAGGGGGTACAGTTTGTCCATTATCACTTGTACTTTCAACAGGTCTCATGTTTAGAAAATTGCAAATTGCAAAAACTTGCGAGGGCAAAATATTTGACATCCTGTTAGCTATTATAACACGGTGAAAACCCTCAACCTGCCCCTGGAGTAATTACTGAACATTCTTTCTTAGTTCATTTGGGTTTCATTAAATATGCTTAAGATACATTCTCTAGGTAATAGCTGCTCTCCCCCTCCCCCGCATCTTCCATTCAACATCACATAGTGCCTGCTAAACCTTGACAATTTGTATTTCTGCTTTAAGCTTTGAACACAGCATGAAGCCTTAAAGCCCTAGAAAGGGTCAGGTCCTCTCTAGGAAGCATATGGGCAAAAACAATTTAAGAAGTGAAATAAATCCTATATCCAATAACATCACCAAATTTAGGATTCGGCCTGTAATCTTTCACCATTTTTCCCCATGCAAGCAATCATGGTAAATAATCATATTCACAGATAGTATTGGCTTGTCATTTCACAATGCCGACACCATGCCATATATACACACTTATTACTTTGACTACCTTGATTATACAGAAGAGAAGAGATGCCCTTGTCCTTTTTTGTACTGGCTGTTAAACAACCACTCTAAACAGACAGTCTACAACACCGAGATGTGTAATAATCACTTTTCATCAAGTGTAGCAAATTGCATTTGGCTTTAAAAGCTTGAAAGCTAAACAAATAGGACTGCTCCTCGTTGGGGCATTTAGCAGTTTGCAGCACTGGGCAATCTGACATTGCCCGCATTTTCTCTTTTCCTGTGATTCTCCTAGTTATAACTGCTAATATTTTTCAAAACAGGCTTACATAGTACTACCAAAAAAGCTAGGAAGAATGTGCAGAATGCTCAATAGGTCTGTTTTTTCTTTTTTAAACCCAAGGCCCATATATCTTATTTCCAATTACGGGAAGCTAATAAAATTAACTTCCTCTTCTTTCATTTAACAAAAGCATTTTAAGGTGACTGGTTTTAGAGGGTGCTGAACACCTATGACTTCTATTGAACTCAATGAGATCTGTGGTTTCTTAGCATCTGTGAAAATGAGGAGGAAGGAAGCATCAGAATTACTTACATGGGGCACATGCAGCGGCTCTTTGTACTGAGACAACCTACCAATAGATGGCAGTCCAAAAGATTTGTAGGGATCCTGAAATGAAATTCAAATGCAGGATGGTATTAACTTAGTAAGACAAAGCACAGGAAACGAGGTTAAGTCACTGGGAAGCCAGCAGTTTCCTCCACTTTAAATTTTGAACCAACTATATTTTGTTTTCAAAATGACTTATTTTGGGGGGGATATGAATTTGCTTCTTCCATTCAAGCCATGGAAGGTTTGTTAAAGCTAAAACCTTCCTGCTGTGCCTTTATTAAACCAAGGGCAATCTTTCTAAGAGAGGACACAATAGTAAGGGCATGAACAGAGAACAAAAACACACAGCAAAAAAAGAAAAGCCCTCCCCAAAAAGAAAGAAACCAGACAAGTAGTTGTGGAGTTTTACTCAAGCTCCAACGCTTCCAGGAACACATCCTAACTAATAGCAAGTTATTTAAGGCACAACACACAGCACACACAGATTTCTACTGCAAATTAAAAATCCTAAACACTGGATTTTATTGGAAGAATGTTTATGAGACACTATATTGCTTATGGAATTGGTACAGAAATACCAGCACTACTAGCAGTATGCAAAATCCTCATGTATTGTTTGAATGTTATTGCTTTCTAACTATAGTCTTGTGATATTGCAGCTGTTACCAGGGGGAGAAAGGCAACACAGCTCAAAGAAGAGAAGGACTACAAGTCACTAGAGGGTGGGAGGAGAGTGTAGTATTAACCAAACTGAGAACTACGGCCCATGACAGCAGCATTCCTATTCTGAAATGAAAGTGGAAAATAGTTTATACAGAGGAAGTCTTGATTTCAGAAGACCCCGAAGAGCAAGAGTTCCATCAGTTAGACTTTGAAGAACAGGAGGGTTTTTTTAAAAAAACAGCCAATGGCTATCTTATCTAGAAATAACGAGAAGTACAGGAATCATTTGTCATTTCCAGATCAGTTTAAACAAACAAACAAATCCAAGGTAAGGTAAGAACATAAGGAAACCACTGTTCAAACATTATGACACTGCGCTCACAGGTAAAAATAACTGCTGAATGCTTTTCTTCCAAAGGCATCTATTTTTCCAACTTTGAAAATGTTTGCATAATGGCAGGATGAAAAAAGCTATTTGAAAATCTTCATCAGTTACATCACATGCAACAGATGAAACTCAAAGCAAAAATCTTAGTGCTTTCTTCCACCTGGCATTTATAGGTTCTTACACAGCTATTCAGCCTCCCAACTGTTAACAGTTTTTACCTCAGCATAGACTCGACATTCAATGGCCCAGCCGTTGATGGGAATATCAGCCTGCTTGTGCCTGAGAGGGTAACCCTTAGCAACACGGATCATTTCTTGGACTAGGTCCAAACCAGTAATGCATTCTGTGATAGGATGTTCAACCTGTAAGGGCAAGAACTGTCAGTCAGTAGGCAACACAAACAACTAAATCTTCCACCCCTCCTCCAATTCTTTGACAATAAACAAAAATACTGGAAAAGTCAAAAAGGGATTATTTACAATAATGGTTATTCTTTTGAGCGTAAAGAAGAGAACGAGCCCCAAATTCAAGACATACGGCTACACACACACACACACACAATTAAAAACAAAGCAAAATTAAACAGCAAGCGCTTGTTGACATTTTGTATATGAAACCCTAATGAAGGCTTAACTTATTTCCAAGTGTTTGGAGGAGGGAGTTGAAAAAGGGAAAAAAGCTTAAGAGACTCAGCTTTTAATCTAGAAATACAAAATATTTTAACTGAAACCGCAAAGTAGCCAGCTGATAATCAACCCATTTCTGCTACATTTAACATGGCATGTACAGGAGTAGCCCACACTCTTCCATAGAACCAGACTAGCCTAAATCTCACCCACACGCCTGCTTTCACTAACCTGTCCTGACAAGCAACCAGATTAGCGTAATCTTACATCAGCGCAGTGTAGCAGAAATGAACAGATGGATCCTTCAGGTTTTTTTTTCCCTCCCCCTCCAGACTTATCTGTGTAGTGCTTAGCATGCACAATAGCTGAGCTGGACCAGTAGAATCACTGCGTGCTCTCAGCAAATAGTTGCTAACAGCTCAGGATGATGCTGTCAGGGGAATACCCCCTCATTCACTGCGAAACCAAGAATGAGAGCCAGCGCACAACTCTCTCTCTCTCTCTCTCTCTCTCTCTCTCTCTCTCTCTCTCTCTCTCTCTCTCTCTCTCTCTCTCTCTCTCGTTAAAACGGGATTTATACACATGTGTATTTTAACCAAGCAAACGCAACTTAATCCACATGAAGGAACCATGAAATAAGGTGCGCTCCAAAAGAAAGGGGGAAAAGGAACAAGTTCAGGAACTTTGCAGCAAAAGTTCTATAACATGAGTGCACTAAACCATCTGTGTGTGTGTTTTAAATAGACAACTACTCTTACCGTTGCGGAGGCTTTTTTTTAAAAAAATGTGAAATGTTTTTGAGGCTGGAGCGATATGTCTGAAGAAACCTTTGTGAAACAAGGTTTCTCTATCAGAAGATGTCATAGCACATGCATTTGGTGACACAGGAAAAGGTCATTGAACAAGACAGATATACTCCTTCAAGTACATTAATTG
Organism: Gekko gecko; assembly: GCA_029375565.1. Classification (NCBI taxonomy): domain Eukaryota; kingdom Metazoa; phylum Chordata; class Lepidosauria; order Squamata; family Gekkonidae; genus Gekko; species Gekko gecko. The sequence goes on along the minus strand of JAPDNY010000004.1, from coordinate 185,885,700 downwards.
GAGGAGAACGTTTTTCATCTATTGTAATATCCTTGCAGTGGGCCTTGTAAAAAAAAATTAGTAAAAATAAACAGATGGCACCCATAATTAGCCCTCTGTGCATTTGGAGTTTGTTTACAGCACCATATTTTAAGACAGCCTGACAACTTTAATGACATCACTGAAATCAGCACCTTTTTTAAAAAAAGAAAAGCAAAGCAAAGAATAAACGTCATCCAGAAACGGGGATTTGATTGTGCTGTTTAGAAACTACCTCTGGGATCAGTTCATTTTGCCTCCAACATGATACACTTCACTATGTCAAGTTTAATCATAGTATTTAGAGACGAACACAATTCTGCCATGTTCAATGGAAGTGATTCATTCCTACTAATATTTTACAACTTATCAAGAACCAACACTCTGGGAAAAGTAGTTTATTTGTTCAAGACGTCAATTTGTTATTGCTTTTTTGAAGTGCTTTAAGACTACTACACCCTCAAAACTATGTTTTGGGAAATTATTGAAATCTCTGCAAAAGGATTTTAATTATTTAGTTTTGTCATCCTTTTTCCATGAATCATCACCCCAATGTGAAATACAATACTCCACTGTGGAGTCAGCTTTTATTGTTAACCATCAAAATAGGATGAAATTCCTCCGGAAACCAAAATATTTGCACAATTTATTCTCAAAACACTTACAAACATTTATTTAATCAATTCTTCAAAAGAAATCTTTGTCTTTATAAACACTGTCTATTGCGTCAATATACTTCCTTTGTACAAAGTATGTGCGGGGGAGGAAGACAGGAGGAAAAGAAGATAGGGCATAACCAAAAAAATATGAAATACGATCTCAACTAACAAGTCATTCATATTCTCCTGAAATTCTACTTATGCACGCTCATCTTAGTGACTGTTTTATTGAAGCTTTAATTAATGATGAAATAAACTATTCAAAGTACAAATTAAACACGCGGGATTTTCTTTTCAGCATCAGTTCTGGGTTGGGTACAATTTTTATCCACATTACATATTTTATGTTTTTGTCATTTCAGCAGAATCTGAAGCAGAGGTGTACTAACACCAAGAGTATTCCCAGATGATGGACAGTGTAACAGCCTCCAATGGATAGGCACTGATTGGAAAAAAATTTCTTGAGTTACTCCAACAATTAAAGAAGGGCTAATTACAATTTTGGAAATTGTTGAAATGGATAAACTCAATGGCAGTATTTGGCAGTGAAATGTGGTATCCATCCCAGTAATCTAAATGGAATTCATTTTTCATGGGAATTCTTATTATGGACATGAAAGACTGGAAAGAAAAATATGTAAATGCATAAATACATACCATAATGTATTTAATTAATGTGGCCTGAAGAAAAGATATTTCAGCAAAAATAGTGATTGCTCAGAACAATGTATTACAATTTATTAAGAGGAAGAGGAACCTAAGAAGACAACCATAACTACCTTTTGCACAAATGGTATCTGCAAAGGACACTGTTCAGAGAAACTATGCCAGTTATTGAGCCAAAGAATGAGACCTAGCACAACACTAATGCAACATTAAGAACAGGTGATAAAAATTTAAATAAAAAAAAAAGAACAGGTGATGAACTCAAATCAAGTAAAGTGAATAGAGCAGAATTCAGTTAGGTGCTGTGCAAATCAGCAAAGGCATAACCTGCAAGACGAAACACAAGATACCTTTGATCTAAGAAGTATTTGTGCTAGGCACTTTGGGATTAGATGAATGCAACAGATTTCTTGGCAATCAGAAGAAATGTGGAAAGGACAGCATCTCAGTTTAGATTACATGCAGAAAGACCAGCCTACACTGAATTTCCATAGTTCGAACTGATATGAATGATGTTAATATTGGCATGGACCCAACCAGATTTTCTACGCCATCTTGCACACCTCCCCTCCTTACTACAGCTTCTGTCTCACATGGCTTTTGTCCATGAGGGCCCCATGATCCACAACATAACCTTTCTGTGAGGTCCAAAGGGGCCTTCCATTTTTTATTACCAGAAAAGGCTGGTTGGACTCACTCCAGTATCACCTTATGTCTGAGAAAGCTGAGGGGGCTATCCTCTCCCTGATGTTATTTAACATCTATATGCACCCTCTGGCCCAGCTGGTGCAGAGTTTCAGACTGGGATCCTATCAGTAAGCTGATGACACCCAGCTGTATCTGCTGAGGACAGCCAGCTGGACATCGCTCCAAGAAATCTGGCCAAGGGTTTGGAGGCCGTGGTGAGGTGGTTGAAGCAGAGTCGTCTGAGACTGAATCCCACAAAGACAGAGGTTCTCTGGCTGTGTGGGGGAATTCAGAACTTGGGCACCAACTCCCAGCTCTCAACCACACACCATTAGCACCGGCACAGCTGGTGAAGAGCTTGGGTATATTTCTGGACACCTCCTTATCAATGGAGACCCAGATCCCAAACATTGCCAGACTAGCATTTTTCCAACTATGCACAAACCTCCAAAAGAAGTTTAGAAAACTTATTGAGGGCCAAAAGTTAAAAACATAATTAAGTGTACAAAAGAGTATTTCTTTCAAAGACATATAGAAACCTAGTAGGGGCCCAAATAAAGCCTCATAAAATATTCAGTTCAGGCAACTGACCCCCAACCTGTCTTTCCCTGACCTAGCCACAGTAATCCACACAACAGTCACCTCTAGGCTTGACTACTGTAACTAGCTCTACGCAGGGCTACTTCTGGTCCAGAATGCAGCAGCATAGGTCCTTATGGGGATACCGTCAACAGCACATATTCAACCTGTGCTTTGCCAGCTGCACTGACTCCAGATTGAGTACCAGGTCAGGTTCAAGGTTCTGGCCTTGATCTTTGAGGCCCTACATGGTCAGGGACCAACATACCTGTAGGACCACCTCTTTTGGTATGCTCCCCGGAGAGCGCTGCACTCAGGACAACAAAATCTGCTGGAAGTCCCTGTGCCAAAGAGCATCCAGCTGTCCTCATCCAGACCCATGGCTTTTTCGGCCCTGGCTCCAACTTGATGGGACTCTCTGCCAAATGACATCAGGGCCATGCAGGCCTTGTTACAATTCCATAGGGCCTGCAAGGTAGATGTGTTCTGCCAAGCATATGGTTGAGGACAGCAACGGTTTTTAACAGTAATTGGTTGATTAGTTGCCCTCTCATTTATCCCCTGTTAATGGGGATCAGAAAATTTTTGTACTGTGGAGCCATATAGGTTTTATTATTTTATATGACTTCTGTATATTACTAGACTGTTTTTAATATATTCCTTTGTTTTAAACTGTTCTACACCACTCTGAGCCCACTCTGCGGGGAGGGCAGTATAGAAGTTTAATAAAAAAAGCTATAATAACTGTCCCGGGGCAGGTTCGTCAGGGACCTCCCCACACCTCCCAGGTTCCACAACCCCAGAACCTGCCCCCACGACACCCACTCCCATGGCACGCACCAGTAAGTACAGGGGCAAGAGGGGAGGAAAGCAACGGCAAACGAGCGACAACGTCACGGAAACAGGAGAAAAAAAGGCAGGGGCTTAAGAAAGGCAGCAGAGTCAAAGAAGAAGAAGACACAAGAAAGGAAGATTGGTAAAGGAGGCCAGAAGGAGAAGTCTGAGAGGGGGACGTGACCTGGAAAGAGAGGAAAAGACAGAAAGCTCATTGCTTAGAGCAACGGAAGTGAGCAACACTGAAAGCCACATATTGATATGGCTGCAGTAACTGGCTGAAAGCCTCTTAGAGTATATATCTGAGCGCTGTACACTTTTCTTTCTGAGATAAAGCTTGCAGTTTTCCACTCAAGTGGTTGCTTGGGGCAAGTAGACTATGAGTGAGCAGCCATTCTAAGCTGACCAACTGCTGCCACCCTTCACAAGCTGAGAGAGAGAGAGAGAGAGAGAGAGAGAGAGAGAGAGAGAGAGAGAGAGAGAGAGAGAGAGAGAGAGAGAGAGAGAGAGATGGGATTGATTTCAGGCTGTGTATCTGGTCCCAACTTTCTCCCATCTTAAGGGCTACAGGTCTTTAAAGTGAGGAGCCCAAGAATATGTGAGAATTTAAAATCTGCAAGCCTAGGCACACAAAACCTCAATACAATGGTTCTCAGTCCCACTAGAATCCTCAAGAACCCTGTACACTTTGCCACTGTTGGAGAAGCAACGGACTGCTAAGAGTTTAGTTACTGTAGATACTGCTGAAAGAGTGGTTTAGTCCACTGGTACCCTAGGGGGAGCTGTTGTGTATTCTCTAGTGTTTGGGGTTTACTGGATGTTTTCTCTTGTAGTTCAGCTACCTCTTGCTGTTTCTCTCTCTGTGCTGTGTGGTAATGTGTGTTAGTGCTTGTGCTCTGACGGCCTCTCTGTTGCATGAATGGCCAGCAGTCAGTTATTGTCTTTTTGCAAAATCCTGTCACAATAAATTCATTGAAGGCAAACTCCAGAGCATGGATTGGATTATTTCCTGAACTCTGCCAACAGCCACAATAAGTCTTTCATATCAATAAGTCTTTCTATATCAAGACAAAGGAGAGGCGAGACATAAGCCCAAGAATTCTCTCAGGCTACCTATTGGAGGGGTATCAGCAGTATGCCATTGGCATTGTTGGTTAGCACATATTTTGTGTTCAGTTACTTGCCATTCTAACATGAAATGATAATACTTATTTTAGCTATAAAGAAAAGGAAAGAGTCTAGAAGTGCAGTAAAGGTAAAACCTAGAACCCTGTTTCAGAACCAGGGAAGCACAGTAACACATGTTCTCCATTCTCACAGTCTCTTAGAGAGGTCAAGTGGAGGGAAACCATAGATTTTACCATTACTTTACCACCAAAATAAGTCCTAGTTCAAGTGCAACATTCGAGCAAGAACATGGGCACAATTTCTGTTTCATCCTCCAGTTGTAACTCTCCCACAGTGTGTCTCACACCTTTCCCAAGGGTTGTACAACAGTTTTCCAGAGAAGGCTGAAAAGGTGTGCGCTGTGGTGCAGGAAGTGTATGGAACTGCACAAGGAAGGTGAAGGCAGGAAAGAACTGCTCCACATTTACTCATTCTTGGCATCCAACCCAATGTTCCTACCAAATGAACTAGTCTAAAAGACCAGTGTCCACAACAACCCCTCTGTACTTTGACATATGAAGCACAAGCCTAAGATCTTATCACAGAAAACTGAGCTGGGAGACTGCCCATTCCACAGGATACTTTAAGAATGCTTCCTTTACAAACAATGCAGAAAGTTAAAAAGAAGGCCAAATGCCTTTAGCCATGATATTAGGCACAGATCTTTCTGGACACTGAAGGAACTGCAAGAGAATGGATTGTCAAGCTATCTTACTACCCCCCCACACACAAAAAATGATATGTTACAAGAAGCAGAAGAGAGGCACCATTTAAAATAACGGCAAAAAACAAAGACATCTGCAGACTCTCCGAGTTCTAAAGTTAAATTTGGAAAGAGCATCATTAGAATCATTAAAGCTTGGCTCTTAAGAAAAGGAAGGAAACCCTAGATGGCTAGTTACAAGTCCGCTAATAGACATCAAAGTTTGAGGGCTGGAGAAAAGTGACAGATCATCTGGAAAAGCCTGGGGATGAAACCAATAAAATTACTACTCACCAGCCTCAAACTGAAACACTAATTAGGGACAATACACAGCCAAGCTACAGAAATTAGAGAAACGTACCTAACATACGTTTTAATTAATGGTTAGTAAATTTCCCATAAAGTTGGAAAGGATGGCTCTGCTACTACAGAAGGAAAGCCTTTCTCCAACTGCCTTAAAAAGTATTTAAAATAAGCTTTCTAAAGTTTCCAACAACCACAGTCTTTCCATCTGGAAATCTTTTTGTTGCAGCCTTGGCAATTTCCCCAGTGCATGTAATTCTTGCACATGGAGTTCAGGCTCTTTGTACCCAAAAACAAAATTTACAGAGAAGCTGAAGTTTCAGGGGTTGTTTTATTTTTTTCATTTCCAACATTTCATTCATTTGTACATTAACTTGTTTTTATCTCCACAGGTTCCCAAAGAAAAAATTCTGGCCACAATTCAACTAATTTGTTTCCCAACCAATTTGAATCAAATTTGCAGGGACTGAACACTTCACCAAAGTTATCCAGGCAGATATCAATCTTGGTAGTGATGGAAAGTGCCGTCAAGTTGTAGGAGACTTATGGGGACCCAATGGAGTTTTCAAGGAAAGAGACATTCAGAGGTGGTTAATAAAATGGTAATAGAAGACAAAAACAAGTGTAGTTAACAGACTCACCAATTACAACTTGCCAAAAAGCTGAAGAACATGTAATAGAGAATAATGTATACAAAGTAACTACAGTGAAAAAGTACAAAATGTAAACTATAGAGAACTGGTATGTGCTACAATGTCCAAACAATGCAGAACTACAAAATAATTCGATGTTGTGTCCAGCTGTTTGATAACGTTTCAAAGTTCATCCTTCAGCAGGGTGTTCCCTTTACTCTTACTGACATGCATTGGGAACAGTAACAATTCAATACAAAATTGGACGCCAATCTCCAACATGTAATCAGCTTCAATAGCTCCAGACTTGTAGCGGGACCGGCAGTGTCCCATACCAGTTCTCTATGGTTTACATTTTGTACTTTTTCACTGTAGCTACTTTGTACACATTATTCTCTATTACACGTTCTTCAGCTTTTTGGCCAGTTGTAATTGGTGAGTCTGTTAACTGCACTTGTTTTTGTCTTGTATTACCATTTTATTATACGATAGTGTAGTGAACATCACTGAATGCATTCAGAGGTGGTTGCCACTGTCTGCCTCTTGTGTAGCAACCCTGGACTTCCTTTGTGGTCTCCCATCCAAATACTAACCAAGGCCAACCCTGCTTAGCTTCCAAAATTTGATGAGATCAGTCTAGCCAGGGCCATGCAGGCAGTTAAAACTCTTATTTTCACAGTGTACAGGGGAAGAAATTCAGCAGCCACAGGCAGCAAGCAGCAGCAGCAGCAGCAGCAGCAGCAGCAGCAGCAGCAGCAGCAGCAGCAGCAGCAGAAGAAGAAGAAGAAGAAGAAGAAGAAGAAGAAGAAGAAGAAGAAGAAGAAGAAGAAGAAGAGGAGGAGGAGGAGGAGGAGGAGGAGATTGGATTTATACCCCGCCCTTCGCTACCCAAAGGTGTCTCAGAGCGGCTTCCCCTCCCCACAACAGACACCCTGTGAGGTAGGTGGGGCTGAGAGAGTTCTTGACAGAAACTGCTCTTTTTCAAGAACAGCTCTTATCAGAACTACAGCTTGCCCAAGGTCATCCAGCCAGGTGCAAGTGGAGGAGTGGGGAATCAAACCCAGTTCTCCCAGATTAGAGTCCACACACTTAACCACTACACCAAACTGGCATTACAAACAAGCTCTGGGAGGCATCTGGCAGCCCGGGAAAGAAGAAGAATTGCATATCAGGCAAAGAGGCTACCAGAGGACACTCCACATAAGTGGGCAGAGCTTGAGGAAGACATATTTGGCCTTTCAAAAAAGACAGTGCTGGCCCAGACCTGGATAGCCCAGGCAAGCCCAATCTCGTCAGATCTCGGAAACTAAGCGGGGTCAACTCTGGCAAGTGCTTGGATGGGAGACCTCCCTGGAATGCAAGCAGTCAGGAGGTGGAGGCAGGCTTTATTCAGCCACCTCTCAGAACATCCTCCAGGCCCCCAGTAGGGGGTCAGTCACCAGAGGTCACCATGACTTCCAAGTGCACACACACACTCACATGCACACACATGCCCGTATGAAAAATGCAAGAAACAACAACAACAGCAATAACAACGCTGTGGTATGCCCAGCACCCTTGTCTTGGGCTTTACACAATTCCTGGCTCTTGCTGATTGTTCAGATGTATACAAGTGCTTGGTGGAAAACAAACACTGGAAACATAGTACTCGATGGAAATCCTTTAACTATCTACACAGTGACTAATCAGTGGCACCTACACAGACAGATAAACCCTTAAATGTACATGCATTCAGCCTCAATAACACCAGCTCGTAGTCTAGACAATGTCATTCCTGTGGCAAACTAAACGTATTCCATTTTAAAGTGCTATGCAGATACTTATATGTGGTAGATAGGATCTAAATTGAAAAGGGTACTTTGGGAATGTTCCAGAAACATTGCCATGAGAGAGAACAGCACATTTCTTCATCTAGGCAGTACTGATCAGACAAACATACATACAGTACTTCTTCACCCAAAGAGTGATTAACACATGGAATTCACTGCCAGAGGAGATGGTGGCAGCTACAAGCATGCACAGCTTCAAGAGGGAATTAGATAAGCATATGGAGCAGAGATCCATCGGTGGCTATTAGCCACAAGGTATAGATAGGGGCCAATTTCCCACAAGCGCTGCTCCATGCTCGCTCTTCCCTTTTGCCCCGATGGTACGTGTCAATTTCACACAAGCTGTTGCGTGGCCGCATTTTGCCTTGCAGCTTTCCCCACGTCTACTCAGTCCTGTTTTTTGAGGACTGAGTAGACGCGGGGGAAATCATGCGAAGCTGCAGGTCAAAACGCAGCTGTGCAGCAGCTTGTGTGAAATTGACACGTACCATCGGGGCAAAAGGGAAGAGTGAGTGAGTAGCAGCACTTGTGAGAAATTGGCCTGGGACTCTGGGGCAAGTGAGGCTCTGTATTCTTGGTGCTGTGGGGGGGGGCAACCGTGGGAGGGCTTCTAGTGTCCTGGCCCCACTGCTGGACCTCCTGATGGCACCTGGTATTTTTGGCCACTGTGTGACAGAGTGTTGGACTGGATGGGCCGTTGGCCTGATCCAACATTGGCTTCTCTTATGTTCTCTTATGTCCATCTATTGCAATAAAGCAGCAGAAGAGCAAGATTTGAGTCCGGCAGCACCTAAAAGACCAATAAGGTTTCCAGGGTATAAGGTTTCACAAGTCAAAGCTTTCCTCAAAAGCTTATACCCTGGAAATCTTTTTGGTCTTTGAGGTGCTGCCGGACTCTAGTTTCACTCTTCTACTGCAGACCAACAGGGCTACTCACCTGAAACTCTCTACTGCAATAGCAACAGTCATACTTCTCAGAGCTTGTTTTGGCTTTTCTGGTATACAACTAGGAGCATTATAAAACTGATCTGGCCAGATACCATTGGGGCACTCAAAAATTACATGCAACTCACTTGAGTGGTGACAACTTAGTTCTACCACCTATATCAGGGGTATCAGACTCATTTGTTATGAGGGCCGAATCTGACATAAATCTGAGCCTACCGGAAGGTAGGGATATAAATGTAAATATAAATAAAAATAAAATAAATAAATGAGACCTCATCGGGCCGGACCATGTGTGTCATAAAATGTAATGCCAGGTAGCAGAGACACAAACTTTATAAAGGACACAAACACAAAGGTTGGGGTTTTTTTACTTAAAATAAAAACATGCTTAAAACATCAGCACCCTTGCAATATTTTCTTTATTTAACAGTGTCTGATAACTGACACCCGTTGCTCTGAATTATTGCATCAAAATGTCTGTGCTGTTGCAATCCTGAGTATGCTGTTCAGGTGCGTATCTCTAAGCTGCAAACCTACAATGATGCAGCAGCAGCAGAACTGGAAGAAGCAGCAGAAGACAGCCAGTTCTACTACAGGCCTGATAAGGGAAGGGAAATCTATCGGACTCTATCAATACCTATAGGGGAGTTAGGCAAAGTTGTTTACTGGCTCCTTTTTTTGTTCAATTTTTACATCAATGACATTGTAAGTCATTTGGATTCACCTAGCTTACACTCCCCAAAATTACAACAATGCCACGTTTCTATCCTTTTACATGCAAACGATGCCGTCCTTCTAGCTAGAACACCTGTTGGCCTTAGAAGAGATTTGCAGATTTTTGCATAAAGAAGGAACTGGAAATAAATTATCAAAAGACCAAAGTCATGGCCTTTGGACCTAAACAAAAGAAAAGAGTTTGGACCATCAATGGACATTCCCTTGAGCAAGTCTCCTATTTTAAGTACTAAGGCATGGTCCTCCAATGTACAGGGGCCAAAAAAGCTGTGGCAATTCAAGGTGAAAAAATTGCCAACATGTGGCAATTCAAGGTGAAAAAATTGCAAATGCCATTCTTAAATTCTATTGTACAAAGAGGGCACATTACGTTCCAGCTGCCCAAAAACTCTTTCAGGCAAAGACAGCTGCACAAATTCTTTATGGCACCTTCATAGGTCCTTCAGCCTCTAGCTTCATTCCCCTGAGAGGTTCCAGTCCAAATTTCTCAGAGCGGTCCTACAGGTCCCAAGAAGTGTGCCAAATGTATTATTATGATTAGAAATGGGCACTTTGAAAATGGAAGCCAAAATTACTCTGAGCTCATTTCAGTATTGGCTTAAAATAAATTTCCAGCCAATGGGGCTAACTCATTTGCTCCTCTCAGACAATTTTCAATCTAAATGGCTAAAATCAGTTCATAACAAACTACATGTACTTGGTTTCACTCCCCAAGTGATTTTGGCCATGTGCTGGGACCAGGCAAAGTTAGCTCTCAAACAGAGAATAATGGATGTGGAGAGGCAGGCAGATCTTGGTAAATATCCCAACTTTAGAGTGCTTGAGTGAATCAGATACCACCCAGTCTCTATGGACTACTTATCGCATTTAGATACCTATAAATTTAGGAAAGCCTTTACACTAGTCAAATGTGAGGCTCTCCCCTCCACAGCGCTTGAGGGTAGATATAGATGGGTCCCATTTGACCAGAGACTCTGCCAGTGTGATTCTGGGGAGGCAGAAACCATCGAACATATGATGTTTATATGCAACTGGTATAATAAGGTCCGAGATAAATATATCACAGCTTTTGTAAAAGAAACATCTGGCCAGGCAGACTGGAAGCGCTGCAACCGACTGTTATCTGATGAAAATCGGATTATTACTGAATCTGTGGCTAAATTTTGGGCAGCATGCTATTGCATTAGAAACATACGCCTAAATTTATAAAACTGTTTTTACCTTTTATATTTCTTACTGGATTTGTCATACATTTTTATGGTTTTATGTATATTTATTGCATTTTACCCAGATATTTTATAATTCTGTATCCAAACATGCCTTGGTTAATGTTTGGCACGAAGCCATAATAAACATACTACAGTTACCAAAAAAAAGCCTTCTGGGGGCCTCATCTGGCCCCTGAGCCGCATGTTTGACACTCCTGACCTACATGTCTCTGAAAAGACATCCATTCACAGGCAGAGTCATCTTAAAGTTGACAAGTGGAGCACAGAATGTCAGAGGTATCCACTGCTGCCCTCCTGCTAGAACGCAACGCCATTCAGGGACAACCTAGGCAACTATGTCTTAATTCTTCACGTATTTTAAAACAGAGGTACAATATCCCCCAAAGTTGGATGCTGCACAACTCTTGGTATGCAGGGTATATACACGATAATCTATGGGGTGCCAGATACCAGCTGTTCATAGTTTTCACAGAGTTTTCTCTTGTCAGCTAAAATAAGCATTTGACACACATGTTCATAACCATTCTCAAAGATCCTCTGGTAATTCTAAAGATAACACTTTATTCCAATTTTCAAAATATTTCAGACCAGAAGAAATTCTAAATACCCTGCAAAACCACTAACCAGCGAAGACAAAATATGCAAACCTGTTTACATTTACAGACACTGGGAAGAATTTTTATGGATAAATATACTAGTGTATGAGTGCTTTCCCACGACTCACTTCAATTTCCTGGATTTCTATGGTGACATCATTGTGACTCAAACTATGTATGTTCAAATGTTAACCTTTAATACTTTCAGTTAAAGCATCCCCAACTCCATTTAGTATAGCCCAAGAGGACAATCCAGATGCCTCGTTTCTGTACAGCAAATACTGTAACTGGCGAACACATACATCTACCATATGATTTAAGTAAAACAGTTATCTTTCTGATGGCTAGCCTTTTAACTAAAAAACATGGTTTCTGACATTAAATATCACATATCCATACATTTAAGAGGAGGGGGTGAGGAGTACTACACAAACAAAGCTCTTGGTGTTAAGGTAAAGTAAAGGTTCCCTTGCTCGAAAGCCAGTCGAATCCGACTCTAGGGTTGCGGTGCTCATCTCCGTTTCAAAGCCGAAGAGCCAGCGCTGTCCGAAGACGTTTCCGTGGTCATGTGGCCGGCATGACTAAACACCAAGGCGCACGGAACGCTGTTACCTTCCCCACCGAAGTGGTACCTATTTATCTACTTGCAATTTCTTGCTTTCGAACTGCTAGGTTGGCAGGAGCTGGAACTAGAGACGGGAGCTCACTCCATCATGCGGCACTCTCGGGTCTCGAACTGCTGAACTACTGACCTTCCACAGCCTGCAGTTCAGCGTCTTAACCACTTGAGCCACCACAGCTCCTTGGTGTTACTTGGCTATAAATTTGAAGCAGCAAGATAAAAAACATGTGATCTTTGAATTATACTAAATCTACATACACACACACACACAAAATTAAAAGTACTCTTCTCTCCCCAAACATCACCACCACCTTCCCCAGATGCAGTACCTGAAGTCTAGTGTTCATTTCCAAGAAATAGAAGTTCTTTTTTGAGTCCACCAGAAATTCCACTGTTCCAGCAGATGAGTATTTTACAGCTTTGGCGAGAGCTACGGCTTGTTCTCCCATTGCTCTGCGTGTCTCGGGATCCAAAAAAGTGCTTACACATGTAGGGGGAAAAAATCTTAAACTTAGACAAGTAGCATTTCAGACTGTTTATACCTTTGAGACCAAAATATAAGTGGGGGTGAGGGAGAGTAACATAAAGTAACTGGAGTTCACATCAGATACATGGGGTTGGATCCTATGACACTCCTTCACTAAGTCTTCCTTCAACGGAGAAATACTTTTTCCAATAATGACTTTTTCTGATGGTGAAAAGCTTCATCTGAGGAAGAAAAGTCTTTCTTTGCCAAAGCAATTCCAATCCATTGGAAGAAAACCTGCAGGTAAGGATTCATAGCATCCAACCCCTTATTCAGCCAAGCACGTGAACACATAGTTCTGTTATGGATGCTAAACAATTTTTGTGATGTTCACTCACATAATAAACATGATTAATGTTAGAATTAAGAGAGCTCTTCCTCATTCCACAGACCTGCTTTCAGTGTAAAAATTGACAAAATATTTATCGATCATAGGTGTCCCTTTATTATCTCTTTCTCTCCCAAATTTACCTTTGCCCATCCTCCAAGGTTCTCAGTTCTTCAGTTTTTATCCTCACAGCACCCCTGCATTATGCCTGCCTTTTGTCTTTACTGTCGCTAAAAGCAGCCAGGGGCACTTTTTGGTTAAGAAAATGGCAGGGAGGGGGGAGATTTAAGCCCCACTTCCCCAGTATCATGACCCTGATCCATATTGTTCCCCTCCCCTGAGTTTTTCCACACCCGAATTTAGGGACAGTGTCGAAGGTCAACATCTCTTTGAAATACCCATTTGGACAACTGGTTTGTCTTTTGTTTTTTTAACAAGCAGGAGCTTACCCTAAATTCTTAACATGCAAGAATCAAGCTAAGCCACAAAATAAGTTGCACCAGCACAATTACCATGTATGCTACTTCCAGTCTTAGCATAAATTAGTTCAATATTTTGAAGATGCGAATGTAATATACATACTTGAATGCATGCACCTGGCTTATGTACGTTTTCAGAATCATAGCCTCCTCAATTAAACAAAGCACATTATTCTTTTTAAAAAAACTTCAGTTAATAGTTTAATATGCAGCACTCCCATTTGCAATGTTTTTGTTTCCATAGAGAACAAATTAAGGCATTAGTGATGGAGGGGCTGGGTATGTGAGGGGGGGATCTTGAAATGAGAATTTGTAAAGCTTCACACTGAACTGTCTTGCTGTTTCAACTTTCGCCTATAACACAGAATATGACATCCAATGACAGTAACAGCTTGCAGCTTAAATCATTCTTTCAACTTTACCCTTAGAACTGAAAGTTTTAATTTTCTGCTTTTCTTACTTGATTCATCTGTTCCACACAGCAAGGTGCCCCCCTCTCCCACCCGGGGCACAGCTGTTTCTCCTTCCTGAGAGTGCAGTTGTGGAAACCCTTTTGAGAACTTCTGTGAAGACTGATCCCTAGCCAGTGAGTTTCCTCACTACAGGACACTAAATATATCACCTTCTTGAGGCCAAAGGCTCAGAAAACACAGGGAGGAAAAACATATATGCTGGCTGTATTTCTGCACACTATTCAGATGATGCTTCTATAATACACATTCAGATTTATATTGAGTTTTGCGAGTTTTACCTATCAAAGTATGGAGGAGGTTGCTCCCATCCTCATGCTGAGAAGCTGATTTGGGTACACAAGCGTATACAGAATTTTTAAAACTGAAATTTGACAATCTGTCTCTCTTCCCATCCACCCCACTTAGAAAGCAAAGACCAACAAGTATTTTATCACACTTCTCATATTAGAGTGGTAAATCAAACAAATGTAATAATCCCAACAGCAGGGGAGTCAGAGAATCAGAATTCTAACAGAACTCTACAACAGAAGACATTTCCTGTGCACAAAATGGTTGAAAATCTGTGTTTATTAAGCGCCTAAAAAGTAACTAGGCGCTGTACAGGAATAAAACATAAATAAAGACAATCTGCTAGCTCACAGTCAAGGACAAGCAAGACACACTACAGAAGGGAGAGGAGGAGGAGTAGACTGAGATGGAATGGGAATAAGGGAGAGGGAATCTAAAGAACTACAGAATTCACAAATACCTCCTGAAATACTTAGCTTTAGGCTTCACATCAAAACCATAAAATAGACCCTTTTTTCAATAAACAGGTCAGGTGAGCATGGCAGAGGGCCTGTTCCAATGACAACCCCCACCACACAAACACACATACACACTCTGCAACCTCTATTTGTGGTGAAATCAGAGGAGAACCTCTGAATCACAACTCTCCCTCCTTCCCTCTCATCACACTCATAATCTTAGATCTAGAGAAGCCCATGTGCATAAGGTATGGGGGTGGACAATCTGAGCATCCAACAGCTGCCCCTTATGCCATATGCGGTGCTGCTCTGCAGTGCTCCCAGGTATCAGGAGGCTTTCCAAGGGGGGAGGAGGAGGCTGCAAAAAAGGACAACATACACATGCAGAAACAACCTTGCACTTCTCTCAATCCAAATCATAGAAAGTAATGCTCAAACTGGGAGACACTCTGTTTGTGTGTCAACATGGAAACTCCCAGCATGTGCAGCAGTCCACACCCTGCTTGAAGTCTCACCACTCATACAAGTTCCGGGGGTGGGGGGTATCATCTCAACAGGCACCATATCTGTTTTTATTGGGAGTTTTAGCCCTTAAAAAAATCCAGCATGCGTGTAACGTTATGCTTTTAACAGACAGGTAATTCTGTTAGCTAAGGCAGCTCTGAGTCATTCTACACATTACTACTGCCCATCTGTTTATTTTCTAAAGGTGTTCCAGTGCCTCCGAATCTGAAATGCCAAACTATAATTCCTTTTCTCTGGTTTGAACAGCTTTCACAAGCCCATGTCTCACAGCACAGAATTATGCATGGCACCAAATATTACTGCAAAGTAATAGTGGAACAAAACAGAATTTTATTACTGCCTTCTGTCAATTTCTGTGCTAAGAAATATAGTTTAGAAGCTAAGAACTAGGAGTGGTGCAGAACTCATGGAGCAGATTTCCAACTTTTCTGATACAACACCCTGTATCATCAAAAAAGTCACTCCTAAAACTTGGGATACTCTTAGTGCAGAATGCGGTACAAGGGGCTCGGGGGGGGGGGGGCCTGTGGAAATTTTCACCCTTTCCCAGGGTATCTGCTTCTGTGCCACTGAAGATCATCTGTGTCCATCCAACCCCATGAAAGGGAATAACACTAGATGACCAGTCTATGCATCCCTACTCATTTCTCTACTATACTGTACATCTGCACTAAACCGTTAATGTAATTAAAAAACAACACTCCCTAAAGAATTGTATGTACTCATGAAAAGTGCTAATACTCACCTTGGTGCTTCTTCAATGACTTTCTGATTTCTCCTCTGAATGGAGCATTCTCTTTCATTCAGCCATAACGCGTTGTTATGCTTATCAGCCAGAACCTAGTAAAAGGTCACTTTTAATAAGTAAATGTATTGCTTCTCTCTCTCAATACCAGGAACATCAATAAAAGTATTCAATTAAAATAACTAAATTAATTATACAAAAATTGACCACCTGAGACTGCCAGAAAGAGAGGGAGGGAGGGAGGGAGGAAAATACATGCAGAGACATTATTCAAGGACTCCCAGAACATGTTTAGACATTCATTCAAGGGAGAAAGTGTCAGGCTATCATATGTCCACCCCCCAGGAATAAACAGGTGGACTGGACTGGACTGTATTTATTTGAATGTATCTCCATGAGACCACAGAAAGAATGGGGGTTTGGATCAGATGGTCAAAGATATGAGACAGTCAACTATTGTGACATTAATCGTGACAACATGGCCCAGTTTATTTGTAGAACCCCTTACAGGCTGGGAATTTTCCCTGGAATCAGAAAAGGACTTTACTGTTTTGCTGAATTAGATTCATAGTTGTAAGAACACTAAAACCCAAACTTAACCACCTCCCAAGCGAGCTGGTCTCTAAGGATTTTCACTGCCAAAATGGACACATTTTATAAAATCTATATTGACAATGAAGTTCACATAAGTAATAAATATAAATCCTGTTACTTTAGTACCCTCATCCAATGGAGTGTATTTACGAGCAGCCAAATGAATCTAATAGAAAATGTATTTAAAAATATGTTCAGATCACAATCTTGGGGCCTCTTACATCTAACAGGAAGGGGATCTGAACAATTCTTCCCTCTATACATTCTGCAACTATAGTTACAACAGTACCTTTTCCAACAAAGGATGAAAGTATGACAGATACAAACCTATATTTAAAAACTAGCTAAACTACCCATTTCACTTTCCTGAACAAGGATTTTTAATTGACGTTTGAACCGGATAATCCCAAGGCCACAAAAGGTCCCACAATGTTAGCAGAAGCACTTATGCTTGTGGGTTGATTTCACCAGTCCCTTCCCTTCTACATCTCCACACTCTAGAAGGTTCTCCCAACCCTCTGGAGCCAGTTTTCAGGAAGAGGGCGCTAAATATAGAGAGAAGGCTAAATATGGAAGAAAAGAGAAAATAAGCAATATCACCCCTACATGAGCAGAAGGACTTTCTGCTCAGCCAGCAGGATCTTTACATCTAAGATCCAAGATCATTCTTTTTGGGGGTGGGGCAGGGAAATAAAAAAAGTAGTACCAAATTTTAACTCAAGTATTTCAAAACAATATTCCTACTCAGAGTCAAGTACAAAATCTGGGAGCATCTGACTAGAAAAAAACATGTTAACATGACTTTAAAAAAAAAAGCTAGAAGCTAAAATTCTATGTCCAGGATCCATAGCCTTGCGAGGCTCCTGCAGCTCCACTGGCTTCCCCTTAAGCAGTCTTGCTGGACATTTCTGTTGGGTCTCCCCATCCCTCAGAATGGGGAAGGAGCACAGCTTTTCTGCCCCAGATCTACTCCCTCCTCTTCTCCTTACACTTTCTCAGGAACCTTCCTTTAAAGGTCCAAATAGCCCTGCCCCTTTCGTGGGTATACCTGGCCTCTCTCTAAGGAAAGGTGGTGATTTTGTCCTCCCCATCCCTTCTCTTGGGCTGCTGAATGGTTCCTGCCCCCCAGCTGCCCTCTCTCTTGCCCTACTGGCTATGCCAGGGGCTTGGCTGGGATATGCTGCTGGCCTCTGGGAATGGGCTACTGTTGGGATGTGCCCTTGTGCAAGCCTCTCTGGCACCACCCTGGCTTCTGCTCTGGCTTGCCTTTGTGCAGGCCTCACTGGACCCACCCTGGCTTCAGCTTTGACTGTGGAGGCTGCTGTTCTCTCCGGGCTGCTTCAGCGTTGGGCCCCAGACAGCTCTTCCGCCTCTGCCTGGAGTCATGTTGCCAGGTAAGAGCTCTGCCACTCTTCCCCTGTTCCAGAAGTATCAGCCTTGGCCATTCTAGGCCTGACAGAAGCATCAACCTTGGCCACTCCAGGGCTCATGTTGTCACCCAGGACAATGCTGGGCTCTCTGTCAGCAGGGGTAGGGCTGCTAAGAGCTCCCAGAGAGACTGTGGGGGGTCTGTTCCTGAGTCCAGTGGCATCTCCGGACAGACGTACTTTATGCATTTCCCGGGGGATTTTCAGTTTTTATTCTTTGAACAGCGAACCTCCACACCACATAACAAACTGTTTCTGCAATCCTCATTTCAAAAGCAATTCACCATGCAGCCCTCTGTGCTGCTGAAAATAAAATAACTTAAAATAAATAAAGTGAGCAAGGCCAAAGACCTCTTGGGGGCATACACAATAAGGATACCGCCAAGAGACACCACTTTATGGAACTATTTTGAATATGGAAAATTTCCCCGAAGAAGAACTGTTGTTAAACTGTTTTGCAGCATCTGTGGGTGTCCAGTTCTGCCCAGATTTTTAGGAAGCAGAAAAGAGAGTAATAGGAATGTCACAGGGATTTCCAAATGCCCAGTGAATAGCAAAGTTAAGCCACATGGTTAAACTGCTTTGGAAGTGTCTGCTACCATTCAGAAGTAAATTAAACAAAAATGAAACCCGTGCAAAAATAACAAAAAACATTCAACAGACAATATAATTATATAAACTTATATAAGTGGTGAAGTTTGTCAAAAATATAATGTATACTATGCAAATCAGTAACTCAAAAATACAAAATACATGGTCCAAATGCATAAATAAAGTTCAGAAATAGTCCAAGTCAAATTTCTCAAACAGTGAAAACAGTGAAAAGTTCAAATTTGACCTGGACTGTTTCTGAATGTTATTTACGCATTTGGACCATGTATTTTGTATTTTTGAGTTACTGATTTGCATAGTATACATTACACTTTTGATAAGCTACACCACTTATATAAGTTCATATCATTATATTGTCTGTTGAATGTTTTCCGTTATTTTTGCATGGATTTCATTTTTTGTTTAATTTACTCCCTTCCGTACCATTTCAGAAGTGGCTGTTGCGCACATTATGAAGGTGCTTTTTACAAATGTAAGTCCAAAGCACCCTTGGCAAGCCTGACCAGTTCTTTGGATTCTGGACACTGCATTTAGAACCTGGATGTTACTACATACTAAGAAAGTTTGGGTTGTAATGCTACATGACTGCAAGGACTGGGTTAAATGTTGTCAATCATCTAAGAAGAGAAAGGTTTGTGTTGCATTAATTTATTCAACTGCTATCAGAACTTATTCCAAACTACCTAAACAAGATGCATGACAGAAATTAACAACATCATATTTCAGATGGAAAAGAGTAAAAAAATTAAGGCCAACTTCCAATTTAGGGGGTTTTTGTCTCAAAGATTAATTTAGCACTATTCTCATCTACAATTAAGTCCAATAGATAAACCAAGAGGCAAATATTCAGAGGTTAAAGATAAATCTCTGTTCTCCATTATTCAAAAATTAGTTCTAACGTGCAACTTAGTAAAAGTGAAAAATACAGAGGACAGGTTAATTCAAGATTAATTCAATCATCAGTTTCAACAAGAATATTGAATGCATGTGGAAAAAATACCAACCTGAATTTCTATGTGTCGAGGGTTATCAATAAACTTTTCTATTAACAATCGATCGTCACCAAAACTTGAAGCAGCTTCCTGAGATGAAAACCTAAAACCTTCCCTTTAAGGAAAACAGATTAAAGACTCAGAAAAACAGAAGCCAACATGTTGAACTTGTATCAAACAATTAGGCCAGGGTAGGCAACTTCTTTGGCCGGCGCGCAAAAAAAAAAAAAAAAAATCCCCACAATGCTTACCAGTAAAAATGTTGCTGGACCAGCAAAAGAGGTGTGTGTGGGGAGGGGAACAGGCAAAGATTGTTCTTAGCCAGTCACAGCAAGAACAAGCTGAGCCCCAGTGGTGCTACAGTGCCTCAGGGACTCACCTCAATATCTTGGGTAGACAACCACCCATGTGTGTGAAGCCAAATGATCTGCTATACAGCACCCACACCATGGTTTAGTGCCCCTGGCTTAGGCTATGACCCAAACACCCTCACAGGAATTCTGTATGTGCAGTTCAGGCTCTAGAACCTCACTTCTGGCAGTAGATCACTACACTGCACCCTGACCTGGATAGCCCAGGCTAGCCCAATCTTGTCAGATCTCAGAAGCTTAACAGGGTGAGCCCTGGCCAGCATGTCGATGGGAGACCTCCCAAGGAATAGCGAGGCCGTGATGCAGAGGCAGGCAATGGCAAACCACTTCTGAATGTCTCTTGCCTTGAAAACCCCATGGGGTTGCCATAAGTCAGCTGTGACCTGACGGCAGTTTCTACCACCACCACTGCACTGCATGCTATGCTTCTTCTGAAGCTCAAGAGAATGGCAAGAGCAGTTTTTGACACAACACAAAGGAATTGCCGTGGGCATAAAAACAGGGAAGTTTAGATAAGGACTTCCACATGGCTATGGAGATGTTAGACCTGTGACTCTTAATCTTTGATCCGCTTCCACCCACCAAGTATGCAACATTATAATCAAATGCCTCCCAAACCACAAGTCCAAAAAAATTATTTGAAAGAGCATTACAAGGATATTTCATTTATGAAGGTCTTTTTGTGAGACATAAGAAGAGCCCTGCTGGAGCAGACCAGTGGTCCATCTAGTCAAGCATCCTGTCTCACACAGTGGTCAACCAGTTCCTCTGGAAGGCCAACAACAAGGCATAGAGGCCAAGGCCTTCCCCTGACATTGCCTCCTAGCTCTTGGATTCAGAGGCTTAGTGCCTCTGAATGTGGAGGTTCCCCAGCACCATGGCTAGTAGCCACTGATAGATTTATCCTCCATGAATCTGTCTAATCCCCTTTTAAAGCTGTTTATAATACAAATAGAAATACACAGATCTGAGGCATACCTTCAATTAGACCCTTGGCCTTGATAGTTGGCAGCCAACTCCTTAGTTTTAGGTTTGATTTCTATTCTGCAAATGGTTGCCTAAAACCCCAAATGTCCTCCAAAGTTCTGGATGCCTCCCAAGATTTGTAGATTACCCTTGGAGGCCATACAGCCTCTATTAAGAATGTTTTAGATGCCAGTTACAACTTACAATACTGCAATAATTAATGTTATAGCAAATACAGCAGTATTCAAACAGGGAAAATAATTAGAACTATATTTTGTGTCTCTCTCCCTATGCCCTCTACAGACTCTGATATTCTCAAAAATCATAGGTCGCCTTTTCTTTAGCCTTCTTGTTCAACAGTATTCTTTAGCCTTTGTGGTTATGAAGGAAGTATTTAACATGCATTTACTGCTCAAAAAAGACTACCTGGTCTCCCCTAGATCCTTTTCGCACATACTACTGCCAAGACAAGTCTCCCCCAACCTATAATTATGCATTCGATTTCTTCTACCTAAATGCAGAACTTTATATTTATCCCCACTGAAATTTATTTTATTTGTTTTAGCCCAGTTTTGCAGCATGTCAAGATCATCCTGTATCCTGACTGTCTTCTACTGTATTTGCTACCTCTTCAATTTAGTACCATCTGCAAATTTAATAGGCATTCTCTCTATCCCTTCATCCAAATCACTGATAAAGATGTGGAACAAAACAGGTCCCAGGAAAGATCCTTGAGGCACTCAACTTGTCACTCCTCTCCCAGAAGATGAGGAACCATTCACAAGCACTCTTTGGGTACAATCTGTCAACTAGTTACAGATCCACCTAACAGTTATAGGATCCAAACCACATTTTTCCAGTTTGTCAACAAGAATATTATTTGGAACCTTATCAAAAGCCTTACAGAAATCAAGATAAATTATGTCTACAGGATTCCCCTGATCCAGCAAGGTGTATACAAATCTCAGTGTATACAAAGCACTGAAAGGAAGGAGGTACTTTCTAAAGTTAACTGTACCAAGAGCATTCAAAGTTTTAAAGGTATTCTGAACTAACTGAAAGCTCCTAGTTTCAAAGAAGTACACAGTAGCAATTCAGCCTCAACCTCATCCAAGTCACGGATAATAGTAAGGCCAACATTTCCCAGTAATTGTCACAACTGTCAAACCAACTTCAGCTGGTAAAAGGCATTCCTTGGTCTTCCCTCTATGGATAATGCTGAATAATTTGCACCTTCTGACCCACTCTAGTACACCTTAGAAACCTCTAAATATCCTATATGTGTTTATACCTACATGGTCGGTATCTCACATATAATCCAGAACTGGCCATACAATATGGGTGCAAGCATGGATGTATGGAGGTGGACATAAGAACATGAGAACTGCCCTACTGAATCAAAACAAGGATCCAGCAGAAAAATGTTTCCAACAATAGCAAGTCTGATGGTTTCAAGATGCACACAAGCTGCATCTGAAGGTAACAGATCAGGGTGGGTGAATGGGCTTCCTTTGAGAGGATGTTCTTTAATAAAGGTGCCACTACAAAGGTGGATCTGCTACATGTTGCAATCAATCTACCATCTAACAAAGACGCAACTCTTATGGGTCACTCAGATGATTTCAGTGTATACGAAGAACTGAAAGAGAGATTTAAACTGGACAAAGGGCATTCAGAGCTTTATAGGTTAACAGCAGCATACTAAAATGGTTATCCCTAGAACAACTGTTATTCATATTGCCTCTAAACGCCCCAGCTCCATCATGACTAATAGTTGCTAGATCTATCACCCCTGAATTTGTCTAATCCCCTTTGAAAGTCATCAAACACAATGGTAACACTCCATTTTGTTGTAATGAATTCCACGACTTAATAATGCATGGTTTCTTGTATCCACTCTGAGTCTACCACCAATCATTTTCACTGAGTGATCCCAAGCGCCAGTGTTATGAGAAAGTGAAAAAAGATTTCCCTCTATTTGCTTTTTCCACACCAAGCATAAATTCATAAATTTCCATCACAAGTCCCTTCAGTCATTATTTTTAAACCAAAAAAGCACTGTTAGCTTTAAGCTTTTCTTCACTGCAAAGTTACTCCAAAGCCTTGATTATTTTGGTTGCAATCATTAGAACTGAACACAGTATCTGAAATGCAGCTACATCATCAACCCTACACACAGTCATCATGATATGGACCACTTCATTTCAGATTCCTTTCCAAATAATCCCAAGCACAGAACTGGCCCATCACCTCCACACAACAAACTGATTTCTTCACTGAGCTACTGAGAAGAACTTCAATTTCTCTTTCCTGCTTACTGTCTAACCAGGAATGTTTAGACCCTACCTTCATATATATGAAGCTGGAATTTTTCCCATTTCACAATGCATATAGTTGTAACCACATTCAAGGATAACTGAGTAAAGGAGTCACAATATGAGAACTACGTAAACAAGAGGAGAAAAAGTTACACCTATGGGCTTACATTGAAGATCATCTGCCATTTTGTTGCCCATCTAACCAGCCTGGGAAGCTCATTTTAAGAGATCTTTGTAGTATGATGCATTTTCCCCATTATGAATAATCTAGTGTCAATTCCAAATTTAAGCTCATCCCCAACTCCAGATCACGTAAGAATAAATTACTGGTCTTGGTGGACCCCGCTACATATTTCCCTACATTTTGTCCCTTGTCTGTTTACTCCCATCCTCTGTCTGATATTCTTTAGCCAGTTACAGATCCATGATAAATCCACTTATTCCATGACAACTAAATTTACCCAGGAGACTCTGGTGAAAGCCATTTTGTGAAAAGCTTTTTGGAAGTTCATATTAATATATCATATCAAAAATAACAATGTAAAAAAAAAACAATGTAGATGTTTTTAATCTATTCCATGTCAGATCATTTTTTAAACAACTCCTTTGCATTTTAGCACTAGTTTTTGTATTTTAGTTTATTCTCAAGAACAACTTTAGACTGCCCACACTGCATATCATTTTAACTTAAACAATCATATTCCATAACCACATCGGAAAAAGTTAGAACACATTGGCCTGTATCCAACCAAGCAATTCCAAGACTTAAGGGCACTTAAAGCTTTCAGAAGGGAGGGAATGATTTCCATCCCTTCCCACTGGAGCTCACTGGGACCCACTCAGACATCATTTCTGAGTCAGGTCAACAGACCTTCCTGGATTACAATGGGGACAAAATGGAGGTCAGCACTGGGAGGTGGATATCAGAGGAAATCACCATCTCCCCCACGCCCCCTCCAAAAATGTGAGTGATCTTAAGTTTTGGGAGTGTGTGGTTGAATACAGTCCATTCCTAGTAATATTTTTGTTGGCCATAATGACTAAACACAAGAACAACGGCCATAAATAAATTTATTTGTAAAAGAAACTAAGTAGAACAAATAATGTCCAAAGTAATCACCATATGTCCGTACCTGAGTAAATATGTTATACTTTCTCTTATCAAACCTACTTACAAAAATGTTTGGCGCCATTAGGTGCAGTGCCATTCTAACTGTTAAAACAAACCTATTTTAATTCTTTGGCTTCCTTCTGTAAGCAGTTGGATGATATCTATAACTGGTTATTTTAATTATCTGATGCGTGTGCTAATTAAAATTATTGATTGCTGTCCTTGTTTATTATTTTTGTTGTTAAAATCAGTATGCCTAATTAATAATTTATAAATCTGTGAAGATTGGGAATATGTGTGTTCCATTGCAGCTAAGTACTGAAACTTATTTTCAGTTCAGTTTTTTATGTCTTGGCTTCCATAAACTTGTCCTGTACTATCAAGAGAGAGGGAGGGGACAGAGGTTACGATACCGTCAGGCAATCTGCAGCCCTCCAAGTGCTCTTAAGATGGCCTGTGTTTGCAAAATACCAAGAGCAGAAGAACAGAAAAGCACAATGGCTCCATCTGCCTTACTGAGCACAGGATCCTGTTGTAGCTGAGGTAGCAGAAGCTTCTGTCTGACAAAGCTCAAAAGGATCAATCTGTTTAACATTTCCAGCAAGCTGATCTGTCAACTTTTGAGTCACCCCATGACTCAAAATGAGTTTCTCTAGCAGCATTGCTACCTTTCATAATTTCTTGATATATTTTCAAGGGAAGGAAAAAGATGGCGGGGCAGGGAACAAGAGAAAGCAGAAAATGAAGTGAAGAGAGAAAATATTCACATGCCCCATGGTTGCACCCAGGGATTAAAAGTTGAGTCCCTGGTCTGAAAAAAATAGTATACCACTAAATTATGCCATGGGGTGGGGGGGAGAACTGACAACAAGGAACCATTATCTGCACACATTATATATATGACAAAAATACTGTCATGGAAAAAAGTAGCTAGCCACATACCTATCCTGGAACCTTGCTGACAATCTTGACCTTAGAGCTATGTACACCTGAAAAAAATATATGTAACTGAACAAACATGGTCTACTCTACACTGGGAAACGAAGTTTGTATAAAGAGTTCTTTATACGCTATTCATGAATAGAAAAAAATAACGAGAGACACAATGACCTTTAAAAATAATTAATTCAGAGGCCTTCTGTAAAGCCAACCTAAAAATGCTAACAATTTTGGGGGGTAAAATGGTGATGATAAACCCTCTATAAGAACACAGGAAAATGCATCAGGCAGAAATGGTTCACAAGCCCATTTCATGACAGTAAGGATGAGACTACCCTTTCCTTCTAAAGTGTAGGCTCAATATATATCAGCTCAGAAAATAATCAGTGTTACTACTTTGGGAATAATGTTTGCATACAAACACATTTTATTATATCAGCTGAAATCTGAAGAGTAGAGCCAGAACCCAGGTCTTCAAGCCCTTTTAACCCAGGTCCTCAAAGTGTGAGATGGCCCATCCTACAAAGTCAGTCCCAGTAAGAAGAAGACAACGGCTTGTAATAAAACCCAAATTGTCAATGTTTTTATTAAGCCATGAAGAACGATAGAACGAACTTAACTCTCACAGATCCCTGTCACACAATCAGAGCATAAGAAGAAACATTTCTTGACCATTAGCATCATCAACTAATGAGGCACAGAACTCTGATCACTATCTCCCACCTACTCCACCATCTCAAGAATTTGCTTTGGTGACTTCAAAGTCATCTATTTAGTTCTGAACACTTATATCCTACTCTTCCTCCTTGGAAGGGAGAATAATCAGAGGGCAGCTAAGAATAATTTGGTCAAGGACACTGAGTAACCTTCACACCCAAACAGGGATCTGAAAACAAACTCAGAAATCTACCCACTGGATCAAGCTTCACCCATGGATATTCTCATATTGTAAATTAGCAAAAATTGGTATTTAATAAAATTAAATGAATGCACACTCTATAGAAGTTTAACAGACTTTACCACAGAAGAGAACAGGGCATTTCTGAACAATAAGATTACACTGGCAAATGGCATATATACCTCTTGGATAGCAAGCAGGGTAATTTTTATTCATTCCCCCTCCTGGATAATTTTTATTCATTTCCCCCCTCCCAGTGCAGACTTCCAATAACCCCTTCATGCTCTTCCCGATAGTCCCTTGTCCCGCAGGAGCACCATTACAGGGGGTATTTGGAGCTGCAGGGGGAAGTGGGTGGTGGAAAATCATACTCTTGTTAGATATTCTTCCATCAGCAGTCTTATATTTTCTATAGCAGTCATGCCTATGTTTATCAAAGAGGAGAACTAAATTTATGGCACTAAGCACAAAGGGTGTTGTAGAATTAATTTAAGTGTTTGAATACTGACACTGTCATTATTTTCAGATCCCACAAGCTAACTTCTACATGCCTTCAAACAATGGATTTTAACTGGAAATTTCTACTGAATTAGACTGACAGTAAAAATTAGGAGACAATAAAAAATTGCTTCCCTTTCCCCCCCATCAATAAGTCAGATCTTCTCCTCTCCCACTTTGCATGCTCTTGGGATACAGAAATGAAGCAGAAGCAAAGCGAATATAACACCAGCAAGATGACCATCTGGCACAAAATTGAAATAAGCTGAATAGCATTCTTGAGGCTTTTCACAAACAAGGAAAACGAAAACAGTTGCTTACCTGCCTGGTTCTTTGGATATTTAAAAAACCACCAAAGCCTAACATATGCAACTAAAATTTGGTGACCGTGATTTGCATCACAGAGCTTATTTAGGTTTCCTAATAACTGCAAACCCCAAATCTATGTAATATTTCTATTTAATAAAAGGTATTCACAGTTTTTGTTTCTAGATTTTGCTTTGAACTAATAGGGCCACCTACAACCTCTGATAAATGCAATGCTTCTGCAGCATTTTAAGATCCTTTAGCGATCCTGTTCTCATAAAAGGTTGTGATACTATTTATTTATATTTTACACTCCGCTTGACTCTCTGCTTTTTTCAGATGAACATTATTTAAATAATTTAAGAATTTAAGGGTATGATCCAAACCTCCCCACGTGTTCCTGACCCCACCCCCATGCAAGGAGGGTCCCTGTCATCCATACCTCTTCCTGTCAGACCAGCACCCCATAAAGAGAGCTGCAGTTTCAGGAGACCTGCATGTGCCCGATAGGACACAATTAAATGATAGGAAAATGTATTTTATAACTTGATACGCAAGGGAATTGTGTGGCCATTCTAGCGGAGGAAGGAAGGAAGGAAGGAAGGAAGGAAGGAAGGAAGGAAGGAAGGAAGGAAGGAAGGAAGGAAGGAAGGAAGGAAGGAAGGAAGGAAGGAAGGAAGGAAGGGCAATTGGACTATTCAGACTATTTTTAAAAAAATATTTACAGAAGAAGAAGAGATTGGATTTATACCCCGCCCTTCACTACCCAAGGGAATCTCAGAGCAGCTTACAAACTCCTTTCCTTTCTCTTCCCCTCCCCACAACAGACACCCTGTGAGGTAGGCAGGACTGAGAGAGCTCTGACAGAAACTGCTCTTTTTCAAGAACAGCTGTGCCAGAGCTTGTGACTAACCCAAGGTCACATCAGCAGGTGCACGTGGAGGAGTGGGAAATCAAACCCGGTTCTCCCAGATTAGAGTCTGCGCACTTAACCACTACACCAAACTGGCTCTCCTACACCAAAATGTATTACAGAGTATGAGCTTCCAAAGGTTACTGCCTACTTCATCAGTTTTCAGTGGAACTACTCGCAGCAAGCTAAGGAAATCAGCTGGTGGAATGTTTATGTAAGTCATCTTGAAATTATGCACTGGGAAATGAAGGGTACCAAATAAAACAATGTTTTTTCTCAAGCTCATGCATGAGAAGAAACCATAATTTCTGTTTACATCTTGGTTTACACAGAATAACTTCAAAAATTCTTATGTCCTGCCTCCTCATGGTTCCATATGTATGCCCAAATATATCTCTTCGAGGATAGCTACTCAGACATCTCAGAGGTTAAAATGTTGATCCTCAGGCATTTCAGAACTTTTAGAAAAATGTTAATTCAAACATTTTCTCAAGCACAGCTCTCCCTGCACAATATGATAATTGCTTTTGTAACTGAGACACTCCTCCCATACATGGAAACCACTGAAGACAAGACAGCCATAATTTGAAATGTGATCCATATACATAGTAGCTCCATGAATAGATTATTTTTATTGTATACTAAGCAGTAAAGCAGTAGGTTTGAAGACATTCATATTCAAATTTATTGGGCAGGTTGCTCTTTTTAGTGCTTTGATATTAAATGCATTAAATCCATTTTTGATGCCTTATTTTAGCATTAAACTTTCTTAGACACTATTTTACAACTCAGGCTACTGTTCTTCATTTTTTATATAAAGATTAGACGAGTAGGACAGGACCCAAAAGTGGGTTGCAAATCTCTCACAGGTAGGTTGCGAGGACAGAGGAAGGAAGAGAAAAGATGGGGAAGGAATCACTGGGAGTCTGAATAATAAATTTGTGGATTCTTTGGCGTAATGTAAAAAAATGTGATTAAAAAAACCCAATTATTCAGTGCTACATATTTGTAAATACTAGACATGAAAAATAAAATATAAACTTGCTCAAAGTTAACTAATGTGAGATTTTTGATTTTATACTAGAAAGGGGGAAAGTAGAATCATAGAATCATAGAGTTAGAAGGGACCTCCAGGGTCATCTAGTCCAACCCCCTGCACAATGCAGGAAATTCACAGGGGCCACAAGAACTAAGCACTGATGCAACCCTTCCTGCCCTCCCTCTCATGATCTGCATAAGTTCACAGAATCAGCATTGCTGTCAGATGGCCATCTAGCCTCTGTTTGAAAACCTACGGAGAGCCCACCACCTCCCAAGGAAGCCTATTCCAATGAGGAACTACTCTAACTGTCAGGAAGTTCTTCCTAATGTTTAGCCAAAAACTCTTTTGTTTTAATTTCAAATGCTGGCTCTGATCCAAGCTTCTGGGGCGTGGAGTTACTTTGCAAATTTAGAAATGGGTCCCACTTCAAAACATTTGAGACCACTGGCTCCAAAAAATTCCAGAGGGCAGGTCTTAACAATAGTTATGACAGCTAGGCAGTATCTCCTATTGTATTGTCTTGATACTGACACTATTCAAAATATATTTGTAAAATGTTTAACATTATGAAGCCAATTCTAAGACAATATTCATTCAATTGTTTTCAACCTAGATGAGTCAAGAAAACACCTTAAGCACTAAGGGGGAAATATTTTATATTGACAAAAGATACCTATACTATTTCTATTTTGTTCTTTTAATATTTCTAAACAGAACAAACTAGCAACTGACTAAAGAATCAGGCAAATGCCATATTTTTGCCTTATTTCATACACTACAGCATATTATTTAATTGGATTTGTAATCAAAATGCACATACATAAAACCTCAGTATTAAACAACTGCCAAGATATGCTACAGTGGATACCAGGAAAAAGGCTTTCACTTCAATTTGCAGTTTGGTATCGTTAAGTACCCATTCAGTGCTTTACCAAGACATTCATCAAAACTAAGTTTTTGGACAGCGTCTCACCTGGTCTCTTCATCATCCCATGCGATTCTCATGCCCTTCCCACCACCACCTGCTGAAGCCTTGATCATGACAGGGTAGCCTAGCAGCAGGGAACAATTAGACAGAAGTTCAGACTTTGAACAGCAAGTCATGCAAACGGAACAACTAACCGCATGTCCAAAAACACAGTAAACAACAACCAGCTTATTTAGTTTGTGGGAAGGAAGGTTTTTAAAGCTGTATTATATATGAAAAGCATCCACTGAATTTCAGCGTATCAGATGAACTTAATTTAGTGTACCAGCAAATCAAAGGAGTAACACTACCAAATACTTCAAGTCACAGTTCCTACTCAATTGTATTATTGCTACAAGTACAGAATTATATCATAGCAACCGTAATATTATCACAGCAATTGCTTTGCTATATGTTGATTAAAGCCAGTATATTTATATAAATATCTGTCCCAGAAATAAGCATCATATACAGTAACCAAAAATGATAAAACATTTAGACACTCCAGGCAAAAATGGTAACCGTTATACCACCCGACCCAGTCTGGACAGTACACTGAGTGTATTTGGAAGTCTAAGAATCAGATCCTCATTCAGGGCAAACTCTTAATTCATTTTTTGTACTCTGGTACACATACAAAGCACAAAATGCATAATTTGTTGTGAAGGGTATCATTTGAAAAAGGTTTTATTCAGAAACTGTCTTCAAATTAAGCTTCTGCCATAATATATCAACTCTTATTATATGGCAAAAGACTAACTTGAGGAGAGTATCTGAATTAAGAACTAGGCAATCAGTCTTATCAACTGAAACTTTCAAGGGGGTCTTATTACCATGGCTCCCCTGTGGATTGTTATTCAAAGGGTGAGAGAGTATATATTTCTACTTGGTGAGGGAAAATGTTTATTTTTCGAAAGATTCAATGCCAGAAAACAGTGACTGAGGTAGAGAGGCCTGTTTTGCATTACTATTTTAAAAGGGCATTTCACCCAGAATTCTTCAAAAGTCCTCACCACATCACCATGGCTAGAGATGTAAAAATTCTGGAAATGCTGATGCCATGGAAAAAAGCCCTTTTTTTCAGGGGAGGGGGGGAACACACACAGAAATTTGGTGGAAATTTACTTATCTTCGAATCAAACCTAAACCTATCTTGCTACTTTAACAACATAAAATGCATTATTTTTAGTTAGCATATAAAATAGTTTTAATTGGCATATTTATGATTTAAAAGTATAAATGTTTGGCAGTGCCATCCTAAGAAAATTTTCCTGGGAGTTAGTCACATCAAATAAAATGGCACTTACTACCAAGAAGAAATACTTGGTCCCTTAGTTTTCTACAAGCAAAACTACAAGTACAGCTGAGACAGAACTGCAAACTGAAGTATCCTATGCTATCTACCCATGGCAAGGAAGTTTTTCATCCTGATTGCCTTTTAAAGTAAAGACATTTGCTGCACCGTGTCTTTAAGAGTCATAGCTCAAGGCCTACCACCCATTTTACTTTTATTTTCAGATTGATGATCCTCTCTGCTTCAAAGCTATTCCAGCTGTCTTTGTGATCCCTTTCTGCTTTCCTTTTGTCCGCTTCACAGTATTTGAGAAGACATTTGGTTGAGGACACTGACGGGACAGTAAGTAGTCTGGTATTCTCAGGTCTCCCGCTCCCCCTCACCTGTCTCCCACTTGGGAGGCTACAGGAAGTTGCAATTTTATTCCAAAATTTCCTCGCCATCTTGGAATAGCCTGTTTTATTTTATCTTGATCCTGTATTGTATTTTATCATTATTTTAACTTATTTATTGCCTAATTCTGTTGTAAGCTGTCCTGAGCCCTGCTCACAGGGAAGGGTAGCCTAAAAGTCCGATTAATAATTAATTCATTAATGTACTTAATAGATTAAGTTTAATAATGAATAATAAATAAATAGGGTTGCCAATCCTCAGCTGGCAACACCCTGGAGACTTTTGCGGGCAGTAACTCATGAAACAGTGTTTGGTGACATGATGATGATGTCATTTCCAGCTACATAACCAGAAATAATGTCATCATGTTGCTGCATGCTCTAGCATTCACTAAAAATTCTATGGTAAAACCATATAATTTTGGGTGAATGCTAGAGCATCTATCAATGCAATGACATCACTTCCAGTTACACAGCCGGAAATGACATCATCTCCTCACTAACCACCATTCCAGCCCGCTCCCACAATTTGCTTCCAGCATGCAAGGATGTGAGTTCCCTATCCCCACCTCCCACCCCAGAAACGGCAACCCTACTTCTCAGCCAGCCCAGCATTTTCTACTCTGAAGAGCAATGAGCCTGAAACCCTTATCCACATAAACCCTCATAACTGCCTGCCCTGATTCCAGGTATCCTTTTACCTGTAGGTGCCAGTGACTGTGTGCAGAGCATGTATTCTAATAAATAGTTTCCCAAATCTTAATCTGGAAAAGTGTTATCTGAAAAAGCAGACTGTTCTAAAATATGTAAAACACCAGAGGAGCTCCTTGTTCTTGGAAAACTTAATCAGCTCTCTCCACTTTTGTAATAAATTCTTTTGGACAGAAATTTAAACTAAACATGATAGGCCCTTTAACAGCAAATGGATAGCGTTTTGTACTAAACAAAGGCCCCAATCACATGCAGAAGTAGCCGTGCGATACACATGAATGCTGGGTGGATTTTACAGGTGCGATCACACGGGAACATCTGGCAAGCATCCCGCACCCGTCGGCAACCCACCGCAATCTGCCAAAGAAGCGGAATTAAAAAATACTAGGGAAAGTGCTGTATCAAACAGGTTTGCAATGGGCTGCAGACGGACTTCCCCGTATGATCGCTTCAGCACGCTCCCATTGCGTCAGTGATCCTTCATTGAAGCGCACCAGAAGCATGCACCGACGGAAAAAACCTGATTCATCTGCTGGTGCATCTGATCATGCAGTGGCCAGTCAAATTGCTGTGGAGCAAATAGCCTTGCTTCCCACCCACCCCCGGATTATCTTGCTAGTGTGACCACACTCAAATACTGGCAGGTAAATAAGTCATGGATTGCCCAAAATAGAAAGGGAAATTAGTCTAAGAGAGGGCAACTAGCAAAAGGCTATACAATGACCTTCAGAATCAACAGAATGTTTGAACCCAGCCTCCCTAGCCTATCTGCTTCCAAAAATTCTACCCACTACACAGCACTAGCCAAGGAATGAGGCTAGTTTCTAAATTCACCAAATGAAGGGAAATTGTCATACTGCCCAAAATTTAAGGCCAGAATCCAAAGAGCTTCCTGTAGAACTCCCCTTGAAAAGATGACCCCTCTCACTCCCACAACAGAAACTGTTTTTTTCAAACGTTCATTCAATTGTTATGCATCATGCTTGAAAAAAACAAGGCAACCGGCTACAAGGGGGAGGGGGAGGGGAGAATAAGCTATGTGGTTTGTTGGTCTTCATGTGAAAACAAGATAAGCAACCTGTTGACTTTAATCTGTATTTTTGTACTGTTTTTAACTTGTTGTAAATTGCCCAGAGCCTTGTGTACCCAGGGATTGGACAATCCAGAAATTTCAGAAATAATAATAATAGTCCAAATAGTGATTAAGAGAAGCATAATTTTGTTTATGTCTGCTCTCCAATAAAAGAAGACTGACTTTGTCTTGGCACCTTATGCACAAAGACCCCCTTTCCCCTCTGTGAAAATACCACTCTACTTTTAAGAAGATTTTGATTACTACCTCTCACATCCTGCATGCAATTTGAGTCTGAGTCTACTTATACACCTAAAAAAAATAAGATTTAAAGAGACTTAATGCTCAGATTCATCCAGTCCAGAAGGCGACTGAGAATTTAGCAACATTAAAACACTTGTTCCATAGGGACTACTTATTACACAGTTAATTTAGTCCAAAGTGTCTTCTGAAAAGCATACAAATCTCAGCACAACCAATTTAAGAACTTACCAATTTCCCTTGCAATTCTGACAGCTTCATCTGCATCCTGTAAAGGCAGGAAATTAGACCCAACATTAATCCCATCAGCAACTGCACTATGTCTCTAGGGCAGCCATATATTGCACTACTGTCTCCTTCGATTCATTTAATGTTTGATTTTACAACCTTCTGACCCACTTCATTTGGAGGAATGTAAAATTAATACCATAAGTGGAATGTAAATTTTACCTCATCGTTGCCCTAATACTTAAGGCTCTAAGCGTTGGAGAATCAACTGACAGGAAAACAAATCAGCAGGACTATAGAAGGATTTCTCAGGGTGCCAGAATTTAGGTTACAGAAATTTAGATGGTTTCACAGAGAAGTACGTATCAGAGCGCTGCGGCATTGCAGCTGCCAGCTTACTCCTGTCTCCACAGGTACACATGTGTCATGTTTTCCTGGATACAGTCAGCAGGGGGAGTTGATTCTCTATTGCTTGGGTAAGCTTCAGGGTCAGCACGATTCTCACACAATTCACTGAAGGATCCAAATATAGTATTCACAGGTGTCTTTCCTTTTTTAAGGCAGAAGGGGATTTTAACACATCTTCGACTCCACACTTCAAACATACGCCATCTCTAATAATTAAAGAGCTGAATGAGTTTGGTGTTTTTAACAGCAGGAAGCAAATGACTACAGTCACTACCTGTTACATAAGGTAACTAACATGAAGCCTGGCAACATGGGTGGGAAAATATATCAGTGTGTGGATATAACAATCATGAACAGCAGAGCCATCTTATGCCAGCCTTCGTACTAACTGGGATACACTTGGCTGAGCACATTATTACATACACACACCCAAAAAAAGTCACACACAAGGGAGGAAGGAGAATCACCCTGTTGATCCTATGCTTTGCATGTGGAAAGTCCCTAATTCAACCTCAGACACTTTAGTTAAAAAGGACTTAGATAGCAGGGCTGGGAAAGACCACTGCCTGACACCCTGGTGACAATCCATCAGACTGTGCTGTGTCATCTTTCTGATAGTCTGAAAATGCAACGTTCTAAGTAGCCAAGTATGGGTGGAGGAAAACAGCGCAGCTTACTTTCCCCCCCTGAGGATTAGTCAATGAAAGGTTGACCCAAACCAATTGTCAAGAAGTTAACTTCCCTTCCCCCACACGCTACATTTCCACTATGCCTTATTAAATGACATTCAGCTTTGAAAAGCCCATCCAAAATGTGTTAATATTTACATTACTCTTGACTCCTTTTAATGTTACATAGATAGCAATAATGCCTACAAACCTCCTACTGCTAAGTGTGCCTGAATCTGTGGGGGCTGAACTCAGGAACATTAAAATGAAAACGGATATTTTAAAGCATCCAGGGCCTTTCTTCCCCACCCCGTCCCCCATTCCAGGTTTCAGCCCAGAGCTTTCTCTTACCTAAAACAGCAGAGCAAAAGCA
Organism: Gekko gecko; assembly: GCA_029375565.1. NCBI lineage: Eukaryota > Metazoa > Chordata > Lepidosauria > Squamata > Gekkonidae > Gekko > Gekko gecko. The sequence continues at coordinate 185,850,310 of JAPDNY010000004.1, read as the reverse complement.
CTGGAGGTTTTCATACCTGGCTAACTATTTTTTTCCCTCCAACAATAAAACAAAATCCTCTTAGTACCTACTAAGAACCCAATGAAGAATAAGGAAGCTGGTACAGGAAGTTGTCAGAAAATTTAATTTCCTTTCATTAGCTAGTCTGCTCCACAAATCGGCGCTTGTTAAGTTCAAAGCAACCCTGAAAGCAACATCAGTTTTAAGTCTTTTTTTTTTTTACTTGAAGCAGGCACATCTGTTAATGAGATTTTCCAAACAACAATTGTTTTTTAAGGAACAGATAAGTCTACAAAAAAGGGTGGAGAAAGGAGAAAGAATAAAAATCAGTGTTTATTGTTTTATTACACCTTTGTTGCTTTCCACAACCTTGCAACCTACACAGCCTCTAAGTTTTTGCTCAGAGGGATAAAAAAATGCATGAAAAGGGTCATTTAAGAATGTTAGTGGTTTCCACACATTGAGTCTGAAGGTTCTTTGTTCCTGTCTGTGACAGTTATGCGAGAATACTTCCCCTTAATAGCCCTCTCTGTCAGGAAGTGTTAAACCTGCCAAATGCAGACAATTAGAGCCTCTTGAATAAAATGCAGGAAGAGTGATGACTGATGAAGAGCCTCGATTAGAAGCAAGGAAGAAACTTTTACATTTCTTTTCTCTTGCAAATGCAGGCAGATATTTGCTAAACAGGATTTTAATATAAAAGCAACAAAGGAGGTCATTTTCCCTCCATTTAGTTACCTGCAAACAAGTGGGTAACTGGTGCATGCCGCAAGCCCATATGAAAGCAAGCTGCAAATTATCCACGACAACTGACACAACTGCGCTTTTTGAACCACCCCCTCCCAAAAGAAAAAATACTTTTAAAAAACATGCAGTCTACAATTTCGCTACCTTGGAAAAAAAATATCAAAGCCAACCCAGAACACTTAAGGAAGCAGTTTTTACTTGGGCATCGAATGCACTCACTTTTGCAAAATTATAAATGCCATCTGTCTCCTGTCAAGAGTGTATGCATGACGGTGAACACTACACTGGCTTCTATGTCTGTGACAATAAACCTCAACAGGACACAGCTTATGTGACAAAGCAGTCACATGCCACTAGTGCTAAGGAAACAGCATAGGTGGTGAGCATTTGGAACCACCAATTATTTCTGTTTTAAATTCCAAACGAATCCATACTATTTGTGAAAACAGTAAATGCTCCAACAATAATACCCACATGCACACACAATACCACCTAGAGTTATTTGTTAGTATATTTTGACCCTTTAAAATCTTTTAAATCAAGTTGCTGAAATATTCCCTATTTGTTTTACTATTCGGATAGATTCATAGGACATGTTTAACTAACAGTCAGTTTAAACTAGGCTGTGTCTTTCTTTGGAACCTATCTGGGATTCAAAGAATCACTTTAGACATGCCCAAGGCCTTGGCTTGCTTCCAGATGCAAATTCTGACTGTACCTTCCTCCAGAAAAACTGGGTCCCATGTGAAATCACAAACTGAGATTGTTCTCAGCTTCCAAAATAGATCTCCCATGAAACAAAGGTCGGTGCCATTCAAAAACAAACACCCAAAGAAACCTGAGCTACAATGCAGTAACTGCACCTTTCTTTGGATCCTGGCCCAAATATACATTTGTATTTCAATAGTTAAGGGGACTCAGGCTAATCTTAACCACACTTATTTGGAAGTAAGTCCCATTGAACCCATTGTGTGTGTGTGTGTGTGTATGCTAAGGACTGCACTGTAAGTCTAATGAAATATAGCAAAAAAGAACGAATAGCTAACATTCTCAAGACCCACTGCTGTCATATTTCCCCAAATTAATAAATATCGTAATTGACAATGCTTCTGTGATCCCCTCCCAAAAGACTTTTGTTCCTAAATATTTAAGCCAAGACTTCAATATGTTTGTACTACGCCTTACTTTAAAAGGAACTCAGGGCAATGTACAAGTTTTATTTTATTCTCACAACCAGCCCATAAGGCAAATACATCTGAGAGTGGGTGACTCATCCAAAGTCATGAGTTTCATGGCCAAGCACTGATCTGGACATTTTCCTTGATCCAAGTGTGACTCCCTACATAATGCACCCAACAGGCTCTCTTATAAGTGTGATTCATTCAGCATGGTATCCCCTCAAGAAAAGTCACTGAAAACTTATATAAGACTCCCTATTGCCTGTGTCACATGTAAAAGGCCACACATTCCTTGCATCAGTCCATACATATGTAGTGCTGGCACACCAACATCTGCTGAGTCCAATGCCCACAGCGAACTCACATGGACTGATCCTCAGAATAAAAAGCTTTTTAATGTAATACTGTCCAAACAGAGCTTCTCTATTTGCATAGCCTTTTTTGGAATAATACACAGGGATACTTTAAACTGACATTTTCCCTATACTTGCTCACTTTTCAGTTCAAAAGTAATAAAATAGCTTTCCTGAGGACACCACATATGCAACCTGATGGTTTCCGTTGTTCTTACTTTATGCTGTGATCCTCATTCATTGGTACATAATTCTGTTCCTTGCCCAATCCAAGGCCTTACTAGTTCCTTGGGTTTTTTCCTGTTATATTCCTCCCAAATACCATTTTTAACAGCCAGGGCCCCTTCATAGGTCTGTGCACTATATAAATACTTCAGCCATTCAATCCTCAGCTACCAAAATAATGGCCATTTGATAGTTCATAATAATGCTCAAAATGTACTCTTTATAAAATGGGGAGGAAGGGGAATATAAGTTTTTGCTTTTTAAATTTCTTACCTTGACCACACCATCAAAACCAGGTATTGTGTTGACCTTTGCATTCTTAGCTAAGAGTTTGCTTTCTATCTTGTCACCCATCGCCTGAATAGCATGCATGTCTGGTCCAACGAAAGCAACACCTTCAGATTCCTAAAGGGACAAGGAGGGCGAAGGGGTTTACTCACATTAACAATGAAATTCTATAATGACATTTCATTCAGGAAATACCCCAAATTTATGTAAGCAACATAACTTGAACCACTATATTAAAGATGTATATGAGCTTGTTAAGCCTGTATCGAACACAAGCTCAAAGCTCCTATAATTACTGTTTGTATAAATTAAAGCCAGACCAAGGCAAAATAGCCAACAGTCATAAAGTATTTCAGCTAGAACATTTGCAGGATCCCTTGAGTGAGAGAACACCAGTTAACTCATGTCTCAAAGAGCCACAAGTGGCTTACAAAGGTATGTTCACTAATGTATAACGCAGTTCAGGATTTCATTTTCCATTCTTTAAAACATAAGCCTCACACAAAACGGAAATGAAATTCTTCTTGAAGGCGTTCAAGACTTACAAGACGGACTTTTAAAATAGTCTGGTACCACATATGTAATAAGATGTATATCTGGAGTCCATCTTTCAGACTAGAGACACTCAGTAATGGAATCTTACACATTTCACCTCAAGACAGCACAATATCCTAAAGTGATGCTTTTTATAAGAAAGAAAAAGCCATTTCCTTGCAACACTTGACTCAGTATTATACTATAGTTTATAAGCTATCATCATCATTCTCATTAAATCTGTTCAATATATTAAAAAAAAAAAAAGACTTCACTTCCCGCCCCACAGTAAATTCCTCCCGTTAAAAATTTTATGTGGTAGGTAAGGAATGGTAAGAGCAGTCATGCTTGATTACATGTATTATATTTATTTATTTATTTCCTCAATGAGATCTGGGGCAGATTACAAAGTATGAAAACCAATTTAATCAGACAGCATAAAACAGCAATTACAGAATGAGGAAAAACAATGCAAACAGAAAACCTGACTAAGGCATGGCATACCACAAAAATGCAGAGAGGGAGAGGAGATTACAAAGGTAGGAGACAGGGCTGTCCAACATGGCAGGGCTTTTTAGCTAATCTCCCTATATTATAAAAGCCAAATGGTGGTGGCACTTCTCTAGAATGTTCCACACGCTCCAGAATTGGTTGGCACCCAGGTGTGTCAATCGCAGGGCATCTGTCTCCACTGGCTGCATCACTACCTCCCTTGCCATGGTCCCACCCAAAGAGGCGGCACCCGCCATCTCCACCTCACCCTCCTGGGAGCAGCTGGACAGGACAGATGTTCCAGGGGCTGGGGACCTGAGCCTGATCATGCCACCACCACGGTTGTCCTCACTCCAGCTCAGGTCGCCACCTGGGTTGCATGCGGCTGGGCAGGACAGGCACTCCAGCGGGGGAGGCTCCATCCTGGCACCCCTGGGATCTTGAACGGGGGGGAGGCCCAACAGGAGCCACAGCCGGGCGGCTGGGGACAGGCGCTCCAGCGCGGGGGGCTCCACCCGAACCTGCTGCCACCGCCATCCTCACAGAGCCAGGAGGGCAGGGAAACGCCTCCGGAGGCCCCCACATCACCTCTCCCTGCTTGCCCGCCGGCCGCAGACAGGCCTCTAGAGCCCCTGCACCACCTCGCCCTGGCCCAGTGGTGGGGTTCATGGAGGAGGTGAGCCCAGGTGACCTGGCCCCCCGTGGGCCTCGAATGAGGAGGGGAGGCATGAGGGGAGCCACGGCCTCTTTACTGCCACAACAGGCCTTCTTCAAACAATAAAACCATTTGCCCTACCTTGGCATCATCCTGCATTATCAACTAAACATCTACCAAAATCATACTTAGAGATCAACCTATAAAATGAACCTATAATATTCATAATTTTACCATCGTGTCTCAAGATTTCCCATATCATCACTTTTTTACTCACTGTTGAATACCCCAATGAATGCTGGAACGCCCTGTGTTTGAGGTAATGAAGTCCTGTCCATACTTTGATCAGTGAGTCTCACATTTTATTTTATTTTACAAAATTTATATTTTACCTTTCTGCCCTCACAATAGCCACCAGGCTGGCTAACAACTTAAAACATACACAATAAAATCACAATTAAAAACATTCAAACCAACCAAAATCATTAAAACAATTAAAAACAGAGCTAAATTGCCTTAAAAAGTCATAAACATAATAATTAAAATATTGAGCAAGAAAGAAGGATCACTGAGGGAAACCCAAATGAAACACAAGCCTTCACCCACTGGGGGAAGATGGCAACAAAAGCAGACAGAAAATGCAAAAAAACCCACTTAATACTAGAGCCATTTATCGATGAACTTGATAAATATGCAGATTAAGGTACTGTTATAAATTGTCTACTTTGAGTGAGACAGGTAGACTATAAATGATGTAAATAAATATGTAAATAAGGAACAAACTGTAAATAGTGGAATCTTTTCCAACAACAAAAAACAGCTTCAATGCAACCCTGTAAAAAGGATATCCGACGGAGTCATATGTTTTACTTGAAACTAACTTCTTATTAAAGTGGAGGATAGAGCTGACAATGAGAGACAAGGATATACTGGTAATCAGAATCAATGTTCCCTCTAAGCTGAGTTAGTGTGAGCTAGCTCACTGTTTTTTAGCCTCCGGCTCACACATTTTTGTCTTAGCTTAGGAAGGAAGGCTCCAGAGCAAACTAATTGATGCAGTAGCCAAATCACTTTCTCACAACTTTAATGCCAGTAGCTCACAAAGTAGAATTTTTGCTCACAAGACTCCATCGCTTAGAGGGAACATTGATCAGAATCCACCAAACCGAACATCCAGCTAAGTGATCTTCAGACCTTGTGGTTTGTTGAACTTTATTATGTCAGCGTGCCTGACAAATAACTCTTCCACATCTACCTAAGACTCTGGGAGGTACCTTAAAACACATACACAAGTGTTTTAGGGTACACAATCACTTCACACAACATGGTAAACAGGCTGCTGTTCCTCACCATGGCTCCACATGAACTCTGAGTGCACCCATGAGTACTCCCAGCATACCCTGCAGCTATTTGGTATAAAGGAATGGGTTGAAGGGATCAGAGAGCTCTCCTTCAGAGAAACATGCCTGCCACATCTTAATCTAACAAAGTTTAAGTTCAGTGACACTTTTAAGACAACAAAGTTTAATTCTGGGTACAAGAATGCCACTTCTTCAGGTACATTACTTCTTAATCTAATTAGGAAAACTCTTACTTCCCTAGAACACAGTTTACAGAACCACAGCATTAACAGATTATCATGAACACATTATAAAAAAAAAATAAATACTGATTTTGCAACAATTTAGCTGCATTTTTTAAGAAGTCTGCTATTTTGTTCTTATGGGGAAATATACACACACAGGTAACACATTGCCCTTTTGAATCTGCAGTAAACAGCATTTTATTATAGTTTTTAACAATTTCTGACATTTATGTATGCAATGAAGGAATTTAAATTCAATGCTGTCTAGCACTTGAAAAAAACAGTGCTGAAACACCAATGGGAAACCTCACCTTTGAATAATATAAAGAAGGAATAAAACTACGAATGGGAAAGTCTGTACTTGGGGGGAAGGGGATTTCAATTACACATAATTCCAGACTGAAGAACATACAAATAGCCACAAAGTACATTAAAGTATACAAAACAAAAAGGAGCCTACCTCCATTAGACAAAATATACCATAAACTGCATGTGGCATTATGGACACTGTTCCTTCCCAGGACATCTTGAAAAGTGCTTCTAAATTAGTATGAAAGACTATCGACTGAAAAAGTCCTTGTTAAGTAATAAGTTTCTTAGTGATTTTAACGTAGAAACAAAGTGAAACATGTAAAGAATTTTCTATAGATGTTTTTTTCCATATAGCATTTCTTCAGTTAGTGGCATTGAAATCAGTCATAGGTTTTACATGATAAAAGAAATCTGTGGAACTAATCCTAGAAACCTCTTTCTGTTTTCCTGCATAACACCTCCAGGCGACAGAGGAGACAAAATGCTTCATTTGCATCCTTAAACATTAGAAACTGAGAATGAACCTTTTCATCTGCAAATGTTATTGCATCTACATTTCCAGAAGAGAGTGAGAGAGGGGGGAAAGGTTAAACAGTCTACTCAGGTTTATGTTAACTCATCTCTTTTTAGCAGTACTGATCAATAGAAAGAGGAGAATACAGAAGCTTGAGAGCCTCAGCTCTTCTCAACAGCTCAACTAATGTTTGGAAGAGGATATAGCTGTTGATTGCATGAAGACAGAGAGAGGAAGTCAGGTACACTCTACAGGAAACAGCAAATATTAACTAGTATAATTCCCAGTTTTTCTAGTCTTATGGTTTCTAGTCTTATGGTTTAGAGTGGCTGTTCTTCATTTTTGCAGTTGCAGTTAAACCATAGTTAAAGCTCAACTTCCTTTCCTTTGTAAAGCACACTAATGGCTTTAACACATACAAGATTCACTACAGCTCTCTGTAGGACTGCCTTTGAAAACTGTCCAGGAAATGTCAGCTGATCCAAAACATAGTAGCCAGGCTACTGTCAGGGCTGAATACAAGAATCATATCACAAGATCTGCATTGCTTAAGAACATAAGAGAAGCCGATGTTGGATCATGCCAATGGCCCATCCAGTCCAACACTCAGTCACAAGGTGGCCAAACACACCGGGTGCCATCTGGAGGTCCAGCAGTGGGGCCAGGAAACTAGAAGCCCTCCCACTGTTGCCTCCCCCAGCACCAAGAATACAGAGCATCACTTGCCCCAGACTGAGAGTTCCTATCTATACCTTGTGGTAACAGCCACTGATGGACCTCTGCTCCATATGTTGATCCAATTTCCCCTTGAAGTCGTCCATGCTTGTAGCTGCCACCACCTCCTGCGGCAGTGATTTCCATGTGTTAATCACTCTTTGGGTGAAGAAGTATTTCCTCTTATCCATTCTAACCCACAGCAATTTCATTGCATGCCCACGAGTTCTTGTATTGTGAGAAAGGGAGAAAAGTACTTCTTTCTCTACCTGCTCTATCCCATGCATAATCTTGTAAACCCCTATATCATGTCACCCCTCAGTTGTCATTTCTCCTCCAAGCTAAAGAGCCCCCAAGCACTTTAACTTTTTAATATGTTGTCGAAGGCTTTCACAGCCGAAGTTCATTCGTTGCTGTAGATTTTCCGGGTTGTGTGGCCGTGGTCTTGGCATTGTAGGACCTGACGTTTCACCAGTAGCTGTGACTGGCATCCTCAGAGGTATACCAGTCACAGCTACTGGTGAAACGTCAGGTCCTACAATGCCAGAGCACGGCCACACAACCCGGAGAATCTACAGTTGCTTTAACTTTTCTTTATAGGGAAAGTGTTCCAAGCCTTGCCTGTCTGTTTCCATGTACAATTCAAAGTGCTCATTCCTACCTTGAAGGTCTTAAATGGTTTGGGCCCATGAGACCTGAACAACTGCCTCCTCCCATATTATTGAGCACCAGCCCACCAGTTAAGATCTTCCACACGAGGCCTGCTCCTTGTGCCCCTGCCTGCACAGCTGAGGTGGGTGCCCCCCCCCAAGACAGGACCTCATCTATGGAATGCACTTCCTCTTGAGGCCTGACTGATGTCTACCTACTCTTTGACATGCCGGACCAAAATATTTCTTTCTTACCTGTGCTATACACTAGGGAGGTTGATATTTTTAACTGTTTTTATAATTTGCTTCCAGCTCAAGGACTGTTATCAGGATTATTGAAGCTGCTAAACTGGGTTTTATTCTCTTTTAATAATCAATGTAATGCTTTTATGTTTATCTGATGATTTCTGTGATGCGTTACAATTTTATCATGTTTTATTTACAAGCCGCTTAGAGCAGGTTCCCTTATAGAGGTGGCATGGACATTTTCTAAATAAATATTGAAATGGCAATCCTTGTTAACAATACAGAATAATTATATGTTGCATTAAACTTTGTGAAACTAGAATCTAAATTGCACAGAGATGAGCAGGTACAAAGAGTTGTTTCCACTGTACAAGTCGGAGTAGCACTTTGCACAGCAAATTTATCTTGCTAGAATGCCTGTCAGTGGAATACAACACAACACATGTTTTATGGTATTTATACCCACTTCAACAATGTAAAACATTCTTGGAACAGCTCGCAAAAACTTAAAAAATACAAAAGTAGTTAAAACAGCTCCTAAACCTGCAACAGATTAGAGCCAACCACTAGAGGCTACTACATTCTATCTATTTGGTCAGCAAAGCAACTTCAGTCAACAAAGAGTCCAGTTACTGGCGGTAACTGACCAGGAGAGAGATCTTGGAGTCATGGTAGGTAAACTCATTGAAAAGGTAGACTCAGTGTGCGACTACAATAAAAAGGGCAAATGCTATGCTGGGGATTATTAGGAAGGGAACTGAAAACAAATCAGCCAGTATCATAATGCCCTTGAATAAATTGATGGTGTGGCCTCATTTGGAATACTGTGTACAGTTCTGGCCACCATACCTCAAAAAAATATTATAGCATTGGAAAAGGTACAAAAAGGGGCAGCTAAGATGATTAAGGGGATGGAACACTTTTCCTACAAAGAAAGGTTAAAGAGGTTAGGGCTCTTTAGCTTGGAGAAACAACAACTGAGGGGTGATATGATAGAGATTTTTAAAAAAATGCATGGGACAGAGAAGGTAGAGAAAGAAGTACTTTTCTCCCTTCCTGACAATACAAGAACTCATGGGCACTCAATGAAATTGATGAGCAGTAGGTTTAGAACAGATAAAAGGAAGTACTTCTTCACCCAAAGAGTAATTAACACATGAAATTCACTACCGCAGGAAGTGGCGGTGACTACAAGCACAGACAGCTTTACGAGGGGACTGGATAAACATATGGAGCAGAGGACTATCAGTGACTATTAGCCACAAGGCATAGATGGAATACTATGTCTGGGGCAGTAATGTTCTGTATTCTTGGTGTTTGGGGGGCCACAGTGGGAGGGCTTCTGAACTTCTGGTCTCACTGGTGGACCTCCTGATGACACTTGGATTTAGGCCACTGTGTGACACAGAGTGTTGGGCTAGATGGGCCATTGGCCCGATCCAACATGCCTTCTCTTATATTCTCTTATGTTCTTAAAGAGCAATTTGAAAGGCTGGCTCAACACCAAACACAATGCCAGAGACAGTGACATTGGCCCAATGCACTGAACACTTATGTACTGATGCAGCTCCAGAAATAGGTACCAACTAAGCTTCCTTAGTACAATACAGCCAATCTCACCCAACTCACCTCCTTAATACACCCCGTCTTGCATGGCTTTTGTCCATGAATGTCCCATGATCTCCAGCATTTCCTTTTTGCATCATCAAAAGGGAGCCACCTCTTCCTTTTTTTACCAAGAGGGAAAAAAGCAGATGGATCAAACCCACTGCTTGGCAACAGATTGCTTAACGTTTCTAAGAGCAAGTGGGAGAAGCACTGAGGAAGGGCTGGGGAATTTCAATATCCCACCTGTAGTTGAAGGGAAGCAATTTTTAAGAGCTGAGTATACAGGCTCTGTTTGAGGTCCCCACCCTGTGTAACAGTCGGGTTGCCTCTCTTGGTAAGATAAAAGGAGAGGTTGGGTTTTTCTGCATGCCCTGAAAGTTCTCTCCCCTGTCCCCTTCTTGTGCCTGGCCTTCTAGTGCTGCCTCTACCACTGATATGAGAGCTGATCAGTTCACTATGGGAAAGGTATAAGGTGATGTCTGTGAAGATTCTCATGCAGTGGGTTTCGTTTTTGTTCACTCTGTGGTCATTCTACTTTCTGCTTTTAATGCTAATTTATTCTGCCCGGTTTACCAGACTCCCTCCCTCCCAAGCCACCAAAATCGTGGCAATATGACAAAAATTGTTAGGCACAAAATTCACATACCAGGCAGTAGGGCTAGCCCATCCAATCATTTCAGTAACAATACATTGAAATTAGAGATGACACTCCCCATTTTCCATTAATGTGATCAACATCACTGATTAAGAGAAACTGATTGAAGGTTCAGATGTGACCACAAACCAGGTTTCTAAACCATGGCTTAATCATGGTTTCAAGAGAAGACTGAAAAGCATTGCCGATGATTCAAAAATAAAGTCTATCATTTGCTACAGATGCAGAAATCTTCAATTATCCAGAGGGCAGCAAAGTGTAAGCCTGCAAAACTTGAAGACTTGCTACAAAAAGCCAGTTCAAGGCTCTTCATTATGTTTGAGCTAGTATCTAGAGATAGACAAGATCATTACAGTTTACTGAGAACTCCAGCTCAAAGAAATAGAGCATTCTGGGAATAAATCATCAAAACATTTGGGTTGTTCACAAGCTTGGGTTTTCAATTGTAATGATTTTTGACAATTTAGCTCCAGAAGTCTAATTTTGTTAAGAGTTGAAACACACACTCTCAGAGAGCTCAACACCCATCGCACACCTGATAATGAGTTCCAGGAACCTCTTAAATTCTTCCCTCTCTCCTCTCCCATCCTTCTATCTGCCAAGTTGATCAGAGACAGAGGAATTCAATAGCTGTGAGGCCTTTTCTTTTTTTGTTGTTGTTGAGTATTTTTGTGTGTGCACGTGTGTATGTGCTTGTAAGCCTAGAACTCATGGTGACTTTTGGTGACCCCTTGTGGGGCTAGGATGTTTTCCAGAGAGGTGGCTTGACTGTCTGTCTCTGCATCCTGGCCCTGGTATTCTATGGAGTACTTGCCAGGGTCGGCCCTGCTTAGCTTCCGAAATCTGACAAGATCAGGCTTGCCTGGGCTATCCAGGTCAGGTCAGGCCTGCCTAGGCTTTTCAAGAGGCTGGAGCTCATACACCAAACTAAGATAGTATGAACTTAATCAGCATCTCTATAAGTAACTGACTTGTTACAAATGTGAACCACTTTGTTCTAACATGCTAACTTCTGACATCTAGATATTTTGTCCTTAGACTGCACCTCTCAATTGGTAAACAAGGTAAAAATTCCCATTTAAAATAATGCCCTTACAATGACCAATCTTGTGGTTTTGGAACTTTCCTCAGAATTCCTTTACTGTTATCGTCTGAAGATGCTGTGAAAAACATAGCAAATTAGCATGTGAGGAGACTAGGGCTTCTAGTATATAACTTATCAATATTTTTTTTCTATCAGGATCTCCCATCCCCAATTCAACTAATGCAACCTGGGGTGGTACAATCCAGGAATAGTTTTCATCCACCCTAACAAACAGGCTAATTTCCTTTGACACTGCAGCCTCTGCCTGATACCACAAGATCACCACACACTGCGCCTGATTGCATCCGTATGAATTTTATAACTACATCCTAGATGGCAGCCACTAACAGTGCCATCCTAAGCAGAGTTATACCCATTTAAGCCCATGCACTTTAAGTTGTGAATACAGGATTACTTCAGAGTAAAGGCCTGAAAAGCAGCAGCCTTGGATTCATTCTTGCACATGCTTATAAATGTTTCACTTTAGCACTGAAGGGATCAAAATAGCCACATAGCCTAACCATGGCACATAGCAGTATTGGACATCCACCAGCCCATGCACCAAAAAAGAGTGAAATTACGTACTGCAACGTATTTGGTTTTCTGTTGCAATAAAATGAAACCTCATTTCACAGGTCACATATAAAATTTACAACTTTGGAAAATAAATGTTTAATTGGCATTCTGCCCATGCTTAAGCATAAGTCTAACAAATCCTTTACAGCTGTAGAACAAGGGTTTTTAAATTATTTTTAAGCTAGCCCATGGAACAACAGCGATAGAAACATTTGCTCTGAGTCTATACACTTACAATACAATCCTAAACTGAGTTACACCATTTTAAGCCCATTGACTCCAATGGATTTAGAAGGGTGTAACTCTGTTTAGGATTACACTGTAAATCACATTTTCAGTAGAAACATAGAGAAGAAGCTAGCTCTGCCTAGAGTTTTCCACCAGATAGAATGGGTGGAGACTGGCGTGACAGAAGGAAAAATTCTTCCGTAAGTAAATTCCAGGAAGAGCTTCCTCAAAAGATTTTGAAGGAAAGAAAGGGCCGTTTCTCTTGTAACTCTTCATCTGGTTGGGGGAGAAATATAAGGAGAAGAGCTAAAGAAAATATGGCATCAAGAGATTACCTGCACAGAGCCTCCACAAAAAGATGGAAACAAATCTGGTGATCAAGATTATTTCACCTGTCTCTTAAACGCAACTTCACAAAAGGGGGAAAAGATTGTTTTTATCACTGTATTTATCTCTCACTCAATAGTCAGGCATCTTTGCTCAGAATGTTTTTTCCTTCTGTAATCAATGGTTTTAATTAAGTTATGTTAGATTAAACTTTTTATGAAATTTCTTTCTTATAATGGTCATCCTGCACCACACAGAAGTCTACTTTGAGGCCAGCTTTCCAAAGTACAAAGAGAAGGTGGAAATATTCCTGCTTGAACCCGAATTATTATAACAAGTCACACCTCTCCTAAGACTTGTTTCTGTGCTCAGGGTAGGCTAGAATAGGCGGCAAGACGAACGTGTATTATTGTGATAAAGATTATACAAAGGATGATACAGTTAATTTATTTTATTTTATTAGATCTGTTTCCTGCCCTGCCCGCAAGCAGGTTCAGGGCAAGTTAATAAAGAATTAATGTTTAAGAAAGTGGTCATCTACCTCCAGGTTGTGTCTAGTAGTGGCTGACATAGCGCACTGGAATTGTTGCCTCTCTAGGCCCAAGTTATATAGTATATAAATAAACCTCTGAGTTTCATGACAAGCCACTGGCATCAGTTCTTTGGAAAACCTGGAAGATCTTGCTAAGTTCTCATTGTAACAGTGATCATTATATAAAAGTACTTCCGGAGAGGTTTTTGTGCCTGTCCCCCCTGTTGGTGGCAACAGTTAAATGATCTGATTTCCTGAGGGTGGGGGGTGGACTGAAGTTGTTTAATTCCCTCAGTAAAGTCAAGTGTAGGCACTGGGGATCTGGACCAGCTCTGTAAATTCAACATCTACTTGGTACAACAGAAGAACCTACAGACCCTACCACATCCATCATCACAGCTTCACCCTGTCATTTCCTAAGATTCAGCTTTCAGAAACAGAGTTTATTGCTGGAACATAAAAAATAATATCTCCAATGAATATTAAGAATGTTTTGTAATATTTAAAAAAACCCTAAATTAAAGTTTAAACATGGTAATTTAAACAGCATTGAATACAGCTACATTCTACTTCTTAAAATCTGTCACAGTGACCCAAAAAAGTCTTCTGACTTTTTAATTTAAAAACCTTTATAAAAAGATAAATATTGTCATTTGAAGAAAATTCCATTCTAAAAAATAAATAAAATTGTGAAACAAGCAGATAACCACACTTAAATTCCTTTCCACAGAAGAGGAACCTTCTCAACAGCTTCCAGCAACTCATTAGAAATAAATGGAGCAAACACACTACAGGAAACCAAACACAAATCTGTTTTCAAGGGAATCTTGAGCTTTGGCAGTAGAACTGTTTGAACCTCCATCCTGTTAATTGTGGAGACTACTTACAAAATTCTGTGTCAGCAATCAGGGCCAAGAGTGAAAACATAACTATAGTAGCCCACTTTTAAAAATTCTTGAAAACCCATTTAAGAATGTCAGTAGGGGGTAAATTAAAGCCGTATGCATTAAGAAGCTAATAATTTGAAAAATGTACAGGAGCGATGAACCTTGAAGTTTATCAGGCTCTAAAATGACTATTAAAAAGTGTTTTGTGTAGCTCAAATGCCAGTCTAAATATGTAGGTTCATAACTTCAACAACCCAAACCCGAACATTAGCTACTCAGATGGTAACATCTAAGGTTTGGGGGTGTGGGGGGGAGAACAGAATTCATTCATCAAAGGATCTTTTTTCATGCTATGTTTTACCTGTAAGATGCCATCAAATAATATAGGGCTTGAACATTATTAAAATGCATAGTATATAATACTTGAGCATCTACTCTAAGGTCTACTAAACTAAGAATATTGTGTTGTCGAAGGCTTTCACTGCTGGAGTTCATTAGTTGCTGTAGATTTTCCGGGTTGTATGGCTGTGGTCTTGGCATTGTAGGACCTGACGTTTTGCCAGGAGCTGTGACTACCTCTGAGGATGCCAGTCACAGCTACTGGCGAAATGTCAGGTCCTACAATGCCAAGACCACAGCCACACAACCCGGAAAATCTACAGCAACTAAGAATATTGTGTTTACACTGCAGAGGTTTAAGTCAATCATTTTTTCCAACCTTTATGCTTGGAGTTTTACTTTTCTACCATTCATACAGATCATGACCACCAGTTTAACTTTTTCCCCCCTTACATTTTAATTTCTACATTAGCACACTGATACCCTACCAAAGCAACACAAGTGGCACAACACAAAGATACTTCAGGAGGAATGCAGCTACACATAAAATAGAACCCTGCTGGGTAGAGAATCATTCTGTATGCAAAACAAAGTAGAACTGAAAGGAGAAGAAAAGGCAAAAGATCATGCAAAAGACCACACCAAGACCTTACATTATTTTACTATCATGCTAAATTACACCCACTTCCCCCAAAAAGTTCTTCAAATCAGTGCAATTTGAGATTTGCAAATAGAGACTTGCAAACAGATTAGTGGAGACCATGCCAAAATACACTGATGGTTCTAGTATACAGATGTAGTAATGGCCAGTGGCTCCATATTTCTTTTTTATACATGATTTATATTATGCCTTTCCACTATTTATGTCCAAGCTGGTTCAGTAACAAAAGAATGCCATAGTCTTTTCTTCCTCACTGATGACAGTGACAGATCTGGAAGCCTCCTTCTGTCTACGGTGGTAAAACTATGCCCGGGCTGTTTCCCTATAGACTATAGGTGGTGGTTCCAAGGCAGAAGGTGCTTCCACTAAAAACAAATGGGAAAACTTGCTGAAACAGAAAACAAAGCATGTCCATGAGAAGGCTCAACTAGATGTGTTCCTGCCATCCAAGTCTGTTATGAGGATGGACAGTTTTTATATGAAGGTGCATTCAGCCATGTGATTTTTCAGGAACCTGGATTCCTACAGAGTCCAGTGAGATATAGAGGATACCACGCCAATTTACAAACAACAAGTCAGCCAAGAAAATACGGTCAAAAGTTGTACCCAAAGAGTACATGATAAGCGCCATCAGAATGGGTCATTTTAATGATGATATTTATGATTTATGCTCTTTGTGATTGATAGTAACTAGGGATGGGCAAACTTCAGCGGACAGCGGAAGACAGGAGGGCCTGGCGTAATCTGGTCCATGGGGTCACGAAGAGTCGGACTCGACTGTGCGACTGAACAACAACAACAAGGGATGGGCACAGAGGTTTGTGGTGGTTCATGGTTCACGAAGCTCCACAAAGTTATGTTTACTGAACCAGTTCAGGTTTGTGAGGTTTGTGCAGCTTCCAAGCAGGGGGGAGGGAGTGAAAGGAATCACTGAACTGGCTCGCATCTAATAGTTCAGCAATGCCTTCCCCCTCCCCCATGGAAGCCACAGTGGCTCTTGCAAGTGAACTCAGAAGGCATTAAACTCATTCATGCCACACCACCACTGCGGCACTTGCCAGTGAACTCAAAAGGCACTGAAATGCCTTCTGAGCTCACTTGTGAGTTGTCCCACAGTGATGGCACAACTTTTATAGTATTCCCAACCGTTGCCTTGGGCGCCACTATGTCTGGCCCACAAATCCTCTTACAAACTCAACCAACCACCACAAAAACCATGGCAGTTCATGGGTGGTTCACAAACAGTGCGATTGCACAAATCACAGACCAGATTGTGCAAATCAGATTGTGCAAATCACAGACCAGATTGTCATGAAATTTGGTTCATAATTCGGTTCATGCTCATCTCTAATTGTAATGGCTTTTGGCTACACACAATAAATGCTATCATTCATTGTTAGCACTGTCAAAGTTCAGTTGGACAGACAGAAAAATGAGAGAGGGAGGGAGGGAGGGAGGGAGGGAGGGAGGAAGGAAGGAAGGAAGGAAGGAAGGAAGGAAGGAAGGAAGGAAGATGGATAAGATTTAATTCCCCATCTTGGCACCCTAAAATCCTTATCCAAGTTTTTGAGATGATTGGCCAACAGCAGGCTTGGAGAGAATCTTTGAGCCAGCCCATCCCAAATTTTACTGCAGGGAGAATCTTATCCTGGCTTGGAATTCTGTCTGACGACACTTGATACTTAAGGCAAGCCCTGACAGGCTACACCTTGGTGCTTCATCGTGCACCCATTCCAAGTAGAAATACAGAAATCTTATCTGTTCTAAGTATAGAATTAGCTAACATTACATCTTTCAGTTTCTTCTGTCAAATATTCTGTCTCTAGCAGTTCTGACATCTAATAACTAAGCGTCTATCTTAATGAAGACCTATACTCTTAATGGTCTTGAATGTGACTTGACTGTCAGGAACTCAGCCACAAGTCCCATGCAAACCAGAGTCATCCTGCTGCAAAAGGGACAGACGTGGCTGAGTGACAAAGGAGATCAGAAAGGGTGAGGGAGAAATCACTGACACCTTTCCCCCCCCCCCCCATGGAGAGAAAAGGAGTTTTTCCTGCTGATGGTGGCAGTGATCTACTGATGAGTAAGTTTCCAGACATTGGGGAAGGTGGAAAGGGGAGGGGTCTCTTAAGAAGAGAGAAGAAGAGGAGAAGAGATTGGATTTATACCCCGCCCTTCACTGCCCAAAGGCGTCTCAGAGTGGCTTACAAACTCCTTTCCCTTCCCCTCCCCACAACAGACACCCTGTGAGGTAGGTGGGGCTGAGAGAGCTCTTAACACAAACTGTCCTTGAGAGAGCAGCTGTGCCAGAGCTTGTGACTGACCCAAGGTCACATCAGCAGGTGCAAGTGGAAAAGTGGGGAATCAAACCCGGTTCTCCCAGATAAGAGTCCGCGCACTTAACCACTACACCAAACTGTTAAAAGAACCATGAACCATTTTGGTCTGTTTGGCAGACCCAAATGGAAAGGTGGGAGGGCAAGAGAGAGGTATATGATGGGGTTTGCACATGGCATATCAAAGTCCAGACGCCTGCATTGCCACGGAGCTCAAAATGAGGGGTCTAGTTAAAAGGAAGCTAAAAGGGAAAAACAAGAGAGTCAAATCCCTACAGGATTTCAGAACTATTTTAAACCATACTCGATGAAGCTCAAATAGAATACATCCCCCAGGTTGGGAAAGGTACTGTTAAATCTAAAAGGATGCCTGCGTGGTTAACAGCCCAGGTCATGGAAGCTATAAAAGGTAAAAAGGCCTCCATTTAAAAGTGGAAGGTCTGCCCTAATAAGTGAATGGAAGAAACCACAGGGGCTGTTAGTGTAATTAATAATTCGGCATGCAAAAAGAGAATTTGAGGAGCATCCAGACAAACAATAAGCATTTCTTTATTCAGCACAGGAAACTAGCTAGAGAAGTCTTTGGATTGCTAAAGGAAGATGGGGATGTGGCAGAGAAGCTAAGTGAATTCTTTGTATCTGTGTTCACTGTGGAAAGCGGGAGGCATGTACTTGGCCACAGCCACTATTTTAAGGAAGGGAGTCTGAAGAACTGAGTCAATATGAGGGGATGAGTCTTCTCCCTCACATGGAGTAAGCCTCCATGACCTGATGGCACACACCCAAGGGTTCTTAGGGAACTCAAATGTGAGATGGTCATTCTACTAACCAGTATATGTAACATGTCACTAAAATCAGCCATTGTACCAGAAGACTGGAGAATAGCAAATGGTATACCAATTTTTAAAAAGGCATCCAAAAGGAAACCAGGAAATTACAGGCCAGCTAGTCTAACATCTGTACCAGGCAAATTAGTAGGAAGTGTAATCCAAGATAGAATTATTAGGCTCATAGGGAAAATCAGCATGGCTTCTGCAAAGGGAAGGCCTGCCTGAGCAACCTTTTGAGAAAGTGAACAAACATGTAGGTGAGTGACCTGGCAGACATTATATATTTGGACTTTCAAAAGACTTTTATCAAGGTACCACATCAAAGTCTCCAGGGTAAATTTAGCTGTCATGGGATAAAAGGGTGCATCCTTTTATGGATTAAAAACTGTTTCAACAAAAGAAAACTGAGATTAAGAACAAATGGACAGTTCTCTCAATGGAGGGAAGTAAGCAGTGGAATCCCAGAAAGACTCGACATTGGAACTGATAGAAACTGCAAATTAATACATAGGAAGCTGACGTGATCCCGCAAATGTCAGTGGTATAAAAATTTTAAAAGCAGTATTAGTTTCCTTTGCATTTGATGACAATGCCATTTCTTGTTGAATCTCAACAACCTAAAAACAGATTCCACTATGGGGAGCATTCACTAGTAGAAACATGAAGAGGATTTGTAACATTTAGTGAAGAAACCCAAACTGATGTAGTTATCTCTCTCTGGATTAATGAGCAGAGGAGCCATCCATTATATTCAGGCAGCATGAACAAGCCTTTGTTTTTGACAAAAAACGAGACAGGAATTCCTCAGGTTCATACTGCGGTTTGTTTTCCTGCCAACATGGCAGGAGTTTAAATAAGCAAGAGAACAAACCACAGTGTGTTGTTTGGCCCATTTTACAACAAACTGCAGTGAGTTTTGAAGCAGGAAGTCATTGATTTTCCAGCCACTGTATTTAAACTGCCAGGTGTTTGCTTCTCCTCTTTGGATCAGATTAGCTCAAAACTATTCCTTAAATGTTATTGTTGTCTTGTTGAATATTTGCCATGAGCTATTGTTTTCTGCAATAAAGACCTAGTACTCTACTGCAAAAAATGGAAACTCATTAAAAAAAAATGGAAATGAGATGAAAGATGCATATTCTTCCTTCCAATATAGATGTAAGTATGAAGAAATCAATTGTAAGTATGGACAAATCAATTGTTTTGGAGTCATTTGCATGCTGATTTACCTCAGTCCTAAAATACAGGGAATTCCCTGTGTTACTCAGAATAGTAAAACATGCAAACATTTGCCACAGATGGCAACGTCTGCATGAAGATCAGCAACTGGTGAGCTCTGATTGTCATTCCTCTGCCTTGCTGCCATTACGTTCCTCTAAATTCATGCCATTTTTCTTTCACATGGTGTGCATGTCTTTGAATTACGGATGCGACAACAAGCTGGTACCAATCAGGAAGCGGAGAGGGAAATGAGTCCCAGAGCAAGAATTCACATGATCTCTATGCTTTATAACTTGATCCCAGGGAGCTGCAAGGCTACCAAGTCCTTTGTTTCCTCAGTCCTCATATCAGACTTTGCTTAATAGTTCAGATGGGGGAAAGAGACCAAGGAGCCTTGTACTCCACATATCGTTTGCTTGCTTTGTCTGTAATATGGTGCAGTTTCATATTAAGAAAACCTGGTAGGATAAATGAATATTGGGAGGATGACAGTAAAGGAAGCAAAAAAAAATGGAGATTTAAAGCAGGATTGCCTACCTGTGACAATTTTATTGGGCTAGTTTTTATTTTTTGTTTTTTAATTGTCATACTGCTCCATGCATTGCTAATCAATGATCTACTGGAAACTTCAAAACCGACTGAAAAGCCTGGCAGGGTACTTGGCTTTCAATTCTTCTACTCTGTTTATTCCCAATACAAGTATGTTCAACAGCCTTAGAAAGGGCCCTTGAACAGGAGCAGTCACTTAGCAATGAAATGTAAATTACTGACATGGGCTAAAACCTGGACTTGCCACTGCTAATGAGCACATTAAAAAAGGGAAAATGCTCACTAGATTACTATAACCTTTTCACTTAACCCTGTGCATACTGAAAGCCACAATTCAGCATTATATCAAAGAGCTTGTAATAGAAGTGCTACACAGCAGCTTTTTAACTGTCGACTCAAGGTTAACCTGAAAAGCATAAGAAAACTGTTGGGTGTTGATTGAAGTGGAGGTTCAGATCCAATGACACTACGCTTGTAAACCACATAATTAAGTTTTACGTGGCTGCCAAGAAAGCTGCTATTTAAGGACGCAAGACCTGCCATGCTGTGTTATACCTTTTGTCCATCGAAAGCAGCTTTCTGGTCTCCCAACAGCAGACAGACCAGTGCCTCAGAGTTCACACGCAGGGGGGAAATGGCAACATCCATAGACTGCTGAACTGCAACTGATAATGAAGCTCAAGACAATGCATCCACCTGGACTTAATCGAAACCTAGGTTTTCTCTCTCATTACCAATGCTGATTTCTCCATGCCTACTACCCCTCTGCATATCACACCTAATCCAATCATGCCTCTTATTGTCATTCGCCTGCTATTGTCATTCAGCATCTGAAGTCACTCCACTTTCCAATATATAGGACCGATGGACTCACATTCTAGCTGTATCTGAAGAAGTGACCAATGACTCGTGAAAGCTCATAGCCTGCCACAAATTGTGTTACTCTTTAAGGTGCTGCTGGACTCTTGCTCTTTTCTGCTGCTACAGACAGACTAACATGGCTCCCCATCTCGATCAATCTCCATAGATTCCCAATATTCTCCTTTATGGCCTCCACATAGTAGTATCTTCTGGATCCTGCACCATCTTGATCTTTAAGGTGCTTTCTACTGGGCTGCTTCTTGTCAGCCCCCACATTATCCAAAGAGACTTTCATTTTGACTTTTGGATTGCTTCATTTTTAATTTTTTCCCGTTTGTGAAACCAAAATCTAATAGACAAGTTGTTGAAAAGCATGAGAACCTCAGCTGCATTTTCTCCTGTCACCAGGCCCTAAACACAATTCATGATTGTCCATCTCCTTTTGTAGGCTGTAAAACGAACATGTCCACAATTGTACCTGGGATCTTTGCTTCAAAACCTAAACATCTATCATTCAACTGGAGTGTAGACCAACTGACAGGATATTATACCTCAAATTCTACACTGGTATTGCTATTTTAGTTCAGAATTTCTAACTGGTATAACATGGTGACGAAAATGAATGTGCTGTGATCCAAGAGATCGCTTGGAAGCATGGGACAAGCCACATTCTCAACTTCAATCCACTCTCAACTTTAGTCCACCACCTATAATATACAAACCAAAATATTAGCTTACCTTACAGGGCTGTTGGAAGAATAACAACAAAGGAGGCCTTTTCAATGCTGACAGTGCTACATAATGCTAAGTATGATTTTATCACCCTCATCCAGAGGCCATCTGCCTTGAGGATTCAGGAACTTTTTATTCTGGAAGGCCTAGGAACAACTGAGCAACTAATTGATAAGATGGTGCTGGACACTTCATTCTAAGGCTTCGTATGATTTAGAATTCTTTTAATGTGGGTTTTAATTATTAAATTTTGTGCATTTAAAAATAATTATGAACTTTTTGCGCACTGCCTTGATACCTGAGGGCCAGTGTGGTGTAGTAGTTAAGAGCGGCGGACTCTAATCTGGAGAACCGGGTTAGATCCCCCACTCCTCCACATAGAAAGCCAGCGTTCACAGTTCTCTCAGAGCTTTCTCAGCCCCACCTACTTCACAGGGCATCTGCTGTGGGAACAGGAAGGGAAGGTGATGGTAAGCTGCTCTGAAACTCCTTCGGGTAGAGAAAAAGTGAGGTATAAAAACCAATGCTGCTGCTTCTTCAAGTAGACAAGCAAGACAGAAACCAAATAATCAGAACTATCAGCAAGAGCTTAGAATTTACCATCTCTTCTGCATACTGTGCAGACAGTGGCTTTTTTCAAAAGTGGCTCATTAGCTCCCATACTTATAGGCTAGTCAACTATCTTAAAATGTACACTATACTATTGTATTAGGTCTCACTGCTCTGAATCAGTACAGGGACCCAAATACCCACAGACAGAACTAGATACATACCTGGCCCATTAAGATATAAAAAGCAAGTGTGGTGTACTGGTTAGAGTGTTGGGCTAAGATCTGGGAGGCCCACGTTCAAATTCTCATCCTGCTATGGAAGGGTGGCCTTGGGCCAGTCACCAACCCTCAGCTTTGCAAGCCACACAGGGCTGTTGTGAGAATAAAATGGAAAAGGGGACGGTGTTGTGACACACTCTGGGTCCCCACTCAAGAGAAGAGTCGGGTGTGAATGAAGAAGGGAAGCAGGGATCACTTCCAGTATTGGAAGGAGAGAAAGGTCCTGGGTTAAGTGACAGAGAAGAGATAAGGATGTGTGCAGAAGGTTGAGGGTTCAGAGACCCAGAGTCATGCATGTTTACTGTTAAGAAGAAGAAGAAGAGGAGATTGGATTTATACCCCGCCCTTCACTACCCAAAGGTGTCTCAGAGCAGCTTACAAACTCCTTTCCCTTCCCCTCCCCACAACAGACACCCTGTGAGGTAGGTGGGGCTGAGAGAGCTCTGATACAAACTGCTCTTTTTCAAGAACAACTCTTATCAGAACTACGGCTTGCCCAAGGTCATCCAGCTAGGTGCAAGTGGAGGAGTGGGGAATCAAACCCAGTTCTCCCAGATTAGAGTCCACACACTTAACCACTACACCAAACTGGCAGTCTTTCCTTGCTTTAGAACAAATTTAGAGTCCAGTGGCACCTTTAAGACCAACAAAGGTTTATTCAAGGTATGAGCTTTCGTATGCAAGGAACACTTTTTTTCGCCTTGCACATACCGCAAATAATGCCTTTAAGGTACCACTGGACTCTAAATTTGTTCTACTGTTTCAGACCAACACGTTTGACTACCTGGATCTATTTCCTTGCTTTATGCAGCCCATCTAGTTTGGCCCTAAGGCATACAAATAGTTCAGACTGATCCCTCTATAGCAATGAATAAAACTATGTTTTAGTCCAAAACTATCTTTATGAAGCCTGGAGAAACTTAACCAGAGACATCTGAGTACACTACACTAGATTTCTTAAAGGATGTGCAAATTCCATGCCTTTAGGTTCCATTTTGGTTTGGAAGGATGGTTTGCTGGGGGGGGGGGAGGTGGTAATTAGTCAATGGCATTTTTGCTTTCAGTCCTGAAGCAGTTTAATAGCTGCGCTTTATTTGATCAATGCACAAAAAATACTGAAAATTAATATGCTCACTGGCCTGGCAACTATTTCCAGCTTGTGTGTTTGTATGAATCATGAAGAAAACAACATGCTGTCATTTGACACAGACACAGTAGGGTTACACAGGAACTAACGTTTCAGTTCAAGAAAAACGTTGCTTTGATCTCATCACTACAAATTTACAAAGACCAGCTACTTTCCAACATCTAGAATAATTACCCTTAATCCCACCCTCCATTTTAACCTCCAGGTGGGGTCTGGAGTTGTCCTAGAATTATCACTGATCTGCAGACTACAGTTATCAGTTCCCCTGGAGAAAATGGCAGCTTCATAAGGTAGATTCTATGGTAGGGCTCGAGAGCCACATGCGGCTCTTTCACACATATTGTGCAGCTCCCAGCCAGGGTAGCTGGGAAAGCAAAGGGGAGGTGTGCCTCCCTGATCAGTCTTCCCTTCCCCATCCAGTGTTCCCCTCCCTGGGTAGGCTTGAGGTGGAGCAGAGAAAGAAAGCAACTCCAACTTTAAATGCGTTCTCAAAGGGTCCGTCCCCCCCCGCCAGCCAGCTTGGAGAAGGCACTTGTCTGTCTCTTTAAATCCTTTTTCCAAGCCACGCCAGCCGGCATGGTGGGGGGGCCTTAGAGGACACATTTAAGGTTGCTTTCTTTCCACCTCTTCCTCCCTCCCCCATCTATTTGCTTTCTTTCCACTTTCTTTCCACCTTTTTCTCTCTTTCTCTCCTCTCCCTCTCCACCTAAAGTTAAATGTGTTCTCCGAGCCCCGCCACACTGGCTGGCTCACTTGGCTTGGAGAAAACATTTGTCTCTTTAAATCCCTTCTCCAAGCCAAGTCGGTGGGGAGTGGGGGTGGGGGGCTTGGACAGCACATTTAAAGTTAAAGGCGTTCTCCAAGCCACTCCCCCACGGCCCTGCCCATCAGCTTGGAGAAGGCATTTGTCTCTAAGTCTCTTCTCCAAGCCAAGTTGGCTAGTGTGGGGGCATAGAGGGGTGTTGGACAACACATTTAAAGTTAAAGTTGCTTTCTTTCCATTTCTCCCTCCCCATTTATTTGCTTCCTTTCCACCCCCTTTTCCTTCCTTCCACCCCCTCCCTCATCTATTTGCTTTCTTTGTTTCTTTCTTCCTTCCTCCCCCTCCCTTCTCCTCCCTATCCATCTATTTACTTTACTTGTTTCTATATCTCGCTTTCTTTCCCACCCCTTCTTTCTTTCCACCTCTTTCATTATTTCCACCTTTCTCTTTCTCTCTTCCTTCCTTCCTCCCCCTCCCTCCCCATCTATTTGCTTTCTTTATTTCTTTATCTCTTTGTGTTTCTCTCTCTTCCTTCTTTCCTCCCGCTCCATCCCCATCTATTTGCTTTCTTTGTTTTTCTTTCTCTTTTTCTCTTTCTTTCCCCCCTTCCTTCCTCCCTCCCCCATCTATTTGTTTTCTTTCCACCCTTCTTTCTCTTTTTCTCTTTCTCCCTCTCTCCCTTCCTTCCTCCTCACTCCCTCCCCATCTATTTGCTTCCATTGTTTCTCTCTCTCTTTCTTTCCACCTCTTTCATTCTTTCTTTCCAATTCTCTCTGTCTTTCTCTCTCTCTTAGACAAATAAATATCATTAGCAAACAAATAAGGAAGGAATTAGATAAGCATATGGAGCAGAAGTCCATCAGTGGCTATTAGCCACAAAGTATAGATAGGAACTCTCAGGCTGGGGCAAGTAATGTATTATATTCTTGGTGCTTGGGGGGGGGAGAGCCAACTTTATAAAGGAAACAAACACAAAGGGCTTTTTAACTTAAAATAAAAACATGCTTAAAACATTAGCACTCTTGCAATATTTTGTTTATTTAACAGTGTCTGATAACTGACACCTCTTGTTCTGAATTATTGCATCAAAATGTCTGTGCTGTTGCAATCTTGAGTATGCTGTTCAAGTGTGTATCTGTAAGCTGCAAACCTATGATAATGCAGCAGCAGCAGAACAGGAAGAAGAAGCAGAAGACAAGACAATTCCACTGTGGGCCTGATAAAAGCCCTCTGGGGGCCTGATTTGGCCCCTGGGCTGCATATCTGACACCCCTGATCTAGACAGTATACTTTCTGAAACCTAAACAAAGTTGTGAGACTGAAAAGTTCATAAAAATCACAATGCATTCAGGGTTACAGAGGAAAAAAGAGCAGAGAATAATCCACCTGTGCACATAAAGAAAAATGTTTATGTTGAATAATATTGGCTATAAAATTATTTAAAGACAACCAACACCTGTTTGTGCCTTCACAAGTCTCTAAAACTGCATTTCAATGGGAGTCTCTTTACAAAACAAACCTGTGTCTGTGTGTCTGTAACATGTAATAAGCATCCTTGGAGGAGTTTACATAATTTTCTGTGTGGAAAAGCAAGTTCTTCTTGTGTGAATTGGCCCTAATACTTAAGACCAAAAAGTAATTTTTTCAAAAGCTGTGGATTTTTCTAAATGACAGTAACACAAACTATTATTTGTTACAATATGCACTTTAAGATACAAATGAATATCCAAGAATAAAATGAATTCTGTAAGCATTACAATAAATTCAGCCAAGGATATTGTCACCGATCCTGTAATCCAAACCACCCAAACCCACCAGATTGCTAGGAAGTGAGCCCAGAGCAGAATAATGATTGCAAAATTGCCAAGCTTGGCAGCCAAACAGCCAACATAATAGCTTAACAACAACATGAACAAATGCTTTTGTTTCATTGTTTTATATTTAGGGAATTTGCCAAGTAATGCCAGTTCTGGAACAGCCCAGTAGGAAAACCATTTGCTTGAGAATAAAGTATACCCTTCTATTAAAGATCAAAGTATCCTGCTATACTCCTCCTTTCCTCAAAGAGAAGCACTCCAAGACTTCTTTTAATTAATAAGTTAATTAATAATTTTAAATAAAGACTACACAATTCATTAGACTGACAAGCTACTGCTAGATCCAGATTGGACACATTAACTACTGCCATCAACTTCAGCAAGAAAGGGGGGGGTTCCCAGCATCATGTATAAAGGATCGGGCACCCACAAGAATTAGACTCTAATTTGGTTTATCTGAATGCTACATAATAAAGGTTTCTAATTTCATTAACAAGCAAGTTTTTCTTCTTCGACTAGAGGGTGACATTAAAGCTGTGCTGACAAAGGCAAGCAGGCACGCACCTCCAGCATCTAGAACACTGAACAATGGGGCCTACGGGCCAGATTACATAGAGGAAGCCAAATAACAAAAATTGTCACTGTCTTTTTTTTTACATGTTCATTATATCTTTTAATCATTATGCCCCAAGACAGCAACATTTGGATATAAAAAAGACATACAAATTTGAAATATGCTTCCTTTCCACTTGCAACAGAGCAACATATGATAAGAGAATGGCCCGTTACCAAAATACCATGTTAGTTTGCTTTTTAACCAGTACAGGAGGCACTTTGAGGTAATCTTTATATCATAAATGGCCCTGGAGCACAGCCCATCCACCTATTTGAACACACCTAACAAGAAGGAAAGGATGTAAATAACAGCTGGACCAACGTGTCAGGGATGGGGCCATGGCTCAGTGGTGGAGCACCTGCTTTGCATGCAAAAGGTCCCAGGTTCAATCCCTGGCATCTCCAGTTAAAAAGGTCAAGAAGCAATATGAAAGACCTCTGTCTGAGACCCTGGAGAGCCACTGACAGTCAGCACAGATAAGGCAGCTTCACGTGTGTTAATGAGCACAGCTTATCGCTTATTCATATTACAAAATATGGACCAACAAGCCCATGTTGGGTGGATACCAACATTAATACTGCACTAACACTATGTGAATGATCATTAGCTTGTTATTTAACTCACTTTCTGTTTTCCCCAATCCCACTGGGTGGACAAAGGAAAGAATATCCTGGACAGGAAAAAAAATCCAACTGAACAAGCAGCTCATGTGCAGCAAAATGCTCCTTCGATTTTGTTGATGTGTATATTTTGCTAAAGCACATCTGTAAACCAATCTAGACTCTTTTCCTGTGTACAGTTAGCATGTTTTCTTTAACGTCCTCTAAAATAAAGCTACCTAAAAATGTAAGTATGCAGACCCGGCAACTTTTAGATCTCCTCTATTATGCAGTAAATCACTACATACTATAAAGAGTACAAAATTTAAATGACACTTTGAATTTTATAAAAAGCAGTTAAGATATGCCTTGATGACACTTGGCTTAAGACACAGACACCTCTGAAAGCATGTATGTTTCTGGAGTCATCGTCGCGTAAGGGATGGGAGTCACAGGGGATCACTGTGTTGAGATGATTGCCTTCCCCATTTTGCAAGATGCCTCACTACTGCAATACTGCCATAAACAAGAAAGCAGCAAGATGCCAAGGGCCTTCTAGACACTGTGTGCACTGGAAGTGACTTGGTTTACTACTGTTCAAAAGTTCATGCTTGCAAAGTCAAGCGAGGTTTGGCAAAGACCACAAAATGAGTCCATAACAGAGTTTAACCAGCCTACTTGGCTGACTGACAGGAGGGCTGGATTTTGTTCCTTCTGCTCCCCACCCGCAGAGCTAATTAATAAAGAAGAAGAAGAAGGGAAGGGAAGGTGGGAACAACCGGTGTGTGGGAAGGTGATATCTGGAAAATGACAATGAGATGAGGGAGACCACCACCAAGCTAGGGTCGGAATCAAAGAAGGGAGGGAGACAGAAATGAAGAACCTTAGAGAAATACTAAAGCAAGAGATGTAAGGACAGCAGGGCACAAAAGGTGCTGGAGCCCACCTAGATCAGAAACCATGACAGGGGTAAGAAACACAGGAATTAGGGAACAGAAACAGGGCTTAATAAAAGCTGAAAATGGGCATTAAAGAGACAGAAAGGAAAGAGAATACAAAGGGACACACGAAATTTAGGGATCTGCTCCTAAGGCCAGACCACTCACCACTGCTGCACTACAAACTTTAAGGGAAACAGCCGTTGATGCATATATGTAATTATATTGACCTATGACGCATAAGCTAGGTTTTGTGACAAAGTAACACTGCTTTAATATATTTTACAGCCTTTCCATACTACTGTTTCTTCATAAAACAAATGCTCCATCACTACCCTTCTGTTGCACAGGGCTCCGAGATCTTACCTCAAGGTGGCGCTTCTGTTGTGAGGATATTTCATTTCCCTAGTTCCAAAGACCACAGTATTTTGTTACTTGGAATACGCAAGTAATTCCCCCAGCTAGTATAGACGCCTTTGATTCATAGTGCTGGGCAGATTGTGACCTTGTAAGTATCACATCCACAGTGTGTGCAGAAGAGAGAATCTGTGACATCACTACTGACCAATGCTCCCTCTAACCTGTGGAATCTTGTGAACAAGAATTCTGCTTTGTGAACTACTGGCATCAAAGTTGTGACTGAGCGATTTGGCTACCGCATAAATTAGTTTGCTCTGGAGCCATCCTTGCTGAGCTAAGACAAAAATGTGTGAGCCGGAGGCTAAAAAACTGTGAGGTAGCTCACACTAACTCAGCTGAGAGGGAACACTGCTAGTGACCTGTGACATAAACTGTCATGCCTCCTCTTCACACCATTTTGCGATTTCCACTATTGCCGAGCACATTTGGTTGCTTTCTAAAAAAAATATCCAAAAGTGTCTGGACTAAGATATTAAAAGTAAAGCTTTCAGTGGCAAATATGTGGTTCCCAATGGAGCCTAATGTAAACCTACTTGGTTATTTCTATGATACAAGCTGGGATGGGAGGGGGCACAGAGGAATAACTGGGGCAGCAGAATAAATTATTTGGAAGTTTCCTCCCCATGCCTAGATTTCCTTTTCCAGAATTCTGTGAGATTCAAGGAGGGTTTGAGCAGGCTGGGGTTGGGGTATGGGTCTGCCATTCACATATCTATCCCCCGGCCTCAATTTCCATCCCTTATTGAACTGCTTAAAGCTTGGTATGCCTTCTCTGAAGGTTAGGTATATGTTTTGAAAGTATTCAGCTCAGAGCACAACCAGTTCTAGATAGTACCGAGGGAAGAGATGCAAGAGCAGCAAGGTACAGAAGGAAGAAAAGCCGCAGCCTAGGTCAGAAACCATGATAGGGGTAGCAACCACTGGATTTAGCCCTGGCATGGCCATCAGCCAAAGGGCAAGGGGGTCATACTGCAAGCCAGTACACTTTTTTAAAAAACAGGGGATGAGTGCAAGACAGCACCTGAGCCCACCCTCAATTTTTACCCACCCTTGGATGAATCCTCATCTTAATACCCACCTGGCAGATAGGTCTTGCACCCACACTGCCAGGATTCTACGACAGTATGCAGGCACAGTTTTTCTGCCTTTTTCAAGGACATTTTTCTGCATGCCCAGGATACAGACATGTCCCTCATGGTTGTAGATCCAGCCACTTCAGAATTAGAGGGGAAATGGTCAGGCCTGAATTAGTTGCAAGTACCTTAATGACACAACTGGAAATCAGTGCCTGGAAGAAAATTTCTGAAATAGCATCAGACCATGAGATTATATGGAAAACTGGAATACCGTAGGTCTGGTCAAACCAACCTACTTTGTAAGAGTTTGTGAAGGCAGCAATGTGGATTAAACATGTGGGGGGTTGTAAAATTTCTACTATACTGTGTATCTTTTAAAAAATATTGGATTAAAATGAAATCTGAATACAAACATATTCAGTTCTTCACATCTCACAAGAATTAATGACCTTCTGACAAACGCACTGAATTAAAGCCTGCTGGTCTATGTAAAAGAGAACAAAAAATGAAAACATATTTAACCTCGGATGCAAACATTTAATATATGATTCAACAGGTTTATTACTGGAACAAATTATGCACATTTATAACTAATTATCAAACAGCATTTGGATTATTCTCATAGGCAGTACAGTAATTTAGTTTCAAGCCAATATGTTTTAATTGTCATGGGAACCAATTAATCAGTATTTCCTGAACTAGAGTTCATATTAAAGCCAATGATTTAAATCAAGCTCCCACTTCTACAATCATCTGTTTTTTCTTGATGATTAAAACTACAATTTCAAAATGCACAC
The DNA here is from genome assembly GCA_029375565.1 of Gekko gecko. Lineage (NCBI taxonomy): Eukaryota > Metazoa > Chordata > Lepidosauria > Squamata > Gekkonidae > Gekko > Gekko gecko. The sequence continues at coordinate 185,819,385 of JAPDNY010000004.1, read as the reverse complement.
TGAAGAGTCTCTGGAAACTCCTTTCATATGAAATGGAACATTATGCAACTCAATTTATTGAGGTATTTGAGACTTCTCCCAATATCTTGATTTTATATCCTCTTTTTATGGTATTATCTGTTACTTCAGCATGTTTATTTCTCCTTTAAAAACTGAATGGGGAAAAAAAGTTTTATTGACCTTTACTATTTTAAAGTTTTATGCTGTACAACTCACAGCCAGGATCCAGGCAACTTTATGCATACATACATAGCATCCGTTCCATCTTATGGGGTGAAGGCTTCCCAATTTTCCTTGTCAACTACAGCCATTGGTACTGCCGTGAATTGTGCCCTAGACAGTTTCCTGAGTTTGGGAGTAGTTCTTCAGGCTACAAGGGTCTAAAAGTGAGAAGGGGGCCAGCCCAGAACAGCCCCACTGCACACTTTATGCCCTTCATATCTTGGCCATAATATAACGGTAAACACCAACGAGACTTTGAATATACATATCTACTTACAAGCATTATGAATTTATTGCTAAAATAAGCTATCATATACATAGATTAATATAAAATATGCTATAACAATGCTGGGCTTTAAATATTCAGACACAGCTTCCTAAAGGGACTGTTAATTGATTAGAAAGGCAAACTAATTTATGGCTTTAAAGCAATTCATTAAAATTAAATGAGTGTACATAAAGCAAAATTTGTTTAATGTTTACAGACTGCCTTTCAACCAAATCTACAAAGCAGATAAGGGTCACAGTTCACACAAATACATTATATTATGATACAAGACAGAATAAAAACTAAAATCCCAAAGGTGACTTTAGGAAGGTCCCGAAGGGAGGCAAGAACTTTTCCTCAACGTGAAAGATAAAGTTCTACTTCTAAATAGTATTCACTATTAGGCCATGTTTCATAGTTTCGGGGTTTTTTTTAATTATATTTGCCTTACCGAAAGCACACAATATATTCAAGAGCCAAACTACTTCTTTAAGAAGCCCAGCAGTATAATGAAATGTTTAATAGACGTATTGATTCTTTTTAATTGATCTCTATAATTTACAACCCTTACTGTTCAAGGGAGAACCACCACATGTAGTACAATATTCAACACAGTTTTGATTACACATTTATGCACAATGGAAATAAAAGTCCGTTTTAAGCTTATTTTTCAGCGTGTGCTAAAGGGAAAGAGAGAGAGAAGCTTACATAGCAACAGGGCCTTCAATGACCTTCATAAATTCTTCTGCATCTACTTTTTCTGTCACCAAATAATACATTAATCAGTCCAGTTCATCGATGAAGCTTTGTAGGTACACACTACAATATGCCAAGTCACACTCTCCTCAGGAATGGAGAACTTTAGACATCAACAACAAAACTTACCAGACGCCTTGAAAATTCTTTGTTTTCTGAAAGAAATCCATATCCTGGGTGGACCTTTAAAAACAAAAAGCCAGGGATTTTATACATGGGCAACTTGGGTTCAAACAATATTCCATCAAGCAATTAAATCTGAAGGCAATACACATGTTTGTAGTTATGGATACGCAGGTCAATCATCCTGAGTCACTCTCTTCCTAGCAGGTCTGCTGACCACCTCAAATAAAGAATCGTATTTTACTGGGTCAAAAATAAGCAAGTTTTTGAGTAAGAAATAGCATATCTTTCCATTCCTTGTCTTACGAAGAATTCTGTGTAATTGACAAGCTTGCAGCCACTAAACACAACATACACTACCTCAGCTCTTCATCTTTTAATCCTGGTTTTAAACATAAGGGGGGACAAAAACAGCTTTAGTAGTTCAAGGCTCCGCATGTTTTTAGTCACAAATAAGCCAGGTTGTTGGCACACGCGACTGCCAACATCAGGTGCTTCCAAGGCCACTGATCTCTGGTGTGTTGATACTGCCCACACAGGTGCCAACAACCTGATTTATATGTGATGCTTTCTGGAACTGACTCAACCCATACAAATCAGCCTGATTAAAGAGAATATTCAAGGAAGATACATTTTTGGTTTCTCTTCTATTTGCACCAAACAAAAACATTTCAGAAGCTTTTCCGTGTTACGTTTCTCTCCATGTAAGCTTCTTACATCCCCACCTTTTTCAGTTCTCTTCCTAACCAGTCATGCTTCTCTCTGAAATGTTCTCCTGACCTAGAGTTTAACAACACAGCTAAGTAGTACTGCCATCGCTACAGGTATAGACCCAAATTCATATGGCAGAGAAAAGAAATCATAAAGCCCAACAAAAACAAAGCATCCAGTATGCAGTTCCCTTTTACAAATAAAATGGTGTCTAACTACACAACGCAGTAATGTGAGGAGGGGGGGGTCAGTTTCGTCATTTGTAATCTTACGTAAACTCACAGCTAAGGAAATATATATGGCAAACTAAAATGAAAGCCGGAACTATTTTTATCTCTATTAAATCTTTTTAACTCACAGTGTAAACATCTGCAGTGTCTGTTAGCTAATTAATGTTGTTTGCCATTTTTCCTCCTCCCTTTCTCTCCCTTCCCCCCCCTCCAAATGCACCACACTGAAACATTATTTCAAAAGAAATGATAATGCTAATTGAGACACTCCAGGGTAATTGCTGGTTTTGATCGACTCCCCATCCATCGAATTTTATTTAAAGATGATTCTGCATTCAGCAGTTCTGAACACCACATTTGCATTCACTGATCCAGCCCCACCCCACCAGCCCCCCAAAACATTCTTTTCATCATTTTCTTTAAAACAGCAATCCATTATTTTAAAAAACTATGAATCTCTGATCCAGTCTGAGAAGAGGAGGAAAACAACCAATCTAAACCGAGGCAACATTTGCCAGCAACATGAAACACTGAAAAATAATTACTGGGTGTACCGTTTACCTTTAAGCAAGTATTCATTGTGTGCATAAACATACACCACTTTTTAAAAAAAACACAAAAAATGGATTTAAAAGCAAACACAAAAACAAATATCTCTATATTATAAAAGACATCTAGGAGGAGGAAAAAAGAGGCTGTGGCACAGAAAGGGTTAGTGCTCTAAACTAATTGGGATTTTTTCTTCCCCCAGCAAATTTGGAAATGAACTGAAGCCGCTCCCTGGTGTGAAAGCTGAATCTAGAAGCCACCTGCAGGATCAGCGACCGGCACTGCCAGATGCTACAAAAGCCTTTGATTTCCAGTAGCGATTTCGGCCACATTTAACTCATGTGACATGAACTAAACTGGAATAGCATATTCAATCATTTCCTCCCCCCGCCTTTTTTTTTATCTTTAAATACAAACTCTAGCTTTCTCTGCTTTCTATATATGAAACAGCTGCAGAGGAGAGACTCATTCAGACTCACAGCTTGGGCCCGGGTTTTTTTAATGGCTTCCATGATAGCATCCATGTTGAGGTAGCTTTTACTAGTGGGAGCTGGGCCAACACAGACTGCTTCGTCCGCCATTTTCACATGGACCTGCAAAGACAAAATGTCTACGTTTTAAACACATCCCGCACCCAGCAAATGTTGATCGGTGCCACCTCCCCTTTAAAGAAACACCCCCAATGTGCCATCATTTTAAAAAATGAATCTTGTGTTACAGCCTCTTCTAAAATACTATTTGGGTGCAAATAAACACAGATGTAATCTTATAAAAAAAATAAGAGACCACTCCTTCTGCCTCCTTATTTTTATTGCAGCATATAAGGAAGACACATTGGTGTGTATACAAACCTGCCGATATTAAAATTTCGTTTTCTACCCAGCCGTGGCTTATATTTGGACAAATAAATGCAAAGATATAACAAATCCAAGTGTACTATGCTGACAATTTATATGTAAATTCAGAACCTAAAACTACTTTGTTAAATGTAACCAGGGTAGCCTAATATCTTAGTACTTAACAACAAACATTCGAGGCTAGTTCCATCTAAGCAGGCTCCCCAGGAAGTTGGTGATAATTAGAGTGAATTGAATGAAGGGATGCAGCCAGAGTCCCTACACAGCATCAGGTCAGCACCACGCACAAATTAAAGCCTATGACTGAAGAGTTCAATATCACTACACGTGAACCAGAAAATCTTGAGAATTATTTAAGCAGGCTTAGATTTCGTTTCCTGACTCATTCTTATCCTTATTCACATGAGCAATTGTCAATCACACTGGTGGGTTTTGTTTTTGTTTTTTTTTGGGGGGGGGAGTTACAGCAAGCTCCAAGCAACAGCCAGAGAAAGTCTGCCCACCTCGTCTAAAAGAGCTAGTCCTGGCAAAGTTTAAGAAAGCTTAATCTTTTTTTTTTTAAGGACAAAAATTACTCAGGAAGCAGCTGGCATTTTAAATAATTAAGAATTTTTATTTTATCAAATACATACTATTTAATAATATTTATGCAGACATACATATACATATATATAAATAAAACAAGGCATCTGTAATGTAGCTGTTTCCTTTTTCCACAGCAGTAGTCCAAGACAAACAGTAGTAAAATAAACAGATGGAGTTAAGATGACGCTTAACAGCAAGTTCTTTTGAAGTATTTGTTACAGTCTCAGGTAGAAATCAGCCAGACTCTCAAAGATAACAAAATATTTAGGAACACAAACAAAGAGAAGACCTAAATAGTTCTGTAGTCAGAATTCTAAAATTAAAGCAGAAATGTAGCCACTGGATTTAGATTACAGGATTTTAACCCACCTTTTCCTCCATTCGGAGTTCATCATATATGTAACTACTGTAGGCATTAGGATCCCATTTGATTAAAATTTAAATCACAGTATTCAAGAAGCCTCACATGAGATGTGTATTGCAACTGATCATGCATTCCACCCTTTACTTTGAAAATGGGGACAGCAGATCAAGCTGGTCTTTAAACCTGAAATGCAGACCGCTGTCATGAATGTGCATACCAAACTTTCATGGTAAAGGTGCAGTCTACAAAGGAAATATGTAAAACACAAAACAATGCAGCATTTCCTTGGCATCTCTTGAAAAAAAGGGGGGGTTGAACGATAGTGTGTGTGTTATTATATATTTACATACAAAATCACATTACGTTTCTGCATACATTTGGGATACCACAGACATTTAATTGAGCAACTTCTGAAGTATTATTTATCTCTTAAAACTAATAAAAATCCATATGAATTGTACATATAGAAGGAATATAAAAAAATTAAATTGCTAGATTAAACCAAACCATAGGCATAAAGCTCCAAATGAAGCAGACAGTTATTTCCTAATTTCTTTAGATGTTTACAGGAATCTAGTAATTAACTACGCAACATTATAATCTTATCAAGTAGCCAGAGGTGAAAAGAACTCTTATTTACCAGTACTCACATACTGCCCCTACATACACCAGTCACTCAATTATCTTCTTGACCTAACAGATCTCTGCACAAGACAGGGGCAGGGGTAAGGTTACCAAATTTTAAAAAATAAGCTGTGCTTGTACCTTTTTACAGCTGCCTGAATTAAGGTGCTATGTTTCCTGACATGGGGGAGGGGGAAATGTTAGCAGAAGCTTTACCTGCTTAATATTTGTGCATCAGAGGGTGCAGAAGCAAGGCCAGAAAAAAAAATGTGGGTAACTGTGAGAGGCACAGGGTTATACTTCCTCAGTGCCTCACTCCTCAATGGGTAAGCAAATCTCTGCACTGATACTTGGCAATTGCAGGAACAGTTATCTAATTTAATTAAATGTCTCCCCAAACATTAAAAAAAATCTTTGTTATTTAATTAGCAAATCAGTTGACTAATTGGACAGAAGGGAGATAATCATCTTTTTAAAACACTGTTAATTAATTAATTAATTATTGTATGGCATTGTGTGCAGAATAGCCAGGAGATCCTAAGACTGTCTGGCAGCCAGAAGTTATATCTCTTTTAGCAATACGCACCACTAGGTGGGATGTTTCAGAGGTGGTTTGCCTTTGCCTGCATCTGTGTCACAACCCTGGTATTCCTTGGAGGTCATCCTTCCAAATACTAGCCAAGGCCAACCCTACTTAGCTTCTGGGATCTGGCAAGATTGGACTAGCCTGAGCTATCCTGGTCAGGGCTTAAAATACAGTAATGTCCCTGTTCTAGTATTTGTGACTGCCCCCTTCAGAGACCACTCCAAGTTGCAAGTGGGATTTTCATCTGGTATTGTGAGACTGTGTCTCATGTCTCCCAGATTCAGGTGAGCTCCCCTTTCCAAGCCTTTCTACATCAGGGTTAAACACAAGCAACCTGCCTGAGGAACAGCAAACTAGCAGGTCCAAAATGCTGAGAAATATCTGCAGTCATCCGGGGTTGCTCTTTCTCTTAGGAATCTCAAGTAAGCAGGTTCCCCCCTCTCTCTGTTGCAGATAGTTGAGATTCCTGTAAAGCAAAACAAGCTCCTGGGTTGGGCAACTGGGCCAATGGTTGTGCACTTCAGCCGCCTTCCAGTCAACTTACTATTCCCCACCAGAACAGCACCCTATGGGGTCACCATAAGTCAGCTACGACTTGACGGCAAAAACAGAACAGAACAGCAGAAGTTTCTGGCAATGATCACTTCCCTCCTTCAAAGAGGCCCATCAGTGGCTATTAGCCATAAGGTATAGATAGGAACTCTCAGTCTGGGGCAAGTGATGCTCTGTATTCTTGGTGCTTGCGGTGGGGGGAAACAACAGTGGGAGGGCTTCTAGTGTCCTGGCCCCACTGATAGACCTCCTGATGGCACCAGGTATTTTTGGCCACTGTGTGACAGTGTGTTGGACTGGATGGGCCATTGGCCCGATCCAACATGGCTTCTCTTATGTTCTTAAGCAGTCTACATGAACAAGCTTCTACCAGCCCCATCCATGGCCAGGCTAGCAGTTTCAGGGTTGAGTCATGAGCCCTACTGCCCCTTCAGGGAGCATCTACTCCTCACTTTTACTTTGCACTCCCCTCACCTCAGTGCTCCCTCAGTCTGTAGCAGTCCATCGTCTTCATTCCCCAAGGAGCATTTTGTTCTAGTAACCTCAATTATACACAATTCAATCATGTTAACAGTCTGCAACCATCACATGCAGCAAGACATAAATACTACAATATCATGATATTAATTTAAAAACGCTGGAAACATTCTTCTTTTTCTGTCTCACCCTATTCTTCTTCCTGTCTCTTTGCTGCTCTCTCTGAACAACAAAGAAACCAACAACGTAATGCACTTCAATCGTTATCGCAAACCTGACAGATAAGGGTAGGAGTTTCTGAGAAACACCCCATGTAAACAGGAAAAAAAATCATTCATAAATTAAAGAACAGCTCAGCAAACATAGAGCACATTCAGTGTCCTCCAGGAACCAGAAAACTGAGGGCAACTGGGTATCAGTTAATTTAAAAAAATATATCATAATTTAAAAGAAAAACATAATGGATGGGAGATAGGCCTTGTCAAACTGGGATTGGGAGATAAAACAGGGTGGGGAGAATGTTTAAAAGGTGTGTATTGTGTATCTTCCATGCAGAATTAGATTAGCAGCTTCCCACTCACTTATCTGTGACACTCACTGGTCCAAAACTACTGCAAGGAAAGGGGGTTTCTCAGTTGTTTATCCTCCCATCCCCTGAGATTCTTCGTGGCCCCCAATGTATTCTTTCAGATTAGGTTGTATTTCGAGCCTGAGTTAATGTCTGGAGAGTTACCTCACAGCAGAGAGACTTGATGAACAAATCCTAGTGAAAGTATCCCAAGATTCATTGTCTGCCTTGGCAATTCACATCTCCCCCCCAAAAAAACTAATATTAAGGGCTGCATGATGGATGTCTGTCTTACAAAAATGGGTACAGAAGCAATTAAACAATCACAAAGACACAGGTGTGGGGTTTTTGTTTTTTAATAATAATAACCTCATACTTTCCCAAAACACTTCAAAGGTTCTACCCGTGAGGACCAAAGTAAATGTTACAGTGTTGCCAAGCCTGCCAAGGGGACTCACTGCATTTTGAGACAGGGGCCTGATTTAGCTTGTAACCGCTACAACACAGCAGGAGGAGGAGCTCCTGCCTCCCCCCTGCATCATTTTCCCAAGCTGAAACTTAGCTGGGGGGGACTTTATCTGCAGCTTCAGAGGGGCTCTCAGGTGCCATTTCAGCTTGGGAAAGGAGCCTCCCCTCCCTCTGTGCGACGGTGGTCCCAAACAGAATCAGACCCCCACAGCACTGTAAAGGGGCAGTGAGTCCCCATGGAAGACTCCCCAAGTCCAAAATGGTGGCAAGTCCCCATGGCGGACTTGAGGACACCATAATATCTACTTTGTTCCTGACTGCATGTGTTTGACCACCACTCCAATACCTATATCCAATTAAGTATGCTCTTCTAGGTCTGAATATGGACAACATGAAACCATGCCTGATTCTAGGACTGAAGGTTCAGAACTAGTTTCTGTGACCTCTAAGCCCCAAAGAGCAAGAAGTAGGAGGGTGAGCAGATGGAGTACAGCCATGCAGGAAGACAGGGCCAACCTAAGCCCATTGTTGCCTCCCAGACCTAACTCACTGCCATCCTGGTGCTAGATGAGCTTCAGATGTACTGACAACACTGCTGGGACACATCATCACCCAGTCAGCAGCAATATGAGAAAAAGAGACCTGCCTCACTGCCGCCCATGTGCAGGGCAAGCACCTCTGAGACTTGTCTTGCACTCAGCCAGTGGCATAAGAGGAAGGGACAAATGTCACCACCCAGACCTCCAACTCTGTCACCATGTTTAGGACAGCAACGACCCTTGAACTAGTCCTAAAAAAGAGTTTCTGAAAGAACAAGACCTTCTCATAAACTGTCCCAAGTGCAGAATAGTCTCTCAGAAGTCTACCTGAGTAGGTCTTTGCTAGTATTTCCGAGGGACCCACCTTTTCAGGAGGACTTGTGGACAACAATTCTACTGAACAGCACCACCACCAGTTTTATGTTTTTTGTTCTTTGTATTAGCTTTTACTAGACTGTGGTTGTGATCACACGCACAATTAGCCGCACCATAGGCACGAATGGCAGGTGGATTTAAAGGGCACAATCAGACACAACATCTGGGAAGCGCTCCACACCTGTCGGCAACTCGTTTTGCTCTGCCGCAGAAGTGGAGTAAAAAGACACTAGGGAAAGTCCAGTAGCAAACAGGTTGCTACGGGCCACGGATGGACTTTCCCCTGTGTGATCACTCCAGCAAGCTCCCATGGCGTCAGGATAGTCTGATCAAGCCATCCTAACTCTGTGCCGTTCCCCCCCCCCCAGTCTCACTATGTGCATCATCGCACACTGCAGAGGGAGCCTTCAGTGCGGAGATGCAAATTATTGATCCCTCATTGAAGCGCACCAGAAACACACAGCAAAAAAAAAAAAAACCGACTCACCCGTGGTTGTGTCTGATCACAGCTTCCAAGGATTGTGTGATCACACAACTGTGGGTCAAATTCCTACAGAGCAAACAGCCTTGCTTCTCCCTCCCCCTGCTTTATCTTGTGCGTGTGACCGCCACCTACGGTTATTTTAGTTAAGTTAAGCAGAACAGGGGAGACAGAAAAGCAACATTTAAATCAATTAAAATAATAACAATCCCCAGATGACTTGAAACACTGTATTCTAAGAGCAAAGGTCAAAATGAGAGTTTGCTTATCTTGACTACAAAAATCAGCAACAATTACAGCATAATACCAACTGGTAACCAATTTAAAGCCAAATCAATTTAAAAACCTTGCAACCACATGGTAAAAGGTAGAAAATGAGCAAGTTTTCTTCCATAGAGAGACCATTCATCCCATACAACAGACACTACCAATAACAAGATGCCAACAAATGTCTTAGTAGACGTTCTGTCATAAATAGGGCCGAGTTGGGACCCATGACCAGAGATATTTATATTGGAGAAAGCATTCCCTGAAGTTCACTGTGCATAGGCTATGTAGGGTTTAGAAGGTAATAAACAGCATTTTGAACTGGGCCCAGAAATAAAGTGACAGGGCTACAGCATTCTTTACCAACTGGAAAACGTAAACTGCCTCTAAAAGGCAGGCTCCCATAAAACACATAACAACAACCAGCCTAGAAGTTACTAAAATTCAAGGACTTGTGCCAGTGCAACTCTAATGGAGTTGTTCCATGAGATACTGCAGAGTAATAGTCATTCAGTATTACCCCCCTCGTAGCTCCCCTAGAGGAACCACTGCAACACAGCACTCCCAGTCCCAAGATCAACCAGGCAATTCAGACAGATATGATGGTCCCGCAAAGTTAGTGAACGGGCCAACAAGATCATACTCTCCCTGTCTGTTTGTAGATGTATGTCGACCACACACCTGGCTTTTAAGATGCTATGAATCAAGAGTTATTTAGCAAGACTGTCAATGACAAGCATTGTTCATATCCAGTTTAAAGAAACCCTTCTTAATAGGCTGGGGTGGGGGACTCAGTGACTATCATCTCAGCGTGCCTTCCCTGATTTCTTATTCTACTCTTCTGGACAGCTTAGCAGGCAAAAGTTGCTGCCACCTGTAAAAAGGTAGCATTTTTATATGGAGAACAAGGGGAAGTTCCTCTAAAGTTAATGAATGTAATAGGGGTGACTCTGCTTGCAATCGCCCTACCAAGAGCAGCTTGGGAATACTGAAACCCCTCCCTTCCGCTTCGGTAATTTTCCTTACAAAATGTGGAAAAATTATTTTCTCTTCCTAGCATCTGAAGCAGAGAGCTCTGACTCACAAAAGTGTGCACGGGGATCACTCTTTTAAGGTGTCACTGGATTTCTGTTTGTTTGGGGGAGTTGAGTTGACAAGTCTATTGGCCTGACTATAACAGGAAACGACTGTTGACCCTCTTACAGTTCAAGAGGGTCTTTAAAAAACAGTTGGTCATAGTGTGAAAACAACAATCCAAGTGAAGTCCTCACATTCAGGTTTGCCAGTTCAGAATGCATGGTTCTGCTCTGGGAACACGACAACTCAATATCACTGCTTCGTGCGCCCGCACACACAAACACAGCCTCAAGCTCCACCACAGAATTTACAAGTTATACATTCTTCCAAAAATCATTAAAATCCCCAATTAGATAATCAACACAACAAGGACCGGATGTTCAATGGGGAACATAATCCTGTTTACTGAAATAGTTTCCAATCTTGCACACAATAGCAAGGGATCCTGCATTTGAACCTATTTTAAAGATGTGATCCTAAAAAGAGCCCTTATATTTACATAACGCCTAACTCAACCTGCTGCTTTTTAATTAAACCTTGATCTCTGCAAAGGGACAAGGGGGGGGAATCCAGGAAAGTAACAGCTTTTGACACTGTCTTTTATTTAAAAGCTCCACAAATCCACCAAATCATTTTGCTAAAATAAATTCTACTGTAGGCACTAGGTAATGAAACAAAACCTTGGATGCCCCCCTACATACTCTTCTTACTGAGTCCCTGCAGAACAGAAACAAAATCTGATCAGCTGCCTGCTCGGTGTTGCCAGAGCCACCCACCTGCACTGTTTTCATAGCGCCTTTCTGTACTTCAAACAGCTGAGGATGTTTTCCATTTAGCAGACACCACTTATGTGAATGTAAATGCCTAATTAAAAGCAAACACACAACACAACACACCAGTCCCCCAGGAGAGATGAACGTCTGGGATCACCTACTGTCCCAGTTATGCAGAGTAGGTCAACCCGTAACATCCTTGGGTCTTCCATCAGAGATTTTGATGTCGCTGCAGGATATGGTCACACTTCATACAACCCTGTCCTTCCATTTTCATTTCCCGGTCCATCTTCCAAATTCTAGCGCTTCACTACTTTACGCTCTATACCATGCGTCTGTTTAGAACATTAGCCAAGATCTTGAGTGTTTAGACAAAAGAATCCTAATTGAACTTGCCGTCCTTCTTTTCTTCTCTCTCCCTCTCTTTTTTTTGGAGGGGGGGGGTTTCAGATCAATATTACAGTGCCATGAATGATGTTTTGGCGTTAAAGTGGATTCACTCAATTGACCCAAACAGCATAATACAGCTCAGCAAGACAAACCACAATTAGCTTGTCCCATAAAATGAGGGTAATGAGTAAATCCTTTGTCGGGTTGCTTTCTCGCTTGCACACACAAAAGCATGGCAAAGTCCTGAATTAAAAATCAATTGAATGCAAATTAACTTTGAATCCACTGTTAACAAAAGGAAGGAGGTACCATTACCAAGCCTCGTACAGTCCACCATATCTAAACACATTTAAGTATGGCAGCTGAGAACTTTAAAAGCAATATCAGACAGTATAAATGGTGTCGCCACAGGGTGGTATTAAACTCCAACTTGTGTTAGTGGGAAGTTCTCATAATAGTAAGAAACAACTGGAAAAATACTAACTAGAGTGTAAGTACCTTCAATGTTTACTTCAGTTTTTATAATTACGGACTTAAGACCATCATACAATACAAACAGTGCCTTCAATGTTTTGCATGCCATGTTTACACAACCTTTAGTAAGTAATTATTATACAAACAGGTACCATGTGGGAGACAAACATGATCTATTCAAGAAATGGGAGGTTTATTAGTACATGTACGTGGCAGTTATCAAGTAACAAGAGGCAGGTTCCTGCCCCAAACAGCTTAACAACCTAGATTTCAACAGAGGAAACAACAGAAGGAAGAAAAAAACCGAAGAAAGAGAGGTAACACAGGATGAATGTGCACATATGCAGTTAAACTTCCTCTGTCTTTCTCCCCAGTAGAAATAAAGCCCAAGTGGTTAAAAAATTAAAGCCTTGCAGAAAATATTAATTTTGAATTGAATGTGAAGGAAAGAGAAGCATTCAGAGAATCACATCCTGATTTGGGTTCCAAGATGCTACAACAGTTTTTTCTAAAGTTTCTGATTAGATGGCACCCATATTTTACAACTTTTCTCATATCTATGAAACAGAATGCATCAGTGGCAGAAGAACAGATACCAGAAGCAGAATCTTCTTGTTGCCCATTTCTCCATGAAGAAAGTATACTAGGAACAGCTTGTTTCCAAGTCCAAAACACAGAGACCAGTGTGGTGTCACAGTTACAGTACTAGACTGGGATCTGGGAGACCCACATTCCAGTTCTCATTCTGCCAAAGAGGTCTGCTGGGTGACCGTAGGCTCTCAGCCTAACCTACAGGGTTGTTTTTAGGATAGAGCAGAGGAGAGGAGAATGATGTAAGCCACTTTGAGTCCCCACTGGGGAGAAAGCCAGGATAAAAATGGAAGTAAATAAATATAAAGCATAAGAGTTTTATATTTAATTGGACAGATAGATGTTCCCATATGCTATTTGAGGGGGGGGAATGAATCCTTTTGTTGAGCCTGTTTGGTCCTTCCTGACAGGACAGCAATTACAAATTCAACAATAAAACAGTAAAACAGTTTTACTTATTTCAGACATGAGCATCTGCACTGAAATGCATGTTGATCATGCCACAGCAAGATATCACTTGCGAGCAGTTGGCAACAGAAGCTCTAGATAAAGCTGCTACATCCTGAACAGTATATTCATCTTCTTCCAAATCTAAATCTTCATCTGCTGCACCCCATCATCTTTGCCCTGGGCCAACTTTGTTCCTACCTGAGCCCGTCAATAGTGGAGGTACTGCTGTATGTGCACTTTATTACAGTCGTGACATCATCATCATATTAATGGTTTTAACAACTTTATTGTGTATTTTATATTGATTTTATGTTGTTGTTTTATTTGTTGTTTTCTTTGTAAGCCGCCTTGAGCCTGCCTCGGCGGGGTAGGGCGGGGTAAAAATCAAATAAATAAATAAGTTGCCATATTTTATATCCATACCCAGTAGTTATTAATATAGCACCAGCAATATGCATGGTTCTTCACAAACTAATAAAAAGGCAGGTACCTGCCCCAAGGATCTTACAGTCTAACATTCTCCATAGAGGAGGAGACCAAGTCTGTAGTTAGAAAAGCAAGGATTGGCTAAGGTTGTTTTAAATGCGGGGGGTGGAGAACAGTGACCTGCTTGAATGCCACAGGCAAAGAGGCAGACGAAAGAGATCACCTGATGTTGTGGCATTACTTCTGAAAGAGCAATTTTGCTTTAAAGACCACTCCTTTTCACAGTCCTGCTATATACAGACTAGAGACAGATGAGCCTGATCACCACATATTCCTGTGATGGGAGCATAAGCAATATCTGCAATAGAATCACTGTTCAGATTAAAGCAAAGATTTGCACTTATCTGAAAACAAGACTGTTAATTTTCTGACTCACAAATCAAACAGCTAACAAGAATTGGGGGGGGGGCCTTGCAAGCAAATGCAGATTCTTGATCTGCAAAATATCAGTCACCCACAGCTAGAATCTGCTCATGGAGAAAGGTGGGAAAGAAAGGCTTTTAATAAACAAGTTGGCCTTTTCATAGCCTAGCTTGTGGTACTGGGAGGGAAATCTTGTAAAACCAAGCAAATGTGTGCTGAGAGTCACTGAACTGCAGTGAAACAAGGAACCCCATGACGCTACCTTTAAAATTAACGTTTTCAGAGCAGAACCACACTCAAGCGCGGACTTAAAACGGCAGAGAATTGGCATGGTAGAGCAACTAAGAGAGAGAGTCAAAAAGGCTATTTGGTGACGACGACTAACTTCCCATCTCTATAGTCTCCTAACGAGCTCAAGAATTCAGCACTCTACCTCTAGTGAAACTTCAAACTGCCAGCTGAAAATTGATTACTGTGACTGACTACAGATGTGGCTTAGAACTGTACTGGACCCTCTTTTAGGCATAGCAGTACGAGCATGCAGTTGTCACATTTATGGTACACTACGTACTGAGGAAAACCCTTTTGGAATTTTAATATCCCGGCTGCAAAAGAAGTCTAGCTAGGATCACATATTCACAGTACTCAGTCTTCCCAGACCTAGGACCTGCTACACATGTGCTGCAAGCATGTCACAAGAAGAGGGGACACAGGGTTATGACCTCTCTGGGATCAGAACCATGACTAGCAGAGCAGAGAGTCAGGGACATAAACATAAGCCAAGTGCCAGGGCACCATGGTGAGAAACACGCAAAGGGCTGGATCCATGGAGGAATCCTCTCCTATATTTATAAGCGCAATCCACAAGCAGAGTTACACTGTTCTAAGCCCATCAAAGTCAAGAAGGGTGTAACTCTGCTTACGACTGCACTGTGATTGACTCTGAGTTACCGTCCTGCTGCTCCTCTAAACATGCATGCAAAAGGGGCAGGAAGCATGGCACCCTTGCTGTCTACACATGTACATGGGCTTTCCAGCAAAAAGGGGGGGCAGCTCTCTAGGGGTCCCTATGCCCCATCATGTGGGGCTCCATGACCAGCCTGAGAGTCTCGACATGTGTGTTGAAGCACACTAACTCAGAGCTAGCATCATGGTCAAAGAGAATGAGGAACTAATCAGGAGGCCTGCAGTTCAAATCTCTCCTGAATTCAGTTGATCGCATTAAGCAGGGCTATCTCTCTGAGTCTCTGTTTCCAATAATACTGGTGTACTTTACAAAACTAGTGTAACATTTACCAAGATAACTGAAATGCAGTGCTCTGGTCATTTAGGGGGGAAAGTATCAGTTCTCGGGTGCAGATATCCAACTACTAAAGGCACTCATACAACTTTGCTTTTGAAGAGCTGACAAGGACAACAGTGGGGAGATCACATCCCATTCATGAGTGTTTTAAAGGGAAGAGCAGCCTTATCAATATTGGTGCACTGAGAGCCTTTGTATTCTGGAAGCTGTCTCCAAATGCCATTCACAAAACTGAAGTGGCCCTTAGCAGTTTACAAATTATCATTAACAATATTTCATAAAGATAGATTCAGGCGGGGTAGCCGTGTTGGTCTGAAGCAGCAGAGCAAAGTGTGAGTCAAGTGGCGCCTTTGAGAACAACAAAGTTTGATTCAAAATGCAAGCTTTCGTGTACAAAACACACATCTTCAGGTCTGAAATAATACTTTGTTGGTTTCAAAGGTGCCACTTGACTCAAACTTTGTTCTAACATTTCATAAGATACTCTACATGTGAATGTAAAGAATGGAAGCGGTGTTCAGAAAGCACAAGTATCAACACCATTAGAAGGTCAGAGTTCCCCACAAAGTTTCATTTTGTTTTTATTCTTATTTTTTAATTATTTTTCATCTTGTTCTTCTATTTTATTTCCCAACGGTTGCTTCCTAACGGTTGGAGGAACTGAAAAAGCATAGTTCTTACTTTAATTATTTTTATATTAATACTTTTTCTCTGTCAGACTTTGAACTGCAAATGCTGGTTCTTTACTGCTTATACAAAAATGTGCTCTTACAGTTCCCCTCATCCTCATCCTCTACCCTACAACTAAAACAGAACACAGAAGGTTAAAGAAGAAGAATAGGTTCCCCAGTACTATATCCACCATAAAATGTTTTCCACCCTTTTTTAACAATCAGCCTCTTAAAGTTTCTACAGCAGGCTGAGTTCAGACTGGCAATTTGCCCCGGTAGGGACCCGGCCCAGCGACGACTCAATCCCGGAGTAAATGGGGTGTTCACACAGGCACACAGGCCCCCACCCGTAGCCAACCCGTGCTGTTGCGCTTCACCGCCGGATTAAAAAGATACCTGATAAAACCCGTAGCAAATCCGAAAGCCCGCGTGTGTCGTGCATTTCTCCGCTTCCAGGGAGTCTGAACGCGTAGCCGAAAAGCCGGGAGCAACCCGCGTTGGGCAGAAGGCAGCAGCGGTGTGATTGGCTGTGCTCCGCTCCACTGCCCAATGCAGTGCCGGCACTGCAGGGTCCTCCCCCAATCGGCAAAATGCGCTTATGCGCATGAGCGCATGGGTGCTCATGCGTACATACACCCACAGCCGAATTAACGGGGAAACGGCGAATATAGCATGTCTCCAGCGCGGCAGTCTGAACGCTCCCACGCGCCTCCGTCCTGTATCTTCCGGCAGCGGCCCCCGCTGTGTGAACGGGAAAACCCGGTATAGTTTATTCCAGGGCTTTTTTGCTGCGACTGGCTACCAGAGCAAACTGCCAGTCTGTACTCAGCCAGCAGTTTATGCTCATTTCATCTACATTATAGCTTGATGTAGAGTTTTGTGTAGTGGTTAAGAGTGCGGACTCTAATCTGGGAGAACCAGGTTTGATTCCTCACTCCTCCACATGCAGCCAGCTGGGTGTCCTTGAGTCAGTCACAAATTCTCTCAGAGCTGTTCTCTCAACAACAGTTCTCAAAAGAGCTCTCTCAGCCCCACCTACCTCACAGGGTGTCTGTTGTGGGGAGGGGAAGGGAAAGGATATTTTAAGCTGCTCTGAGACTCTGAGGCAGGGTACAGATCCAGTCTCTTTTTCTTCTTTTAAACCAAGCAAAATAATTGTAGCCAATGGAAAACAAAAAACAACACAGTATACATAATGTAGCATCTGTGGTTAGAAAGAAACACCTCAGTTTTGACACCAGCCTTTAACTATACAGATTAAACAGATTATCAAATAGCAAAAGTAAGTTCCATTTAAATAAAAACAACCATTCACATAGGACTTTCATAACAGGAAAGGGATGTCTGCTTAACCTAGCTTTGTGTACATGCATATGTGTCACACACAAAATCATTAGCGTCTTTGGTATGTAATTTAAATGTTATGTAATTTCCGATGTGTTCACCAAAATTGATTTCTGCTAATGGTGGGCAGCCCACTTTTCCTTGGACATTTGCTTGTGTGGTTCAACTTAATTCATAAACTGGACAATCATGGATACAGAGAGACGCAGTCCCTGCAACTGAATCAACAGTCACAGGAACTGCTGCCAGATATTTGGGACTGTCCTGTTTAGATACTTGTACCCTCACAAATACATGCACAAGCACTGGGGGACTGGTTACATTTTTTAAAAAAACACTACACTGACCAGTATCCACCAATGCCATGCATTCCTCTCCATAACAGCAGCCCTTCTTGACTTCCCAAAAAGATCATACCTGGCCCTGCAGGAGTTGTACAGGGGAACAGCCACAGGGGCTAGGGCACTGCACTGAGGAGAAATCTTCACTCCTCCCTCTCCCATCAGTGGGGATGCACTTGCAGAAGACACAGACAGAAAGGGGAGATATTGCTCCCCCTACTCCCTGCAGCATTCTCGCCCATGCAGCTGTTCCACCACACGGGTCCCGCAAACCTAGGAATTACCCTTCTAGGGGTCGGAAGGGGTTGCAACAACAGAAGGGAGTGAAGCGGGGTGGGGAGGGATCAGCATTCCATGCAGACGTGGTAGACTACAAGCCAATGACTTGGATTAACCTTATTTCGCAGAGAGCAAACCAAGGATAAAACCTGAGAAAAGACTTTGCAAGGTATAGACACAGAAAGAGTATGTGTGTGTATATATAGATAGATAGGGACATATTTCTAGTATTGCACAACTAAATCCTCTTTCCTGTTAGCAATTAGGTTTTTTCCCTCTGCCTGCTAAATAAAGTCATATTCCCTGCTGATGGCGAATGATTGGTTTACCTATAGCTCCAGGGGGCTTAACTATCAGTCCCTTTAAGAAGCTTTGACAGTTTAACCTGCTGGGCTCACAGCACCCAAGGGAGGGCCTGACTCGCAGTTTTACTTCTGATGCTGCTGACCACTAATACTGACTCCATAGATAATGGATTTCAATAACAACCTCCTACAGGTTAACACTTTTGAGTAGCATCCATGACACTGCTTTAATTAAGTTAATACATGAAGGTCACAGTTTGGTAGGAAGTTTTTAATAAATTTGGCAGTGCTTCCAATAATAAAATAATGTGTATGCTCATCTGTACAGTAACTTCAAGATAAGTTTACCTACAGATATAATCCAGTCTGCTCGTGGGATTTATGAAACATTTCATTTAAGAAAAAAAAAACCTAACTCAGTTTATTAGTTCTGCTTCCTAGAATCATGCACACTTCTAGCATTACTAACTGCATGACAGATAGGAAACGTCTGGTTCTGTTCATGCTGGGCACAGAATGGGCTTACCTGGCACACAAGCAAAACCTCCTCCCACCACTAAGGTCTGAAGCATTCTGACAGCGCAAAAGATTGAAACTTTGATTTGACTGCAGATGGCAAACTTTTAAATATTTAATAGGTAAACAAAGACACACAAAACCAGTCTAAGTTTTAAAAGAAGCAATTCGTAAATACACATCCAGCAGTAGCAGAAAACAGCTAGAGCAGACAAGCGGACGTTTAAGAACAAGCAGGTTTTCAAGACGGCTTCAAATGGTGACTTCACCCCCTCCTTCACAAGTACACAAAAGGGCCCTTTTTCCCCATTAAAAGTTTAATGCATTACCTACAAATACAAAATTGAACACAGAGGACACTTCCCCTCAAAATTCAACCCCCTGACAGACAGTACAGAGGGTAGTAAGAAAGCAGCATGAGAGCTATTTAATATACTTCTTGATTAACTCGTTGCCTGTCCACTTCTCCCATAGACATGTGCTAACATGTCATAATCGTCATAATTCACATCATCCCTACAGCTAACACACAAGCTCCTTGATTAGCGCACAACTCCCAGACAAGCCGTTGCTAATGCTAAATAATTCCCTCCAGCCTCCTGCTACTATACCGCAGGCTCCCCAATTAAACATAATGTCTCTGATTAGCCATATTAGTCTGGACAAATTTCTGCCAGGGATTCTGCTCTACTTAATCTCACCAAAAAAGGGGGGAAGAGGGGGACCACAGAAGGGAAAACATTCATAATACAATAGAGCGGTTTATTTAAAATCAAAGCCAGTATAAAAATTTCACAATACAGTTTAATAAAGGTAATGTGGGTATGAAAAAAGGCTGTCTCCTTAAGGACAATTGTCAGTTCTGTCTGAATCAGTCTGTTAATCTAGACACTTGCTACTGATAAAGACTAATCATTAAATTCCACATCTGAAAGTCTGCTAAAGTTGGTAGCAGCAGGGTAACATGCCTGTCCTATAACCATGCATGCTTGCCTCCCTAGTCTCTTCATTCATCTGTGAATTCTTTCCATTACACTTAAACCAATAACCATTACTGTTTGCACCAATGTTAACCAACAAGAACAGGTTACCAGTTCTAGCTTAGGAGCCGTTCCTGGTTAGCATTAACCATAGTTTGTTATGGCATACTTAAAGAGCAGTATATGAACAGTGAAGAGAACTCATGCACAATTTACTTCATTTGCTTTAATTCCCAAAAGGGAACAAGCAGAAAAGAGAGAGCAAGATATGCTACACCTCATGGTTACTTACCTGAGCACAGTGATGGGAAACATTACACCTGCACCACACTGCTCTGAACTTGCAATGAAGATTTGGCCCACTGTAAAAATTAAATGTAAAACCTTCTTCACTCTGCTTCCTTAGCCCCTGAATATTAACCTTCCTGTGTTATGCTTTCAGCAATCATACCAGCTAAACTTTTGTGACTCTCCTAACAGTGGCACTGGTTCTGTTAACATTTTATATCCCAGAAAGGCACCAAAATAAGAGGAGGGAAGACCCCAAAAGACCAAAAAGCAAAAAGAAGTTGAGGGTGTGTGTGTGCACACTGATCTATAAATCCCAAAACTTCTAAACATACCAATTTGTGCAGACAATATGCCTGCTTTGTAATACTGGTGTTTTATTTTGGCCACACTGTCTGCAATGGTCTGTGTGCTGTATACATATTTTCAGCAAAAGAATGTAAGAACATAAGAAGCGCCCAGCTGGATCAGACCACTGGCTTATCTAGTCCAGCATCCTGTCTCACACAGTGGCCAACCAGTTCCTCTGAAGGGCCAACAACAGGAGACAATGTTGCCTCCTAGCTCTGGGGTTCAGAGGTTTAGTGCCTCTGAATGTGGAGGTTCCCTTCAGTCGCCAAGGCTAGGAATCAGCTGTGTCTTTTCAAAATAATCTTCATGGGTGATGACCAATGAAGATCTCTTCATCAAAACATGTTTGGTCTTTTATCTTCTCATCAACAGTATGACTGTTTTATAAGTTATGATCATTTTGTTATATATTTGGCTTGTTTTATGTATGTATTTATTTAAAACATTTCTATGCCACCATTTCACCCAAATAGGGTTTTCAAGATGGCAAAGCATCAAAACATTGAAATATTTTAATGTTTAAAAAATTGAAAACAAAGTCCACACGCAATAATTCAATAAAAACATATGACGACTCATAATACTAAAATCAGAGAAGAAGGCCCATGACAGTTATTGGGAGTATGCCAAG
The DNA here is from genome assembly GCA_029375565.1 of Gekko gecko. Taxonomy (NCBI): domain Eukaryota; kingdom Metazoa; phylum Chordata; class Lepidosauria; order Squamata; family Gekkonidae; genus Gekko; species Gekko gecko. Next base: position 185,798,170 of record JAPDNY010000004.1, on the reverse strand, counting down.
CAAAACAAAAAGACTTCGGCTGCAGTCACACACAATAAATAATCCACTTTCAGTGCACTTTTAAACTGGATTTTCTTATGTGAACTGGCAAAATCCAGTTTAAAAGTGCACTGAAAGTGGATTGAAAGTGGATTATTTAGTGTGTGTGACCACAGCCTTCATCCCCTGGCAGAGGCCAATAATAGAGGGAGAAAGACAAATGTCCCTAGAAAGGGAATACCAAAGTGTTGGCACCATGCCTACGGAATAAACAAGAATATTGGGAGTCAAAGTTTTAAGGCTCCCAGGACTGTTTTTCCCCCCTTTATTTATTTTACTTTGTGTCTCTGTTTTGCCAGAGCTTGGTATCGACATGCCAGATTGTGCTTGGATTCTGTCCTTTCAAATTCATTTTCTTGGTCTTCCAACACTATATTGTTTGCTTAAGAGACTCTACATTAGGTTTGTGGTTTGTGTCAGAGTCTCTGTTTCTACAATGGTTTGGATTTTCAGTTCTACATTGCCCTGGATTCTCTGATTTGACATTTGTTGAGCTTGCAACATCCTTCCTTGTTAAACTGGTTTGGATTGGAAGATTCAGTGGCTTGACACTGGCTTGAATTCTCCAATTTGACATTTGTTGTGTTAGGCTTGCCACATTGTTCTGTTTGTCTGCTGTGGTTCTCTGATTCTGCATTGGTTCCTTGGGCTTGTTGTCCTGTCTGCTTGGGAGGCTTTTGGTTAGTGGTTACTTTGCTTGCTCTTCAGTGTTTGTTACTGTTTCCGCTGAAGAAAGCTGGGGGGGGTTCTCCCCACAGGAAACAATGGAGGATAGCTGGGGGCATCTTGTTCATGGGGCCACAGAATTTGACCTCTTGGTCAATGCACTTGAAACCTAATGCCACTAGCTTAAAAATATAGCCCGCCCAGCCACGTGGGAATAATGGAGCCAAATAATATCAGAACCTCTCCACACCCCAAAAAATGGAACTGAATATTTATGTAAATACAATTTATTATTGGATATATCACAAGTTCATACAATTTAAGCATACAATACATACCCATTTTTCTTTTTTCCCTTTCTCCCCCCACATCAGGCTTCCAGCACTGCTCCAACCCCATTAATATCTCTCTTATTCCATTACAATTGCTTCTAAACTTATTTTCTCTTACTAACGGTAACAATACAAAAGTCTAATTCTCTTTCCATTTCTTCTTAATAACTGTCAAAGCTAATCAAACCACTTTTAATGTCCCAATTTTTCAACAAATATTTTTGAAAGTCTTTCCAATCTTTAAAAAAAGTTTCATCTTCTTCGTTGTTTAACTTTCTTGTTAACTTGTCCATTTCCGCCAAAAACAGCGTTTTTTTAATCCATTCCCATGTTTCAGGTACTTTATCTTGTTTCCAACATTGAGCAAAAGTCACTCTTGCTGCTGTAGTCAAGTACCATAATAGTGTTCTCTTGGCTACATTTATTTCTTCCATTTTAAGACCTAACAATAACATCTGTGGGTCTTTCTTAAAAGTACAATTCAAAATTTTTTGTATCTCATTGTGGATCTCTGTCCAATACTTTACTGCTTTATCACATGTCCACCACATATGGTAAAAAGACCCTTCATGTTTCTTACATTTCCAACATTTGTTAGACATACTTTCATTTATAATAGCAATTTTTTTGGGCGTCATATACCATCTGTACATCATTTTATAACAATTCTCTTTAACATTTACACAAGTTGAGATTTTCATTGACTTTTTCCACAAGTATTCCCAAGATGTCATTAATATCTCTGTATTAACATTTACAGCCCATTTTATCATTTGCTCTTTTACAACTTCATCTTCAGTATACCATTTCAATAAAACCTTATACAGTTTAGAAATCATTTTTTTTCCTTTCTCAAGCCATACAGTTTCAATTTCAATATTCTTTTCTCTAAAACCATATTCTCTTTTATCGGTCTTAAATAAATCATAAATTTGTCTATACTTCAACCAATCATATTCAAATTCAACATCAAATCTATCTTTTAACACAAAATTTTTCCCTTCAGATTTTAGAAGATTTTTGTAAGGTAGCCAGTCTAGCCCTTGGTTTCTTGAATATGGATTGATCACTTCAGCTGGTACAATCCAGAGTGGTCTTTCTTCTGAGAAGAATTTTCTATATCTCATCCATGTCTCGAACAGTGATTGTCTTACAAAGTGGTGTTTAAAAAATTTATCCATTTTTACTTTTCCATACCATAAATATGCATGCCATCCGAATTTGTTATCATGCCCTACCAGGGCCAATAACTTCTTGTTCTCCAGATTAATCCACTGTTCCAACCATGTTAAACAGACGGCATCATAATACAGTCTTAGATTTGGTAGTTGTAGGCCTCCTCTCTCTTTTGCATCACATAAAATTTTCATTTTAATCCTTGGCTTTCTTCCTGCCCATACAAATTTGGATAATTCTTTCTGCCACGAATCCAGTACTTTCCTTTGTTTTAGTATTGGAATAGTCTGAAATAGAAACATCAAACGCGGCAAGATATTCATTTTTACAGTCGCGATTCTTCCCATCAATGATAAATTCAAAGTGTCCCATTTCTTCATATCTTGCTGAATCTTGTGCCACACCTTTTCATAATTGTTTTTAAACAAGTCAATATTTTTCATGGTTAATTCAATTCCAAGATATTTAGTCTTTGTGACTACTTCGCATTGTATTTTCTCTTGAAGTTCTGTTTGTCTTTGTTTCGTCATATTTTTGCACATCACTTTGGTTTTACTTTTATTAACATAAAATCCCGCAACTGAACCAAATTCTTCAATTTTTTCCATCAGTTGTGGTATTTTCTCAATTGGGTCTTGGATCATAAACATTACATCATCTGCAAATGCCCTGTATTTATAGGCAAAACCTTTCACTGTAAGTCCTTCAATATTGTTATCTTTTCTTATCGCTGTCAATAATATTTCCAGTATCCAAATAAACAACAAGGGGGATAACGGGCAGCCTTGACGTGTTCCCTTTTGGACTTGGAAGAAGTCCGTCTTTTCTTTATTTATATTCAAAGCCGCTTTTTGCTCTGAATATATTGCCACAATCATGTTTAAAAAGACTGTCCAATGTCCATTTTTTCAATAACTTGCAGCATAAACTCCCAATTTAAATTGTCAAAAGCTTTTTCCGCATCTAAGAAGAGGAATCCAACTTCTTTTTCCGGATGTTTGTCATAGTATTCAATTGCATCTATCACCACTCTTAAATTGTCTCTGATTTGTCTGTTTGGTAAAAATCCAGCTTGTTCTTCCGCTATTGTATCTTTCAAATATTTTTTCAGTCTCTCCGAAATTATTTTTGCAAATAATTTGTAATCGTTATTTAATAGCGATATTGGCCTATAATTCTTTACTTGAGTCAAATCCAAACCTTCTTTAGGTATCAATGAAATATTTGCTTCTTTCCATGAATCTGGGATGCGTTTGGTCTTTCTTATCTCATTTGACAGAAGTACTAAAATAGGGGTTAGCTCCTCTTTAAATTTCTTATAAAACTTTGCTGAAAAGCCATCTGGTCCTGGAGCTTTGCCCAACTTTGCATCTTCTATCGCCATTGTCACTTCTTCTTTCTTTACTAAACCATTTAATAATTCCTTAATTTGTTTTCCCAGCTCTGGAACTTCAATAGTCTCCAAATAATTCTTAATTCTCTGTTGATCAATTCCTTTCTTTTTGAACAATTTGGCGTAATATTTAAAGAAAGCTCTTTTTATACCATTCAAGCTCATAACATCCTTTCCATCTTCAGTAATCTTAGATATAAAATTCCTTTCTTTTCTATTTTTCAGTTGCCATGCTAAAAACTTTCCTGGTTTATTTGCACCCTCAAATGCTTTTTGCTGTAATTTCTTCAAATTCCAATATAATTCTCTGTTTAATAAAACATTCAGCTGATCTTGCAGAAAGTGGATCTCTTTAATAATCTTCTTCTTCCCTGGTCTTTTCTTTAATTCCTTTTCTTTTTGTCGAATTTTTTCATGAAGGTCTTTCTGTTGTTGAATCTTTTGCTTTTTGTCCTTGGAGTTCAAAGAGATAAGCATACCTCTCATTACCGCTTTGTACGCATCCCATACAACTTGTATATCCGTACCTTTATTCAAATTCAGTTCAAAAAAACTTTTCGTTTCCTTTTTTAAAATTTCATTAATTTGTTTTTGATCCAATAAATCTTCATTAATTCTCCAATATAACTGTTTAGGTTTTGCTTTAGATATCCAAAGTAGGGGATTATGGTCAGAGTTAGTTTTCGGTAAAATTTGTATTTTATAAGTTTTTTGCGTCATCTCCTCTGACATCCAAATCATGTCAATTCGAGAAAAGGAGTTGTGTCTATTCGAATAAAACGTATAGTCCTTAGTCTTAGGATTCCACTTCCTCCAAACGTCTTCCAGTTTCTCTTGCTTCATCAATTGAAATAAATTTTTTGGTAACTTTCCAACTGTCTCTCCACTTGCCTTGGACTTTCTATCCAATGTATTGTTCACTGTACCATTAAAGTCTCCAGCAAGAACAATTTGGTCATAATTCAAACACTCCAACTCTTTGGTCAAATCATTAAAGAAAGTCTCTTTTGCACCATTGGGTGCATATATATTTACAAGCAATGTCTTTTTTCTGTTCATCCATATTTCCACGCCAACATACCTTCCTTCTTTATCTGAGAAGATTTGTTTAGGATCCAATTCTTTTGAAATATAAATCACTGTTCCTTTTTTCTTATTAATTGCTGAGGAATGAAATTCTTCTCCCAATTTTTTATTAGTCAAATATTTGTTGTCTTGTTTTCTAATATGTGTTTCTTGTAAACAGATTATATTACATTTTTGTTTCTCCAGCCAATGATTCACTAATCTTCTTTTACTTGGTGAATTTAGTCCATTTACGTTCCAAGATAAAAATTTGTAATCCATAATGGTGTTGAGTTAAATATCTTTAAAATCATCCAGATTGCTCTCTTTAAATCTGTATAAATCTCCTTCAGATTTAAGAGTAGATCTCACCGAGTTATACATAAATGTAAGTCCATATGGAATCTCCCATCTGAACCTAATGTTCATTTCTTTGAGTCTATCTGTCAATTTCTTGAATTTCTTTCTGTCTTGTAAAATCGATCTCGGAATTTCTCTCAGAATTATTATTTTCTTTCCATTAATTTCCAACGGTTGTGTAAATTGTTTCTTGAAAACGTCTTCCTTCATCTTTGTTGTCACGAATTGAACAATCACATCTCTGGGTAATTGCTTTCTTTTGGCATAGGCTGAATTCACTCTATAAATCAAGTCAAAGTCTGCATCCAAATCTCCCTCATCTTCCCCTACATAAGTTGTCAATGTCTTAATTACTAGAGCCCGTAGATCCTGATCTTCCTCCTCTTCTATCCCTCTCAATCTCAGATGATTCTGAGTAGCCCTATATTCCATCATGGTCTCCAGCCTTGTATTTTCTGACAGGGTTTTTTAACCTTTTGTTCCATATCTTCAGATTTTGTCACCAGACTTTTGACTTCCTTTTTGAGTTCTTCTGTATCTTTTTTTATCCCTGACACTTCTGTAAGTACCAGTTCTCTCAGTTCTTCCATATTTTTTTTCTGTACTTGGACTTGCACTTGTTCTATTTGCTCCAATTGAATTTGCAGCTGTTGTTGCAGTTGTTGTTGCAGCTGTGATTCTATTTGTTTTCCAAAATTCTGCACCACTTCGGTCATCCGTTTTTCCATCGCTTCCATAGCTGCTTGCCACTCTTTTTTTCCTTTGCAGTCATTCTTGGGCTAGGTGATGAAGCAGCTCTGGGTCTTGACCTCAAATCCGTCTTGGAGGCAACTTCAATACTAGTCAATCTTTATATTAGCAGTCCTCAAGCCAAATCGCCACCTTTAAAACTTGTTTAAACGCTTTTTGGCTTGAAAATAACTTTTTAAAATTTAGTCCTCCCCAAAATGTCGGGCGCAATTTCTCTATGATTTTCTGGCTAGAGTAGGCTCCTTCCAAACTTCCTGTTCATCTGTCCGTCTCTGTAATCCAACTTCCGGTAAGGGTGGTGTCACACAATAAAATGTCCATCCGTTTCCAGTATAACAGCCTCTAAAACCTCCACTCTAGCCCACTTCCTGTATCATAGAGTCACAGTTAGTTTCGTTTCTGCTACGTAAAGTTTAGACTTGACTGACCACAGGAATGCAAAACAAAGTCACTTTTCAGCCTTTTTCTCTAAAGGAAAGCTTTCGTTTTACTTTTAATTCAAGCGGAATAGTTCCTTAAAGGTTTCAACGCTTATCCGTACGTTTCAATTTCTCGTTCTTCTTTAAACCGGTAAGCGCTTATTCGTTTGTTACCTTGCTTGTAATCTCGGGGTTTCGCGGTGCTTCTTCTGTAAACGGTGTTAATCTTGATGATAAAGAGATCGGTAGATGGCGAATTTATGCTGAATACTCAGCCCAGCTGGCATCTGTAGAGTTGATTTGCAACTGCCCTCTTCACGGAAGGAGATCAAAGTGTAAACAAGCTTCCTCCGAAGATTATCCACACCGATCTCAACTCCCCCTCAGGCTTCGCTGCTTGCTTGCCACTCCCCCGCCTGGAGAGTGCTGCGCTGGGCCAGATAAAGCCCAGACTGTCGTCAGATGCCGCAGTACACTCTGCACAACTCGCAAAGTGTGTCAATTCGCCATTTTACTCCGACCGGAAGCCCAAAAAAATGGAACTGAATATTAAACCAGTATTTGGAACTCAGATAATTGGGAATGCCAATATTTTTCGGCTTGCTGATACCTAGATCCAAAAAATACTGTTTTCTTTTCAAGGTGTGCATCCCTAGTCACAACCAAGAAGGCCCTTTCTCAGGTGAATAGCCCCAGACGGCAGAGAGGCACCTGAAGCGAGGCCTCCAAAGCTGATGGAGTGGACAGGTTTAAAAGTTTTGTTATTCATGGTTCAGTTCTTATATACATATAGATCTCAATCTCTTTTTTGTTTTTGAACATTTTATACCCTCTCAGCCTTCATTAATCATTCGAAACAGAATATTCTGCAACATCAGAGGAGCTTAGCCAACAGTTGTGGGGTAGATTCCTACTGCTGTTGTTTCCTCTCTTTTATCCATCTTGTTCCTAATTTTCATTTTATGTTTCTCTTGTAAGCCACCCTAAGTAACTTTAAACAGAAAGTTGGAGAATAAGCATTAAATGATTTAATCTATGGCAGGCAAATACATAAAACTGTTTACACTTTTTATGAAGTTCAGCCACAAATCATTCCTTTGTAATTTTAAATATGACTAATTCAAGTCCAATTTTCCATTAATTTTGGTATGGTTACAGAAGATTCAGGCATCGTAGGACCAAAATATCAAACTTTTAGAAAAAAAGAGATGCTGTGGGGTGAGAGAACTGTGATATTCTAAGACAAAGACACATATATGTGGAATGGTGGTTATAAAAGGTACCTCTTACAGTAAGAGTAATATCAGGCAGGAAGTGTCATGAATCTAAAACAGATAGTGCTATAAGGCATCTTTACCTTAGACAAGGCCTATGAATAGCAAATGAACATAAGGGAACAATTAGAAGGCACAAGACAGTTTAACAAAAAAAAAAAACTATGAAATTTTGATAAGCTCTTCCCAGAGGTCCTCTCACCTTTGTCTACACTAATGCATTCCATCTTAATTTACCTGATCATTAGCTTCCAGTTTGTTCAGCTGGAAACCAAAAACAAACACTAATTACTTTGACACCACAAAGTCATAGCTTGTCCTCACCACCTCCCCAGACAGCAGGGATAAATTATAAAGGGTAGGCACGATAATATCTTGATAAATGATGAGTCACATCACCTCTTTGTCAATCATCTATGAGGGCTCACACAAGATAACACTCAATCTCATTACTGAAACCTAGGGCTAGAAAGACAATACACTCCAGGAGTCGCATTTCAAACAGCAGGCCACCATGATAAGATGCAACTCAGTAGATGGTCGATGAATTCCCATTGGCTTTCCACCCCAACCCCCAACATAAGTGCCCAACACTAATAGGTTTAAGTATGCAAATATGAAAAGGAGATAAAGAAAGCCACAGATCATTTCCTCAAACAAATATCCACGCAAGATATTACAAACAAATACATAGTGCCATCCAAAGTATCAACGTTAGCCGTCAGATCCCTCCTGCGGAAGGGACAGGTGTATCCCAGAGAGATAAAGACCATACACCCTTCATAATTAGTATCACACCAGATATCAATTCACATGAAATCAAAGCTGGTTGCAAAGATGACCCCAACACTGCCTGCAAGGAAATTAGTGTGGGAAGCATATTTGGAAGTGAACGAGAATAGGCTGACAGGCAAAGTCTCTTCCACCCTAAAAGGAACAACAATGGGTTCTCAGGAACACTTGAAAACACTTGTATCAGTCACTGGGAACATATCAAGTCATTTTGTTCGTAGACATCTTTTTTTTCCTATAAATGCAAGCTCACCTCTTTTGTGGCATTTGCTTGCTAGCTTGCCTGCTTGCTTCTTTTGGTTTGCTGGCTTGGCTTAGTTTGGCTTGCTTGCTTGTTCTCCCATCTAGCTCTGCTCTGCTATCCTGAACACTACTACTCAGATGTAGGCTCCTTGAAGTGCAGGTTGCTTCTCTTTCCACCACAGATCTGAATCTTCAAGACAGGTAAATATAGCCTCTTTCCTAATCTATTACACCCCCTTTCCACAGTATTTTTTTTTCTTTAGGCCAACCTTGCAAAAATGTTTTCAGATGTGTCTTTTAGACTGTATATGTGCCTTTTTATTATTTTACAATAAAAATAATTTTATTTGAACATCAGCCTGATCTAGTTAAGAATTCTCTAAGGGAAATCCTCGTATACATGAGTGGAGATCTCGCTACTTACCCCCTCTCATACGGCCGCTGATTATGCTAATTATCAACTCAAATGAATGACAGCACTCTGGGTAAACCCCTCTTTGCTTAGCTAAATTCCTCTATAAAACAATCAATTAATTTGTTGTCGAAGGCTTTCACAGCCGGAGGTCATTAGCTGTTGTAGATTTTCCGGATTGTCTGGCTGTGGTCTTGGCATTGCTCGACCTGACATTTCGCCAGTAGCTGTGACTGGCATCCTCAGAGGTATAACACAGAAAGATGGAGAAACACAGAAAGCCTTGACACAAAGAGTACTCCGTCTTTCTGTGTTATACCTCTGAGGATGCCAGTCACAGCTACTGGCGAAACGTCAGGTCTTACAATGCCAAGACCATGGCCAGACAACCTGGAAAATCTACAACAGCTAATCAATTAATTACTAGACCATTTTGGGTAACATCAAAGCTCAGTATTTAAAAGGCAACAATTCTGAACAAGAAGTATCAAGAAAAATCAAAACATGGTCTGTACTTACTGCATAAGATCATGGGAATGAACATCCTCAATTCATGTAGGGCTTTTGCCTTTTGCCCCAGCTGAACTAAAGATGTCATGTAGAAAACACTCCAATATGCCCTGTGGCGACAAACTCCTTGGGCAGATTAACAGTGGTTGGCCTTCAAAAAAACTTACCCACCACTACTTATATTTCCACAGAGGAAACCTGATAGGTTTAAGAAACCCCATTATTCTGTGGAACAGAGAGCCACTGGCTAAGGTCATTGTATGTGTTATGTGCCATCAAGTCATTTCTTACTTATGGCGACCCTATGAATTAATGACCTCCAAAACATCCTATCATTAATAGCTTCGTCAGGTCTTGCAACCTGAAGGTCATGGCTTCCTTTATTGAGTTAATTCATCTCATGTTGTATCTACCTTTTTTCTTTCTACCTTCAACTTTACTAGCACTATTGTCTTTTCCAGTAAGACTTGTCTTACCAAAGTACAATAGCCTCAGTTTGGTCATTTTAGCTTCTAGGGAGAGTTCAGGCTTGTCATGATCTAGAACCCACTTATTTATCCAGTGTGGTATGTTTTATTTATTTATTTATTAAATTCAACTTTTAGGCTGCCCTCCCCCTGAAAAACAAAGACCCGTGCAGCTGCATTCTGGATCAGCTGGGATTTCCAGGGCAGCCTTAAGGGCAGCCCTATGTAGGGGGAGTTACAGTAGTCTAGCCTGGAGAGAAGAAGAAGAGATCGGATTTATACCCTGCCCTTCACTACCCGAAGGAGTCTCAGAGCGGCTTACAATCCCTTTCCCTTCCCCTCCCCACAACAGACATCCTGTGAAGTAGGTGGGGCTGAGAGAGCTCTTTCCAGAACTATCCTTGAGAAAACAGCTCTCACAGAACTATGGCTTGCCCAAGGTCATCCAGCAGCTGTGAGTGGAGGAGTGGGGAATCAAACCCGGTTCTCCCAGATCAGAGTCTGTGCACTTAACCACTATACCAAACTGGAGGTGATCATTGGATGGATTACCATGGCAAGGTCAGGGCGAGACAGGTTGCCTGACTTGGTGCAGCTGGAAAAATGCCAGTCTGGCAACATTTTTGATCTGGACCTCCATTGACAAGGAGGGATCCAGAATCACACCTAGGCTCTTGGTAGTCAGTGCCAGTAATAAAGGCACACCATCAAGAGCCAGGAGTTGACCTCCCAAACCCATGTCCGTCGCCCCCCCCAGCCATAGAACCTCCATTTTATCAGGATTCAGTCTCAATCAACTCTGCTTTAACCATCCCACCACAGCCTCCAAACCCTCAGCCAAATTTGCAGGAGCGGTATCTTGCTGGCCACCCATCAACAGATATCATTAGTGTGCTGGTGACATCCCAGCCCAAAACTCCACACCAGTTGGGCAAGAGGGTGCATATAGATGTTATATAATATTGGGGAGAGGAATGCCCCTTGAGGAACCCCACATATCAGTGGGTGCCTAGTTGACACCCCCTTACCCAGTGCCACCCTTTGTCCCAGACCAATGAGAAATGAGGTAAACCGCTGTAAGGCAACCCCATGAACTCCTACATCAGCAAGGCAGTGGGTCAAAAGATCATGATTGACTGTGCCGAACACTGCTATAAGATCAAGCAATAAGAGCAGTGCTGACCCACCTCGATCCAACTGCCTGTGGAGATCGTCTGTGAAGGCAACCAAAACTGTTTCCATCCCGTAGCTGGAGCGGAAGTCATACCGAAATGGGTCCAGCGCCAATGTGTCATCCAGGAGCTGTTCTGCTGCCGCTCATTCAATTATCTTACCCAGTAACAAAAAATGCAAAAGTGTCAAACTAGCATCTCAGAGACTCATGTCAGGAAACTCATGTCAGGAAACTCACCCTGGGTCAGTCACATTCTCTCAGTCTACTCTATCTCACAGGGTTGTTGTGAGAATAAAATGTCACGCCCCATGTCCAGCCTGGGGGCAGAGCCTTCTCTGGGAGCCTCGTTGGCCAAAGGGCAGTCCAGAGGGGTACAGCCGGGGAGCCTCAGATACAGGAGAGGGCCCAGGGTTGCGTCACTGCTGGCAGCCTACTCTCCTGGAGCACACACAAGGGGGAGGCCCCCACTTCTCTCTTAGCTGGCAGGCCACTCAGTTTCTCCTCCCCGGCTCTGGCTTCTACCACTCTTTTATTCCCTTCCACTAACACCTGGTCCCTCCCTCCTCCCTTCTTCATGACCCCGTAGGCTCTTGGGGCTATCCGTCTTCTTTGGCTCCCTCTCTCACTGGCTGTGATGTCTCCCCTTTTAGAGTCGGCTGGAGGCCCCGCCCCTTCTGGGTTTCAGGGACTGGAGCCAGTGGCGGGCCCGTTTGTTCCTCCTGCGGGGCCTGGCATCATCCGGCTTAAGGTGAGAGGGGTTTCCAGAGTGGAGCTGGTGGTGCTTGCAGTGGGGGCTGCGGGGACACACACGGGTTCACCCCTGTGGTGCCTCCTCTGGGGTACTTCCCTCTTTGGGCCACCGGGTGGGTCTGGGTTGCCCCCCTTGCCTCGTTCCCACCTCCAAGCCTTGGGCGGCAGGGCTGTCGGGGGGGTTGTCACCTGGTGGTGGGGTGGGGCCTCCTGGCTCGGCATCTCCCACTCACCACGGTGCCACGAGCCGCTTGTGCTCCCTGGGCCGATAGACCGGGAACCGGCCGGAGCAGCCGGGCAGCGTTGGCGCCAACAAGCTCCAGTGAAGGGTGGGCAGGGACAGCGGGGTCATCGGGATGGCGCCACTTCGGGAGTCTTCAGTCCCCCTGGTTCTGGTCCTAGGCATCATGCCGGACGTGGCTCGGGAGGAAAGGAGAATTATTTAAACTGCTTTGGTCCCCATAGAGGAGAAAGGCAGAGTACAAACAAAGTAAATAAATAATTTGTCTCTTTGGCAATCCCTGGTAGCCATACACCTCTCCTCCAACACCACATTTCAAATGAATCAATTTTCTTCCTGACAGCTTTCTTCACTGTCCAACTTTCATATCCACACATAGTAATGGGGAATACCATAGTATGAATTATCTTGATCTTCATCTCAGGTGGCACTTCCTTACACTTAAGGATTTGTTCTAGTTCCTTCATGGCTGCTCTTCTATGTCGCAGACTCCTTCTGATTTCTCGGTTGAAGTCTCCCTTTTGATTGATGATTGAAGCCAAGGAATAGAAAAATCTTTAGCAATTTCGATTTCTTCACTGTCAACCTTAAAGCTGTGTAATTACTCGGCAGTCATTAGTTTTGTCTTCTGGATGATCAGTTGTAATCCTGCCCTGGCACTTTCTCCTGTAACCTTCATCAGTAGCCATTTCAACTCTTTACTATTTTCTACCTATATTTCAAACTGTTAATGTTCCTTCCGCCTATTTTCATTCTACCTTCATCTAAATCTAATCCAGCTTTCCTTAGGCCACTGGGGTTCAAAAAAAAATGAGATAGAAGGCTACACTGTAAATTGCCACATTATCAGACATCTAATCCCCAAAGAAATGAGAACAACAGGAGTCACATACACTACAACCCTTAGAGTTCCTATGCCGGTCTTTAGACTGTAATAATAAAAACAGAACCCACTCTCTAAATGACTCTATTACAGCAACTCAATCTCTTAATTTTTTTTGTATTTTTGCATTTGTGTGTATGTGTGTGCTCGTGCCTGGAAGTCATGGCGACCTCTGGTGAGTCCTACTGAGGCATGGAGGATGTTCAGAGATGTGGAATTTTTGGAGGTCTCCCATCCATATACTTGCTGGGGTCGGCCTTGCTTAGTGTCTGAGATCTGACAAAATCAGGCTTGCCTAGGCTATGCAGGTCAGGGCCAGTCTTTTAATCCTTAAAGCCTTCATTTAATTCCTAAACAAACCTCCAAACGAACTCTCAGTGGAATTGACAAATATTTAGAGAACTCAAGAAAGCCACCGGTATGGTGAGCCAGAACCCTAACCCTTCCTCACTCACTTCACAGTCTAGATCCTATTTCATTATTTTTATTCACTCATTTATAATATCTCATTGAGAAGACGGCAACTACATTCTGCTAAAAGTTTCCTAGCAAAATCATGAATGAGTATCATTTCCTGGACATCTTGCTGCTCACTCAGCCACTGTCTACCCATGTAAAATGGTGAAATGCATTCTCCATCAAACAGAAAAGTACTGCAATCATTTTCATCATTGACACCACACAACAGGAGGCGATTGCATTAATAAGAGGTAGAACATACATGGGCTTAATCAGATTTCTGCCAACAAGTCAATGTCAAGTTGTTCAACAGTGCATAAGCCCACCAAAAGACCGTGTGTCTTTTTAAAATAGAAGCTGTATTTTCACTTCCAGCAGTTGTATCAATAAGGCAGGAAGATAGTCCTACTTGCAATGCCATTTGGGGCAAGCAGCAACACTGCTCCGAAGGTAACAGGGACACAGTCTTGCTTTTGTGAGACAGGAAATGATGCAGCACATATATACTATGTGGCTATCCAAAGGGTTGTTATCTATGGTAAATTTTTAGAGAGGTACCTAAAAAGGCTGAGAGATTAAAACCCTGTACCCAAAATACTTCAAGTGGAAGGTGAAGGGAATGAAATTAAAGTGGCTTAGGCATTATTAGAGTGAAAGGTACGCTATCAAAAACATTCTCTCATGCTTTTCAACACATCTATTCCAAATTTAAAAAGCCTCAGAAGATGGAGGGTGGCCCTTTGGCTTGCATCTTGATGGCTGCCCAACAGAAAAGCAAAAAGCAGAGTGATGTATCCTGTAGTTGGTGGTGGAAAGTGCAACCAACTTATGGTGACCCTGCAGGGTCAAGGCAAGAGGCGTTCAAAGGTGGTTTGCCATGGCCTGCCTCTGCACAGCAACCCTAGGCTTCCTTGATGAACTCCCATCCAAGTACTAACCAGGACTGACCCTGCTTAGCTTCTGAGATTAGGCTAGCCTGGACCATCCAGGGCAGGGCAGGGCAGGGTCACTCCTTAACCAAGGTTAAATCACCTCTTAGAGTAAAGAAAGGTCACCAGTTCAAAAACCATAGGCTGTCCTACTAACCCATTCGTGTCTCCCCAAGATAATTAGAGCTGAAAAGGTTGGAGAGGAGAGCCCATATATGTTATTAGCCACCCCCTGAGCCTGCCGAATAGCGGGAAAGGCAGGATATAAATGTAAATATAAATTAAACATAAATTTAAAAAAAATAACTCCAAAGCCAATTTCTGTACTTGCTCTGGATACAACTTCAGGCTTCCAAAAAAAAAGAGAAAAAAATCCAAACAAACCCAACCTGCTCTTTTAATCGGGTGGCCATTTTAGAGTTGCTTCCTTCTGGTCTGTGATTGCTTTTATACAGTTTGTGATACATCCAAGAAACGCTGCAGCATCATACTGGAGCGTAAGCATCATTTCTGTTCTTGAAACTTTTCCATCTGTGCTCCCTAATCACTAGAATTAAAGCTCATCACCAAATGTTCCTAAAGTATATATTACTACAATGTAGAAACATGGGGAGGGAGGAGGAGGTTTTCTTTCTCCTCTGTGTCCACATGGTAATTCCAGCTGCACAGTATTTTTTCCCCCTATCAAAACAGAACAAGAATCCAAGCACCGGAAGCTGGAAAGGTCCTCAGCTTTTCAGAGAAAAATTTCAAATATGAGTACATAACATGGCATGCCTCAGCCTAGTCTAGACAATACATTCTGCTCCTGTTTCCATGTTCTAGCCCGTGCCAGGGCTGGTTGTCAAAACGTTAGCTATTTAAGCCTCCCTTTTAAAAACTGTACTGAAAGCCAACAAACACGACTTGGAAAGAACCAGAGTTTCCACCAGCAGCTGCTACATGCAAGGACATGTTGCTGATTACTCAAAAACATGACTACAAGGATATTTTTATCTGTCAGATTTGTATCCCACCCTGCATTCAAGGAGAGAAGGATGGCCTGCATGGGACATGTCCCATCCTGTCTTGATAACAACCTGGTTTTACTGGAACAATGTTTAATTAATGAGCTTCATAGGGATTTCACTCCATCTCTCCTCAAACATGTCATGAAGGGGGTGGAATTCTACGCTGTGTTGACCTCCAGTATGACGCCCCTCAACCCAAATGGGCCTGAATAAAGTTCCTTTTGTTGAACAGAACATACCATGATAATGAAAGATCACAGGAGTCAGGGTTGGGTTTTTTGGTTTGTCTGTTTATTTACTTCTGGTCAGGGTGAGAGTTGCTTATCTATAACAGTTGCTCTCCAATTAAGTACTCTATGCACATGCACACAAGGGAATGTACTTGTGCAGTCCACAGACAGGCTTTCTAGAAATTTCTGGAGGATCAGGAATCTTTATTCTCATCTTCTCAATATTCCTTGCATATGGAGCAAGAAACAGGAGACAATCAGTAAGAGATAATCAACTGAAAAGTCTATTCAAGAAAATTCTGCTAAAACTGAGTTCATGCCTCACCTTCTGCCAAAGGCACTTAGGTAAAGTTCAAGGCTCAGATCAAGCAGTGTCACAACAGATATCAGTGATGGGTATGGAGGAAGTTGTCATAGAGCTGGTGAAATGTGCAAAGACTGAACCCACCCTGCATCACATAACATGAAGAGAGGTCGCTATAAAGCCAAGAAGAATAGCACTGGAAAACATGGGCTTATGATGAAGAGCCAGCATACAACAAACGTGCAACGCAAATTCTCCATCAGAATTCAAAAAAAAAAAAATGTACTGCCAAGTCTGTCAAAAATCAGGCTGTGATTTTATCTGAGCTTCTTTAGAAAAGGTGGATGACATGTTTTGACTGAGACTGGCTAGATGACTCTGACAATGTTACTCTTTCTCAGTTGACCTCAGCTGGGTATGTGGCAGTCTTTCCCCTTCCACAGACTCCCAGTGCAGAATGCTGCTGGTATTGAATTGATTGCTCCTTGTGCTGGACACCAGGGGTAGATTGAGTGTCCGTTTTGTTTACTGTCTTCCTAGCTTGCCCTTGGATAACCTGACTGAGTGGATGGAGGTGATCTCTAGGTTCCTGCAGGAATCTCCCACACTGTTTGTTCTAGAGGATTTCACCATTCCTGCAGAGGTTGCTTTGTCAGGAGTGGCTCATCTCCACATGGCCACCATAGGGTTATCCCAGGATGTAATGGGCCCAACACATGAAAAAAGTCACTTTGCTTCCTGTCATAGAGTGGGTTTGGAGGAGAAATATCTAAACCCCTCCCTTTTATCTTCAGAATTCATTAGTATGTTTTCCCCTCAACACAGAAGTGTCTTCTGTATAGAAATTACAGTCTGTGAGCCTAAAAAAATTTGGACTTTGGTCACACGTACAGCTTTTGGAGGAGGGGTTGTATTTTTCATGTGTGTGAGTGCGTCATGGCGCCCTCTAGTGACTGACCCTTACTGGGGGACTGGAGAATATTCAGAGAAGTGGCTGAATAATGCCTGCCCCCACCTCCCAACTGCTGGTATTCCGAGAAGGTCTCCCATCCAAGTACTTGCCAGAGTCGACCCTGCTTAGCTTCCGAGATCTGATGAGATTGGGCTTGCCTGGGTTATCTAGGTCAGGGCTGTCACACATAGACCTTTGATTACAAGGTCCCAATGCCTGCACTATGGATGATGCATGCAGTTTGAATGAATGTATATTAAGGTAAACACTAATAATCTTTTACTAAACCAAATTCCTATAATCACTTTACCATGGGATTTCCTAGTCATTTATAGTTCACTACGTTCTAAGGCTAGAGAATCCCTGCTGTGTTAAAATTGCCAAATAAAATTATCCCTCATTCACGGCTTTACGCTATAACTTCTTTTGTTCCCATCCAATTAGTGTTAGCCTGTTCTTCATTTATTACAAAATTTTAACTACATGTACATTAGAAACACTAAAGACTTATTGTATACAGTTGCACTCCTGACACCGTACTCATGTTGGAGAAAGTATTTTCATTCTAAAGACACTGTTTTTGTGAACAGACAAGAATTAAAGGATGAAGCATCTGCTTTTTCAGACTACAAAAACCATTTCAGAAGTGCACAGCTCATTTAAAATGATTCAAGCATATCAGCTTAGCTTTGCCAAGCTTTACTTTCTTTTTTAAAAGCAAGCTCTCTTTGATTTCCAGTTACATAAAGATCAGGGCATTTTTTGAGAAACTGATGGTATAGCCATCCTGCTATCATCCTCACTTACTTGTTTCTAAATGCTAGGTGAAGATTTTGAAAATTCTGAGAATTTACCATACATTATTTTAGTTAGCTTTGTAAGGACTATGTATGGTAGGGGAGGGGCTGTGGCTGTGGCTCACTAACAGAGTAGCTGCTTTGCATGCAGAAGTTCCCTGGCTTCAGTTTATAGCATCTTTGGTTTAAAAAGGACCAGGTATTATTGACCTCAAAGACCCTGGAGAGCTGCTACCAGAATGAGTAGACAAAACTGACCTCGATGGATTCAGTATAAAGCAGCTTCATGTATTCATGGTAGGTCAATATTATATTGCTGCACATGGAGAACTAAAGCTAATAGAACCACAATGCATTTTGTATGTGCACAGATGGAAAGATACCTCCAACCAGGGAGCTGCTGACTCTCAATCTCTATGCCACACCACTCCTTAAGAAATGTATGTGACCCTTCTTTATATGTGTATTATTGTATATGTCTGAGATGCACTTTATGACCAGAGCCAAGGGGTTAAAACCAAGTGATTTCTCCCACTTTAGAAAATACAGCCCAGTTATACTTTATTTTTGTTTTGATACCTCCTTTCCATGGAGCTTCCTTAAATGATAAATTCTTCCTTTCAAGCTATTTTTACAATCATAAACCAATCTATCATGCCCAAACTAACATCTGTGAAAAAGATATGCTGTTAATGATCTAACCAGGCCTTTGTGTTTGATATAAATTTTGTACAAGCTGCTATTTTGTGACTGGTAGTTCCCAAGCTCTTGAACTCCTGAAATGTTATGGGGCCATATAAAGGCTAATATAAATTTGTAATCGGATTATACACTTTTGAGCTGTATCATGAGTACAACGGCATTGGAGGCATGCTGCCGGGCCATATTGTTTGTCAGACAACTCCTGTGACTGTAGACAATGCCATTGAGTCATATTTCAACTGCAATTCAAAGAAAGGAAAAAAATTATATGGTTCTGGCAGCTGTTCCAGTGTGTATCTATCCCCCTTCGAAGCCTACAGAAACCATAAAAGGGGCTGCCCTGTCCTCCTTAGGCATGGGGAAAGGGAGTAAATTATATTTCACAACTCCAACGCCCTCCAAAACAAATGAGCAACTGCTATTAAAACATTAGTAGCGTCAACAACAAGAGGCCGGTACCACCCAACCAACTCAGACTTGGGCCACAGTTTCATGGTTGTGGTTATCAGCATTTCCTGTTCTAGTGCGTGCGCCAGAACACAGGCTTTATAACAGGCTGCTGAACTTGAAAAATTAAACCTTCCTTCGGTTCAAGGGATCTTCGGCTTTTAAAATAAAGATCTTGTGTGTATATGTTGGGCAGCCCGACTCGACTTGAGCCCTCAGAGTGAGCTCTGAAGGCTTTTATAGGCCTTCAGAGCCCACTTCCAGGTGGAGCCTGTCCACATAAGGGCATATAAAGCCTATAAACGCCTTCAGAGCACACTTTGGGAGTTCAGTTGAGTCGGGCTGCCTGACCCGGAGGTGAGCTCCAACAGTGGGCTCAGTCAGGCCAGCCCAACTTGGAGGTGGGCACCTAAGGCATTTAAGGCAGGGGTGTCAAACGTGCGGCCCCCGGGCCAGATCACACCCACGCAGAGCTGCAATCCAGCCCGAGAGCAGCTGACTTCTGTGGTGCTTCCTGCATCAATCATCGCAGCTTCTTCTGGCCATTCTTTACTAGTTCCTGCTTCATAGGAGACAAAGAAAGGCTTCCCCGGATTGGCTGAGGGCTCTTCCCCCCCTCCCCCTCTGGGGAGGGAAAGAGCCAGAGAGAGGGGATAAAATGGCGTCTCATGGGACTGCTGAGAAGACCAGCAATGTTTTATTCCAGGTAGAAGCACACTTTTTCTTCAGAGGGAGCCTGAGGGAGCACCCTAGTAAAAGAGAGAGAGTCCTTTGTTTAAGACCCCAAAACGTTTTTATTTAGGTTGGGGGGGGGGAGTCCAGAAAAACATAAACCAGAACATTTTCTAGAAAGTGTTATGATGCCCTAAGGAAAATGTGATCTAAACTCTTTTATTTATTTGACTTTTACCCTGCCCTCCCGCCAAGGCGGCTCAGGGCGGCTTACATAAAACCATAAAACCAACATGAGTACATACATAAAATACCTAAATTTAATTCCATATAAATACAGTTAAAATCATTTGTGTATGGTGGTGTCATATAATAAAGTGCAAGTGCAGCTCAGCCGATGTGCTATCGTTCCTACTAGAACGCCCAGTGAAAAAGCTCCATTATCATGGCCCTGCGGAACTGCTGGAGGTCCCACAGGGCCCTGATGTTGCCAGGGAGCTCATTCCAGAGCGTCAGCGCCACCAGGGAGAACGCCCTGCTCCTAGTCGAAGCCAACCTGGTATCCCTAGGTCTGGGGGGGGGCAGGCGGTTTTGTGTTCCTGATCGCAGTGCTCTCTGGGGAACATATGGGGAAAGGCAGTCCCTCAGGTAGGCAGGCCCCGACCACAAAGGGCTTTAAAGGTCAAAACCAGCATCTTGAAACGGATCCGGAATGCTATTGGCAGCCAGTGCAGCGACTTTAGCACAGGCTGGATGTGCTCCCGCATAGGAAGGTCCATCAACAGCCTGGCTGTCACATTTTGCACCAGCTGCAGCTTCTTGAGTTGCCCCAAGGGCAGCCCCATGTAGAGAGCATTGCAGTCCAACCTCGAGGTGACCATTGCGTGGATCACTGAAGCCAGATCTTTGTGTTCAAGGAAGGGAACCAACTGCCTAATCAGCCAAAGATGGTAAAAGGCTGCCTTGGCAGCGGCCGCTACCTGGGCCTCCATTGTCAAGGAAGCATCCAGGAGCACTCCCAGACTCCTGACCCTCAGCGCTGGCACCAGTGGTGCCCCACCGAAGGTCAGTAGTGGGATCCCTATCTCCGAGCTGCTCCAATTCAGGCATAGGACCTCCGTCTTCATCAGATTCAGTTTCAATCGGCTCAGTCTAAGCCATCCCACCACGTCCTGCAGCGCCCGGTCCAGATCTTCCGGGATAGAGCCAGACTAGCCACCCAACAACAGATAGAGCTGGGTGTCATCCGCATATTGGTGATACCCTAGCCTATGCCTCTGGGCAATCTGGGCAAGGTGGCGCATATAGATGTTAAATAGCATCAGGGGGAGTACCGCTAGTATGTTCATTTTTACTTTTATTGGGGGGGGGTTAAGCACCCCACATTAATTTCATTTCCCCAAAGCAACAAACGCTGAAAGTGAAGTATCTCACTATTGGGAAAAGTGTAGCATGGCTTAAATGCTACATTCAAACAAATTCAAAGCTTTATGTTGTAATCATTTTAGTGGAACAGCAATTTTTTCAAGAAAATTCAGTCGGTATTCCTTACATTGTTTACATTTAAGAAATAAGCTAAAGGCAATAAAAACTGTTGACACATTAGTTTTAGAACACCTGAAGAACTGATGATATGCCACGGATGCAGTTGTCCACTAGTGCTGCCAACCTCCAGTTGGATAAAACAAAAACAAACCACACTGTGCCAACTTGCGTCACAGATTCTCTATTATATAATGACCATGAAATGTAGCTTAAATGAACTTAACAATACTTATACATCTAATACATAACCCTCCTAGGTGTATCCCGAACTATTTCAAAGGCATAAACACTGTTAAGAAGAACTTGTATAGTTTTTTAGTCCAAAGACGCCTCTCATAGCTTGACTTCAGGTATGGCTGTAAGTTCTTCTCAAATCTCAACTGGCTGACGCTTTTCCAAAAATTTTCTTTGTCAAAGCCAGTATGAAGGAAAGCATATCTCTCTCTAAAGATACAGCCTGTAGACAGTGTGTTCCAACTTCTGGCCCAAGACAGCTTTTACACAACCTTTCCCATGTGCTCTTTTGATTTAACCTAACCTCCAGCTGGGGCCTGGAGATCTTCTGGAATCACCACTGACCTCCAGAATATAGAGATCAGTTCCCCTGGAGGCAAAGGCAGCTTTGGCAGGTGATTCTATAAAATCACATCACTGCTGAGCTATCTCCTCTCCCTTAATTCCATCCTTCTCAGCCAGTTCTGCCAAATCTCCAGCAATTCCTCATGCTGGAATTCCCAACTCTATTTTCCAACCATCTATTTCAACAAAATTTCACTTTTACAAAGAGGTCACTGGAGCACATCAGTTTCACTGTCATACTCCACAACACCACTTGAATTACCTGTAGCTCCATATCAGTTTAGTGATTACAATATCCCTTGCTTCATATGAGAGGAGACATATAAATAAGAATTTTAATTTTTATTTGATCCTATAGTCAATCTGACAAATTCATAACTTGACTTTTAAAATTTGGTTTATTTTATTTATTTGTGGCATTACTCTTGCCATCACCCACCACCCCCATTTACTAATCAATAAAGGCACTCTGACGCATAACTTGCAGGACTGTTGAGAGGGAGGGGCTGGGGGAAGAAAAATTTAGGGGGTCCAAGTCACTTGAGAGCCTGTGAAGCCACAGTCATTCCGCATTCAGCAAATGCACTTCAATTTATTTTACTCGTAATACAGTTCTGCACTGCAGCCACTAGGGGCACAAGGAAGGTGGAGCAGAGTAAACAGCAGTTGCTGTGACTATATACCAGCCCTGCCTTCTTGTAAACTTTACTACAACAAGGCTAACAAATGCTTGCCTACAATGTGATGTTGCTATGCCCATCAACCAAGCAGCATGGGAGAAAGGCAAGATCGTCAAAGCACAGCTGATACCTGGTACAGTAATTGCCAGGCTGCAGTCTCCTAACAAGGTCATTGTTTACAGCTGTCTATGATTTCCCTCTTACTTTCCTTCCACTTAGCACCATAGTTTTGCCTCCCCAACTAGATCTTGCTGTAGCAAATAAAACAACTTTTTTGTCTCCATAGTTTCTCTTCTTCTTTTCCACACTTTTCTACTCGTTTTTTTGCTTTCTTTCATGATCTGCTTTCATTTACCTACATTTTAAACACTGGTATATTACATTTTAAACAGTGTCCAAGCAGTGGGTTATTATTGTATTGGTGTAACATCTAATATCCCTTTGTAAATGTTAATTTACTATGTAGGCATTAAGTTTCATGTCAGTAAATACATCTGCAAAATTAATACTTCTCATCCAGCACCACTACATAACCCATTTTGCCTCTGCTTTTGTTCTAGCTAAAGGTACAATGATAAACTGAAAACATTTGTTACTGGTTTACTTGAAGAGTTATTGTGACATGAAGTTTTGTGAATCAGAGCCAACTTTAGAGCCCACTTCAAATGTAAAGAAGTACCGTATTTTTCACTCCATAAGACGCACCTGACCATAAGACGCACCTGACCAAACCGCCCCCTGCCCCGCCCCTCATGAAGCCAGCGCTCCAAGGGAAGGGGTGGGGGTAACCCCCGCCCCTTCCCTGGCTTTCCTGGGCACGCTGCTGCTACTCAGGAAAGCTGGCGCTGGGGCTGGGAGGGAAGGGGCGGGAGTTAGAACGCCCGCCCATTCCCTGGCTTTCCTGGGCGCGCCACTGCACTGGGGCTGAGAGGGAGCTGGGGCTTATGGAGCGAATACTCTTTTTTGCAGTATTCGCTCCATAAGACGCACACACTTTCCCCCCCACTTTTTTTGGGGGGGAAGTGCGTCTTATGGAGAGAAAAATACGGTATATCCTGCATTTGAAGGTGTACTGATTTTACATTTACACAAGCAAATATGACTATAAAGACTTGAAAGGCCCAGGCTCTGCAAACTTGAGTAGATATGGAAGGCATTTTTGGCAGGAACAGCTCTGCTGCGAAGAAGTACAGAAAGCTCCTCCTCCTGCTTCATTTACACAGTTATAGAAGCTTATATAGATTGTTGGAGCCTGCCCCTGATAGCTACACTAATATTTAACAGTAGTTTGAATATTTAATGGACAGTTCTTCATCCTACCAAAACTGCTACAATACCTGATGAAGCAACAGCAAGACTAATCATCCTTTCTGGTGCACTGTAAGCAAAATTAGACTTCTAAGAAGTATCATACCCTGCCTTTCTCCCTGGTGGGCATTCAAAGCAGCCTCCCTCGTTCTCCTGTCTTTCATTTCATCATCACAACAACCCTATGAGGTAGGCCTGGCTAAGACTGTGTGACTGGTCCAAGGTCATCCAACAACCTTCCACAGCAGATTGGGATTCCAGTCCAGGATTCTACATGACAGGTTTCTTAAAAGCGTTCTAATTACATGTTGCCTATCATGGAAATAACCTGCTCCAAGGTGTTCCAATTTTGGCACTGCAACTCCCACAATCCTCTTGAAGTTGGCAGCTTATTCTGAGGCTCCTATTTTCTGATGAGTTATGCCTGCCACGTACAGACATGCATGCAGATCCTTTTTATTATTATTCATGGTAACAGCAAGCCAAGCGATTTGTTTTGTTACACTTGGTTTGATCAGGGTCATATGGGGGACTCAGGTGGAATCATTGTCCGGGGACCCACAGTGGCTCCAGCAGCCCTGAGATTAAAATATTTCAGACATTAATCTAAAATACGAATATAAAATATTTAACACAAATAAAATGACATAACAATATAGACACTTAAACTGACCACAAAAAATGAAATTATGCAGAGAAATGAATTCAGTTTATTTCACCATAATTTACTTTCAAATAACTATGTCTTTAGCTTTTCAACTAACCAACATATTCTGGATTATTCTGCTACTGATCTTATTCAGATTCTCTACCTGGTTAAGAATACTCATGTATGCTTGTGTTTTAATTCAGTTGGGGAGGCTACAGGGCTTTTTTTTCCTAGGGGAACGCACTGGAATACAGTTCCAGGACCTCTTCAACACAATTCTTTTTAAAATGTTTAAAATTCATGAGTTTTCAGTATACAGATTGAAAACTTCATTTCCCTCTTGAGAGTTCCGGCACTTCTTAAAAAAAAAAAAAAAAGCCCTGGGCACGCCCATCCACACCAAAACAGAGATGAGTTTAAGAACAAAGACATGTGCCAGCCTAGATCACACCCAGTACACAGGCACGCATGCAATACCTCTGACCATTTTATAATCCATATCTGAATCTGGCTCCCAGCATCCAGATCAAGTTCTTTCATACATTCAGAACAAG
This sequence comes from Gekko gecko, assembly GCA_029375565.1. Taxonomy (NCBI): domain Eukaryota; kingdom Metazoa; phylum Chordata; class Lepidosauria; order Squamata; family Gekkonidae; genus Gekko; species Gekko gecko. Next base: position 185,773,407 of record JAPDNY010000004.1, on the reverse strand, counting down.
GGACCCCTTTCCCCAAAGGTAATAATGAATAATCATCATATTGCATTGTGTGTAGAATAGTCAGGAGATCCTAAGATTGTCTGGCAACCAGAAGTTCTAGCTCTTTAGAGTTATGTACCTCTAGGTGGTGGGTAGTTAGACTTGTTTTTAAGGCAAGAAACGTTTCAGAGGTGGTTTTCCACTGCCTGCTTCTGCATCATGGCCCAGGTATTCCTTGGAAGTCACCCTTCCAAATACTAGCCAAGGCCAACCCTGCTTAGCTCCCGAGATCTGATGGAATCAGGCTAGCCTGGGCTGTCCAGGTCCCCAAAGGTGAATAGGGACAAAGGATTCTTATTTCACAACAGATGCCTGTTTTTAGCCCCTAAGCATTTCTGCCCTCCTCTAATCAAGCTTATTCCATTTTGCACTGTATCTCTGCATCCTGACCCCTTTCTTTGCAACACCCCCTCCCACCTTCAGACTGGGATATAAGGACTCAGGGATCTCTACTCCTACTTATATCTGACAAAGGGAGCTTTGACTCTCAAAAGCTCATACCTCATAAAATCTTGTTGGTCTAAAGTGCTACTGGATTCAAATATTAGTTGTTCTACTGGAGACCAACATGGCTACCCTCAGAAACTAGAAACTCCAAAATGGCTGCCGAGACATTATAAGATAGCCTTGCAAGGTTTGATAGTCCTTTTCTGCACTATGAACATTAAGAAAGTCATTGTGGAGGAGAGCAGAGGGAAAGCTATCAATCATATCCAATTCTGGCCTAAAAATGCAGAACTAAAAAAAACCCCAGTTGAACAGAACCATGAACAGAGAAAGTAGGCTCTTTCACAAACATGGGGGAACACTAAGGTTTACAAGAAAGAACTGGAAAAAGAAGGAAAAGTTACATGGATTTTTTAAAACACCCAAACCTCAACTTAAAGAGGAAACCCCAAAATATCAGAAGTCATTATGAGGTGGGGTGGCAGGGAAGCCAAGAGAGGCGCAGCTACTACCAGAGAAGACAGCAAAAAGTGGGAGGAGGGAGAGAGAACACTCAATGGGGAAGCTAAAAAAGGCCCTGACCCCACCACAAGGCAGGCAAGTGAGTGGAACAGCAGCAGAGAGACTGAGAGAGGCACTGCCAACAGGCAAGCAAAGGAGGCTGAGAAACGTGCTGCTCAGGCTGGCTAACAGAGAGAGGCAGTGGGAGGCTCAAAGCAATGGAAGAGGGGCAGTGGTGGAAAGAACTAAAAGCACCACCACCAGGAAAGCAATGCAGGGAGGAGGATGGCATTTCCCCTCCTTGTGACCTCACTGGTCTCTGCTGGTATTATTATAAATCTAGTAAATGAATGACTTCTATTTCTACTTTTCCCTTGAAGCCCTTAAAAATTACAACCCTCAGCTACTCGTTTCTGAAAGACAGATAAACTTAAAACGATTATTCAAATATATAATTGGATGTTGTGGGGGGAAATCCATTACTTTAAAGTTTGGAACTGACTGGCAGGAGACAACCATTCCGTAAGAAATTTTACATGGTTGGTACTTACAGCGCTGGAATCAACGTCACTGTGTATAGCAACTGTTTTAATACCCATCTTCTTGCAGGTTCTAATTACCTAGTAATTAGGGAAGTGGAAAAAAAAGATGGGTTTTAAACAAAATCATATAAGTGATAAAATTGAAGAGACATTGTTCTGGAAGTTATACTTACTCTGCAGGCAATTTCTCCTCTGTTGGCAATAAGCAGCTTTTCAAACGTCTGAAAGAAGGAAAAGGTGGGGGGAGATGACTTCAATAAATATAATACAAAACATATAAACATAGAATTAACCTATGGAGTTGAAGTTTCTAAATATATTAAAATTGTTTCTTAAACCTGATGAAGACAACCTCATAGATCACACCAACCGTCCACCTAATACTTAGGTTAAATGCACTGCACAGGTGTTATTTACCATAAACACATCTGAACAGGAATAAGCTATAGGTACGATATTTTACCACTTTTAAGTGACCTCTACTAGCTGCTGGTTTGTTTCTGGACACAATAAAAATGCTGAGTATCCAAGAAGTCTGGTGTGAAGGTATCTTCTCTGAAACAAACCTTCGTACTACTTAGACTACTGTTTTCCCCCACTAGGAGACCTATGCTGAGAGGACGCTAAAGAAAAGCCTTCTCAATTGTCACATTTTGGAAAGAGGAGGAGGAGACTGGATTTATACCCTGCCCTTCACTCAGAGTGGCTTACAAACTCCTTTCCCTTCCCCTCCCCACAACAGACACCCTGTGAGGTAGGCGGTACCCCCAAGAAGCTTGTCCGGTGCCAAATCTGCAGCCCTTTAGACATGAAGCAAAGATGTTTTATTTTCCCAAACCTTGGCTTGTCTATCTATGTATTTTATCCAAGGTCTCTTAACCCTTTTGACTCAGTCCATGAGATTAGATCCAAGGTCTCTGTGACAGACTTTTACTATCAACTGAGGGGACTCACACAGCCTCCTATGGTTTTGGGGGAACAAGGTTTGTTTTAAACCATAAACCTTCCCCTCAGTTACCAGGTGCTCTAAAGGTAGTAAATGCATAGGCTTAGGGTTCACTGCCATGAGGTAAGTTTTCTGGTGAGCAAACAGAATACAGAGATCACTGAAGCAGGAGTTGTATAAACACAGAAGATTAATTTATTTACAGGTTGTTTTCAAGGAACAGATCAGCAGCACAGGTCTCCAGGTAGGCAAAGGTGAAACCTGGCTGAGATACATGCATTTAAACTAGTTACGGCTTCAGAGAGTAGTCCGAATTTTCTCTAATGCTTTCAGGTATAAACAGCCTTTTACTGACTCCTCACTAGGCTGAATCCTCTCATACTTGCAGGATCCCACCCACACCGGCCTGCCCTCTCCCAAGAGCCAGACTAAATGGCACAAGGTTTGCTCATTGCCAGAGACAGGCCTAACAACTGGGTACTTTATTCTCTGTCAGAAGTAGAGTCAAACCACTCTGCCACAATACCAAGCAAACCTACCCTTCGCTCTGCCTGCTCTTTTTCTGAGCCAAACCAGAGCTCTCACTGCTTTCTCCCTGAGACAGAACCCAACTAAACTATCTCCTCCTGTGCCTCCCCTCCAATATTCCATTTCTCTTCTGAAAAGAGACTGGATGCTGGAGCAGCACTCCCATGGGCTCAAGTGAGTGGCTGTTTTCCCCTTCAGGGGCAGGGCAAACTCCTGTCCATCACAGTCTTTCTACACATTTTTATCCTTTGGTTGCGGGAGATTTTTTGAAGATATTCAAACCATTGTAAAATCTTACTGCTTTTTAAGAACATTGCTCTTATAGATGGGTTTTTAATTAACTGCTGGTGCGGCTGATGGTTTTATTTTGACAGAGGTGTTTTTTCTGTTTGGTACCTTGTTAAGTATTTGTTGCTTTAATACTCTAAGGCACCTCAGACATTTTATTATAGAAAGTTAAGGATATAAGTGTTTATATTAAATATAAAATTTAAAAGCCTTGAAGGCCAGGTTCTAGCTGAAAATTTGGGTCTAATTTTTTTTAAAAAAACACACACATTTGAAAGCTATGAAGTTTCTTCAGCAGCACTGCCAGAACTACTGTAGCTTTTTATTGGGAGGGGGGGAGATGTAAAGAAATACAAAATGGAACTTCTAGGGAATATCACAAAACCTTAGCTAATAAAATTAAAGTATTAATACTGGCACAAGGGCCCAGAGAACACATCCCCAGGAACAAATTAGAAAAAATATCAATGTAACCTGGAAAAGTAACCATTCGTAGTTTTGCAGAAAAGGTAGGCTTCGAGGAGTGACTGCCAGTACCTTAATATTTTTCTTTTGCAATGCAGAGGTCACAATCTTTAGTAACCTCGTTTCCTAAAAGTTTTACATGTTAGTTGTCTAGATTAAGGATTTTGCAATTGCCCTATAAGGTGTCTGACAATGCTTTTTAAAAAGTTTACTGTTGATTGGATCCAGGTAGCTTTTCCATTCAGTCTCACTGAATTAATTCCCTTCCTACAGCCTCAGTACCACATGACTTTTGTCCACACAAGTCCCATAATGTCCAGCATCATCTTTTTGGGTAGTCAAAGCAGACTCCTCCATTTATTTTCTCCAAAAGAGAAGCTGGTTGAATCCAACACAATTACAGGAAAGTCTGAATTTTGAGTGTTGAATCCAAGTTCTGCCCGCAAGCTACAAAAAAAGCCTTCCACCCTCTATCTGCTCAGGCACAATTCTCATCTGATTGTTTGTCCTGGCTTTTCTTTGAAAGTCTTCAATTTGTATGCTCAGATTAGTTAATAACTGCTCCAATTTTATCTATCACTTCTGTTTGATGTTCTTGTACATTCTTTGATATCTTATAATAGCTACCCAAGTTTCTTTCAAAACATCCGGTTTCCAACATCTCAATTCTTATCAGTATTGCATTCCACCTTCCATTTTGAAACAAACATTTTTTTAGTCCTTCCAAATAACTGCCATTGTAGTATCTTCACCATTGTCCATATTTTGAAGCAGATGCAAAAACCAGACTGAGCCGTCATTTTAGAAGAAGAGTTCATTTTTATACCCCACTTTTCTCTACCCAAAAGAGTCTCAAAGTAGCTTACTATCACCTTCCCTTTCTCTCCCCACAACAGGCACCCTGTGAGGTAGCTGGGGCTGAGAGAGCTCTGAGAGAACTGTGACTGACCCAAGGTCAACCAGCTGGCTACATATAGAGGAGTGGGGAAATCAAACCCAGTTCTTCAGATTAGAGTCCGTTCCTCTTAACCACTACACCACACTTTGACAGATGTACAAATCAACCTAACAGAAAAGTTGGGTTTTAGAATCCTCTGATTCTCTGTTACTGGTTTAAATGATCAAGTTTAATTTTTAACAGCTCACAATTATCCTTCATCTACAACTAACTACCAGGATTCAATCCAAAACAGAAAATATCAATTCATATCATGTACATCAAGCAGAGTGCAAACAGGATTTTATAACCATATAAGAGAGTTACAAGAAAGTACCCTGTTGCTATTATAAGCAAGTCAGTTAATAAAAATATATCGAGGAAAAATATAAATACAAAAATAATAATAAAATAAAATAATATAATATAATACAATACACAGTAGTTTATTAGTACAGTCATTGGCCAGATACATAAAAGAACCAAAAAGACATGAGCCGGTAAAGCATTAAAATTCATACAAACACTATCCAGAATATCAAATGTTAAAATATTAAGAGTAAAATATTGTTAAATAATTAAAATCTCTATTTAAGTACAATATCTACTATCTAACTACTAATAGCTTGTCTCCAGATTTTGATCACCTGCATGGCAAATTTTGCCATGTTTAAAGTAGTTTCCTGCTCTTTGTCAGCCAGCAACTTATGTAGGTAAAGCCTTTCATTTCTCCCAGGAAACTGAGAACAAATTGGGGTTATGTAAATGTCTCTAATACTTTGGTACATCTTACATTTGAACATCACATGTTCCCTCATTTCTACCTTCCCCTCTCCACAAACACACAATCTTTCCTCATAAAATTGTCTTTTATATTTACCTTCTAATACTGCAGATGGAAGCATATCGGCTCTGAGCAGGATAAATGCTCTTCTATAGTCAGGTTTGTCTAAATCTTGTAAATACACCATTGGTATTACCTTCTTTAATCCCACCCTTCCTGGCAGGTATCACTTTATCAAGTTCAAATCATGTTGTCTTTCAACATCCATGATTCTTTGTTTAACAAAAGATTTAATATATACTATGCTCAATCCTGGATCCCCAAAATATACCTTAGGGCCATAACACCGAGATCTGCATCCCATTTTAAACTTTAGATTGCTAGGACTGGAAAAAGGAAAAAGTGTTGTCCCAGTAAATTGATGAATTCGTTCCAATGTAATATAAACATTAAAAGTGCTTGTCTGCCAGAGTTAACAGTTTAGTTCCTAAATGCCAGAAGAAGCAGAGCTCAGTCTTGGAACAGACAGGGAAGCACTCCCCAGAAGAGCAGCCAAACAGTGGTTCCTCAGCCACACTCGTCTAATTAGAAAAAGTACTGTATTCAAAGTCAGGCAACAAAAGAGAAATAAGTTCTGAAGCTTAGATGAACTGGAAAAGGGGGGGGAAGGTATCTATAAAAGGATTTCTGAACCAGCCATCTTCAGATTTTGCTAGTGGGGATAGAGGTTTGCTTGTACCTTCCTGCAGTCAAGAGATAAGCAACAAGCTAGCACGAAGAACTTACTTTTTCATTAGGATCATATACAGTGGAGTGCAAGCCACAAGATGTGATAAGGCACCATCTCCATCTTGAAACCCGTGTAGCACACTGTTTAAAAAGAGAGAGAGAGAGAGAGAGAAATATGGATGATTAAATATAACAGAAGTCGTTTGAAGGATACTGGACACAGCTTTTTTAAAAAAAAAGGAAGACAAAACTTCAACTAGAAATAATCGCACTCTTGAAAAAGAGTTGGAAAAAAGTAAAAAATGAAACTTTTGAATATATACACGCTATCAAAGCGGCATAACGTCTAAAGCACCACAAAAAGGATTTTCTGATTACATTTTAAGCACCCCAAACACATTTCAGCACAACATTTTCAAGCAACAAGAGTGTGTAATTATTTAAGGCTCGGTTTTAAGGCTGTTGGTTTGTTTAGCAAAAAAGGAGGAGGGGTAAACTGTGTTGAAGAGTAGATTTTCAGGCCAGAGGAATCAACATCAACAAAGCTACATAGGCACATTTTCCTACATGTGGATCAGACAAACTCTCAGCACCAACCACCTAACATGCCCTGGAATAGCTCTGTTATGAACAGACTGAACAACTAGACACAAGAGTCTGCATACAGAGCACGTATCAATGAGAAACCACCAAAGACCATAAACACCTGAGCAAAATTCTAACTATATTTCAGATTCCCATTTGTTTTCCCTCCCACCCACCAACTGTTTCTCAAATGGTGAAATCATTATGGCTCCATCAGTTTGTTCAAAGAGATCAATTATTTTTATTCACGAACTTTTGTAAAGGAACTTTTATAGAGGAAAAGCACATTCGGGGAAAAAATATCCCCATGGATTATTTGACATAAAAATAAAGTAAACTGTAATTCTGGATGATCTCCAAACAGAAATCTTGAAGACTATACACTACTTTTATCAACCATCCATAAAGATGCTCACATACATCCGCTGTTGCCCCCAATTCCCCTCATCCCGTATAAATCAAAACATTTTCTGGAACAAGCAGGGTCTCTACCCCAAAAAAGCCATCTGCGAGGAGTTCTTTCAATTAAATTGTAAGACTGCTAGCAGATCTAAACTGTACACTTAAGGAAATATCACTTTTGTAAATGCTGCTCTCAAGCCCTAGTTCTTGATGCTGAAGAGGATTAGCACAAGAGTACCACAAGGTATGTGGGCAAGAGCTATAAAAGAATTAACTAATTGTCCAAGAGATAATGAGATGTGAATGGACCACATTTGCCATGAACAAATATATAGACAGTCAAGAATTGAAAAAGACAACAAGGAAAACTAAAGTTGGTCAAGCACCAAGAGACCACAAATCTGAAGTATATGTTGACAAACGATCTTATAAAACAGTTGGCAATACATATCTCACAGCTGCTGTAAATCCCTGAAATTTGTGCACATTTGTGATTGCTCAAAGAAAAGAAAATATAGCATCAGTGTAGATGGGCTCTAAATGTGGGTGGGCTCTAAAAAGGACTCCCATCTGCACAGGGCAGAAAAAAAGAATTAGCGTAGAAATCTTCCTGCAATACAGGAAATACTAGAATACAATGAAAGTCTTCTAAAGCAAATGGAACTCACATTAAAATTAACAGACAGCCATAGTGGTTAAGAATTGGGACTCTTTGCTACAGCTACCTTTTCAAGGAAAAGCAAAATGTGTATGCAAAAGAGACGCAAAAACAGACGCTTGTTTATTTAGTACATTATCTGGCCTGCCTCCAAAAACCTTAGGGCAGTGTATATTGTTCTCCTTCTTCTACTTGATCCTCTAAACAGCCCTGTGAGGTAGGTTACGCTGAGAGACCAGAGTTAATGGGCCAGGGTCAACCAGCGACTATATTTGAACCTGAACCACCCATATCCTGAGCCTCAATTTTATGAGTTGTTTCCATTTGTGCTCTTGTTCTTCTGTTGCAGAAGTGGTCCTCCACTGTACAGAGCCTTTGCAGCTCACTAAAACACACCCATCTTGCATGAAGGGGAGCTCTGAGTGCCAAAAGACCCTGCTATGCAGTGGAGAACCACTTCTGCCATAGAAAAGGGTGCAGCACAAGCATATGGAAGGCTTACAATCCATGCCACAGCCCAAGACCCTGCTATACCATACAGGCTCTTAGGAAGTATTAGAACTTCAAACAAACAGCGCTAAAACCACGAGTGTGGCACAGATGTTAGAGGGTCAGATGAGGATCTAGGAAAGAGAAAAAGACTCATGGAAATCTCAACCATGGGACGTTCAAGGCAAGAAATTAGAAGAGGTGGTTTGCCATTGGACCCAGGTTCAAATCCTCACTCTGCCATGGAAGCGTGCTGGGTGACTTTGGGGCATTTGTGTTCATGTTAAAAGGAAATCATCAAGAAGCCTAGAGGAGGAGGATGTTGGAAGGGATAAAAAATGCCTACATGACTACTGAGCAAGTAACAATAGCATAGCTTCCATATGGGATTCCAAATAGTATTTGGTAACAAAGCAAACTTCTAGTAGGTATTCAGATGTTGCTGCCACGTAGTTCTTTATCACAAGCCTTGCACTGGTTGCTTTAGTCCAGAGTGCTCTTTTAAGGCTTAGACCTGTAGTCCTCAAACTTTTTGAAGTGAGACTCTTTTCTAAACCTGCTGGGGTTTTGCAGCTTGCATATCAACTTCATGCTACTCTTCACTACCCAAAAATAAAATTACAGGGATCTCGAGCCAGTTAACAGTGAACATGTTTATAATATTTATAGATATACAGCATTATTGAGAGGCAGGTTGCATTTCATAGCCTTTCCACAACAACTCAAATCCACTTCCTAGGGGAAAAGGGTTCAGAAAAACACACTGCAGTACCACCAAACCAAACCCAGAAAACAGCAAAAACTAAAGCTTGACATTTTAGTCAGACAGCCATAAAGAACAATAGGTAAAGATAAAATGGCATATACACCAAACACATTAGTTATTCTCCTTGCATTCTTTCCAAACTCCCCGACGTTTCACCTACTTTAAAATCTTCAAAGAAAATATAAAAACCATGCGTCTGAAGGCTCTTGCTTACTCTTTGCAGAGAAAAGGTTACAGTGAATTTACCATATCACAAAATAATAAGACCATAAGATGGTTTACACAAACAGGTAAAAAGTATTCCTTTGAGTGACACAAGATAGGAGGAGAAATGAAAGAACATACGTTTCTTTGATGGCAGAAGTTAAAGCTGAAGCCACTGTAGAGTACTTTTACCTATGCTAGATATGATAGCTAGCAACACAATTCACTGCTCAGACTCAAAAGCTGTATGAATTCAGGTTTCAGTTTCTTTAAAGAAACATCATAGCCACACTTCCAACATCAAATGTGTTAGTAAGCGACTACTAATTAAAAGCACACTGTTTTTATACTGTCCCCCTTCCCAGTTTACCTACAAAGATTGTCAGTATTTCCAACATCAAGTATGTTAGTAAGCTACTACTAATTAAAAGCACACTGTTGGTTTTTTTTACTGTCCCCCCTTCCTAGTTTACCCACAAAGATTGTCATTATTTTCATTTACCTTGGTTCTTAGCACGACAACCTCTTAAACATCCCTATATCATCCTGCTAACTGGATTATGATTTTCCCCTTCCAATTATGGATTGCTTATATAGGTCACGATCACATGCACAACTAGCTGCGCCACAGGCGCAAATGCCGGGTGGATTTAAAGGGCACGATGAGACACGAACATCTGGGAAGTGCCCCACACCCATCGGCAATCTGTTTTGCTCCGGCACAGAAGTGGAGCAAAAAGACACCAGGGAAAGTCCAGCAGCAAACAGGTTGCTACAGGCCATGGACAGACTTTTCCCTTTTGTGATCACTCCAGCATGCTCTCTCAGACCATCCCGACTCCATGTCGTTTCCCGCCCCCTCAGTATGCGCATCATCGCACACTGCATAGGAAGCCCTCAGTGCTGAGATGCGATTCATCGATTCCCCATTTAAGCAAATCAGAAACAAACGGTAAAAAAAAAAAAAACCCAACACACCCACAGTTGCGTCTGATCATGCAGTGGCGGGCTGCCCCCACAGCTTCAAAGGACTGTGCAATCACACAACTGCGGGTCAAATTCCTCCAGAGGGAATAGCCTCGCTCCCCCCCCGGTTTATCTCGCTCGTGTGACCGCACCCATTGTCCATTTTATCAAACCTTTATAATTTGCAGCCATTTATAATACACTCCTTTTAAGGAGGAACCCTCAGGTTCACAGAAAAATGTGTTCTCAAGTTCACTCCCCAAAAGGCTAGAAGAATTCCCCAAATCAGAAAGACCAAGCATGCACAGCCCTCACTCTGTGAGCTGGCAGGCCTAGGAGGAAGTGTTATGGGCCTATAGCTCTCCCGACAGAGGACCTAGAAGAGGTGAGGATCACTTAGTTCACTTTCCACCAGGCCACCTCCCAAACAAAATCACTACAATCAACAAGCCCCATAGCACTCAAAAACTGCAGATGAGGCTTTGAAAGTCCAAGGCTCAAAATGCAGTTTAGATGCAGTTTAGGAAGTTATAAGCAGGCCTCTCACCTCTCCACCTCCCCCCCACCCCATCCTACAGGAAATAAGTCCAACCATACCATGAAGGATGGCCTCCTCCAATACCATCTAGCCTGCCTACTAAAATCTGCCTCCCAAGACTTACTCTCTATTCAGAGGTAAAGCGGATGACAACCAGACAGGGCATTTTCAGTCTTTATGATGGTAGATTTTCCAGAACACGTTGTCATTGTTATTTTATTTAACTTCTAGCCTGCCCTCCCCACCAGCAGGCTCAGATCAGGTTACAACCAGTGTTCTCTCTAAGCTGAGTTAGTGTGAACCAACTCACAGTTTTTTAGCCTCCAGCTCACACATTTTTGTCTTAGCCCAAGAAAGATGGCTCCAGAGCAAACTAATATATGCAGTAGCCAAATCGCTCACTCACAACTTTAATGCCAGTAGCTCACAAAGTAGAATTTTTGCTCACAAGACTCCAGAACTTAGAGGGAGTACTGGTTACAACAAGCAATAATATAATACTTTAAAATCACATCATTAAAACCCAATTTACAATAAGATCAATTACTACATTAAGCAGTGCAATCAATGGCTACCATTCAACTCTACTCTGTCTCCTTCTGCTCCCATGTAACTTCCCCAGGGTCGTAGATGGCTGGTAATTGGTACTCTTGAAACAGGCGGATGGCAGTTTGTTGGGCAAGAGATGTAAACAGCAATACAGAGGAGGCCGATGTAAATGGATCTCCACCATCTCAACCATGGGTCCAACAGAACATCTCTGTCTTGATTCAGGGTCTTGTTGTGGTTGGTTTTGTTAGCAATGATTCCGTAGCACACAATAGTAACACAATCCTTTAAATCGACGAACACATAAATCCAGCCCCCATAAGGAAACTGTGGAGGGCACAGGCAGGTGAAGTGCAATCTTTTCCCCTACCTTCTATCCTACAGCCTTTTTGAATGGTTTTGTTGTGTGGCTGGGTTTAAGCTGCTATTTTGTGCCTCAAAAACTACAGGATGACACTTTAAATCCAAGAATTTTGAAATTCAGCCAGAGAAACTGCCTTATATGGATGACATTTGAGGAAGGTAAGCAAGAAGAAAGCCCCATTCTTGCCCTCTGACCCCAGGCCCACAGGACAGTTGCACTATGAGAGACAATTTCAGCACTCTGAAGTTAAAGAAACCCCTAGCTATTTCCAAGTTTCATAAACAGCAACACAGCTCTTTAAACCTAATAGTTTACTATCCCAGAAATATGAAACAAAATAAAATATTGTGGACTGTTTTTTAACATTATCCCCATCTACTCCCTATTTTGTGGCCCATACAGGGGTAAATGAGGAGAAATACTTTGTTACAGATCCCCATATGGTCAGTAGTATTTGAGCTGAGAGTCTAACGCAGAGCTTTAATACAAAAGTAGTATTACTATGGTACTAGGAGGAGGAGGAGAAGGAGATTGGATTTATACCCCGCCCTTCACTACCCAAAGGTGTCTCAGAGCGGCTTACAAACTCCCTTCCCCTCCCCACAACAGACACCCTGTGGGGTAGGTGGGGCTGAGAGAGCTCTTGACAGAAACTGCTCTTTTTTCAAGAACAGCTCTTATCAGAACTATGGCTTGCCCAAGGTCATCCAGCCAGGTGCAAGTGGAAGAGTGGGGAATCAAACCTGGTTCTCCCAGATTAGAGTCCGCGTACTTAACCACTACACCAAACTGGCTCTATATTAAGGGGGTCAAGCTAATAGTTTTTTTACTCAAGATGCAACTAGGTAACAGGTAAGGAACTTGAGATAGTCTCTCCTGAGCAAAAAAAATGAAGTTAAAACACAACTACTTGAGAGAGAAGTGTTGCAGAATTAGGGCCTGAATTGAGCCTCAGCCCTCTGTTACACCTATGATACTTTAATTTCTACAGTAAATTAGCCTCTATAGTAAAAACTTTGGTTCTGTTTCTCAGGAGGCTACAGGACTCTGCTGGTGCTGTGGCCTTCTGGTACAAATAATTCTGTACATGATTTTTGCTTTAGAGGATGTTTATACATTCCTGAACTTAGTGGTGTCACTATCCGAATCAAAATAGATAGGGTATCTGAAACTAGCTTCCTTGACTTTCCGTGAGCTTCCTGACCCCAGAGATAGAGAGAAGGAGGAGGGATTTGGATTGGTACATCGGGTTAGTTCTAGACAGTTCCAGTTTGGGCTGTGTCACATCCATAGTAGTCCTACGTGATAAGTACACCAGTCAGTATGTTAGCAACTATAGGTCCAAGAAAGATATAGAGCTCTGGTTTACTAATGGTAGGGGGCTGGCCACCAATAGCTCCTTGTGAAACCTTGGTGGCTAGTCCAGAACATTCTGATTGTTACACACTATTTTAAGTATTGGGTTGAAATATACTCTGTCGAATATTGAAATGCTACAAAGGTTTTTTTGCCTTAAGAGTAGATAATGGAATAAATTGAGCTTTGTTTAAGAACCATTGTCTCTCTATATATACTAGATTCAGTCCCTTGCCAGTCTTGATCCAACCAATGAAAGAATTCAGGGGAACTGGGGGGGTCCCAGGAAAAGGACCTGGCCCCCAGAATCCCTCAGCAAGAAGTAGCTTTAGATCAGAGTTATGACACTGGAGCAGACTGACTTCATCTCTACCTTAGCCTAGTGTAATTTTTTCTGGTAGAAATCAGGTGCAAGGCAGTTTCAGAGGGAACCCAATTCTTATCATATTTAATTGTGACTTGAATCATGAGAAAAGGCGGGCTAAAAATATTTTAGTGAATAAACAAAACCCCACAAAGAAAATTTGCTAGAGTGACTGATTCCTAAACAAGGCTTCCTAAAATAAGCCTTGCTGATTATTAATATTACATGGACACAAAAAAAGTGGCTTCTCTTCTGCTATCTTACTGCCTCATTTCTGCTCTAGTATCAACAGGCTCACACCAAGCGGTGCCTCCAGCCTTTCACAGCTGCTCATCATGAGACAACATCCACCACTCGTTCATGCTGGAAGATCAATTTTTTGCCCACGTTCCCATGATCAGAGAATGCATCCTTGCTATTGAATCCCAGCTGTACAGACTAAGGATCAGTGTCCCCTCTAAGCTGAGTTAGTGTGAGCTAGCCCAGTTTTTTAGCCTCCAGCTCACAGATTTTTATCTTAGCTCAGGAAGGATGGCTCCAGAGCAAACTAATTTATGCAACAGCCAAATCACTCGTTCACCACTTTAATGCCAGTAGCTCAGAAAGTAGAACTTTTGCTCACAAGACTCCACAGCTTAGAGGGAGCGTTGCTAAGGATTAGAAGAATAAAACATGGTATTTGGCTGGCTCCAAACCAGGAATGTTGTGGCACATTGAAAGACAAATGAATTAATCACATGCATTACATCACACACATGTTAACACATATAGGGTAGAAACACATTGGTGTATTACGTTATACCGCAAAGGAACTGCAGTGTTCCCTCTAAGCTGTGTACATGAGCAGCTGCTCATTAACACAGGAAGCTCTGCTCAGCAGCAGTCTGGAGCCATGCAGGGTCTTGCGCTGTCCATTGCCCATTTTAAGATTACAGCACTTATATTCTGGTGGGTAGCCGTGCTGGTCTGAAGCAGCAGAACAAAGATCAAGTTATAATTCTACTCAGGAGGAGAAAAAAAAAGGGGAACATTGCAGAGGAGTGATGTGGGTTCAAAGTTAATGATGAAATTTAATAAAAGCAAATACACCACATATTTGCCATGTATTTGCCTATCTACCAAGATTGATTTACATATGCATGGCAGAACATTTTCCAGAGAAAAATATAGCACTGGAGAATTTTCTACCCCATATCACTGCTGCAGAGCGCAGATGAAGGTTGGGTCCAACTGAAAGACTAAATTATCCATATATATCTGCTATTTCCAACTGCTAATGAATTTGTCAGAAGACGAATAGCATACATGGACATGTACGGAGGGGCATTTATTTTTTATAGCAAGTTAGCTACGCCTGGTCCTTACTGAAGCCAAGAGAGTCTGAGAATGATGTTGAGGTACCATCCCTGATGAACAAGAGGCATTATTAGAATCATCAACACGCTCATCATTAGCTTAGAGAAACTCAACACTCAAGCCATTCTTTCAGGCCTAACTCTCATGACAACCAGATAGTCAGAATGAACAAAGACATTTGAAAGAGGAACGTAAATGGACAAAGCCAAAATGGTGCTTACATTGCATCTAACAAGCACATGAATCTCTGCAACCAGGAAGGGGACGATAGCAAGTTGCTATCAAATGTCATATGATTTTGAAGTAGTTTTACTTTGTTTTCACTCCTTTTTCCCCTTGAAGAGTTTGACATTTCACTCCAGAAATATTTTTATCCTTGCAGTTAGCTTGAGAGAGAGAGAGAGAGAGAGAGAGAGAGACTGACTCCCTACACCAGAAGAAAAGGACACCCTTAACAGATTTAGGCCTTGATGAGAACTGTTCTGCTTCTTAAGTTTGAAATTATTGAATTCTCACATTACAGGATTTGTTTATATTCGCTGGCACACACACATCTGTGCAGGATTTAGACTTAGTCTTATTAACATTCTAATGACCCAACACAGACTTCTCAGTCCATAATATAAACAGCTCAAATTACCAAAACAACTTTCCAAATCTTTTCAGCGAGTTCACAATTTTGGTTATCCAGGGGCTCTTTTCCTCCCTCGAGTCTCCAATTTATTCTACTACACTGTAAGCAAGGAAAGATCAGGTGGATTTGCACATTCAGTTATGCCTCAGTCCTCAAATTTTCCAAAGCCCCAAACTATACAGGTGAATATACAAACAACTCACTTCCAGTAACAATGAAAAGCAGCTTCACAGCATGCTCTAAGAAATTACCTCCTTGCATGTTGCTGTAGTCTAATGAGGCAATAAGATACTCATAACAAAAACAGTAAAAACCACAGGTTTGATACATAAGACATGTGCAGAGCTCCCCTCACTCAGGCTGTCATTACGGTAATAACGAAAGCGAACATAAACCCAACCATTTGAAAAATGTTCTAATCTTATTCCTTGAACCATGAAACTAGAATCCTGAAGACCATGTGTAAATATATTAAAAAATTAAGACATATTAACCAAATGTTTGTACCTCCCCATAATTTACTATTCTGCAGATGTCCAATCAACAGTGAAAATGACAACTTGCTGTGCTCAAGTAAACACTAACCCAGAGGAGGTTTGGTACATGAGGTGGCCCCTAATGTGGGGGGCACAATATGCTAATCCGATTTCCTTATTAAATCGCTCCCATTCAACATAAGACAGGATTTGGAAGTGGCTCTATCACAAGAGTAACATTTTTCTGTAGATACTGTGCGTGGCAAAGCAAGCCTGCAGAATGACCTGGCAGGTCTTAGTGACATATACAGTAAATGCTAAAACAGTAAAGTGTAACTTGCTTCTTGGAAGCTCTTTGAGCCTTCTACAATGTTCCCAGTGATCTCCATCCAAGCACGGATCAGAGCTACGCCATTTTTAGCCTCAACAATACTACAGCATTGAGTGTTCCGCGTCAACCCATGCATGCAAGCACCATACATACTTTCAGCTAAGGATCTCTCATTCAGGCAAATTAGGTTCTAGGGCAAAAATTCCTGATTTACACCATCTCTTAATAAAATATTGGTACCATACCATTCCTCTTGGCTCAAGGCAAAGTTGCAAGTGGGGATTAAAACATGACTAATTGAAAAAAAAATTGAAAACTCCAACTACTTCCCTCCTCTGCCTAAACGATGCCTGCTGTCGATACCCTATCAAAAACCATGGCAAACAAGCCTCTTACAGGTGTTTCAGTATGAGATACCTGCCATTATGGACAGGGTCCATGTAGGGATGCCAGCTCTGGGCTGGGAAATTCCTGGAGATTTGGGGGGTGAAGTCTGGGGAAGGAGAGCTTTGAGGATAGGAAGGATTTCAGCGGGGTATAATGTCATACAGTCCACCTTCCAAAGCAGCCATTTTCTCCAAGATAACTGATCTCTGTTGCTTGGAGATTGGTCAGAATACCAAGAGATCTCCAGCCACTACCTGGAGGTTGTAAACCATAGGTCTATGCCATCCTCGCAATTTGTAAAAGTTAGCCACTTTAAACTTTCTTGCAATTACCAAACTCCTGGCACCTCACTAACCTCCCCTTGTATACTAGCATTTCATCATCCCCATAAGAAACGTTGCCTAGTTTAACCACGCACTGTAAAAAAAGAACACACACACACCAAAAACCCCTTCTAGACAATTATGTTAGATGCTGGAAAGACACGTTCAACTGAGAACAAAGCATGGTCATAAACTTTTCACAAGAAGGTTTAATGTTTAACCCTGATAAAGAGCTAAAACTTTACTTAACATCTGTAACTTAAGTCTAAATTTTAACAGAAAGCTGCCCTCCTACAGAGAGCTCAAATATTCCATGTTACACCACCAGATCCGCTTCTGAAGATTCATGATAAACACAGTTGATAAGCCAAGGCCAAGCTTCTTCATTTGGGCCAGGCTTCTTCATTTGGGCTAACATTTTCTCTCAGAGTTATCAGCCAACACTTTTCCACCATAAATTTTAAAAGGCTGTTACTCAAGTTAAAAGTGAAAGGGAGACTAGTCACAAAACTTCCATCATTGTAGTTAAGCTAATTAACATTTCCACACTTCCTATTAAAAAAAGTTCAACAGAATTCAGACACATCAAGTTCTAGTTGACACCCAGATGGTCAGCCGTGTTGGTCTGAAGCAGTCGAACAAATTTAGAGTCCAGCGGGCACCTTTAAGACCTTGAATAAACCTTTGTTGGTCTTAAAGGTGCCACTGGACTCTAAATTTGTTCTAGCTGACTCTCAGTTATCCTTCAGCAGTTTCCTGTTACATACCACCCTTCTTCCAAAGAATTCAAAACAGCATCCATGGGCTTCCCCCATCTTTCACACTCACAACAAACCTGTGAGATAAGAAAGTTACTGGACAAAAGCCATACCGTAAGGATTTAAACCTGATTTACCGACTTCAGATCTAATATTTACGCTACTGATATGCATTTGGTTCTCCTTTTGTAGTTCTGAGCTACCCAGCTTTTACAGAACAAAAGATCTACAAGGTACGTAGCCAAAGTCCTAACTCGGTTTAGAAAATTATTATTTGATGCTAGGGATCACGGCATCTTACATAAGCAAAAACAGGCAGGAACATACAAGCTAAAATTTATTTATTTATTAGACTTTTATTCCACCCTCCCCACCAAGGCATGCTCAGGGCATCTTACAATAAAAAATTAAAAATATATTAAAACATAAATGCTTGTTAAATACAATACAGCACCATAAAATACAAAAAAACATAAGCAAACACAAGTAAAATAAAATGTTGGTGTCAGTAACGTCCCCCGGGGCCATGATAGAATGGTCCAAATTATGGCCTCCATCAGTTGTCCAGCCCAACAGCAGTTGATGTTAACATAGGGCCTTGACGTTCCAGTTGGTATCACTGGTGTTGCTAATATTGTCAGTGGCGGCTCCTGATCAAAAGCCTGGTGGAAGAGCTCTGTTTTACAGGCCCTGCAGAACTGTATAAGGTCCCACAGGGCCCTGATGTCTTCCGGGAGTTCATTTCACCAGTGTGGAGCCGCCACTGAGAAGGCCCTAGCCCTGGTAGAGGCCAGTCTGGCGTCTTTCAGTCCAGAAAGGCCAAACAGTTTTGTGACCCTGACCTCAGTGCTCTCTGGGGAACATGCAGGGAGAGGTGACCCCTCAGGTAGGCAGGTCCCAGACCATAAAGGGCTTTAAAGGTCAAAACCAGCACCTTGGAATGAATCCGGTCTGCTACTGGCAGCCAGTGCAATAGGGGGAAACGGGGAAAATAACTGAGGGAGGGAAAGCAGAGAGAAGGCTGGGGGGGATGAATGTGGGCAAGTGAATTTGCACATATTTAAAGCTTAGTTACAACTGGAAATCATTAGCAAGACAAACTAAAGATTACATATCAGTAACACTCATAGGCTTGGGAGCTATCTGTGAAGCTTTGACCTACCACCTGTGGCTCTTCTGAGCATCACTCCCTGATGGGGGACCTGCACCATGTTTCAGGAAAGTGAGAAAGGCCCTTGCCCAATGGGGCTTGTGGTTGGCCAGTGGTTCCCACCTTGAAAGAGTCACGGCCAGAGGAATGGCTAAGCTGCTCCCTGAGGAGCAGGCCTCATGCCAGGAATGGAAATAAACACAGCCTTTTTGGTTGAGGATAATTGCAAAGGTGGCTCTCTACAAGCTGTGATGTGAGCACCACTACCATATGCAAAGAGAGGGTTTGGAGGAGGATTTGAAGAGAAAGGAGGTTGCACCATATACATATTCAAAAAGGGAATCCAACACACTGGTGTCACATCGGCAAGGAAGTAAGTCATTCAGGGAGCAGGAGATCACTGGTCTGTTGAAAGTGATGAGCAGGAGACATAGGGGGTCATAACATCCAAAAACACTTCTTAAAATAAAACTAGCAGACAGCCCTCAGGTCAGTAGCAGACCCCCAACTGCTTCCTTTCAGGAGGCCTTTTTCAGGAAGGAGGGGCTCCCCTCTCATCCCAGCAGCCTCTTCTTTTGAGGCCTTGACCAATTCTGCCCTGGTGCTGGCAGATCACACAACACTAGTAGTAGTCACATCTATCATGTCACTGCAGCATGACAGCAACCAGGCAGTTGATGGTAAACATGGCAAAGCCCAGCGAACAAGTAAATAAAATAGCTGGCAGATACGGAAACAGCATGAGGCAAGTTTCCTTCAGACCAGATGACCTGCTGATAATGCCACAGTTCATGCTTGCAGGCACAGATATGAGGAGTAATTCTAAGGAGTTACTCATGACTTTCATCTATAAAGGATCCACTAAATGAGTGCTGATTAGTATTTGGATGGCATCCCTTCACAGTCCAGCATACAGAGTAGCTGAACCACTGCAACAATTATTTATTTCATTTTTACCTGCCTTTCTCCCCAAAATGACATCTGTTTGCCTGTGCTCCATTTTATCCTCACAACAACCCTGTGGAGGGGGTTAGCAGAGAGTGTACAACTGGCCCAAGATCACCCAGCAAGCTTCCTAGGCAGAATGGGGGTACGAAGCAGGGTCTCCTAGACTCTAATCTGACACTGTAAGCACTGTACAATATACTAAAAACAGAAGGTAAGACAGACATTACACCAAAATAGCAGACAAACAGACAATGTCAGGACGGACATTTAGAATGCAAATGTAAGACAATGGGAAACTCCCCCACTCCCCCATGTGTAACTGGTACAAAGAAAGTATAGGTTCACTAGGTTACCATTATGCCATAGTTTCTTTATTCCTTCAAGAAACAGAAATAAAGCTCTCTGTAGACATGCCATATAACATTTTCTAAATAAATACCTACTACAGACAGCATCTGGTTTATTAGCCATTCACATATTCATTTTACCTAGCAAATTACACAGAGAAAAATATATCGTGTATGGGGATAATTTTGTGCTTCGCTGAGAATGACATACTGGCATTCAGTTTATTGTCACTTGTTAGTTAACACCTCACTGGGATTCCCTTACAGCACAGAAATCGTTGCTTGCATGGTGCAAGGTAGCGGGAAGACAAATGATGAGTTCAAACCCTCAGGAGAAAAAAATAAGGGGAATGGGACCTAAATATATATTGAATCAACTCCAGCTATCCAGTTTTTCAAGTCCATAACAATAAGCAAGTGGGGAGCTCTCAGTCATCTCTGCACAAACTGTTAAGAAGATGAGATGCACTAAATATGCATACAGCATTCATGTGCATTATGTCACATAACTGTATCAGCACCTTCTCACAGTCATATTTAGATACTGTCATAAACAAAGGTAACACAGTGGGGGGAAAACAGCACACAAGTTACTACATATGCTGTTAAATAGAAACGTATGTCCAAGTACAAACCATGAGACAGAGACAAACGTGTGCCATGAAGGAGATTGATATTCAGCAGAGTATTCCTTTTACACAAGACTTTCTCTTCCTGAATTGGCGTGCACCAGGAACCAGAGATTCACATGAGACATCCCACCCCGCCCCCTTTCGGGAATCCTTTTGCTCTTAGCAGATGACATTCTCAAATGCATGGAAAAAAAGAATCCAGGGAGGGTATCCCGCTCTTTAAGCGCAGGAGACGGATGAGCAGACAACCCCCTCGAGCAGTAACGGCATATCACACTTTCTCACCCAAACATACCTCGCAGGCTTGCTGTGAGAATAAAGGGGTGGGGCTCACGCATGCCACTCTGAACCTCTTTGGAGGAACCGGTGGGATTTTTAAAAAACTCTGCTGCATATACTCAACCGACGGGGGTGCCTCCTTCCATGCCACCTATCCCCACCAGCATCGCATGCATACGAAGCCCACGCCCCGCACCTGCAAAAGACAAGCCGCCGGCTCTCCAGGACTAGCGGGCGGTGTAAGGGGGCTGCAAACCGACGGGGACAGGTGGACGCGCAGACACGCGTAACGCAGCTGCAACGGACACGCGTCTCACTGACATCCCTCCCCGAGCACACACAAGCGCCCTCCGGACTCATGGCGCGCGGACAGCCCTGACAGGCCGGGAAAGGGACTCGGCCAGCGGGCGGGCGGTCAGACTAGCAGCTCCTGCTTGCCATACTGTTGGCTGGCTCCGTTGCCTTAAAGGCGCTGCATCCGACCCCGGCTCCCTCCAGCCCACTCGGCGGCTGCGCAGGCGGTGCTGGACATACCCAACCGCGACTCTTCCCCTCGGCCGCCCCTCACCTCCCGCGCCACGGACAGCCGCTCCAGGACACCAGGCTGCAGTGGCTGCCGAGCCCCAGCCCGACACAGAAAGGCCGACGCCGCCATCGCTCCACAGCGGCCGCTGAGCACTCCACAGCGGCCTCGGCCGCCCTTTCACCTCGCCTCTTCTTGACCAATCAGAAGCCGCGCCTTCCCATGACAGACAGACACACCCCCTCGCTCTTCCCTCCCGCCTGGGGCTGCTGCCTTCGCTGAATGAGACGGGAGGAATGGCCACGATTCCACCTCCCTACGCGGAGGGGGCGGGGCTTAGGCGAGTGGGCGGGACCCACGCCGGAGAGCGAGTCGCCCTGGTGAACAGAAGGAGGGGCGCGGAGGGCTTGGCGCAAGCGCAATCGGCTTGGTTTGGGAGACGTTGAGGTCTGGAGGCTGTTGCGGTTTGTACTTACCTCAACGTTTAGTGCGGTGCGAGTAAAGGCGCTGGGACTGGGTTGCAATCCTCATGCTGGAGCGAAGGGATACTGAAAGCCCCCCCCACCAGCCGCTATGGTACTTTTTATTAAGAACACCCGAAATGCCACCAGTTGCCAGCTCCTGGTTGGGAAATACCTGGAGATTTTGAATGTGGAGCCTGAGGAAGGCGGGGTTTGGGAAGACGAGGGGCTTCAGTTCGGTACAGTCCCATAGAGTCCACTTTCCAAAGTGGCCATTTTTGTCCAGGGAACTGATGTCTGTCCCCTGGAGATCAGTTGTTATAGTAGGAGAACCCCAGACACCGCCTGGAGGTTGGCAACCGCAATGCAGTGTAAGCTTTTGGATTCTCCAGAACTCTTCACCAGGCAGCCTGGATGAAAAGTTCTGGCATACTCCAAAGCTTGCGTACTGTGTGTACTGTGTTGTGTTATTTAAGCTGTTCTATTGTTTATGAAAGGTACAAGGTGGGGGAGGGTTTCTGGATTTTCCTGTGAACCAGTGCAGCTATGTACATTCTTTGCCTGTTGAAAGTTGAGGGGTTTACTTCTGAGTAAACATGCTTAGAATTGCACAGTTGGCCCATGATTCCAGGAAAGGAAGTAAGCCCCGGCTTATGACTTCATTTATTTAAAAAGGTTTCAGACAGTCTTTCCCCGCTAATGTAGTCTCAAAAGGGATTATGAAAATACAAACACAGCTAACATAAATACCTCCGAACAAAGTTTGTGTCCAGTAGCACCCTTAAGACCAACAAAGTTTTATTCTGGATATGTTGCCTTTCTGGCAACATCCTCTTCATGTGCTACCTCTATGTAATGGTTGGTGACTCTGTTTCAGTATATCTGAAGAAGTGTGCGTGCACACGTGAAAGCTCATACCCAGATAAACTTTGTTGGTCTTAAAGGTGCCACTGGACTCGAAACAATAAATTATATACAAAGTACTTGAAACAACAGAGATGGACAAATTAACTTTATTTTTGAGAGGTCAAGATGAAGGAAGCTTTGAAAATACATGGTCAAGATTTTACAAATGGATGGAAGATTACAATAAATAAACAATATTGGTACATTAATGGATTGGAAGAAAACACAATTGATATTTTTAATTATAATGCTAAATATTTACCAAAAAATGTATAGGAGGTAACATACTAGACAAAAACAAGATGTAAATGACCCCCAGATGTTTTATATATTCTGTTTGTCTGTTTTTGTTTGTTTTAAAAAAATAAAATTCTTTTTTTTAAAAAATCCTTTGTTCTGCTGCTTCAGACCAACACAGCTACCTACCTGAATAAATACCTCCAGTGGATGTAGTAATGGCCATTAGCACAGTTGGCTTTAAAGGGGGATTAGGTAGGTCATGGAAGATAAGTCTATTAATGGCAGTTAGTCATGGTGACCAAAGGGAACCTCCACAGTCACAAGGCAGCAAACCTGTGAATACCAGCACTAGAAAGCAGCATCAGGTTTAGGGCTTGGCCCCTGTGTCCTGTTTGTTGACCTTCCAGGGCAACTGGTTGACCATTGTGTGAAACTAGATCCTGGACTAAGTGGACTACTTGTCTGATCCCGCAGAGCCGTTATTTCATTCTTACTTGCATCAGTAAAACCAGACACAACTACATCCATCTTAAAATCCATAATTTTACAATTAGCAGAGTTAAAAAATGCCCCTCCTATTGATTCCAGGCTGTATTCACAATTCCAACGGTTTACATTGAGTTAATTCTTTGGCGGCGGCTGCTAGCCACTGCAGTGAGTCTCTAAAAACAGGTATCAGATACGATCCTGCCTCTTTAATGTGAAAGCATTATCCCCTAATTCCTGCACAGGGCTGTAAATCTTCGGTGATGACAGAGAAATAAAATTCTACGCATACTCAGATAACCCTCATGTATTGCTCTTTTGTATACACTTGAATTTGAAGCAGGCTTGAGGTGCTTCTAGCTCAAATTATGCATTGGCAACTGCAAGCTGACAAAATACAACCCTTCCCTCTTTCAAGGGATGCTTGCATTATTCATTAATGACACATTTTGATGAAGTTAAATAAATGGAGTGTTTCCAGAGTCTCAGCCTTAATCTTATGGCTACAGCAAAAATTAATAGTCGTTAAAATGTAAATTAGATACCACCCGTGCCTGTTCCAGAATACCTCCACAGATGGCCTTTTGAAGCCAGTGCAGCATTTAAATTTGAGTACTCCCTTTCTGGTGGCCTGTAGATCTAGGGTTGCCAGGTCTGGGATGGGAAATACCTGGAGATTTGGGGGTGGAGCCTAGGGAGAGTGGGGTTTAGGGAGGGGAGGGACCTGAATTTGGTTCCTGGTGGAACACTCTCCCTAGTGAGATCAGGGCCCTGTAGAACTTATTATAGTTCCACAGGGCCTGTAAAATGGAATTGTTCTGCCAGGCCTTTGGTTGGGGCAGCGGGTGTCTAATCACATCAGCCTCCCCTGCCCTAATCCACCCCTGTGTTGGGCACTTACCAACTTGTGCCACTAGTGGATGTTTTCACCCACTTGCCCAACACACTAGCCTTTGGGCACACATGCAGCATACACTTGGCAGCTTTGGTTACAGTACTGACTCACCATAATGTGTTCATGCTATTTCAGGTTTCAAAGTCTTTTAACTGTAATTATTGCGGGAACTGATCTCTATTGTCCGGAGATCTTAAGGTCCTGCCTGGAGGGTGGCAACCCTATATAGATCAGACCCAAGGATTTGGTTCCTTTCACTTTACTATTGGCACCTCAATATTGGCACAAAGCATCTCTTATCAGCTAAGGGTGTGGTTTTTCCCCCATCTGTCCATACTAACATCCAAGATTGCTCTGGAACCCTGCCCACAGATTAAAGATTAATCTCACAGAACAGTCACCTCACTCATGAAGTAAACTGAGGGGGAAAGTTCCAGACCATTCGCAGCCTGAATACCAAAGGGTGAAGAAGTATATTTGTCTCAGCTTCAAAAATTCACTTGGATATGGATGTTGCTCTTCCACATTGTCATTTTTGTCACTTGTTTGTCCCTATTGTTTCAGGTGGAATTTCCCCCCCCAATGTGTTTTGCTTTCTCTGGTCGTCTCAGAGGGAGCAAAACACATGTGGAAAAGGGGGGACCCAAAGCAGTAGGGACAAACAAGTGTCAAAAATGACAATGTGGAAGTGGCAATGACTCTGCCGTGCGATGACAGGATCAAGCATCCAGACACAAATGGCAGAGAGAGGCGAAGAACCATCTCTCTCATTCCCATTCTTTCCAACCCATGCACATACACACACACACACACATCCTTCTACTAAACAAAGCTAAGTCTGAAGCCTTCCGCCAGTCCCAAGGAAACTTCCTCCAACCTAAGGGGCTGTTGCACTACAGAAAGTCGCCTTAGGCTGGAGGAACTTTCTCCACCCTAAGGTGGGATACCACCCACACATCAGATGTGTATTTGACTGGACAGATTGCCTTTATCTGTGCCAGTGGATGGGTTCAAGAGCTGAAGAAAGGTGATGCAGCTGCTTTGTTATATCATATGCACACACATAGAAGAGGTTCTCAAAACAAAAGAGGAAATGCTGACCCGCCTCTGGCATTTATGACCCTGGTGAGAAGCAAAACAGCATTAATTTATACATTATGGCAATGCATGATTGGTTAGATTAGCGTTTCATGGCCCAGAGAAGGACACTGCATATCCACCTCTGTCTACCCTAACCCCACCCTAACTTAAGAAGAGTTACATCCTTCTAAGTCCTAGGCGGGTATAACTGTGTTTAGATTCAGGTGGTCAGCCATGTTGGTCTGAAGAAGTAGAACAAATTTAGAGTCCAGTGGCACCTTTAAGACCAACAAAGTCTTGAATAAAATACCTTGAATAAAACTTTGTTGGTCTTAAAGGTGCCACTGGACTGTAACTATGTTTAGGATAGCACTGTAAATGTATTGTTTATTTAGAGGTAAAACTACACTCCATGCCCTCTTTCATCTTAAGAACAAGGTAGGTGCAAAGTAGGTGGCCAGGAACTAAATTTTAACCCCAAGAAAACAGACTGATGCCTCCCTGTGCCTTCCCCAGCCTGTCCAAGGACCGGATTAAACTGCCTTCCCTTCCCTTCAAGGGGGGGCTTGCCTGGGCTCCCCACAGCTGCAGGGCCGGGTGCAAGCCAAGGGAAGGCATGGGGTGCAGCTTAATATGCTAATGAGCTGCACTGTCAGGTGTGTGGCCTAATATGCTAATGAGTTGCTGCTGCTGGGTGTGGTCTGTTATACTAATGAGTTCCTGCTGGGCTTTTTCTACAAAAAAAGCCCTGCTCATAACAAATTTACAAAGACCAATAAAATGCAGCACCCTTTTAGAAGTGGAAATTCAGAATTTCTCACAAAGTTACCCTGATGGAAGTCCACCTCTTGCCATCCCCATCGTTTGTACCTCACTGTGTCTACCTGATTATTCATTTACTAAATAGGAACGCTGTGATTCAACTACTAAGGAGAAGTATATAAAAAAAATTGCTTCTACGCAAGCCATGATCTGTATTTTATGCTGGAATCAAAGTGGTTTTTTTCCACAGTGAATACATTTTAGGGCTGTGCACTAAAGGTTAATGCCTGAAAGGGAAACAACATTCAAACAGTAAACCACTTTCTCAGCACGTGGTCCCCTGACCTGACGTTGTGTCAATATTTTTAAAAGGGCAAACGGGCTGACCCTGTGAAACTGGCCTGCATTCAGGGCAATCAAGGACAAAAGTGAATGCAGGACTCAGAGGAAAGGGGTATGGATTTAGTTTTCTTGATTTCACTTACTTTTCAGATTTGACCAATAAAATTAATTAGTTCAAACTAAGGTGTTCTAAGCTAGCGTTTTAATATTTTGAACTGAAAGAAATACCCTCCAGTTTTCTAACACCATGCATTTTAGGAAATGAGGCCCACACATGCAAATCTTTTTTATACAACTATACCAACGGTGCAATCCTATGCAAGAGTTACTTCGAAGTCCATCAAAATCAATGGGCTTAGACTGGAGTAACTCTGCATAGGATGGCACAGCAAATGACCTACAGCAATGGTTTTTCAACCTATTGGTCAGAAACCTCAGGTGGGTCATGGAGACCCACCTCCTTGATTCCAAGTCCCCACAGAGCCACCTTTTCTTTTGCTGCTGCTTGGGAGAACCTACTGCTAGTGTACATGTGCAGAGAGCAAGGGAGCCACATCTCCTGTCTCTCTTTGCATGCACCGTGAGAAGAGCTGCAGGATGGTAATATGAGGCCACTCAGTAGTGGGAAGGACTCCTCCATGAGGCTAACCTCTGACTTGTCCTCACTATAGAACATCTCATTCTTCTTATGGAGAGCCAGCGTGCCATAGTGGTCAAAGTGTCGGACTAGGATCTGGGAAGCCCAAAGTTCAAATCCCTGCTCTGCCATGGAAGCTTGCTGGGTGACTTTGGACCAGTCATACACTCTCAGCCTAACCTACCTCACAGGCAGCTGTGAAGATGGAAAAGAGGAGGATTATGTAAGCCATTGTAGGTCCCCCTTGGGGAGAAAAGTGAAATATATATAAATAAATACTGTGTTTCCTGTTCCTGGTTCTTTTGGTCTGCTGGCTTTGAGATCATAATGCTTGACTCCCCCTCTTTTTGTCATGTGATTGTGGTATGAAGCATTTGCTGTTTACTGGATCCCATATTACTTCTGTGATGGACAGTAAATGGTTAATGCTGTAGCCCAGTCTGAGAACCCCGAGTGACAGGGGATTCAAATGGGATTCTTCAGTTGAGAGCCTCAATTGGGGGTTGACAGTTAAGAGTGAGAGAAAAAACAGATTGTGAGAGGATCAAGAAGGATCCTGTGTTAAGGACCTGGGACACATAGCCATCCCTATCAAGACTGAGGAAAATAGCTCTTAGTGAAGGGGAGTGATCCTATCAAGTCTGAGGGAAACAGCTCCTAAAAGATTGGGATGATCCCTAGCCAGTGGGGAAGGAACTGAAACTTGTATGAATGTTCCTGACTTCACCAACTTTAGTGTCTGTGAGTCCGAGAATCTTATGCTTGTTTATGTAAGCAAAGACTGCCAAGAAATCGCTCTCCTTGAATTTTAAAGACTTGTCTAAATAACAGAAACAGTTACTTGTTTGTGAAAAAATTATCTTGTGTTTATTCCTGTACAAAATTACATCACTCCTGTTGCCTGTTTACCTCATAAGTCCTAAACCTGATTCCTACCTGACCATTTCCCCTCAAAGTGAAATAAAACAGCTTGTTAGTTTTGATTTACCATCAGCCTCTTCTGTGCCATTATAAAACAATAATAAAAGAACCATTTTAGTCTCTCCCCTCAGTTCCCTAGGCTGGGTCAGCGTTTACCAATATACATTCAAATGACTGGGTGGGACAGCCAGAGAAAAACAAAGAAGAAAATAAAAGGGGCTGCTCAGCTAAGAACAATATATGAAGGGAAATCCTGTGATGAAGGGTGGAATCTTCATAGCTTCTTAGGGATTAAAGTTGGATTCTGGGTCTGCAAAGGTTGAAGACCACTGACCTGAAGTGATACACGGGGTACGTTGTTATACTTCAACTGCTTCCTAAAAGAAATCCCTCTGTGTTCAACTTTCATCTCTTCCATTATCCTTCTTTCTGATTGCTTTCCTCCACCATACACCTGTAATTTGTTAATCTGTTTCTGAAATCTCTGTCAATATATATTTAGCTTAACAGTGATGTTCTGCAAACCATGATAAATTCAGGAAAGCTATGTGATTTGCAGGCATATTTGGGATTCCATGCAATGCTTAATAAAATATGTGACAAAGAAATTTATTTCCCTTCTTGCATTTTCTGTGTCATTGAAATTTGATAGCAAATATTAACATTGAAATCAGTAGAAATTTATCACAAAGATCCCCACTCGCATAAGGATAATAACCAACTATTTTTCAGGTTGTGAATACAAGTTTTCAATGGACAAGTAATTTCCCATAAATTTACAAGTGGTCTGTTGCCAAAATACGGTTCCATATGCACTTGTTTTGAGTAGATATATGAGCAACTTTATTTGGAAACTGATTACTATATATGCAGCAGTGGCTCACAGGATAAGGTGCAGGAAATATCCTCACCCCTACCACTCAGTGCCACTTAATGAGACTAGATAGTTTCTGTGACCCACCTTGCAAGCCATAGGTGTATACATGTCACAGTGAACCTCCTGTATCCCAATACCTTCATAATTTGAATCGGTTCAGACAGATTTCTGCAGACATGATGGTGACAGAAAAATAATTCTGCTTTGCCAATGTTGTTGCCCACAGAGCAGGCATCTAACGTGTTCCGTGGTGTTTACTTTCTGTATTTGAACTGTCTCCTGATTCATTGCTCCAGGGTCTTCCATAAACCATAGAGCAGGAGTGGACTGTGTAAGTGGATATCCAGAAATGATTGTGTATGGCCCCTCCAACTCTGTGATATTATGATTCTTTTGCTATCTCTCATGCCTGTCCTAAAGGACCTGCTCCCAGCTCTTATAAGATATCTTTAAAACAATAGGATACAACTCTACAGTAGGTGTGAAAGGAAAACAGAAGGGACGGCAAGAAGAGTGGCTGGAGATTCTGCCTTCCTTTTGCTGTGGGGTCATCTAGGGAGGCTGATGAGTATTCTAATGCCCCAAACAGTCCTTGGACCACGCACAAATCCAGAAGCTCAGGCAGAGTTCCAGCAGGGATTGGGTGGTAACAAAGCCAAGAAAGAATCCAGGTAGCAACCCAGGCAACAAATCAAGGAGATCCAAAAAAAAGAAAATGCAGCCAGGACTGGAATTAACAAATGGGTTTTTTCCCCCATAAATCAAGCTGCACAGTTGGAATGCTGAAAAGTTCCTATTTTTATAGAGTCCAGATAGTAATAGGACAACAAATTTTATTCTCTCATCTGGGAGAGAGGCGGGGGAACTCCAGGGGAAGTCAGAAGACAGTCTTCTGACTGGGGCAGGAGAGGTTTTTCAGTAGGGAGGAGGCAAGCTCAAAAAGAGGTTTTTCACAGTAGAATGCAATTCCTAGAGCTACTGTATATCATTTCCAGATTTTTACCAGAAGTGATGTAGCATTGTGATGCTGCCTCTTTTTAAAATTTCTCATTCTGCTGCTAAGAGCAGCTGCTGGCAATGGGGGCATCCCCTAGCCCCAGTCTCCCACCCTAAAGAAACTGAGGAGCAGAATAAAAAATGGCCAGAAAATGGGCTCCATAGTGACCCTCTAGGAATTTCCCAGTGTCTCTGTGGTCTTTACCATAGAGATCAGGGGAAATTCTTAGAATATCACCCAGAAGTGATATAATATCCTTCCCAAACTACACCCTCACCAGGCACTACCCTCAGACTCTCCTATACTTGTCAAGGCAGTACTGGCTGGCAACCATACTTTCCCATCATACAGAAAACCAAATTGTGTTTGTGAACTACAACATGAGTTGGGCCTTAGGTATTTTTGGGACAGACCCATTTACTTTTTTCCCCACTGCCTATACATTTTACATTTACTCTTGGTTTGTGTGCAAGTGCATCTTGAAGGAAGTGCTTGACATTATGGCTGTGTGCACGCAGCATGTGATATTGTGCTAACACACTGTGGCAATCATTTGTAACTGCATTCATCTGCACAGACAAGACAAGCCAGTTGCAAGCGATTGCTACAGTGCAACAGTGTGCAATATGCGACAATGTATGGATGCAGTCTATGGCTCAGAGGTTTGAGTGCTCTCAAGATGTGTGGTTCACCTCTTGACCTTTTACGGGACAACTACTTACATACAGAGACAGAGGGTTTTGAGGCCATTATTACTTTATCAGAGCAGTAAGACCAAATGAACAGTATATTGCTCATCTTTTTTGACTTTTTTAAAAAAATCATTAAACACGCTTGCTCACGCTGCAGGACTCCACTCGGGTAAGAATAACCAAAGCCAAAATAAATGTTTATCCTCTAATGCCAACTCATACAGTAACTCATTCATGTCAAAACCGTTCAGGCCTGATGAAGAAGCCCACACAGATTGTGACTCCAACTTTCCCTCTTTCTGCTGAACATTAATACATCTTAACTCTGCTTGGTAGAGAGGAGAAACTCACATCCGGATGAGACATCTCTGCCCTTTCTGTACAGAGTTATTACATTACACAACAAAATCCTTAGGCATTGACGTCAGTTCCTCTCAGTATATAAGGCGCAAAGGCACAATGGCATCATCCGTGTGTTTTCATTTGCTCTGCAGAAGGTTTTCTGTTTGCCGGCCCCATTTGATGCATAGGCAACCACCTGCAGGGAGACATCAAAGGAAGCACCCCACTGCGGCCACGGGAAACTGACTGGGATTACAGAGACAGAGAGAGAAGGCTACAACCGGGATATCTGCAGCCAGCTGGATGGGAGAGTAAAGAGCTGAATGCCAAAGGAAACTGCCTGATCCAAGTCATCTTTTTTCCCTCCCTTGCAAAAGAATTAAGGCACTTTACGCATGGAAGGAGCTCATTAAGACTGAAAGGAGGAGGAGGAAAATATTACACCCCAACCTTCCAAACAACTGCAGACTGCATAGTCCCCTTCGGGCACAATCCTGCTCCCAGTTACAGGGCCCCTAAATCCCACTGAAATCAATGAGACTTAAGGAGGCTTAACTAGGACTGAGACTGCAGCCAAAGTAAATAACGTTGAGCCGTATGGCATGATTAGGTCACCGTCAGTGATATATTTGCCAAGTCAAAATAAAGGGTTTGGTACTCAAGGTACTAAGGAGAAACATATACATTTACCAGGTTTTTGTTTATTTCATTTCTTCATTTTTATGTTCTGAGAAGACAGTACTGCTAAGCTGGTGAAAACCAGTGCACAGCACCATGGGGAAAAGGGAGTAATAAAAATTATATAGTCCTTTGGAAACGTTGAGTCATTGCTAAAGGAGAGCCTAAGAACAACCCTGCTGAATCAAACCAGTGGTCCATCTAGTTCAGCAACCTGTTTCACACAGCAACTGGCCAGTTACCCTGGAAGGCCAGCAAATAGGGCATAAAGTCCCAGATCATCTCCTGATGTTTCTTCCTAGCAGTGGTAGGAGAAGAAGGCACCTATCTCTGTACAGGGTGCCTTGAAGGATGACTGTTTGAGAAGCAATGTCGTCTTATCTGGCTGACCAGTATTGAAAGATAGTGGTGGAGAGACAGTTGCTCAGTTCTTTGACACCTGTGCTAAAGGTTCCAACTGTCTTGTATACAGTTTAACGTATACATGGAACCCCTGGGAGATGGTGCCCAGAAATGTGAAGCATCATCAATATGAGGATGATACCAAACTCTATTTGTCTTTGACAGTGGATTCAGGTGACTCAGTGGATCTCCTGAACAAGTGGTTGCAGGTGAGCTGGCTAAGAGCTTCCTCCAACAAGTGGTTGCACATGAACTTCAGTGGGCGCAAGACCCAATCACAAAGAAATGGAGGAGTTCAGGAATCAAGGAATCGGCGTGTTCTGGATATGGTTGCGTTTTCCATGGGAGAGCAAGTTGATAGCTTGGGGACACAATTAGCTTGGTGTCTACAGACAGAGGTTCAAGTCTTCTGTGTGGCACACTGTACTTTTTCCATGCAATCCTAAACTGACTTTGATTGATTTAGAAGGATATGTGATGGACAGGGTAGGTTCCACCTTTCCCTAAGAGCGAACAATAAGAGCTGATGAAATGTTGAGGAGAGAGTTGGAAAACAACAATTAAGTTGGCAGTTGGGAGTTGGCAGCTGCGGAGCTGAGAGGGGAAAGGAGGATGTCTGGCTGAGTGAAACTGTGGAGAAGAGAGGCTTATGGTGGGCTGAAAATAGTCAATTTGTAACCAAAGGATCCAAGTTGTGCAAACTGGACCACAGTTCAAAAGTTCAGTGGAAGCAAAATGTAACTTTTACCATACTTTCTTCAGTGTTAGGTTAATCTGATATACAAAAAAGCCCTAAC
The DNA here is from genome assembly GCA_029375565.1 of Gekko gecko. Taxonomy (NCBI): domain Eukaryota; kingdom Metazoa; phylum Chordata; class Lepidosauria; order Squamata; family Gekkonidae; genus Gekko; species Gekko gecko. Next base: position 185,740,301 of record JAPDNY010000004.1, on the reverse strand, counting down.
ATATTGGCACTTTCCATCTCTCCCATTGGCTGTAGTGTGTGCTCCATCAGCCATTGGCCTGTCAACTGCCACTCAAGAGTACTCACATGCCATTGGCTAGATGCTGGGTGCACTCCTCTCTCCCACCCACTGCCAGCTTGGCCAGTCTTCCCTGTTAGAATAAACTGCCAAAGTGGCTGTCTGTCCTGCCGGAGACACTTCTCCTGCTTCGCCCCTCCATGGCTGGTTGGCTATTGAGGTGAACTACTAGCCGTCAAACCATTCTCTTCTCCTCCTGCTGTGGGGCTAATTTTCCCCTCGGTGGCTGTTGCTAGGCAACGTAGCTTCATTTTGTCAGTAAAAAGGAAAAGGCAGGAGGCCCTTTCCAGGTCTACTTTGGCCTTTGTGGGGAATTCATTGGGGCCAGTCCTGACTAGGGTTGCCACCTCCAGGTTGGGAAATTCCTGAAGATTTTGTGGTGGAGTCTATGGACTCCAGGATTTGGGGAGGGGAGAGGCCTCTGCTGAATAGAATGCCATAGAGTCTACCTTCCAAAGCAGTTATTTTCTCCTGGGGAACCATTGCTGCCAATCTCCAGGCAAGGGCTGGAGATTACTCAGAATTAAAACTGCTCTCCATATGGCAGAGATCAGTTCCCATGGAGAAAACAGCTGCTTTGCAGGGTGAATTCTGTGTTGTTATACCCTGCTGAGGTCACTTCCCTCCTGCTTGGGTCTCCACTGCAGAAAAAGTCTGTTCTTTTCCTAGGTTGAGGCTGTGGGGTGAGTGGAAGGCTAAAGTCAGAGGGCCAGATAAAGGTAGGCTGATGGTTGGCTGGGAAGGAGATAGGATTGCCAACTCCAGATTGGGAAATTTCTGGAGATTTGAGGAGTGGAGCCTGGAGAGGTTGGGGTTTGAGGAGGGGTGGGACCTCAGACAAGTACAATGCCATAGACACAACCCTTCAAACCAGCCATTTCCTCCTGAGGAACCATTGTTGCCAATCTCCAGGTGAGGGCTGAAGATCACTCAGAATTCAGCTTTTAGCCTTCAGCTCCCCGAGAGCCATCGGATAGCTTGTGAGTTTGCCTGTTTATAATTTATTGTGAGAAGACAGCTGAAATGACCTTCACTAAGTATTTCAGCAGATAACTTCTTCCTATCAATGAGGTGGTTGTACTTGGAATTCACCCACAACTGCTCTTCTGATGGCAGAGATCAGTTCCCCTGGAGAAAACAGTAGACTCTGTGTCATTATACCCTCCTTAGGTCACCACAGCAAATTGACGCTGAGTTCCCAAGGCCAGGGCACCCACCCAGAGCCTCTTTCTAGAGCTCGTTGTATTTATTTCCACAATGGGCCTTATTCCTAGTACCATATATAAAAGTTAACTTCTTTTTTTTAACCCTATGGGCTGCATGTCTAAAGGAAAGAAACACACAATATCTCTGTCTCTCTATATTATAGGATAATAATGGTGAATAAATGGTGGCAGCAGGTGAATGGAACAGTGTTTGAGCCCCAACCCCGATAACTCTGTGTGAGTGAATAAATGGTGAATAAATAATGGTGAATAAATGGTGGCAGCAGGTGAATGGAACAGTGTTTGAGCCCCAACCCCGATAACTCTGTGTGAGTGAGGCCTTGTTATTAAAGGGGGGGCTGGGCTACCTGGTGGGCAGAATCTGGGGAGGGAAGGGAGCTTAATAGGAATGTGATGGTGCTGTAGAGTTCACTCCAAGTAAGGTGGAGATAGTCGTGATTCTGGGAGATCTCCAGGCCCCACCTGGAGGCTGACAACCCTACTCTTACAAGGGACCTTTGACTCTTGAAAACATACGCCCCCAAAATCTTGTTGGTTTCTAAGGTGCTACTGAAGTAAAAACAGTTCTTCTGTGGCAGATCGACGCAGCTACCCTCTGAAACTAGTATTAAATGGTTAATCAACTTCTATGACCATTTCTTGAAAGCAAGATTTGGCACTATTTTCCACAATGATATTCAGGTTAGACGGTTGCAATGTGTTGTTTGTGTCAGGCTGCCTATGAAAACTGCTTGGAAACTTCAGATGGTTCAGATTCTCGACCAGTGTAGGTACAGACAATGAATCTTGCCAGTCTTAAAAGAATTACATTGGCAGCCAGTTCGTCCCCAGGCACAATTACAAGTGATGGTTCTTACCTTTAAAACCCTAAGCAGTTTGGAGCCAGGGTTGACAGGACTGCCTATTCCCACATATCTATTGGTCAAGGTCTGCTCTGCATGCCCCCATCCTCAAGAGTAAGGAGGGTTTTGGCCTGAAACAGAGGCCTTCCATGGTGCCTTTTTCTCTCCTCCCACTACTGTTCAACTGCCATTCCCTTCTCCCATGCAAAATCCATGGCCGCAGTTTTCCTGGAACAATGTACATTCCTAACACCACTCATTCAGGTGAATATTATTGCATATGCCACCATTCCCAAGTCATGTGCTTCTTGCATTGATTTCTGGATGGAGCTGTATCATGGCAAAGCCAAGCAGCAGCAACAGCAGCAAGATATTAGTGCCGCCTCCATTTAGATACGCATAGGGGGAACATATGGAAGAGGGCCACTATAGCAGCCTGAGGGGTGAGGGAGACAAGGTCTTGCCCACGAAAACCATCCTCCAGTATTCCTCTCCCTTCTCCCAGTTCTCTCATGACTCCATATATGTGGTACTCTTCGCCATGGATATTGATTCGGGCTCTCCTTTGAGAAATTATTTAAAACCCATCTTTTTTTCTGTTTGTGACGGCCTCCTGGAGTGGTTCTAAGTTTGATCCTTTATTTATCTCTAGGTCTCTTTATTCCGGTTCCTTTCTTTCCCCTAAAAAGATTATTTAAAATTTTAATCAGTGGTACACAAACACTGGCCAATGACGAACAACATTTAAGGGAAGAAGAAAGCACGAAACAATAACAAACTTCCTAATCAAGGAAAGAAGAAAATGGCACCACCCCGAAAAGGCTATTTGTAAAGGATCTTTACCTAGTGTTCACATTATTCCATATTCATAAATAACAAATAAAGGGGCATTTAGCTGGCTTTTTGTAAAGACCAGTTTCTAAAAATGTGATCCGAGAGGACCATAATTCAAAATATAATTCAGCTGAGTGACTCACATTGTCCGGTAGATGAATGGATATCTCAGCGTGCCCCGCAACCTGGTGATTCTGGGTCAGGGCTTTTCATCTGCCACTGCATTGTAATGGCAGTCTTTGTGGCTGAGAGAGGAAAGATGATTAGCTTTCTTTGCTGTTTACCTACATTCCCATTAGTGACTTTGTTCTGTAAAACAACAACTGGCTGTATGAGGATTACCTGTCAAGTCTTTTACATAACGTTGAGTTCAGGGGCAAAATCCCAATAGATGTAAATAGGGTCTTTTTCAATACATTTCTAGTGCCATCCTACAGAGAGCTATGCTCTTCTAAGCCCATTGACTTTGAAGGACGTAACTCTGCTTAGGACCACACTGTTCCTCAATCAGAACTTATTCCTGTTACATATAATCAGGCCAGCATTAAGTGCCATCCAAGAAGTAACTTGCAAACTTTCTTTCTAGTATTCATTTAAAAGAGAGTGAAGATCAGATTCTGGATCAAACCAACTCTTCCAGTGGCTGGTAGAAATCCAGTTCCCATTTTCTCCTTTAGGAAAGGGACCTTGCCCAAGTAAGAGAACTGACCAACCACTTCTAAAAATAAAAAACAGCTCCTTTATAATAATAGCAATGATTTTTTTTATTATTGTGGTCTTAAAGCTCATCAGTTGTCTTGCGATCTGAGATTTTACCCAGTTGCTGGAAAGAAAATGATATACTTGCAAATAATTTAGCTGTGGGAGGTGGACGTTTGACATTTTCTTTTAGACTTTATATTCAGAGAGCACAGAGCCCTCTAAATATATCACAAAATCTGTGAAGTTTAGACTTTTTAAACTTTGTAGACTTGGATGAAACAGAGAGTGAGAAACAGAGAAACTTGGGGGTGGAGGCTATGGGACTTAATGTTCATCTATTCTATACTGAAACATGATCAAGAAGAAGTTTTATACCCCACTTTTGTCTACTCCAAAGAGTCTCAGAGCAGCTTACACTTGCCTTGCCTTCCTCTCCCCATAACAGACACCCTGTGAGGCAGGTGGGGCTAAGAGAGTTCTAACAGAACTGTGATTGGCCTGAGGTCACCCAGCAGGCCTCATGTGGAGGAATGGAGAATCAAGCCAGGTTCTCCAGATTAGAATCCACCACTCTTAACCATTACACCACATTGGCACTGGGTATACTGAAACATGATATATGAAGGGATATTACTGTCTTTGATTTGACTGGTGATTTGTAGGTAGCCATACAGCATCTTCTACTATGCCATTTTCTGAAACTGCTTTTCTGTGTCATGCTATCTACAGGGTGTTTACTTTGGAGCAGGGGTTGAATGAGGATGGAGGAGACGAGGGTTCAAAACCACACTTGCCATGAAGCACACTAGGATACCAGTCATTGTCTGTCAGCCTAACTTATTTAATAGAATTACTATGAGGATAAAAAGGAGAGAAAGAAAGCAATATATGCTGCCCTGAGCTCCTTGGAGAAAGAGAGGGATCAAAATGTACTAAACAAATAAAATAATATAGAATTGCTGTCAGCCCAGATGCTTAATGACAAAGCTTCAGGATCTTTATTTATTTAAAACATTTTCATGCCTCCTTTCCACCCAATCCACAAGGTCCACAAGGCAGGGACCATTAAGACCATTAAGCCAGTTTGGTGTAGTATTTAAGTGTGCAGACTCTAATCTGGGAGAACCAGGTTTGAGTCCCCACTTCTCCACATGCAGCTGCTGGTGTAACCTTGGGTCAATCACAAGCACTAGAAGGAAGGCCAATAACTGTTATTGAGCATATGCCAAACAAAACAAAATCTTCACCTGCTGGTGAAAGACTGATAGAGGGAGGCAGACAGATCTCCCTGGGGAGGGAGTTCCAAAGTTTTGGTGCCGTGATCAAGAAGGCCCTTTCTTCGGTTGCCAGCTGTGTAGCCACAGATCGTAGGGGCAACCAAAGCAGAGCCTCCAAAGATGACTGAAGTGAGCGGGTAGGTTTGTATGGGAGAAGACAGTTCCTAAGGTGTGTTAGTCCCTGGCTTTAAAGGTTCATACCAGCACCTTGAATTGAACCCAGAGGCAAACTGAAAGCCCACGTAAATGGAACAAGACTGGAGTATAGGGTTGCAAGGTCTTACCTTTGCTGCAGCGGGGGAGTCCCGGCCTCTCTCCAGGACTTCTTTGGTGCGCACACACTATCATTCAAAGGATAGATTTTTCCCTTGAATGATGGAGCATCCCCCCCGCACAATGCGCCCAGCACGATGACATCACCTCCAGGTGACATCATCACTCCGGGCACATTGCTGCGATCCCGGCACTTTAGGGGTGGAGTTCCCCCCAGCAGCTGGATCCAGGACGGTGGGTAAAGGACCCGTCAAATGGGCAACCCCCCCCCCCGGGGGACCTGGCAACCCTACTGGAGTGCTCTGGTCCTTAGGACAGACTCCAGTCAACACTCCGGCTGCAGCATTCTGTACCAACTGTAGCTTCTGGACAGGCTTCAAGGAGAGACCCACGTAGAGCACATTGCAGTAATTAATCTAGATGTTATCAGGACTGAGGACATGCACAACAGCAGCAAGATCTTTCTGTCCAGGAAGGGCTGCATCTGACTCACCAGCTGAAGCTTGTGGAAGGCACCCCTGGCCACTGCTGCCACCTGTTTATCCAACAGGAGGCTTGGGTCCAGGAGCACCCCCGAGCTACAAACCTACTGATTTAGGGTGAGTGCAATCCCATACAGAACAGGGGAATGACCCATTTCTGGATAGCTTCCCGGAGTCAGACCTTCCTCCTCACACATACCAGTAGCACCTCCATTTTGTTGGGATTAATTTCAGTTTAGGCATTCCTAACAATACCCCAAAGCATGCTTATTAAAAGTATTTTGCCATATTTCCAAGAGATGAATGTTTGAGGACTTAAAGGTTTGAGTCAAGTCACTCATGACTGTGGGATAACATAGTTAATGTTGTATATTTTTGTATCCAAAGGACGTAAAGAGAACATTTGAAGCTGACAGATAAGAAGTCTCAGACCAATTTGCAAATGGCAAATACTAGTTCAAATTCATGCTCAGTGTTACGGTAGATAAAGCTTACAGAAGAATAAAGCTTACAGTGCATTTAAGTCTCCATTTGGGAAATATCAATTTCTGCAACTTCCTTTTGGCATAATGTGAACTACCAATCTCTGTTACAAAACTAGATCTATGAGCACATTGATTGCATTGAAACACTATGGATGATTACATCATTTGGGGTCCACCAAAGAACAGCATGAACACAGACTTGAGGGTGCACTGGAAGCAAAAAAACCCATAAATCTAAAAGCAGACAAACAAATGTGTGTATTGGGAGTTAGTTGGTTGTTTCTGGTTGGGTGTATCTCACTAAAATGGTAAAAACCAGCAAGCTATTGATAGAATGCTACAGCCTCATTCAAATAAAGTTGTTCAATATTATCTGGAAATGGTAAACTACATAGGAAAATGTATACCAGACTTAGGCAGAAAAACAAATCCACTGAGGAAGCATCTTTTAAAGCAGCCAGTTTGGTGTAATGGTTAACTGCGTGGACCCTAATCTGGGAGAGTCAGGTTTGATTCCCCACTCCTCCACTTGTACCTGCTGGATGACCTTGGGCAAGCCATAGTTCTGGCACAGCTGTTCTTGAAAAAGAGCAGTTTCTGTCAGAGCTCTCTCAGCCCCACCTACCTCACAGGGTGTCTGTTGTGGGGAGGGAAAGGGAAAGGAGTTTGTAAGCCACTCTGAGACTCCTTTGGGTAGTGAAGGGTGGGGTATAAATCCAATCTCCTCCTCCTCCTCCTCCTCCTCTGCCTCTTCTTCTTTAAACCTGAATGATAGTAGTGGGATGTGCAGCAGAAGCAAGTGTGGATTACAGTCAAACAACCACATATTCAACAGTGCATATTACAGTTTTGTGGCCTCTCAAATCAAGCTAATACATCACATTCTAGGAATTTTACACACTCAGACAAAAGGACAACTGGGAGCCAATGGCATGCATCTAAGCCAATGAATAATGTAGAAACAAGAGATACATGAATCAAAAAAAGAAACTGTTAGAGGAACTGTAGGCTACCTATCTTAGGTTGGAAGAAGTTCCGCCAGCCTAAGGAAACTTCCTCCAGTCTAAGGAGTAAGCCAATTAAGTTGGAGGAAGTATCCTTAGGCTAGAGGAAGGCCCCAAAAAATTGTTCAGTGAAGTCATAGGATAAAGACCGTTGTTTTTGAACATATTCATCAGTATCTTCAATAGCACAGTTCAAAAGTTATTAGCTCTCATTCATTTATGAATTGCTTTAAAAACCCACAATTATGAAAGTACGTATTGAAAGTGTTGCCATGAATCCACTTCAGATGGCATTATTAAAGACTCTTAAATATGACTGCTTTGCTGAACTGTGCATAATGTGTGTCAGAGCAATGAACAGAGCTGGGTTCCCAAGAGAAGTGCCCTGATAGTGGACTATGGAATACACACTGTAGCCAAGGGGAGCCTCATGCCTAAGAAACATGCCAAACCAGATGTGGACCTGGGACAACAGAAGCCTCCTGCCCCTGTACCTCTACAGCCATACAAGAGCCAGGATGCAGACTAGCAGCCCTGACCTCCATGCATGCATGCAGCAGCAGACCAGAAAAGGAAGCCATGCTCTGCTACAAGACAGATATTCCTGAGCAGACACCATAAAGGAATCTCTTCACCATGCAGGCCACCTCCCCCACCTTCGTGTGTTAATTTTGCCTGGCAAGACACGCATTCCTCTCCAACCTAAGACAAAAGGATGTGCCCAACGACAACAATAGCCAGCAATCAAGTCTTCCTGTCACCCATCAAGATAACGATGCAGCCCAACATCTGGTTGTTAATCCAAAGCACTGGCTCTGCAACATGATTGGTAATCTTCTTTGTCTCCTTTGTCTCAACCCCTTCCCCCAGAGGTGTCACTCCCAGCCAAACCATTACTTGCAATTGCCCAACCATTAATCCCTTTTCTGCTCCATTCATAGTTTAGTTTTTTTAATATCTCCTGGAGACCAGGTGACTTCTTGAGTTCTAGCCTCAGGTCACATTTTAGGTATATAAGGAGAGTCCTCTCTGGGCATGCTCTCTTGTCTCTTGCTCTTGCCTCTCCTACCCCCACCCTATCTTGTTGGTTCCATTCTCGGCCAGTTTGGAATCAGTCCACGTATGTTGTTGATCAACTCACTATCCCTTTTCCCTTATCATGTTATTTTTCACTGCATGATCCAAGCGTCTCACCGGACAGGTAAAGTATCACCCAACCAACAATATTTCCTGCTCATGCAAACATCTGCATACTTTCTAATCTGTATTCTTAGCCCTATATCGTGTGTGTGAATGCTTGATTTTTTATTGTATGCTTGAAAAACCTTTAGTAAAAAAATCATTACTTTAGCAATCTAGCCTCAGCAACTATTCCTGGGTCCTGGGAACTCCAGCTCCCATAAACAAATGTTATGATCCTATAATTAATGCCTTTTTGCCATTTAATACTTATAATTCCCCACATTTATTACTAAAATAAGGCAATTTGGCTAACAAAAGGGGGGGGATATCAGCCTGTTAATCATTTTGGTTGTGAGGTAATAGTTTAGAACAAACTGAGTTAAAATCAAGGGAAAGCAAAGATACCTCTTTGAAGTAGGGTTGCCAGGTGCCCGGAGAACAAATGTTTTGTTCATTTTACCAAGGCTTTAACAGGCAGTTATTTAATGGGGGATATCATTTACCTCCATGCTATGAGAAGCTTCACCTGCCCAGTTCTAATTGTTTAGCCTCAGCTAAAGGGACAGGGCATTTTTCTCCAGGCCTGTTGACACCCCTAGTTTAAAGATGCTGTCCAGTCTCCTCAGCAGGCCTTCTGTTGGCTTCAGAACTTCTGTACCTGTCCCACCTTGCCACCTTCTGGCCACGCATCTCATAATTTACCATAGGTTCTGCTGATACCTTTTATACCATTCATAGTGGCTTATCTGGCACCACTTTAAAACTGAACATTAAACCACTTGCTGTTAGAACAGAAGAGACATGCTAAGCAAAACTGGTGTTACTATTTTTATTATTTATTTACTTCATTTATACCCCACCTTTCTCCTATATAGGGAACCAAAGTGGCTTACATCTCCTCAGTTTTATCCTCATAGGAACCCTGTTTTAACATTTGAAAAGGTGCAAGGGAGGGTACAAAACTGTGTGGACCAGCAGCAAGTTCAGTTCTAAGATGGCATTGGGGTCCATGGGTTGGACCCATGGATGTCACAAAATCTAGTTTGTCCCTGAGAGTGTGTAAATGGCCCAGGGTTACCCAGCAAACTTCCATGGCAGAGTAGGGATCTAACCTGCTAGTCCAACACTCAAACACTACACCACGCTGGTTCTCATGGGGGAACCGATCCGCATTAAGGCCACGCATATATCAATGTTCTGTTTGTGGGATTAAAGCCACAACCCTTTACTAAACCTTCTCTTGCTGTTTAAAATATGCTGTCCACTTTCTAGCCAAACAAGGCAAAAATGTTCAGAGCGGGGGGGGGAGAGAGACACAATACAAGCAAAATAAATGATATATATTTATATTTCCAAGTTTGATTTCCTCAAACCAACCCAAACAGAGAAAAATCCAGGGCACAAGTTTTTAAAAAGTAATGCTGCCACTGGACAGATAATAGCTCACCTGGAAAAAAAATGCAGGCATGTAGGCTTCCTGATCCTTACTTAATTTGTTTAAGCAGAAAAGGCCTGTTTCTACAGCGGAATACAGATTAGGGTAATTATGTTGTGATGGAGCGCTGCATGTTTAAGATGAAAGGTTTTCTTTACAAAAGCTCCTTCATCACTTCAGTAGACGAATATAAAATCCCACTTAAACAACATGGTATTTTCCATATTTCCATCTCATCAAAAAGCCTGTTAATCTGTCGTTTTTTAATTGTATGGTTAAAGCAAGGGGTTTTTCTTCCTTAAAAAAAGACCTTTCATCATTTAAACAATTAACACAGATGCAAATGTGTACGCGAATATGGGCAGGAATTGACATTTTAAAGTGTCAGTTGTGTAATGTGCAATAAAATGCAGAAGGTTCTTTATACTGCATTGCATCAAAGAACTTTAGACCACAATCTAGAGGGCCATAAGCCAAAAGGAGTGAGGGGGGGCACAGACTCACTTTCCTGGAGATGAGCACCCAGATGGAGAATTCTAGCAACAAGATTTCCATCTGCAGGAGAAAAATCCTCTAGATGGCGCTTGATTTTCTCTGTGCAAAACTGACATGCAAGGAAAATAATTTTTTTCACGTACAGAGGCCTGGTTTTTGCTGCAAAAGAGGAACTTCAGCTTGCAAACATGGAATTTATTTCAGCTACTCAGATCACAAGTTCTTTCAGAGCTGTTCTCTCATGAGCAGTTCTGGAAAGAGCTCTCTCAGCCCCACCTACCTCACAGGGTGCCTGTTGTGTGGAGGGGAAGGGAAAGGAGATTGGAAGCCGCTCTGAGACTCCTTCAGGTAGTGAAGGGTGGGGTATAAATCCAATATCATCTTCTCTTCACTGTGGAAAGCTGTTGTGCGTATGCCCATTTCAATGGAACACAGGGGCTTCACTGAGGTTTTAGGATGCCCTGTTTATTGTATTTGATGGGTTTTGCTGCAGTTCATAAACCGCTTAAGGATGCTTCCCACACAACAATATTCCTCCATCAAAGGCATTCCAATCTAATCATGCTTTCTTTTCTGGATAACTAAGAGCATTTCATTAATTCTTGTGACAACCCTGTAAGGTTTTAAATCCCATTTACCTTTTCCCTGTTAGTTCAAGTAAAGTAATTTTTCTTTTCAAAAATATACATGGACCCTGACTCTTTTTTCATTGCTCTGCTGATTTAATCTCTGCTAAAAAGCTTCATGCATGTTCATGAGAAAGGCCTCTGAAGGCAGGTCTCTCTCTCTCTCTTTCTTTCTCTCTCTCTCTCTCTCTCTCTCTCTCACACACACACACACACACACACTCACACTCACTCACCTTGCTCCTTTGGGCTCAGAGCTGAAGGCCAAGAGCCATTTGGTTCACACTTGAGGGCCAACTCAGGTTTTTAAAAGGTCACCTGCGAGAAAGAGACAGGGCAGAGGCTCAGCTACAAGGTCACACAGCAGCTGGCTACTGTTCCAAATCCTTCCCCTTCTCTGAAAATCAGGGTCACTTCTAAACGGCCAGTGCTGATTCCATACTTGGACTCTTCAGAAAAATGATCGGACACACTAAGATCTGAGTCTGATGTTTCTTGCCCAGTTTGGACAAGTCTTGTTGCTTGTGGACACGCTGGACTGCAGCTTCTCATGCTCCTCATTGGGCATTATAGCGTGACTGACAACATCTGTGAGAAGTGCCACAGCAAAGGACAAATACTTGCGCTGATAGGTTGCTCTGTACTCCCTGAACTCCTTGGGGAACATCTTTCACAGCTCCTCATCAGCTGCTGTCAAGGGCTAGTGCAGGCGGAACTTCCAAGTACATCTGTACTGCAGGGATCAGGTGAAATGAATCAGAATACATCATTCCCAGAGATGTATGAGCATGCTCTGATTAAATGCATGGGCCAATGAGCCTACTAACTTGGATAGAAGTTGGCTGGATTGTAGTGCCCATTAACTGAAGAGGCAAGAAAATCAATTTCCTCGTCTGGAATAACCAGGCTGTGATTAAGCAAATAGACCTAGAATCACAAATTCTTTCCTTCACACTCAGATATTTTAAAAAATCAATATTTGATGTTTGGGGGGCAAACTGTATTAATAAGGATTATTTAAAATGCTGAAAATGTAACAGGAGGCAATTTAATTACCAAGGAAGCAGATCAAAGCACATATTTGAAACGGGCATATTTATAATGAATTATCGAGGAAGATACAGTTTAATAAAAAGTAAATAGGAAAAGTATTTCAGCTTCGCCTCACCTACCCACCCAGAGAGATGAAACGACTCTCTTTTGCTGCATATGCCCTCTCCTACACCAAATAAAAGAGAAAGGTTTGTTAGACTGAGCAAAAGGAGACCGAGCCAAGGGAGGAATCTTCTTTCATCCTCAAGCGTGCTTCTAGAAACAAAGATTATTTCTAGTTCTTTATAGTTGTTTGTGTAAAGCAAGATCCCATCAGGTTCCTTCCCCTTAGCAAAGTACTATGAAATGTAGCTGGAAGCCTAATTTTACCTGGTACTTGGTTCCAAAACGTCCACACCAAATGTGTGTGTGTGTGAAGTGCCATCAAGTTGTAGCCAGTTTATGGCAACCCCCTACAGTTTTCAAGGCAAGAGAGATCCAGAGGTGACTTGCCATTGCCTGGCTCTTCATGACGACCCTGGACTGGTGGTCTCCCATCGAAGAACTAACCAGAGCAACTCTGCTTAGCTTCTGAGATCTGATAGGACAGGGCTAACCCAGACCGTGAAGACCAGGGTGAACAGATTGGTAAATGGAGGGTCAATGGAATGTTAACACCAATTGCCTGTTATGATGGTTAACTGATGGTGGCCATACTTCAGACCATCCTATCATGGCCACTGGGACGTTGCTGCCATGAGCACTTTATTTTGCACTGTGATTTGCTATGTTTTTGTATTTTATGATGCTGTAGTGTGTTAGTAAGCACCTGTGCTTTTAATATATTTTTAATCTTTTAAGGTAAGCCGCCCTGAGCCTGCCTCAGCAGGGAGGGCAGGATAAAAATCGAATAAACAAACAAACAATACTGAAACAGAGAAATAACACTGTCAAAATGCACTTGGGGATATGCCCCTCCCCAGAAACATCTCCATTTTCTAATGTCAATAGTTTTACTTAAAAGAAAACTTTGGGCTAATTCACTTAAACCAGTGCATCTCTTGGCTACTCTATACCTGGTGTCCTGCAGCTGAATGTGTATACCGATTCCACTGAAAGAGAGACTGTGGATTGACTTCCATGATACACAAGTTCCGTGTGTGGTGTTAGAGCTCTGAAGAAAATTTCATGTCATTTATTTTTTATTTCAAAGATGTCTACCTTGCCTCTCCACCTTGGATGACCCAGGTGGCTAACATAAAACCATTAAACCATCATTAATACAAAATTATACTAAAAAAAACACAGACTCCGGTATTATGAATCCCATACACACAGATCATCAAAAGAAGTGGCAAGTCAGCCAACAGGGGCATGAAACAGCTCTTAGTCTTGAAGCCTTGAGTGGTGTACCATGTAAGTGGCATTTTAGGGAGGTTCAGGTAATCCAGGATTTTGCTTTACCTGAGAGGAACTGTGAATCATAAGGGACTTACCTTCACAGGAAGTGGCCTTGGAGCAGTAAACTGTGAACGCCATAATCAGCAGCCATTATCCGACCCTTCTGTGAATGCTAGGGGTAGCTTTCCTGCATTCCTCTCTGTTGCTGTTGCTCTTTCTGACCCTTAGAGGGAGTAGTCCTGGAGTTACAGGACCCACATGGAGGAAAGCTCCCTGGGTTGTGGGGACTGTAGTGAGGAGGGGCAAGGAGTGGAAACCACTCCTTCCTCCACTTCCACATGCACAGTTCTGCTGAGGGGAGGGAGCAATTTCATATCCTTCTGCCTCCCTCCTTGCTCCAGCTCACCTACCCTCACGGTAATTCCTTTGTGTGGATCCTGTGACCCCAGAAGTAACCTGTCAAGGGGTCTCAAGGAGCTGCAGCAATGGAGGGGAACGTGGGAAAACTCTGTGCTGGCCCTTCTCCATGCTGATGGTAGGATACCATGCCATGTTGCAGGAGGAGCAGAGCTAATGCTATGAGCAGAGCCCTGGACCTATTTTAGTGCCAAGATTCAACCATGGACAACAGTGTACTGACTGTAGTCTGCTCACACCTGGATTTAAGAGAGCAGGCCTTCCATGGACAGAGGGTGCAAAGTCCTAGCAGGCTCACACAATGTATTCAGATCAAGCAGATCAAATATGGCTTATGGATTGTGGACCTAGCCTAAACTAAAGTTAACCCTTTAAAGCACTGGTTCCCAAAGTGGGCAATATTGCCCCCTGGGGGGCGCTGGAACAATCCAGGTGGGCAGTGGGAGCCTTGGGTGCAATTGGGGGGCATTGAATAAAAATAAGGGGGTGATGGAAGCATGAAGAAAGAAGAGTCCAGGACCTATTTAAAGCAGCCTTTTCCTGCCTTCTCCTGGTCTTTCCTGGGATCAGGGAGGGGGCGGGGGTGGAGAGGGGTCCCCAGAGCCAATCACAGCCTTCGTTATTTTAATTTTCTGTGTGCATACAATTTTATTTATTTATTTATTTATTATTATTAATTCAGTTTTTATCCACCGCAGGTTGATTTTATAAAATACTTTTATGATTTTGAGCTTCAAAGTGTCTTATTTACAACAACATCTTTCTTTATTACGTGCAAATTTGTTACTGCATCTTTTTGTCCACTTCTCAAAGGTAGATTTCTAGGGTTGTGCTGAGTAATTTTTTTTTTCTGAAAAGGGGGCAGTAGGTCAAAAAAGTTTGGGGACCTCTGCTTTAAAGCAAACACATGGTGCAGTTGGAAACCCATGACTGACGAGGAACATCCAGTTTTCTTTGGTAAGGGGCACATTTCTGCCAGATGGGCAATGGCTGGTTTGTTTCTTCTTCTTTTTGACAGCCTTTTATCATCTTCAGAAGAACTCCTTTACCTAGGTTTAATTTAAGGTTACCCTGTGCGTGGAATGAGTGAAAACTGATTGATATGACTTGGTACATTTTTATCCTGCCCCTCCTCCAAGAACCTCAGGATAGCGTACATAATTTGCCCTTCCTCCATTTTATCACAATAATCATGTGAGGTAGGCTAGGCTAAGAAAGACTGGTTGGCCCAAGGTCAGGAAAAGGATGTGGGGGGGGGATAATCAGGCTGTTGTGGAAGAGGGAAGTTGGGAAAAATCACACTGTGCAGTCACAAGGACTTGCACCCATGGAAACGCCAATTTAAATCCAAACCACTGTCTTCTCTTTTGCATGAGATGGTTAAAAAAAAGATGTGGTATCTCTGTGTGTGGTTATCTCTGCGTGTGGACAGGACAATAAGAGAAAGGTTTTAAGAATTCCTCCAGGAACATTTTCAGTTGGTGGTAGAAAGTGCCGTCAAGTCGCAGCTGACTTGTGGTTACCCCAGGGGGGTTTCAAGGCAAAAGACATTCAGAGGTGTTTTGACATTGCCTACCTCTGTGTCAGGACCATGGTATTCCATGGAGGTCTCCCATCCAAATATTTGCCACGACCAAGCTTCTAAGAGCCAGTTTGGTTAAGTGCGCAGACTCTGATCTGGGAGAACCGGGTTTGATTCCCCACTCCTCCATTTGCAGCTGCTGGATGACCTTGGGCAAGCCATAGTTCTGTCAGAGCTGTTCGCTCAAGGACAGTTCTGGAAAGAGCTCTCTCAGCCCCACATACCTCACAGGGTGTCTTGTTGTGGGGAGGGGAAGGGAAAGGAGTTTGTAAGCCGCTCTAAGACTCCAATCTCTTCTTCCTCATCATCTGATGGATTTGGACTAGCCTGGGCTATCCAGGTCAGAGCTAACATTTTCCATTAAGAGGAGATAAATTTTGAAGAGATTGGTGTCTATCTGAAACAAAACAGGAGAAGACTATTAGCACCTCTTAGCTGCAGAAGATCTTTGAAATCAAACCTTTGGAAGAAAATCAGTAAGCAAGAAGGACTGTCTTGCTCTTGTACAATTAATTCATTAGAGAAGATGTTATACCCCTATCAGCAGTCCTATGCGTAGTTAGATGGCTTGAATCCCATGCACTCAAAACAAGAATTTGCTAGAAACTGACAACATACACATGAAACCAATGGAAAGCAATATAAGCAATTAAAGTGTCAGATAAAAGACAGACACAAGAAAGGACATTCAAAGGGTGACAGAATATACAGTGTTTATATGCAAATGCTAGAAGCCTGAAGCCAAGATGGGTGGGTTAGAATGTCTAGTTATTAAAAGGGAATGTAGATATCAACATATTCAGACACCTGCTGGAACAATGAAAATAAATAGGATATTGTCAGATCTGTGCACAAACCATATAAAAAGACACAGTAGGTTTGAACTACAGGCACTGTAATGCTTTTAAAAAAAAGTCTGAAATCAAACGTCAGAAATCTGGGGGAAGAACCCTCCTACGGAATTACTGTAGATTGAAATGTTCCTGAAAAAGAGTGTTATTTGACAACAATAGTCGCTAAGTGGTTGAAGTGAGAAGAAGCATTTGTTTGGAATCTTGGAAATGTCGCATTTGAATACATTGCAGCCCAACAGCAACAACCCATTTTGGGGGAAAGTACGCCCTAAATTATATCCAATATACCTCTTCAGGGTGGCCTACAAGTACATACAGCAATGTTCCATGCCTTGGAGTGGTTCTCTCACTAGTTTATGGAACCAGAGAACATGTCAAGTTGCAACAGGAAGTGCGGAGGTGAGAACAGAGGCCTGGCTATAACTCATAGCTGGGTCCAGGGACTCTCTTGCCCCTCTCCAGAGATGCCACAAACTTCAGCTGCCTGTGCCACCTGCAGCACTTAGCAGCTCATGTATTAGATCAGGAGGGAGCAGAGCATTAGAAACATTACAACTAACATCAATAGCACAAGCAACATAAATCTGAAGTTAAAACGGCTGGGTTTCCATTACGAACACAAGTACGCCATTCCCCCAAAAAAAATCCTTCTTAGGCAAATTATTTTTTTTCGTGAGGGAAGGGATCATTAATTTTGCAAGGATGGTTGTGTGAAGAAAGAGGGTGCACCTAGATTAGCGGGCCACTGCAGTAAGCGTCCAGAATCTTCGTGGTCCCTTGCATCATCAGCAGGCTCTAACGAAGAATGCCAAGCAACTTCATTAGAAGTTTGCGTGAGGCATATTTTGATGAAGAGAGAACTGCTAAGGAAATATTGAGACATGGGCTGTGCAGGAGTAGTTAACTTGCCCATCTTTAATAGTTTTTTCTGAACTAATCAGGGAACATCAGGCATATCCAAGGGCACACTCCCACAGGGCCTCCAACATTCTGCTTAGCATGCGCCATTGATGCTGGGACATCAGTAATACAAAGGAACTTCCTGCACCAAACACATAAAGTAAGGTTGACATACTAATGTAATTAAAAACCTGTGTGTGTCTGTTTATTTATTCATTCATTCAATTTATAGTCCGTCCTCCCCTGAGAGCAGGACTCAGGTCAGCTAACATCATAAAACATATTATACAGCTAAAACATAGCAATTCTGCATACAATAAATAGGATAAAATGCAGCAACATATTTGAAATACTTGATGGTGTAAAATCCCTGGTGACCTTGGGTCAGTCGCAGTTCTCTCAGAGCTCTCTCAGCCCCACCTACCTCACAGGGTGTCTGTTGTGGGGGAGAGGAAGAGAAGGTGATTTTAAGCCGCTCTGAGACTCCTTCAAGTAGCGAAGAGTGGGATATAATACCAACACTACGAATTCTTCATCTGAAGCTAGATGGGTGGCAACCCAAGACAGGGCCTTCTCCCTCGTGGCACCAAAAGTTTGGAACTCCCTTCCTTAGAAGCAGGGTTGCCAGGTTCCCTCGCCACACCGGTGGAATGATTTGGGGGGTGTTCCCTAACACAATGATGTCAGCAGTATAGAGAAATTCCATGCCTGATCAGAGGTTCCTCTTCTTAAGCTTTGCTCTCCATGGCCCAGCCTACGAATGAGAGGCAGGTGGTAATCAGAGACAGAGTTTCTTCAGTGGTGGCACCTTGCCTTTGGAATGCCCTCCCCCATGAGGCTCACCTGGTGCCTAACTTGCATTCCTGTAGGTGCCAGGCTAAAATGTTCTTTTTTACCCAGGATTTGAACTAACATATTTTATATCTCAGTTCTTTTATGGTTTGCTTCCAGCCTCGGGATTCTTTTGCATACATACATTACCTCCCATGCTTAGGCTGCTGGAAGTGTGTTTAATGTTCCTTTTATGTCCTTTAGTCTCTAAATGGTTTTTAGCGGCTTGTTTTAAATGGCTTCATTTTGTTGTTTTAGTTGCAAACTGCCTCAAGCAGGTCTCTGGAGAGGCAGCATATGTATTTTCAAATAATACAAAATAAATATATAAAAAGGGTTAAAATTTGAAAACGACGGCTGAGGTCTCCTGCTGGGCAACGGGAAGGAAAAGAAAATGATAAGAGTGAAAATGTGCCAGTGAAGGGACGGTGTGAAGGGGAAAGAATGGGCCAATGGACAGACCTGTCTGATTTAAGGGTTTTTCCCCCCTTTTCGTTTACTACCATGTATTGTCTGGAAATATATTTGTCTACAGAAAGCGGCTGAGCTTCTGATCTCTTACTCTTGGAAACTGCACCAAATATTAATGGATTCTTTCACTTCTGCATGAAGACATTCCATAAGAAATATCCAAAATCCAAGAAGCAAATAAACACACCCAGTTCTTGCTCCTGTGTTCAATGCCATAGCTTTCACTTGCTGTTCTCGCTCGGCAGGAGAGGGGGGGGGCAAGGGATGGAAAGCACAGGAATGATTACGAGGTGACTGGAGTATAGGACATTTTTGTTTCTTCAGCAGAAACTGGGCAGAGCGACAAGCGTAGCTCTCTCTCTCTCTCTTTGGCTTTGGGTGGGTCCTTTTGCTTGATTCTGAAAGTCAAACCAGAAAGCCGTTCAGCGAGTGCTAAAAATAAGTGGAGTAGGGTCTCTCCCCAGCAGTAGCTGTGCTGCTCTGTCCACATCCCCCTAGCCCCTTGACAGGAAATCCCATCAATAGCTGTGAGACTAATTATTTTGGAACCTAAGGGAAATGCAGCCTAAATAAGAGAGTGAACTGCAGTTAAGGATCAGCGAGCCAGCTAATGGCTGGTTAGCAAAGAGGGGACAACTCCAGAATGTTAATAAAACATGTCTCCAGCCCTGCACCTCAGGGACTGGACTGAACGCTGCATGAGATTAATGGCAGAAAAGGTACTTTTTTTGGTGGCCAAATTATTCTGTACTGTAGCCATGTCCAGGAGTTCGATAGTGAATGTATAGTAGTGGAGATCGGAGCTCTTCACAGTTTTCAAATCAACACAAGATAAATGTATACAAGTGCAGGCACAGCACGCAGGGCTGGGGCAGACGTCAGTGCCAGCTGTATGTCAGGAATCAGCCTCAGGAATATGGACTTCTTCCTCCTTGTGGTAAAATTTGCCCCTCCCTCTATTGGTTGCTGTAAGTATGACTTTGTATTGTGTGTGTATTTATTCCAACCATGGCTAGTGCTCACCCGGTTCTCTTCTAAAACCAGAGTTTGCTAACCCATTTCAAAACCCTGTTTCAAATTCTTGGTTAGGAAGACAACCCTGGTTAATACCTCTCTTGATCAAGGCCAGTGCACACAGAATGTTAGACTGATGAATCAAGACCAATGCACTGACGAATGTGCCACCGGAACACACTACGGCCTGTATGGAACACCAGTGGATATTGCCTTCCTCTGTATATTGAATGCTGCCATCATTTGCACTGTTCTTGTTAGAATTTTATGATGTTAGGTAGCTGTTATTTATATTTTATTGTATTTACTGTTTTATTGCTTTTAATGCTTGTTCGTTTTATTGCTTTTAATGTTTGAGCCAGTTCCTTGGCAAGGCGGGATACAAACTGAAAATAATAAATAGATAAATAAATAAATATTTAAACCATATGTGTGAGAGAGACAGCAAAATGTAAATAGCTATTGTAAAGTAAAGAAAACATAGTCCAGTAAAATAAGAACCTGATTGCCACCCTGACTTGGATAGCCCAGGCAAGCCCGATCTTGTCTGATCGCAGAAGCTGAGCAGGGCCAACCCTGGCAAGTATTTGGATGGGAAACCTCCAACGAATACCAGAGACAGGAAGCAGAGGCAGGCTATCAAGCCGCTTCTCTGAGTGTCCTCCATGCCCCAGTAGGACTTGCCAGAGGCCACCATGACTTCCAGGCATGGGTGCATGTGTGCACACACACACAAATGCAAAAATATGAAAAAAAAGAACCTGATTGTCCATAAATTTATGATGAAAGTCATTCCCAGATGTAATGGGAGCCTGGCAACTATCAGGAGCACATGCTCTCCACAGCCCTCTCAGTTCATGTGGTCACAATGTTTTCTGAATGCAGGCATTTTGCATGTGCGTATGGCTTCAGTATGCGCAAACCTGAACCCTGAAGAACCCAGTGATCAGTTTGTGCAACACGAAAACTGCACCGGCTTCCAAAATTTATTTTATTTTTATTGTCCATTTATTATTATTTAACATTTTATTGAAAGATAAATATGAAATACAGAGGCTTAAGAGTGTAACAATAACTGGTATAACAATTACAAAATTGAGTCATAGTACTGTCAGTGGAGCAGAAGTATACTTGATAATATAGAGTGGAAGGGGAGAAATAAGAGAGAGGAAGAGGAAAACAAATAAATCAGGAGAGAAGAGAAAGAGATACTAAGCTACATAATCCTTATGTTGTCACCATAAATGTAGTTGATTCGTTATATTAGGTATTACATCTTGTGTCATTAAGTAGTCCAATATTGGGAGCCAAGTAGCGGAAAAGTTAGTAAGAGTTGAAGCAGAAGCTAGTGGAGAGGTGTTAACTGTTATTTTAGCCATGATATATAAGTCCCAGAGTTTCTTATGCCAGAGAGAAAGGTTTGGGGGATATGGGTTTTTCCATCGAGTAGCAATTGCTGTATAAGCTGCTGCAGTCTCAAGGCGGCTAACAACAATTAAAACACTAACAAACATTAACAACAGTTAAAACATTGATAAATCTCTGTTTAAAACATAATTACAAATAAAACTAAAAAGCAGCCCGCATAAACAAACCCAACTAACTAAAAGCCAAGCAGAAGAGCTCTGGCTTGTAGGCCCTGTGAAACTTAGATAAGTCCCACACGGCCCACGTATCATCTGACAGCTGGTTCGACCCGGACAGGGCCACCAAAAGAAGGCCCTTGCTCTTGGGGATGGGCTGGGGGCCAGGCACCACAAGCAGGTTGCAAGTTGAATAACGCAGATTGGGGGGACATGTCGAAAGAGGCAGTCCCAGACCATTTAGTGCTTTAAAGGTAAACCACCAGCATCTTCTAATTTGATCCAGAACTCAATTGGCCCCCAGTGCAGCTGTTTTAAGACAGGATAGATATGATCTCTCCAATGGGAATCTTGCCACTGCATTCTGGACTGCCTGTAGTTTCCAGAGCACCTTCAAGGGCAGCCCTATGTAGAATACATACATTACAGTAGTCTAGGTAGGAGTTGATTGTGGCATGAATCACCATGGCTAGGTCAGAATGGGACAGATATGGAGACAGTTGGCAAGCCTGGTACAAACAGAAAATGCTGTCCTCACCACTACTGAAACTTACTTGTCCAGGGACAAGGAGGAGTCAAGCCAGACCCCCAAGTTCTTTAAAGAGTCTGCTAATGAAAGTTGGACTCCATCAAGAACTGGGACCTCATCAAGTCAAGATCAAAATATGCACATTGCCCCCTGTTCAGGCAACTAGATAACCGAATGTATCAGGAGAATTTACACATAAGCAGGAGGCTCCTGGTACAAGTGGATGTAATGTCTGAAGAGGACTAAAGTTTCCCCTGTTTTGATTTAAGCTCAATTGAAGTTTTTGTCCCTCCAAATTTTGCTGGTGACAAATTTCTCCTTAACCTGGAAGAGGAGGGAAGCTGAAAAGACCAAGCCTCTTGATCCATTTGAAATTGTAATAAACTGAACCCTGCAATAAAAATGGAAACACACAACGTGATAGGAAGTATAACAACAAACCTCCCAACTGTATTAATTTATTTTCTTTATTTTATTTTTCATATTTATAGCCCTCCCTTCCTGCAAGCAGGCTCAGAATGGATAACAACATTTCAACAATACAATAAATATCATAAAAGATTTAAAACACAGTAATATACATTAAAATGGTGGCCACAGCCCAAGGATAGAATTGGCTGGTTGTGAGAGATTCCCTGGCCCATTGATAACAGATTAATGATAACCAGCTGTTAATAAATGGGTGACAAAAACCTCAGGGAGGCCAAACATGGACACCCGATACCTCATTAAAAATGTATACCCACTGTAACTTTTGAAATTGTTCCCAATCATTTAAATTACAACAATAAATCACAATGATGAAAACTGCAGCTAGCAATAATACATTAATTCCACACAATATTTATATAAAAGGAACAGCAAAAGAAGATGGACCATCTGGAACAGAACTTTGCAAAAGCAAGAGTAAGCAGAAAGGTACCCAAATGAAAACCTCAGACTAGATAGGCCAAGAACCAAGTGATCAGCTATGCAGAGGCATATCAGAGGCCATGGACCACCACAGAAAAGCCCTTCCTACTAATTTGTTGTTTGATTTTACCTAAGTGCCAATAATTGTTCACCTAAGGACCCAAGATTTGTAGCACAACCCTAAGCAGAGTTGCACCTCCCCCCCAAGTCCACTGAAGTCAATGGAACTGGAAGGGCGTGTAACTGCTTAGGAATTCAGTATTAAACTAGCTGATCAATCAGCTAAAGGGGACCAATTTGACTGGTGAGTCTGAGAGCTGAGGACTACCTTGGGTTACTGTAATAGGAAATGGAAAAGAATAACATTAGAGACAAACTTTTCATTTAACAATGAACAGTAGTTTTAGGTCAAACTGTCTTTCAGTCTCTTCAATATCTCACAATAGTGAGGTTTATTTATACACACATTTATTTAAATGTAATCTAATCACCTTAAAAGGTTATTCATGAACTCAGAATTGAACGGAAGCCATAATTAACATTCATGCACCAGGAAGGTAGATTCAGGTGGGTAGCTTTGTTGGTCTGAAGCAATAGAACAAAGTTTGAGTCCAGTGGCACTTTTAAGACCAACAAAGTTTAATTCTGGGTTTAAGCTTTCATGTGCGTGCATACTTCATCTGATCTGCTGAAGTGTGCATGCGCATAAAAACTTATGCCCAGAATTAAACTTTGTTGGTCTTAAAGGTGCCACTGGACTCAAAATTTATTTATGCATCAGAAAACGCTTGGGCTGGACATTTGCACATGAACTTTTTCATTCCTATACATATCACTGTGTATTCCTTCTCAGGCAACTCTAAGCAACTCAGAAATAGACTGTTATTTGATTTGATCGAACCAAATAACGGTCTATTTCTGAGTTGCTTAGAGCTGCCTGAGAAGGAATATGGGGTCATATGTATAGGAATATATATGGCCATTGTTCCAATGCCATATCAGGTTTGCATTGTTACAGACTTTTCTGGCTGTTAAACTAAAACTGGTATTCTTACATGCTTTTCAAGAACTGGCACTTTGGCAAAATTTAGGGATGTGAACAGCAGGGATGGGACCAAAAAACTGTTCATTCATTCTCCATCTCCAGCCACAACTGGCTCTTGTCTAAACAGTCCCAAGTTCACTGTTGTCTCTGTCCACTCAACCACAGATGCTCTTTAAACTGGGTCATGACCTGACTCTTTCCTGACCTCCAACGTGTCCGTTAGTTCAGCGGCAAGGCAACAGAGACCTTCAGTGGGATCTCACTCTTCCTGAGCCAAAGACACAGAGGCATAAACTGGACTGCCGCCTTTCCCCAGCCCTCAATCAAGGAAAAACTGGGTAAGTTCAACGGAAAACAGGTGGGGGCTGATTATTTATTTATTTATTTCCTTCCATTTATATCCCACCCTCCCCGCAAAGCGGGCTCAGGGCGGGTTCCAACCTATAATAATCTGCTGAGTGCAGATTTACATCATAAACACAGAATAACAAAACACATTCAATAAATACAATAAAATAAGTTCAACACTAAATACTTTAAAATAAATTATACCTCAGTAGACACATAAGAGTGACTCGTGGGGGGGGAGGGGAGAGTCCAGATTGAATTGGATACCCGCTGCCTCAACTGGAGGCCTGGCGGAAGAGCTCCATCTTGCAGAACTGTAAAAGCTCTCAGAGGGCCCTAATTTCTGACGGGAGCTCATTCCATCATATCTGAAATGGATTGGATCCAAGCTGTATGTTCTTGCACATACAGCAGTGGTACATACACTCTTGACAGCACCACAAATCGCACCAATTATATTCTCCTAGACCTTATAGATTTGCACTATTGTCTATAATACAGCCATGCAATTAAACTCCCAAACTGCTGTTTTGCCCCAGGTACTAAGGGTTACAATTAAATCAAAATTATTTTCTCCGTAATTGAAGTATTACTTTAACGTGGTATGATGTTCAAGCCTTTCAAGTTCTAGCAGGATTTTTTTACCAAGCCTCACTGTGTCTGAACGACTCAGATCTCATCTTCATTTTTGCAAGAATTAAAAATGAATGAAGGAAATAAAATACCCTCTGCATGATAGTAAAGCAGCATCATGAATCTGCCAAAGACCAAAATTTTCTATTTATTCTTGTGTGAGTGGTTTGAAATATCTCTTAGCATGTAGTGCATACATAAATAATATGACTAAACCCCAAACTCCCTATTATATCTTCTGAAATTTCAGATCAGTTTTGAATTATCATCAATGTCCTATTCATAGATTCCATACTTTTCTACGAAGAAGATTCAATTCATGTAGACAGAAAGTTCTGTAATGGAACGGAAACAGTGGCAAGACTTGTAAACATTTCCAAACCTCAGAGCTGAGCACTGGTTGTATTTGTGAGAGCAAAATATCTACAAATAAGCTACAAAGCATTTAAGGCCAGCGGTGAAAAAAATGCAAGAACACAAAGAGCCAAACTGTATGAGATCCTTAGTAACAAATGTAGTATGTCAGATGAAATTCCAAATCTGGAAGTATACTATCTAGTGGGTGGAAAATACACTGTAATAAATAAAAGTGATAGGAAGGCTATGCTTTTTCAATAGTCTCTTGCTATGATCTTTACACTTTTTTAATTACATTTTTATTAATTTCAAATCTTACAAGTTAGTTACAAGCTTTTTTACAACAAAAAGGAATAAATTTAACATTCTTTAATAATGGTCCACTACAAGTTGCCAACTCTATTCTGCTTCTACCTCATTTGTATATAATAATCTTTAATTGAGACTGATAGAGATTGGCGTGCCTGAATAAATATTTCTGCCTCTCAAAATTACTCCAGTACCAATGTTTTATTTATAAATCCTATTTCCCATTATTTTCCTTATAACTATTTGAGTAATATTTTGTTAGATCTCCTTATGCTTATATATTCTGTACATATTTTGTTTCCAAATTTATATTATAAGATAAAATGAAATAGAATAGAAAGAAAAAAATATATTACACCATTTCATTACTTTGCTGTAGTTTGGTGTAGTGGTTAAATGTGTGGACTCTAAT
The DNA here is from genome assembly GCA_029375565.1 of Gekko gecko. Taxonomy (NCBI): domain Eukaryota; kingdom Metazoa; phylum Chordata; class Lepidosauria; order Squamata; family Gekkonidae; genus Gekko; species Gekko gecko. The sequence continues at coordinate 185,714,730 of JAPDNY010000004.1, read as the reverse complement.
CTGGGAGAACCGGGTTTGATTCCCCACTCCTCCACTTGCACCTGCTGATGTGACCTTGGGTCAGTCATAAGCTCTGGCACAGCTGTTCTTGAAAAAGAGCAGTTGCTGTCAGAAATTCTCTTAGCCCCACCTACCTCACAGGGTGTCTGTTGTGGGGAGGGGAAGGGAAGGGAGTTTGTAAGCCGCTCTGAGACGCCTTTGGGCAGTGTAGGGCGGGGTATAAATCCAATCTCTTCTTCTTCTCTTCTTAATGTCTTTTCCTATCATTATGTTCTTCTTCTTTAATTGGAGCTCCTCTAATCGACGTTCCCTCCCACCGGGACTCTGGAACAGTTCCAAAGAAGACTCAAAGTGTGGGTCTTGCCCATTGGGGAGGGCTGTGTATGTTCCATTAGCCCTTCTCGCATGCTCGTCTGCACTTTATATTCCTGGCTACTTTTCTTGGGGAAAAGATAAAGGGAAAGAGAAAAAGCTCTGTGACTACAATCTCCTCCAATGTAGTTCTTTACAGTCTTATGGTACCTTCCTCTTCTTCCGGTTACCAATTCTTAGCTTCTTAGCCCAAGTCCAATTCCAACACCTTCAGAAGCGCCTCGCCAGATGTTAAATCATGAACTGTGTATATGCGTCCTCAGTGTGTAACTGATATATGCCCAAGCGGAAGCCATCGGTACCTATAGTTCCTCTCTGTGAGCTTTTGTGCAATTGGGCGCATATTTTTCCTGGCATTTAATGTTTCAAAAGGAATATCTGGATACAGCTGAACCAAGGTGCCTTCGAGCTTCAGACTTCTAATCTTACTAGTAATTTCCAAAAGGTGCCACTTAATCTTTGTATCGTTAAGTTCTGCCACTATACCCAGTATCAATGCTGGTGAACCCATTCTGGGAGGGTTTAAACGGTAGGCATTATTTACCACAGGCCCTGGAAGCTGTATAATTCCCTCTAGCCACTCTTTTAAAGTGACAGTAAGGTCCTTGTTTAAATCAAAGTTCAGGGAAATTCCTCGAAATTTTACTTTAGTTTCTTGTGATTTAATTTCTAACAGCATTAGCTTGCTTTTCACCCATCCTTCAAAAGTTTTCAATTTAGGTATTTCTTTAGAGTTCTTTTGTATACCAGTAACCCCTGTCTCCGCCTTTGCCTATGCATCCAATAACTTTTTGTTAACCTCATCCAATTTATTCATAATACAAGTGATGCTGTTTCTTATCTTTTCTTTTAAATCTTGTTTTAAATCTCTCAGCATCTCCTGTAAATGCTTTTTATTTAAGGAGTCTTCTCTTTTTTTTTTACTTGCCCAGGCTTCTTCTTCCTCCATTTCCAACGGTGGGGGGGAGTTGCTGCTGGAAGAGCCTTGGTTTTCTTGCAATGCTCTAGACATCAGTTTGGAGGGGTTCTTGCCTCCTTTTGGTCCCTTGATTTTCCCATAGTTTTGGTATGGCTATAATAGTTGAATTGTAGTCTGTTTTTTTTTTATTTTAATTCTTTTGTAGGAGCACAACATGGAGCCAGTGTTGGATGCGACTGTGCAGCTCCACTGTCACTCTGCCCCCCCCATCTTTACAATTGTTTTAAATCTTTAATATGAGAGAGAAAATTAAGTTGCAATTTTTTAAAAAATCAATTAAAAATCAACAGTAGTGGGGGAAAGAGGATGTCTTCACCTAAACATTAATTAACACATGGAATTCACTGCTGTAGGAAGTGGTGGCAGCTACAAGCATGGACAGCTTCAAGAGGGGATTGGGTAAACATATGGAGCAGAGGTCCATGAGTGGTTATTAGCCACAAGGTATAGATGGAACACTATATCTGGGGCAGTGATGCTCTGTATTCCTGGTACTTGGGGGGCAAGAGTGGGAGGGCTTCTGGAGTTCTGACCCCACCGGTGGACCTCCAGATGGAACCTGGGTTTTGGCCATTGTGTGACACAGAGTGTTGGACTGGATGGCCTATTGGCCTGATCCAACATGGTTTCTGTTATATTCTCTGAGGTTCCAGAGACAGAATTTTAAAAATCACACTGTGTAATGTTTCATGATCACACACAGGCTTCTTAGAAAACTGGTTTTAAACCATTTTGACAATGCCATGATTGGCCAAAGTAATGCCATTTGTCTAGCACAGAGCTGCTGCTCAGGAGTGTCATTTTAGATCATGTCATGAATTCCTTAGCAAAGTTTAAAAGGCTGGGTAAATAGAAACATTTTGGCTTGATACCTAAAAGAGAGTAACGTAGGCTCCAGGAGATCCACAAGGGGAAATGAATTCTACAGGCAAGGTGCCACTACTGAAAAAGCCCTGTCTCTGACACTACTGAAAAAGCCCACCATACCTCTGACAGCAGGGGCACAGAGAACATGGCTTGTGAGGCAGATCTTAACTGGTAGGCTGGACAATATGGGCAGAGACGATCCTTCAAGTCCCCTGGCCCCAAGGCATTTAGGGCTTTAAATCAACACTTTGAATTGTGCTTGGAAACAAGGGGGGTTTCCAACAACTTAATGTAAGGCATCTCTTCCTCCACCACATAAATTTATTAAGTCAAATCAATTAATACCTAAATATCACTCAAATGACAGCAAGGGATCTGAATATGTTCTTGGCTTTTCGATATTCCTTACAGCTACCAAGGTCAATTCATCAGTGGGACTTCAAAGCAGCCCTTGTTAGAAGTATATGCTGATCTGATACACTGAGGCAGAAGTCCAGACATTAATATTCATCTTGTACCACAAGTTTGCACCATTCTCTCTGAACAGATGACCTTATGCCTACCAGAGGGTTTTTTTTCCCTTCTGTTCTTTAGCATGTATCCTAGTAAGCTGTTCCAACCAGGTGAAAGGACTGCTAGACTTAATAAATCTCTATTCCCTGATCTGCTCCAGAAACAATTTTCTTAACAGGAGATAGAAACAACCCCAGAGACCATAGAAACACAGTTCTATGAGATGCCTACAGGCAGAGAATGTAAAAAAAAAAATCAAGGGTCACCTGAAACATATGTCCAAACACTTTTGAACAACACTCAGCGAAGCGAATCTTCAGAAATGAGTGTGCTGAGCTGATCAAGTTGCAAAGTGATTATCTTACAAAACACATGAATACTGGGTCAGATTGTTGGTCTATCAATGTCAGCATTGTCTACCATAGCAGAATCTGGGACATTCTGCATGGAAGTGGATGCTTTATCACTGAATAAATGTTTATCTATAAATATTTATGTTGGATGGTGAAATAGGATAGTCCACTCCATGAACATGAGTGAATTTCACCACCAAATCACCACCAATCTAGGCCAGGCCATCGCTGTGAGCTACCAGGACAGACAGGAGGCTGCCCTGCCCCAGAAGGGAAAAACAGACACAGGTAGGGATGGGCACAAACCGGCTCACAAACTAAAGTTAGTGACAAATTTTGGCCAGTTCATGGTTCACAAAGTGAGGTTTGTGGCAGGTCAACTAGCATGAACTTTCAAGCTGTTTGTGGTGGTTTGTGAACAGATACATTTCCCAACAGACTGTCTCTGCTCAAACTAAATGTTTACCAAACTTCAAAGCAACAGGAGGGGACAGAACTTGGAGGGCATCTAGAGGAGTATCTGGGGGAGGTCCCCTGCAATTTTGATGTCTCTAGCTTGCACTGGATGCCTTCTATACACTCATTAACCTCTTGAACCTGCACCTGTCAAAATGACCATCTCCCCAGAAAGCACTTCCCTGGGAGCACCTTCTTTGGGGGGGGGGCATAACTCAAACTGTGTAAATCCAATCCTCACCAAACTTGAAGGGCAGGTAGAGGAAAGTCCGTCAGAGATCCCCTGTGAGGTTGGCATCTCTAGCACACTGGGGGCCATTCCACTGCATCATAAACTTCACAAACTGAACCAGTTTGTTTGGCAGCTAAAAGTTCATGGCAGTTCATGGTTCACAAACCATGAGCCAAACCACATTTTTCTGGTTTGTGCCCATCCCTAGCCACAGCTGAGCCTATTGGAGTGCTGCTACAGCATCCAGTCACCTTTCAGAGGGGGATGGAATGTCGGAGGGAAACACTGAGGCATGGGAGTTCAGATCTGCCTCAGGGAGGGAGCAAGAGAACAGACAATTTGTCTCAGCAAGAGAGCAGACAATTTGAAGGGTGTCTCTTAGTGTGGCAAAGTGGCTGAACTCTACCTCTGGGAGAGAATAGAGTACCCAATTGTTAGACCCATCTGTGGTGATGAGCAGACCTTCTACCATTGGGGAGAGGCTGTGGCTCACTGGCAGAGCATCTGCTTGGCATGCAGAAGATCCCTGGTTCAATCCCCGGCATCAACAGTTAAAAGGATCAGGTAGGAAGCAATGCAAAAGACCTCAGCCTGAGACCCTGGAGCGCTGCTGCTGGTCTGAGTAGATAATACTGACTTGGATGGACCAAGGGTCTGATTCAGTATAAGGCAGCTTCATGTGTTCATTTAGTCTGACTCTTGGAAAAGGGCAGGCTGGTGTGGATGCAATCCTGTATATGTGAGAGGATCCAACCTAGTGGCTAGTCAGTAAATGCCTGCTTGTACCTGGAAGCATTAAAGAAAATTCAGATCACACTCTGAAGCTTTAACTAGCTCAGACTTAGATGTCTCAGCCAGGTTTCTTCCTTGACTACCTGGAGACCTGTGCTCTGATCCGTTCTTTGAAACCAACCTGTAAATAAGTAAATCCTCTTCATTATTCATATACAACTCCTGCCTCGGTGATCTCTGGGTTCTACTCATTCACCACAAAACTTACCTCATGGCAGCAAACACAAAGCCTTTACAGTTACTACCTTAAGAACAGAGGGGGAAGGCTTACAGTCTAAAACAAACCTGGTCCCCCAAAATCATAAGAGGCTGTGTAGGTCACCTCAGTTAGTAGAAAAGGCCTCTAACAGTTACTATACCTACACCTATACCAGAAGAGAAAATTCTATAACTCTCAATCTCTAAGAACAAAGTTTGAGTCCAGTGGCACCTTTAAGACCAATAAAGTTTAATTCTGGGTATAAGCTTTTATGTGCATGCACACTTCTTTAGGTATTTGAGGAAGAGAACCAGAACATCTGGATCGTGAACAGGAATCAGTGCCACATGCTGAATCCTGACCTCCTGTGCATACTGTCCTGTACACCGATACTTGTTGGGTCCAACCAGGTTTTTCATACAGTCACACCTAATTCCCTTCCTTACTAGCCCCTGTTCCAGCTGGTCCCATGATCTGCAGCATACCTTTTGAGTGGTCAAAGAGAACCCCCTCCTCTCTTTCTCATTAGCAGAAAAGCTGACTGTATCCAACCCTACATCATATGCATAGGGCTTCTCTCCATACAAGAAAGTAAAGGGATCTCAAAAACTGACCACACTGAGAAACCAGTGAGAGAACATGACACACTGCCTGTGACCTGAAAAGACTCCAAGAGAAGGCTCCAAAATGAAACAGCTCAATTAGAATTTGTCAGAAAATGAGATTCTATTCAAACTGGATTTGATCAGGGTTGGATTTCTTTCCCACTATGGGAAATTACCATCGTGAGAAAAATAATATTATCCCACTGAAACTGGTTGAGAATGGCTTACTCAGTTGTTTTAGACTAGCATAGAAATGGTTGATCAGCTGCTCCCCATTGCACTTCATGACTGTCTTTCTCTTATCTAGAGACAGAGATAATATCTGCCAAATGAGGAGAGCACTTCATATATTTGATGACAATATGGGATCAGTTCCACAAGAGCACACACCATACAAAACAAAACAAAAAATGGTAAAATCGTCAACATACTGCCAGGTTCTGCTGTTTTCCTTGCACGACTAACATGGTTATTATACTTCATTCTAACACAGGTATTTAGCCAGCAAGCTTAATCCTTCCATAGGTATTGGGTTGAAGTACAAATTTTAGCACATACATAGCTGGGTGTACTGGACGCCAATTCTCACAACAAGACTGTTTTCTATGACTGTTGTTAGTATCATTGGCTGCTCAGAGAGACTACACAACAGCGGCTTTGTGGAACACTCAGCAGAGATATTTCCTCTTCTAAGGGCTGTTTCCTGTGTGGGAGTTCTCCCAGTGCCTTAGAAAACATAATCCGGGTAAACAAAAATTAAAGAAAATTGAAGTATGAGGGCTCCTTCACCATTGAGACCAAACGTAAACATTAGAACAAAGATACTATTATTATTTGCTTGTTTACCTTCACATTCTTTCTTTCCATTTTTGTTCAGATCAAAGCTCGGATCCCCAAGCTGGGGAAACAAAATCAGCTTGCTGGTGGGAAAAGGGAGGTTCCCATTGGAAGTCACAACCACCATGATCCAGGGCCGCTGAGGCAACTATGGGCCCGCGGACAAAGATTCCACCTGATCCAAACCAAACATCGTAACAAATCACTTGGCTTGCTGTTACTATGAATCTATACTAATAAAAGAATCGGTCTGTCTGTCCATCTGTTATTTATTTACCTTATTTAGATTCTGCCTTTCTCTCCAGTGGGGTTGCTAGCTCTGGTCTGGGAAATACTTGGAGAATTTGGACTGGAGCCTAGGGAGGGCAAAATTTGAGCAGGGGAAGGACATCAACAGCCTATAATGCCACAGAGGCCACTCTCCAAAGCACCTGTTTTCTCCAGGGGAATTGGTCACTAGAGATCAATCGTAATAGCAGGAGACCTCCACGTGCCACCAGAGGTTGGCAACCCTAAATGGGGGCCCAAAGCAACTTATTCTCCTCTCCTCAATTTTATCCTCAAAACAATCCTGTAATCCTGTGAGGTAGGTTAGGCTGAGAGTGTGGGACTAGCCAAAGGTCACCCAGCAAGCTTCCATGGCCCAGTGGGGATCTGAACCTTGGTTTCCCAGGTCCTAGTCCAACACTTTAACTGCTACACCATGCTGGCAGGCATAACTCATCAGAGAATAAGGCTAGGAAACTCAATGTTGGCCACCAGCTGCAGGATGATTGTGGGAGTTCCAGGGGCAAAATGGAAAGGCATGGGAAAATCCTGGCCCAGGTGAGACAAACCACAACCACACCATGCTATTTGCAATGGAAGCTAAGGGTCTCCATTTGTGGCAGGCATAACTCAGAAAATAATGCTACATTTTGAAAACTGGCCACCAACACACACCAGAATGATAACAGAAATTGCAGTGCCAAAAATAGAAGAAGCAGAAGCAGAAGCAGAAGCAGAAGCAAGAAGAAGAAGAAGAAGAAGATGATGATATTGGTTTCTACTCTGCCCTTCACTACCCAAAGGAGTCTCAGAGCAGGTTACAAACTCCTTTCCCTTCCCCTCCCCACAACAGACACCTTGCGAGTTAGGTGGGGCTGAGAGAACTCTAACACAAACTGCTCTTTTCCAAGAACAGCTGTGCCAGAGCTTGTGACTGACCCAAGGTCACATCAGCAGGTGCAAATGGAGGAGTGGGGAATCAAACCCAGTTCTCCCAGAATAGAGTCCGTGCACTTAACCACTATACCAAACTGGCTCCTGAATGAAGGGAACTAGAATGAAGGGAACTGGCCTCTAAAAAGAAGGGAACCAAGTTATCTTCACAATAGGCAACATGTAACAGGGAGCTTTTAAGCAACCTGTCATGTTTCTCTAATACTTAGATCTCCAATCTGCCATGGAAGGTTAGAGGGTGACATGGAAGGTTAGAGGATTAGAGGTGGGACTGAAGGTGTTCCAGTCAACACTCTCAAACATAAGAACAGCCTTGCTAGATGAGGGTACGCAAGAAGGGCATGAAAGGGATGTCTGCCATTGCCGTCCTCTTGTTCCTCTGTACAACAGAAGCTGGCAGCCAAAGCCAGCTTTGGAAATATGGGTTTGCCTAGAAAGGAAACTCTGCTTTGAAATTGATTGTTCCAGAAGGGGAGCTGTGTTAGTCTGTAACAGAAGCACCTGAAAGACAAAGGCAAAATATTCCAGCATAAACTTTGGGGTGTCAGAACTCACTGCATCAGATGCAAGGGATGTGACCTCTGATTTACAAAAGCTCAGGCTGGAATAAATTTTGCTAGTCTTTCAGGTACTTCTGAACTCCTGTTTTCCTTTAAAGCTGGTTTCAGCTAGACTCGAAAGAAGAGTGCAGTTTATATTGATGGCAGACTTTTTTTTTTTAATTTTCTCACCAATATGTACCCAAAGTGGCTTACATCATTCTCCTCTCCTCCATTTTCTCCTCCACAACCATGTGAGAGAAGTTAGACTGCAAATGTGTGACTGGCACAAAGTCACCCAAAGTCACCCAGGGATTCCAACCTGGTTCTCCCAGATCCTAGTTTGACCCTCTAACCACTACACAACACTGTTTAGATGAGTCATTACATAAGAACATAAGAGAAGCCATGTTGGATCAGGCCAATGGCCCATCCAGTCCAACACTCGGTGTCACACAGTAGTCAAAACCCAGGTGCCATCAGGAGGCCTACCAGCAGGGTCAGAACTCCAGAAGCCCTCCTAGTGTTGTCCCCCAAGTACCAAGTCACTGGTCTGCTAAGAACCTCCTGACTATAGAAGATTTAACCTTTACCTCTTCTAACAGAAGAATGGGGTATATATTTTCCATTCTGGATTTCCCAGCATTCCATGTGCTGTTAATGAAGTAAATCCATTTTATCTCAAAGGACAGTGACAGTGCAGAGTGAATGACCATGACTTTCTTGCCAGAAGATAATCCCTGTAAGACTTTCTGTTCCTCGTTTGCATGTCAGGAAGACCAAGTTAACCCCTCTCCCATCTTTCCCACTTGCTGATAACAATGAACCTTGAAACCTTTTCCCAACACCACTGAGACAGGCTTCCTATCACCATTGCAAATAGAGTACATATTAGCTCCTAAATGGTACATAATAAGAAGCCATCTTAAAGTCATTTCTAGAGCAAGAACAACCAGAAAAGAAAAGGTGTGCCAAACTGTACAGAAGGCTGTCTGTTTATAAACTAAGAGGACTTACAGACAAAAATATTTGTCGCCAGTTTCACAGACTAGAGGCCGTTTTATCACATGCCAATCCATGAAAGTTCGTGCCACAATAAATCAGTTTGTCTTGTAGGCATAACAGGAGTATTTTTTCCCTAAAAAAAGCTAATGCTGGAATTAAGATTTTAAGTTTCTGCACAGCTTTGACTAAATATATACCTACTAATTTTATATACCTAATAAGTAAACAATGCCTTCCCAGCCCACAGTGGGGACTGGGATCTGGAGAACTCAGGTTCAAATCTCCATTCTGCTATGGAAGCTTGCTGAGTGACCTTGGGCTGTTGTGAGGACAAAAGAGAGAGGAGCAGAATGATTTAATCCTCTTTGGATCCCCATTAGGGAGAAAGGCAGGGCATAAATGAAGTAAATAAATAAAGACTGTATCTCTCCTTATGTATAATTCTGTTTTGGTCATGGACTCCCCTGTACATTCCAACATGCTCCCAAATCAGTTGGCTGAATGATCTGTCCCTATTCACTGGCTGCGTTGCATGAGTCCTGCCTCCAACATTCTAAATAGTTTGCTGTTCCTCTCCCCCTGATAGCCAGTCAGAACACAGAGGTCATTTGCATATGTTGCCTGATTGGCCTTTGCCTCTAACATTCTAAACAGTCTGCTGTTGCTGTTGGGAGTCCTGAGGTAAAATACATATCCCAGTCTCTCTGTGGGGCCTGGAGATCTCTCAGAAATCACCATGTTCCCCAGCCACAGCACATCATTTCCCCTACAGAAAATTTCCCAGCTATTAAAACTGATATCCAGATGACCAAGATCAGTTCTCCTGGAGACAATGGCTGCTTTGGCCAGTGGACTCTATGGAATTATGCCCTGCTGAGGTCCCTCCCCACCCCAAACCCTGCCCTCCCCAGGCTCTACCCCTCAAATCTACAGGTATATTGCAATCCAGAGTTGGCAACCCTGTAACTGGCTATGGAACCACTTTCCAGACCCTTGGAACCCAGAAGACATGGCATAGGAGGAGGTGGTTTTCTAGCTTAGCTGCAACTGCATAGCCCCAAATTAACATAAGTTAGGGATGGAGGAATTCATACCTGCTACCATGAGGCTGTCCTCCCATACTACCCACTTGGGGCAGCAAAATGACTTGAGACAGCCCTGCCTTATAGCTAAGCAGAAGGAAATAAAAATGGCTTGCCTCCCTCTATTTTCCCCTTCCCTCTGCCACCCCACCAGCCATAGCCGGGACACTCACTTGGAGCTTCCTTCTAGAGCTCGTTGTATTTCTTCCCACAATGGGCCTTACTCCTAGTAAATTCAGAATGCACGGGGTGCACATGAGGGAGTCCCACTACTGAACACTTCTTATTTATTTACTTGTACTTATTAAAAACAACCCTATCCTGCCTTTTCCTTGTGATTCAAGCCAGCTTACAATACAATAATACAGAGATGTCCTATTGAGATCAGTGGAATTAATTCAATATGGATGTGCAGATGGATGAAGGAAATTCTGGCCAGATGTATACCAGTCTAATCCTTTGAAAAAGTAACTGTTAGGGAAGTAACAGAATCCAAAGACAGTAGTTTGGGGTGGGGATAGACTTGATAGTCTCGTTGTAGCCAGTAGCACCTTAAAACCTTGTATTGGAATAATAGTTGTTAGTCAGGTGCTACTAGACTCCTCTTTGTGAATCCAAAGTGAAGAAGGCAGGATGGAAAAGAAAATATCAGCAAATGATGAAAATACTACCTTTTAGTTAATTGATTCACAAATGTTCATAGCGCCAAACCCACACACCTTTCTGAGCTACTGAAGAAGGTGCTAAGTAACTTGCAGTTCAATAGGCAGAGTCACACCAAGGGAGAGCAGGGTGGCCTACAACCTAGAGAAAAAATGGCCCACCCCCTTCTGTGGTGGCTTAATGGGATGTTCTTTATCAGGTGATGTTCTTGTACTTCCATGCCCATTTCCACACACATTAAGCCTCTATTAAAGGGACAGGCCATTCCCCCCCTCCGGATTGCTGACAACCTAAAGAACATACCAGAATCAAAATAGCTGGAGGTGGAACCTTGACTCTCAGTCACACCAGTCGAAACGTGCCCTTGCCACACACAAAAAGGCCTCCTTGGGTTAATCAGCACATCCTAAGCTTCTAAAGCAGCTTTTCAATCCAAGAGTATAAAGAGGGTATAAACTCCTGAAGATAGGGACTGGTCTGATGTTCTTATACAGTCAGTCTCCACACACTCTGCGATAAAAACACTTGGACAAAACAGGAAGAAATTGTGGCTTCTCTAGCAAGAGGCACAATAGAGATGTGAAACGTTACAGCATTAAATGCTAAGGATTCATTGACCATTTACACATCGCTGTAAAGATTGGAATATTTTCCAAAGCTTGGGAAAGCAGCAAAAGGGTCCCAAAAGTGAGCATCTGTGCCTGCAGAATGTGTATTTTCCCAGTGCTGGCCTTCATATTGGTCATCTCCACACGAGTGGTTTACACATTGATGCTTCTTAATAAAAATCAGTAGCAGAGCTGATTTATGTAAGGATACATGTGGGCTAGATAGAGCTTGTTAAAAGTTCAAAGGATAAAATTGTTGATATTTTAAAGGGGTCGCTTAATGAAATGGAATGTGCATCCCTAATGCGCAGGCGACTGCCTGCCAAACTGCCATCTTGAATACAAAAAGAAAGTACAATTCCTTAACTTGACTGAATCCCTCCCCATCCCCTTCCGGTGTGTGCTTGATCGGGAGGGAGCACAAACATCATCCATGTGGTTTGCTTCTAGGCCTACGAAGTCATCCTAGTTGTGGTGTAAGCAGTGGCGGAACTACATTTTTGGGACCCTGAAGCTTGAACTGTTATGGGGGGCCCCTTCTCAACCAGCAACAATAGGGCAACGTCCAACAAACTCCAAAGGGCCTTGCTACCCATGCAAGGACCTTGAGGCCCAAATGGTGGAGAACTGGGTGGTAGGGTGGAGCCCCTGAAAATGGGCCATACAGTGAGCCCCTTCCCACCAGCAATGAGGTCTGGGTAAAAAAATTAACCACTACATCTCAGATTTTGACTAAAACTGCTGTATTGGCCATATGAAATGGGTATTAGAGCATGTTCTAAGGTCAATATCAAGTACTTCTACCCACCGGCTCATGATTCTGTCACTAAATAGCGTTATTTTAATAACAAACACTTTAAAAAACACCATCAATTTTGTTGAAAAACCAACCCGTTAAAAAAAAAAATTGCTCCAGGATTAGGGCCCTGAAGCTTAAGCTTCATTAGTTGCATAGTAGATCCGCCCCTGAGTGTAAGCCGGCTTGGCCACCATTTTGAGGTTGGGGGAGAAGAATGGGATAAAGATGTCCGAGAAGGGGACACTGACCCTTCCCCCCAGCACAACAAAGCCAGTTTACATCCCCAATATCTTCTCCATCTCCTCGGACAGTGAAGACAAGAAAGTACACCCTGAGCATTCATTCATTCCAATGGCGTGAGCAGGGTTGCCAACTCTGAGTTTGGACATTCCTGGGGATCTGGGGGGTGGAGTGGGGAAGGCAGCGCTTGAGGAGCAGAAGGGGCTCAGTGGGGTATAAGGCTGTAGAGCCCACCCTCCAAAGCGGCCAGTTCCTCCAGGGGGACTGATCTCTGTAGCCTGGCAATGCGTTGTGATTCCAGGAGAACTCCAGGCCCCACTGGAGCCGGCAACCCAAAGGGTGGGTCCCTTCTGGCGCTTGGAGGCCCTGATCTCAGGTGCACCCACAGCCCGCTCCTCTTCGGACCTCGGGCCTCTGCCCACCGCTCCTGCCCTGCCACGAACCGCGTTCGTCTTTAAGGGGCAACTGGACTCGCGCTCTTTTGCACTGACCCGGAAGGCGTGAAGGCGCCGCTGGCTCCGGAGAGGGCTGGCGCCGGCGGCTCGAAACTGGCGGGCGATGCCAGGGAGCTGGGCTGCTCCTCTGTTGCTGTTCGGTGCAGTTTTGGGTCTGACAGTGCCTGACCCCGACCCGGCTTTCCCGGGAAACCTCCAGGAATCCAGCCCGACACGCGCGTTTCTCTCTTTGAACTGGCTGCCTGGATGTTGGGCGTTTTCGGGGGAGAAAGAACCGGGGGCGGGGGGCAGGTCTCAGTGACGGGGCGATGCTCACACACGGGGTCCTTTATGGGTCTATGCGAGCCCCTTTCCTCGTCGCCTCGCACAATGATCCGGACCGCCGCCCCGCCCCCCTTAAAGTCGGCCTGAAGGTCGCCTCGGTTGCTCCCGGAGAGCTGCGCTCGGAGGGCCGGCTCTTGCCAAGGAGTTCGACGGGCAGGACGGATCCTCCCAGCAGCCGCGATTCTGACAGTTCCTTCCGAGGGGGGTTCAGCTCTTGGCCTCTCGTCGCGTCCTCTCGCCCCAGCACAGGCAGGCCCAGCGCCTCCCGCTCTGGTGGTCTCCCCGAGCCAAGTCACTTCTCTGGGAGAGATTAAAAGGCCGTTCTCGGCGGGACCCTTCTTCGCATTTTCTTTTAAACTGCTCGAGCCAGACCCCACAGGAGAGGCCGGGCTGTTGTGACCGTTCACACGCACCAACTTTCTTCCAACAGGACTCTTTGTAAGCGCCTCCCGTGTGCCTCCAGGGGACTGCAAACACTTTTGAGGGGGCGACGTTTTGCTTGCGAGAGAGGCTCCAGCGGCCCTTTCGGCTAAGCCGGCGCGTTAAGCCGCCCCCTCCCCCCGGGTTTCGTTTGGGTTGGGGAAACAGAACCTACCTGCTTCTCCCCGACGCTCGACGGGCTCTCGCTCTGGGCAGCTTCAACAGCATTCAGACGCCTGTCCGGCTAAAATGGAGAGAGAGCGAGTCGAAGAGGTGCCGGAGCCACGTGTGAAAATGGCCTTAACGGGCACGCGCTGGCCTCGACGGGGCGGCCCAGCTCTGCAACCGGCAAAGCAAATCTGGTCGCCACAAGTGGCCGGAGGGGCCCCATCTCCTTAGTCAAATACTTTTTTCCCTCTGTAGCTAAACCAAGTCTGAGTCCAGCGGCACCTTTCGGACCAACAAAGTTTTATTCGAGGTATGAGCTTTCGCGCGCAAGGCACAACAGGGAATCTTATACCCTGGATCAAACTTCGTTGGCCTTAAAGGTGCCACTGGACTCAAACTTTGTTCCGCTGCTTCACACCGACACGGCTGCCCCGCCGGATTCTTCCTTGCGCTAATTCAGCCCCCCCCCCCCGGCCCCGGAGAAAAGAAGAGGGCCCGGCGCAAGGAGAGAGACCCCCCTCCCTTCCGCCCTGGCCCTTCGACGGGAGGGGAGGGACCCCACTTGAACTTGAGGCGCTTTTGTTCCGGGGAATCCTCCTCCGGGGTTTTAATTAACCGCAGCCTTCCCCTCCTCCCCCCTTCGGGCTCGGCAACTATCCCATAATAGCTGCGGCTTTCTCCTCCCTCGCCTTTTCTTTCGCTCCGAGTCGTCCTGGCAGCTGGCGCTTGTCGGCTGTTGTGTTTGAGCAACGGACTGTTCAAGGCCGGGGCCGGAGAGAGCGGCGCGCCCGCCTTAATAGACCTGTCCGGGCATTGAAGGCACCTTGCCCGCGGAAGCCCCGCCGAGGGCGGCCGGAGCGGGGAGGGGACGGGGGAGTGCGCCCCGGGGGTCCGAAAGAGGGGCAGGCCGGCCGACCCCAGCCGGATCGACACCCCACCCCACCCCGACTCTTGGAAGGAAGTTTCTTTGTCTTGCCTGGAGCTGACTTTCGAGCAAAGCTGCCGCTTCCTTCCGAGGCGAGTTAGGGGAGGCCCCGTTTACCCCGAGAAACAGCCGCACAGCTGACCCATCCTGGTCCTAGCCGCGCGCAAGCCTGCGAGCACTGCAGGACTCTTCGGCAGGCTGGGTGCGCAGAAAGCGAGGGGAGGGAGACACACACACACAGGGAGAGAGTCGAGATCTTTTTTTTTTTCCCCAGGGGGCCAGACATCGCCAGATCGAAAACGCATTGCCTGGGAAGTCAGGCCCGTCGAGAAAGAAGATATTCTGGGGGGGGGGGAGGAAGGTCCTTCGAGTCGGCCTGTCTCTGGTTTGGAAGCCAGTTTCGAACAGGCAACAGGCGGCCAGATCCACAAACGATGTGAATTATGATTTATTCGGAGTATTTGGATTCTTTAAAAAAAAAAAACCTAGGTAGGCAAACCATGCCAGGTCGAAACAGAAAAGAGACAGTTATTCTCTACCTGCCCCCGCCCAGCAGCCACAGTTGTAGTCCCCAAAGTTTCTTTCAACGGAACTTGCGGAAAGTCAAACCTATGAGGGGGGAAGGCGGTTCATTCGGAACGCCTCCGAATTCGTTCTCACTCCAGTGCGTTTCCGCAGAGAACCATTTTTGCTTCTGGAACGAACCAAGCTCCCCTGAAGAGAATGTAGGCAGTGTTCCCTCTAAGCTGAGTTAGCGTGAGCTAGCTCACAGTATTTTAGCCTCCGGCTCACACATTTTTGCCTTAGCTCCTGAGCAAACTAATTTATACAGTAGCCGAATCACTCGCTCGCCGCTTTAATGCCAGTAGCTCACAAAGTAGAATTTTTGCTCACAAGAGTCCACGGCTTAGAGGGAGCATTGAACATAAGCTCTACATTTCGCTGAGGAGCCTCTGTGGAAGGGGACTGGGGCAAGCCAGGGGGCAGGGCGGAATTAGATGGTTACAAAAACCTGTCGCTTCCCCAGCCCTTGGCAAAAGGGAGCCTCGGAAACGGCAAGGCTTTCCTGTCGATATGCAGTTTCTGATTCGAATGTGGTTAGACCTGCGCCAATCCCATTCCCTTGAAATCCCCGAGGATCACTTTCAACCGCACCTTCAACATTCAGCTGGGATTTGGATCCTCTTTACCATTGTGATTATTTTAATCCGAATTCGATGCAAAGGGGCTTTTCCGCACATGTGGTTCTCGTGGGTTCTGTCCTCCAGTGGCGTGGTTTTGTTTTGCTTTGCTTTTCCGCAGGTGCTTCCCTCCCTTTAGAGGGTCACTTCGACTTTTCTTCCATTCCCCCCCGTCAAGTCGAATGAGCTTCAGCCGAGTTGTCTCCCAACCCAAGCAGTGTTCCCTCTAAGCTGAGAGAGTGAGAGCCAACTCACAGTTTTTTAGCCCCCGGATCACATCTTTTTGTCTTCGCTCAGGAAGGATGGCTCCAGAGCAAACTAACTGATGCAGCAGCCAAATCGCTCGCTCACCACTTTTAATGCCAGTCGCTCTCGAAGAAGAATTTTTGCTCGCAGGACTCCACAGCTTAGAGGGGAGCGTTGCTCCCACGTAGCACCCAGGCCTGGAGCCGAAAGGGCTTCGGCGTCATCCGCGGGCCTTGCGAAATCAGGCAGCGGCGATTTCGGGTCCAACTCCGCACCGCCCTCTGAACTGGCTCCCCATCCAAGCTGCGGAGAGACAACCCGTTGCAGGCCGGCTTTTCCGCGATCCGAGGTCGCCACAACAACCCCCCTATGGCCCCAGTCAGTGGAATGTTCGAAGCCCTCGCCGCTCCCCTTGGGGGGGGAGACCTGCCTTCTTCCAAAGGCCCCCCGACCAAGAAGAAGAAGAAGGGGGGGGCGCGGAGCCACCCTTGCAAGGTCTCTTCCCGAAGGCCTGGAAGACCGGGGGGAAGCAGGGGGTGGATGGAGGCTTGGGTCCACTCGATGCCGCCTCGAGCGTCTGCCCGGGATGAGGCTCTGGCGCAGCCCGACTCGCGTTCCGCTCCGTTGCCTCCCTAATGCATCCTTAACACCAAGCAGATGGCGAGACGGCCCCGGGATGTGGGAGGAAAGGTTTACTTCCAGGTACGGGGCTGGGGCCGCAGGAGCCGGGTGGGGGAGCGGCCTCAATAAACACGGGGGGGGGCTTGCCCGCTCCCCCCCCGGTCCAGAGATCCACGATCGCGATCCAGCCACAGTGAAGCCCCCTGACTTTGAAAACCACGCGCGACTTAACGAAGGCTTGACGGGGCTGGTTCGGGGCCCAGACGAACCTGTTCTTCAAACCCTGTTGCAGGTGCGGCTCTGGAGTAAAAACTAGGCTCCCGGCGGGGCTTATTCCCACGGACCCCTGTATTAAAGCTCGCGGGCCAGATTCACAGAAAGAGGCTGAGGAAGTCTCTCGCTCTCTCTCTCTCTCTCTCTCTCTCTCTCTCTCTGTCTCTCTCTCTCTCTCTCTCTCTCTCTCTCTCCCCCCTCTCTCTCTCTCTCTCTTCCCACCCCACGGACATTTGCGAAGAAGCGCGGCATTTGCCGCGGATGCAAGCGCGTTTCCCTTCCAGACAGACACTCTGAAACGAGTTTGCCCCTGCTCCGCTCGTCGATTTCCAGCGGGATTTCCCTCCCCGGGGGCGGCTGATGGGGCCAGGGCTGGAGGCTGCCGCTCTGCAGAAGAGCCTTCCCGGGACAAAGTCACAGAGCGGGAGGCTTTCCTGCCGAAGGAGGACTTGCCTCCTCAGCTTCCTCCCACCGCTGCCTGGATTCCCCCCCCCCCCCGAGTTACTTCAAGCCCGCTGGTGCCAGCGCCAGTCGCTTCCCATGGGGGTGGG
This sequence comes from Gekko gecko, assembly GCA_029375565.1. Classification (NCBI taxonomy): domain Eukaryota; kingdom Metazoa; phylum Chordata; class Lepidosauria; order Squamata; family Gekkonidae; genus Gekko; species Gekko gecko. Next base: position 185,697,204 of record JAPDNY010000004.1, on the reverse strand, counting down.
GTGGGCAGGGCACCGCTCGGGAGCATACTCTGCTGCTTTCGCGGCCTATTGAATCCCCACTTTAAGTGTCACGGGTCGTGGAGGGGGGGTAGGTTCCTCCTCCCCGTCACCAACATGGAGTCAGGCCGTGCGCTCTGGAGTTTCTTGGGTAGCGCTTTCGCTGGCGCCAAACGCCAAAATCAGAACCACGAGATCCGTGGACCCTTCCGAGAGGGAGAGATTATTAGATAGATAGATAGATAGATAGATAGATAGATAGATAGATAGATAGATAGATAGATAGATAGATAGATAGATAGATAGATAGATAGATAGATAGATAGATATTTGTATTTAGCCATAGGCTAAATTACAAACCAAGGATAACAGCAGAGAGGGATGCTATAAATATGAATATTGATATGAAATAGAGTAAAATTTAAGATATAATAACACATGGTAGGTAGGTAGGTAGATCGATAGATAGATAGATGAGGGACAGACAGACAGATAATCTCCGCCCCTTTGCGGTGGAAATTGACAGGACACCAGTGCTAGTCAGTTTCCACCGCGCAGGAGCCAGATGCTGAGTCCAACTGGGAAGAGGAACAAGGGTGCCGAACTGCCTCCCGTGCATCTTCGGACAGACTGGCTTGTAAAAAGTAGGGCAGAGTTTGCTAGGATCAGCTTCTCCAAAGGAACAGTAATTCTTGTCTAGAAACGCCCCCGACCGTTTCCAGGGCTGCATCCCAAAGTCCCCTTGACCCCCAGTAAGACTTCCTCACAGGCGTAGCTCGGGATGCCCGTGCGTCTCTCTGCCCGTCGACGGGCAAGAAATCCGACAGGGGTCTTCTCCCCTCCCCCGCCACGTTTCTAAGTGTCTTCGTTGTCTTGGCTAATATTACGTCCCTCTCTTAACTGCTTTCTTCAGCGAAGACATCTGGGGTAAATGGGGTTAAGGGAGGTCTTCGAGGAATGGGGAGATTATTTCCAGTTGATAACTGGTATTTCGGAATAAGATTAGGAGTCCCCATCGAGATTTCGGTAATGGGACAGGAGGGAGAAAGGTCTCAGGAGGCACTTCGAGAGATTTACAGCCGGGGTTTGAAAGGATACATATTCGTGCTTGGAGACTTTTCAGATTCAAAACCTACCCACCCACCCCCAGAATATTTTACGAACATTTGTTTGTTTTTGGTTTTTCGTGCCTGTTAATAATTATAATGCTTAATCGTCAAACAGAAAGGCATTTTTAATAGGCAAAGGGATTTGTGCCTTTGCTATGCGCAGCTTGCAGAAGAAGGCCCATTCTCATTGTTCCTAAAGCAGAACCGTGGCCAGTTCGCCCAGAGGCTTCGGGAAAGGGCCGCTACTCCTGCCTTATGGGGCCTAGCGGTACTCTAGGGGCCTGGCCCTCGCAAGGGGGTCCCGGCCCTTTCCTTGAGCTAGAGGGGGGAAAGGTGGAGTGTTTTCTACCACCCTGTCCTGTAGGAAATTAGCATTCCTGCTCTACCCGATAGAGATCAGCTCACCTTGATCAAATGGGTCACTTTGGAAGGTGGACTCTATGGCATTATACCCCCACCGAAGTCCCTCCCCTCCCCAAACCCTGCCTTCCTCGGCTCCACCCCCCAAAAAAAATCTCAAAACATATTATACTTTTCATAAAATTATGTAACACTAGGAATATCGAATATCTTCCTTCGCCGCCTTTCGGCACAAAGTTCCCGAGTCCTTTGTATTCAAAGTTCTCCCTAATCCAGAATTCTCCAACGCCTGCAGTAAGAGTTGTTCAACAGTGGAATCAGCTGCCAAGGGAGGTGGTGAGCTCCCCCTCACTGGCAGTCTTGGAGCGGTGGCTGGAGGAACACTCGTCAGGGGCGCTTTAGGCTGATCTTGCATTGAGCAAGGGGTTGGACTAGATGGCCTCTAGGGCCCCTTCCATCTCGGAGATTCTATGAGTCTGTGCGCAAACTGCTCTTTCCTCCAGATCGGACGCCCCTCTTCAGTGCAACCCTAAACGAAGTTACATTCTTCTCAGTCCACTGAAGTAAAGGGGCTCAGAAGACAGTGCTTGTTAGTTGTCATGAGCTTGCTTGGGAAGCGGACTGTTTGAACGGGGAAACCAAATAGGAGTCCGAGGGCGAAGACCAAAAGGAAAGGTATTCCGGCGTAAACTGCCGTGGATCGCAGATGGTTTGCGGTGTCTCGCAAGCCACGATTAGCCAGCAGGCTTCGAGAAGATAGGCGAAGCACCAGGATTGTGTTGTAAACGGGAGGGAGAACTGGGGACGGTGCGAAAGAAGGCGGCTTGGGCAGCTTGCCGGTCAGCAAAGAGTCGTTTCAAGCAGCCCATCACTTAGGAAAAGGCCGCTCCAACGGTGGTCGTGTCGTGAGAATGGGAGAAATGGGTCCGTTTGACCCATGAACGGAGGATGCACGGCCAGCCGCTTCCCTCCACCTTCGCCGGTCAGCAAAGAGTCGTTTCAAGCAGCCCATCACTTAGGAAAAGGCCGCTCCAACGGTGGTCGTGTCGTGAGAATGGGAGAAATGGGTCCGTTTGACCCATGAACGGAGGATGCACGGCCAGCCGCTTCCCTCCACCTTCGGCTGCTGGCTTCACAAGACCAGAAACTCTTCCCGGCGTTGACCGGGAGCAATCAGACCCTGGGGTTGTGTGAGTCTTAATAACGTTGCCTGCAGTCTGGCCCAGGCATTTCAAGCTCTTTTCCCAGGCAACCGTCTCCTCCTCCTCCTCCTCCTCCTCCTCCTCCTCCTCCTCCTCCTCCTCCTCTCCCCCCCCCAGGGGCAAGGAAAGGTGAATAAGCTAATGAACAGGTTCCTTTCCCGTTTACTTCAGTAGCTGGCTCTTGTGAGGCTGGGATCTAGTGGCTGAATGGATGGAAATGATGAGCGCTTCGGGGCCCAGGAAGCCAAGGCCCGGGTGGAAAGGCACCGTGAGTTCACATTTTGATGAGTCTGCTTGCTCCTGGCAACCAGTAAAGCGTGGAGGGAAAGGAATCTCTAAAAAGGTGTCAAGCTTGGAAAGAAACGCGCTTCCCTGATTAAAAAGTGGATTCTTCCTGTTCCGCAGGGTGTGTCTCTCCCCCCCCCACCCCACGAGTAGACAGAGGCAGAATAGTTGCTCGGGATTCGAACTTGGAGCTCTTTGTATTAAAACAAGCAAACGAAGAGAGTCGTGGCTGCAATGAGGATGGTGCCCTCGAGCAGAGAAGGTTTCACGGGGCCTGGATCCGCCGAGGTCTCACATGTAGAGCAGCCTTACGGCGTTATGGCAAAATCGCTCGACAAATCAGCATCTCTCACTGACCGAGACTCCGGCAGTGAAAAGGATATTCTGGCTGTAGTGATATAGAGGAAAAGCTCTATATGACACTCGTCTTGGCGGTGCCAGTAAACCCCCCCCGGTTTAATCTGAGGGGCCCTCGAAGCATAAGTGCGATCCGATGCAAAGCGACTCCAATCTAAACCCCTCTGACTTCAGCAGAATTGCGCTGGCTGCGGTTTTCGCGCGGGTGACTTCGGGCCCGGTGGGGTTATGTAACCACCTTCTTCGGCCTTCCATTCTCTCTACCTCTCACCGGCCCAGTCCGGCCGACGTCAAAGCACTTTAATTGGGAATAGTTCAATTTTTAAAAAAGGGGCGTCACCCCCCTCACCCCACCACCACTCAAAAGAACAGAACAGAAATGTTCCATGCGGGGTAGATCGAGCCCCTTCGGTTAGTCTCTCATTCTGCACCGAAAACTGATTCCCATCCCTAGCGGACAAAGAATTCTTGTCCTTAAACCTATAAGCCTTAGCTTTCCTCTCTTTCAACGAGTGACACGGAAACAGGCATTGCTTCTACAGTGCGATATCCCCGTCCTCGAGAAGATTCTGGCCCCTGTTTGGTACCTGGATCCCATAACAAGTTGAGGGGCGTCCAAGAAACGAACAGAAACCCGTCTCCCTGCCTTGCGCGAGGACTCGAAGCTCCCGAGGGCCGAGCGAGGACTCAAATGTTCGCTTGCGTGGCGTCCCCGTCCCCCCGACCCCGCTCCCCGGAGGGGCCGGGGCATTTTCTCCCCGGTTTTGTCCGGCGAGGGGAGAGGGGCCCGTGGGGCGGGGGGGGGGGCCCTGCAGGCAGCCGCGGGGTTTTGTCTTCCCCCTTCAATGCCTCGGCTGGGCTTCCCCGTCCCGGGCGCCTTTGATCCTCTGCCGGCAGCAGGAAGCCGGGCTCGGGGGCAGGAATGCGCCGCCGCCTCCGCCGCCGGATTGGGGGCCCGGCCGCTTCTCCCAGCTGCGGGCTCGGGCCGGGGGGGGAGAGGCGGCGGCTGTCCGAGAAGGCGTCGAGGTGTCAGCCGTCGGTCCCCGGCCTCATAACTCAAGCCGTAAACTCAGTCCCTGGACATTAACCCCGCCATAAATCAGCTGTGGGGGGGGGGAGCCGAAGCGAGCGAGAGGGGGAGGGCGGGCGAGCGGGCGGAGGAAGCCCCGGGCAGGCCGCGGCGACCTGTTGCGAACCACGCGGGCGCGGGACCGGTGCGTACGTCTGAGTGCGTCTGCACGTGTCGGAAGGTTCTGGAGGAGCCCCACGGTTGGCCCGGAAGGAGGTCTGGCGCCTCTGAGCCCACGGGGCAGCCGGATTGGTGCCGGGAGGAGCCGGATCCGACCCCCGCCCCGCCGGGAGAAGAATCGTCGCTACTTGCCTTGGGCGGCCGGCTGGCTGGCTGCTGCGGTGGGGGGTTGGGGTTGGGTTCATTGTGATGCCAGCCCAGTCACCCCTAGGGCCCCGCTCCTCGGAGACAAGGCGACCCAGTCTGTCGGCTAGGAGCCTTACTCGGAAGTAGGGCTTCCTGCCAAGTCAGGCAGCGAGCCCAGGGCGCCTTCTCTGGCCCTTCGCCTGATCCAAAGGTTGCTGGGGAGAAAAGACCGGCGCTTTTACTCGGAGCGTAAACGCGCGCGTGCCTTTTTGTTTTTTGTTGGGGGGTGTGCTGTGGACCAGCGAGGCTGCCTGTGTCCTTGGTCTTACTTGGAAGTAAGCCCCACTGACCTCCTTCCGAGAAAACATCCCTTGGGCTTTGGACTGTGAACGTGTTTAGGATCCGGGCGGTTCCCTCCGTGGGCGCGCCTCCTGGGAAGAGAGCGAGGAAGCAGCGGGGTCGATGAAGGTGGCCAGGCCGGAGAGAGTCCGCCCGATCTCGGCAGCCTCGTAAGGTTGGGGGGTGGAGGGGGGGTCTGACAACACTCCTCTAGAAACCAGCGCTGCTCGCAAAATGTCATTCCCTGTCAAAAGACCCGGACCGTTCTCCTTACGTCGAGATACAGCAGCGACCCTCCTCAGCACCCTTCCCTTTGCATGCAGGCATCCCGACTGCCCGGGCCAACGCGCGCGGGACAGGGCTGCGCCGGTCGCCGCCTGGAAGCCACCCTCGAGAACTTCTCCTCGTGTTCCCCATCCGGGCGGGACCGAAGCGCCCACCGAGGCCCTGCGGAGGCCAAAGGACAAATCTGCTCTCCCCAAACCTTTGAGGTGGGCCCAGGCGAAGAAATCCCCGCGGGGGTCCCAGCCGCCGGTCCCTGCAGCCTCCTCCCCCCCCCCGGGGCCTGGCCAGCCCCCCCCCCGCTGCTCCCGAGGAAACCGGCCGGGAGTTGGCGGCCTTGGCCCGAGAGCCCCCCTGGCTGGACCGGCTCCCTCTCCCTCCACGTCGGAACGGGAAGGGGCTGCATGATTCGGGAAGGGTCTCGGGAGCCCCCCCCCGTCCCATCTCCCGCCCGAGGGGGGTGCGCGGCATGCGGGGAGGGGGGGGCGACTGGGAGGCGGCGGGCACAGAGGGGAGGCGGAGGCGGGGGGGGGGAGGCGAGGCCAATTAAAACCTGCGCGCGGCTGTCATTAGTATTCATGACACGCAAGGCCCCGCTTTTATGTGGATCTCGCCCGGCGGATCAATATCCCCGCCGCCGCAACCAAGGCCCCGCCTGGGGAGTGACCTTTCCCCTCTCTCCCTCCCGGCCCGCCTGAGCCGTCGCCCCAGTCCGGAGTCACCCCTCCGGGGCCTTCCTCTCCCTCCCCACCGCCCCACTGGGGTGTGTGCCTGTGTGTGGATGAGATGGGTCGCTCCGAAAGGCGCCCTCGCCCGAGGAAAGGGCCTCTCTCTTTCTCTCTCTCTCTCTCCTCCTCCTCCTCCTCCCCCACCCCCGGCGAGATCTTCCGGCCAAGGAGCTCAGAGCAGTAGACTTCTTTCTCCCTTCCACTGTCGCGTTCTCGCAGCGACCCTGTGGTGTAGGTTAGCCTGAGAGACAGACAGACAAGACAGACGAGCAGACTGGCTCAAGGTCACCGGGAAAACTTCATGTGTTTGTTTCATTTGCATTTGCAGCGGAGGACCCACAGTGGCGTACATCCTTCTACTCCGCCTCCATTTTATTCTTACAACAATCCTGCGAGGTAGGTTAGCCCGAGAGCGTGTGGCTGGCCGGCCCGAGGTCACCCAGCGAGCATCCATGGATTTGAACCTGGGCCTCTTCGATCCTAACCACTGCTCCACGCCGGCGGGGAGTCACCCTCCACCCCCTCCACCCATTCTCCACGTCGGCAGGAAAGTCTGGGCACACCAACCCCCCCAGGGGCAGGCCAGAAAGCCCCTCGCCCGGGCAGTCTTCACCTTCTAAGAAGTGCTCCCTTGGGATCACGGGAAGACTTTATCCCAGAGGAAAAGAAACGTGTTTAGGATCGGAGACGACAACCTCCCCCACCCTTGCTGGAACAGCTGCCGTGGGGCAGAGCGCCCCGGTCCTTCTTCCTTGGGGCGGGCCGCAAAGCTCTGAGTTCCAATCCCCACCGAGCTGTGACGTTCCGGGCTTGGATGACGATGGGCCATCAGTCTTCTCCGGTCTCTCCCACCTTGCAAGGCTTGTTGGGAGGGTCACCTGAGCACAGGCCTCCGAGCTCGCGCTTAATGGCTCGATTTTGTTTCCCCCGATATCAGGTTGCTTAAACTTTGCTGGTCTTTGGCGCCTTGAAGACTCTAACTGCCTCAGACCAACACGGGCTGCCCAACTGAATCTAGGTTGTTTTCAATGTAAACCGTCTCAAGCAGGGCTCTGGAGAGGCGGCATACAAAGATCCTCAATAAACAAACACGTGTTCGTCTCCCAGGCCCAGAGCTCCCGGAAGGAAGGGAGGGAGGGGGAATATCCACGTCCTAATTTAGGGAATAATCCTGATGCGTCTCCAGCTCCCGAACACCGTCAGAAATACCAACCCGCCTTCGAATATTCCTTCGAAGGAGGACAGTCGGGCTGGGGTCTATTCTGGCGTGACATAAAACGTTGACGTCTGATCAAGCGCAGTACATTTCCCGCTTGCTTCAGGACTCGGGATTTTTTTTGGGGGGGGGCTGGATTAGAAATGGGGGGAACAGAGGGCCTCTTCCCCCCCCCGCCCATGAACTGTAAACAGAGAAAGGAAGAATCGATTAGAACTTTGCATCTGTCTGGAAGTAAAGATGATAGGAGGGATATGAAACCAACACGAATTCTAGACAGGCCTCGTAGCAGCCTGGAAGACTGTCGAATTCTGCGCGGCACAGGCAAAGGAGAGCCAGAGGCCGATTCGTCCGAGGCAACACATTCCACTAGACAGGAAACGTTTATTGGCCACTTTGGCACTGTCATTTTTGTCACTCTTCGGGTCCCCCCCCCCTTCCCACATGTGTTTTGCTCCCTCTGGGACTACTAGAGAGAGCAAAACACTTTGGGGGAGGGGAAACCCTGAAGTAATAGGGGGACAAACAAGTGACAGAAATGACAGTGCGGAAGTGGCCAATATTTACTATTTTCCTACACCGCTTTTCCCCACTGCTCAAAGCGGTATAACGGTCTAATTGCAGGATTGTACTGTATGGTGTTAGTGCGTGGTTAAGCATCGTGCAATCTGCCTCAGAGAGAGGATATTGTACAGTGAATAATTCATACCATCAGTTAATATTATTGGGTCACATAAATATCCATTGCGCTAGACAAATATTCGGCGCACAGTATCATTTACACCGATAGCTGTCTTATCTATTCGCAGCCTACGAGTCTGAACACCTCCGGCTGGGTGTCAGCCAATGTAATTTGAAAACGGCCAAGTGGCATCTACAGATCCAAACTCTGGATGCCCCGAAGGTGGGTTAAAGATTATGGGGAGAAGGACGATGTTGCCCGAGGCGATCGGCGACCGTACCCCGGAGCGGCCGGCATCAGATGGCGACGATGGGGGTGGGTGGGAGGGGAGAGATCTGGCCCCGTTCCGAGGCACGTCTGGCGGCTCCTCCAGAGGAAGTCAACCGGACGTGGGGTTTTGTTTCGGCGGGCTGGTTTCCCGGTCGGATCTGAGCGGCCTTTGAAATGGCATCCGGAGTTCAAAGGCCTCCCTGGGCCCGGGCCTCCGCGTGTTTGCTCGGGAGCAAGTGACGCTGCTTTCTCCAGGCAGGCATCCTTGCGCGCAAGGGCCCCCAGTGCGGACGTGGAGACAGAGAAAAGGGCCAGGCCACCGCGGACTTGCTGCGAGGGTGGGTGGCAGGGCAGGCAGAAGGTTTCCGCGGAGCGCCACCGTAGGATTGGCGGTGCTGGGACGCGGGGAAGTCCCGTCCAGTCTCCGCTGAGTTCTGGCGTTTCCGAGGCAAGGGAGGTTCCGAGGAGGTTTGCTCTTGCCTGCCTCTGGGCTTCCTCGGTCTCCCGTCCCACTACTAGCCACCCTGCTTCGTCTCCAAGATCTGACGGGACGGAGCCCTGGGAGACCCCCCCCCCGGAAATCTCTTTCAGCTCCACGGGGCATTTCTGCCTCCAGGGGCCTCGGGTCGGGTTGGAAGGATGCACCCTGGCATTGCTGGAGACCAGCCTCTGGCCGAGCTTGCCTTGGACATCGCCTCCTCCTCCTCTCTCTCTCTCTTTCCCTCTCCTAGTCCTCCTAGCCTGCTCAGAAAACCTTCTGCAGAATTGAAAGTGGTCCGTCTTCCACATCTCCCAATGCGCCGTTTGCCCCGGGGGAGGGGAGGAGGGACACAATCCCGCGGAAGTTGAGCATCTGAAAGCCTTTGGGCAGACGACATGTGCAAACACGTGCTCAGAGCCTCCCCCGGAAGCCCGCCTATCGGACACCCAAATCATGCGTCCCCTCCGCTGGATTGTGTCGTGCTCGGATTCGGAGGCGCCATCGGGCCGGCTGAAGCCGGTGGAGAGAACAAAGCTCCGAGCTGTGCCAAAGTGGACCCGCGTCTGAGGAGCCCCGTTTCTGGCACACCTCCTTGGGAGTGAAGACGTGGACAGAGCCAGCATCCTGCAGGCAGGGTCTGCTGCGGTTTCTCAAGAGAAGCTCCCGGGTCTGGCTAGGCAGCGCAAACCTCCGGATGCCCTACCTTGCAGGGGTGTTGCGTGGAGCGGGGAGAGGGCCGCTGGCCGCTGAGAGAGCCTTGCCTGATTACGGCCAGCCGGCTCTCTCCGGTTTCTGGCTGCCTTTCCCCCATCGCTGCCTCGGAAACGAAAAGGTCCTCGGTTATTACTCTCATTCCTGTTTGGTAAAACCCATTCGGATCAGAATGGTAACTTTAAACCGGTCTGGGCGAAGGAGAGCTGGGAGAGGAGAGAGAGAAAATAGCAGTGGGAAAGAGAGGAGGAAACACATCTTGGCTTCCACACACACACCCCATGCGTGTGTGTGTGTGTAGGGACAGAAGGAAGAAGCCAGGTAGCCTTGTTCGCCCACCAAACGGGACTCCCCGTGACACCTGAAGGGCTAGCACTTATTCCAGCCCCGGCTCTCCTGACTCGGAGCTCCCCTCTTCGGATCCGGAGGCTGGGATGGACCTCTGCCGTCTCCAAGGTGCCGCTGGACTCCTGTTTAAATTCACACGCGCAAAAGACGCGCGCAGACCCCGGAGCTTTCACATTTCTGTCCCGAGCCGAAAGACCCTTTTTTGTGGGAGCATGAGATCTGCCCAGAAAAGGCGCCCAGGTAGAAACGGCCTCCGACGGCAATAGGAAGCCAGGTAGTCCGGTGTGGATGCCGGGGGTGGTGGGAGGAGGCCGCCTTTACGCGGCCAGTCCGAAGGCCTGTAGAAGCCTGGTGGCTCGCCAGATCTCACGGTTGCTGCAGGCCCCTTCCCAGGGGAAGCCGGAGAGAGCTCCGGAGGTCTTCCCTCGCAGTGCCCTTGCTGGCCGGCTCGGTTGCTTCTTCTGCGTCCTAGTCTGCGTTAGAGGCTGCCCGACCCCCTCTCCCCCCCTCATGCATTAACCATGAGACACGAGGATTAGAGTCAGCTCCACACATTTGCGATTCCACCTCTGGATCTGTCTCCCCTGTCCAGGCACGCTTGTTCCAACCGGTCTCTGTCTGCAGTTTAAGCCAGATCCTTGGGGGGGGGGGATCGGGGCCAACTCAAGTTCAATGGCAGCCCGGGGGGAGGGGGGGAGAGGAGCCCCTCTCTCCCTCGCCCTTCCTGGGGCTCCGACTGGAAGAGAAGGCCGCCTGCGATGGCCAGCCCGGAGGGAGCTCGCTCGGGCCACTCGGCTGAGAGCCCCGCGGAGGCTGAGGCTGAGCCGGACCGCCCCGTCGAAGGACGGCCTTCTCTTCCGCCAGGCTGGAAGGCGCTGCTGCCCTAGAGACTGCGGGGCGAGGCGGCGCCTCTAGGCCGGTCTGGCTCGGGGTAAATCGGAGGGGAAGGAGGCCTGGCGGGCCCGGACTGCCTCCCGGGAAAGAGCAGGGACGGGGTGTCTCCCAATCTGGCCGAACTCATCCATGGAGCGCCTTTGGCTTCAAGACGCTGCTGCTGCCGGAGCCGCCAGACCAGCCTGGACTCCCCTTCCCACTTCCAGGTTTCGGGATACGTTTCCCCCCTTTCCCCGGATCGGAAGAAGAGGCGAGAGAAAGAGGAACGGGGAGGGGGCTGTCACAAGCCACCCGCCGGGAAGGCCTCATAGCTGCCCCCCCCGCGCCCGCAAACCTTCGCCTTTTGGGCCTTGAGCCAGCCTGGGCGGCGGAGGCGGCGGCGGCAGGGCGAAGGCGAAGAAGAGGCCCGAAGACAGCGAGACTGGCGCGGGGATTGGGAAGGAGCCCCCCCCCGTCCTTCGCCACTCCGCCGCCGCCCTCCTCCTCCTCCTCCTCCTCCTCCTCCTCCCAGCCGAGGCCTCCCCACCGGACTCTTTCCTTCGCCTTCGCACGCCCACCCCCCCGCCGGCACCCGCCATCTCTCCCTGGCACCGGCCTCCCGCGCTAATTATTTTAATAAAAATCGGCGTGGTGGTGGTGGTTTCCTTTCTTTCTGTTTTTTCAAACCCTGCCTAATATTATTAAGGGAGGAAAATGAGATTTTAACAGCCATTTGATTACTTCGGGGGTTTTTACATGATGCAGCGAGGGAGGGAGGCGGGGAGGCAGGGAGGCAGGGGGAGCCCTCCGAAGGGGAGAGAAGGTTCCGCCGGCCAGATCTGGCGGTTGCTTTGGACTGCAGGACCAAACCGCTTCCCAGGCTGGGCTCTGGAGGACCTGAAAGGAGGGGAGTACCCCCCCCAACCAATGCCCCCTCTAAGCTGTGGAGTCTTGTGAGCAAAAATTCTACTTTCAGAGCTCCTGGCATGAATGCTGCTGCATAAATTGGTTGGCTCTGGAGCCATCCTTCCTGAACCAAGACAAGAACGTGTGAGCCGGAGGCTAAAAGACTGTGAGCTAGCTCACACTGACTCAGCTTAGAGGGAACACCGCCCCCAGCCCCGGTTCCTCGACCGGCTTGCAGACACGACTGTCTCCGGGATAGGCGGTGAGGTGGGGGGAGTTTCCCACCGTCCCAGCCCGACTCCAGTGCCTCTCTCTTCGGGAGTAAGCGCCACTGAATTCAAGGGGACTACCTCCCAAGGAAGGGTGCCCAGGATTGCGGCCCAGGAAGGGGCTTGGATGAGTTGCAAAGACGGAGAGGCCCGCGGATCTCTGGGCGGACCTCTCCCTCTCCCTCTCTCTCTCTCTCTTTTTTTTTTGGGGGGGGGGCTAGCGCGCCTGCCGGGCTGTTTTGAGGACGCCCAGGACGCCCTTCCTTGGGGCTCGGGGAGAGAAGGGCTCCAGAAGACTTCGCTGCTTTGGTCGGAGCACTCTGCCTTCCGGCGCACCGCCTGGATTTCGGGTTCCAGCCCCGAGGGATCCGGGCGGCTCGCACCGTAGGCAAACTCAGCAGCCCAGCGCAGATCCAGGGGCCCTCTCGCCTTTGTCTCGTATGTTCTTCCAGATGCAGAAGCATCTCTCCCCCGCCCCCACCCGCACCCGCACGCGCACGCACACCCACCCACCCAGGTACAACATCAATTTATATTTCTAACCACTTGACGACACGACACCGTCTGAAATGCCCAGACTTGGGGGCGGGGGGGTGGGGATTGAGTCTTAACCAGACCAGTAGGCACCCAGTTCTGTCGCCTCGAAAACTCCCCTTTCAAAGCAAAGCCACGAGGCCAAGAGTGCATTCTATCCAGCCTCCCCCCAAAAAACCAAACCAACCCCAAAACACACACACACAAGCAAACCCAAAAGATAGCTTGTCCGAATTCTGCATGAATTGCATTCTAACCCCACCCCCCGCAGTTTAGAGAATTAACAACCGGTTAAAAGAAATTACTCTGCATTAAACGGTGGGGGATTGTCTCCAAACTTTGCAAGCTCTCCGGCTGCCAGAAGGCCGCTAAGAATCTACTCCTTGAGAATATAAACTAACCACCCTGCCAAACCGGCCTGACGTCTACAAATAAATTCATTTTAATGGAAAGCCATTCCACCCCTCGATCGCTGCGAAGAAACCTCTTTTCGAGGGAGAAACACAATCGGAGGGCAGGCGGTGAGTGAGGAGGAGGGGGGAGGACACAGCGCAGAAAGCCGAGGATCTATAGGAGGCCAGAAATGGCTGGACGGAGCGCAGCCTAGTAAAAATGAAAGGCGTATCAGGCAAAGGCCCTTCCGTTTCGGCTGGAGAGACCGAAACAGGCGCTGAACTCTTCCGGTGGAATAAACCGAATAGCTCTTGGTTTCGGTTGGGTTTGCAAGGCCCTGTTGGTCTTTAAAATAATAATAGTAATAAAAAAGGCGTTGCAACCTGACATGGCGTTGAAATATTAGGCATTTGGGGTGAAAACGTTTTGACTCGAAGAAGTGAAATGCACTTGAGCCTTGGAGAGGTCGTTATTTGCACAAGCAGGTGGTTTTCCTTGCCTGTCTAAAAGGGAATCTGTGTAATCTTTTTTTTTTGTGGGGAGGGCAGGCCTAACCCAGGTCGTGCAAACCTTGATTCTTGTTTTTTTTTATTTTTAGAGACCAGGGGAAAAAAGAGGTTCAGCGACTGCAGTTTCAACACATTTTATTATATTTCTGTATGCATTACTCTGGGGGAGGGGGGGAAACCATATCACAAGAAATGATGAAACCACATCAACCTTCAAATAAAAAAAAATCTGAAACAGTTTTATGCTCACAATTGTACATATTTATAGTTAAGAAACATTCTTTATAAATACTGTTTCCTCTGTAGCAAGTTAATACCATAATTTAATTACAAATGGATAAATATGTCAACAGGTATTTACAGAAGGAAGGGTGTTATTAAAGGGGGAGGGGGAAATACCCTAACGGCACTACGCATATCTCCCCCCCTGTCCCGACCACCTTCCAAACAAGAACTAACAAATCGAACTGTCAAAAGCACTAAAACATCACATGTAAACCCAGCTAACAGGGGGCAAAAAATACATTCACAAGCGTTGGAAGAGAAGGAAGAATTGATCTTGGTGGTGTTTCGAAGAACAGCATAGAGACTTTGGCACCTTAAATTTTTTTTTGTTTTTTTTATAAATCTTTCCAGTCTATAGTTGAATGAAGTTTACAATCCAAGTTGCCTCTTTTTCAAAGGAAACACGATATTCAATACCACAATTACAAAAAAAAACCCACTTGATTCCACGTTACTTCTCCCCCCCCTTTCCCCCTCCTTGGGTGAAATTAAAGAGAGAAAAAGAAAAGAATTGGAGAAAGAGGGGAGGAGGGGGAGGAGGAAGAGAGATAAAGAGGGGAGCGCATCACTTTGGAGAGAGGAAGTCAAACCTCCCTCCCAGGGCAAAAAAACCCCCAAAGGGAGTCGGGGGACACACCAATCCATCGTTCACGAAGTGGACCAATTTCTATACAACAAGAAATCCAAGAAAAGGTTTGATTTCCCACCTTGCACAGGGAGGAGGGAGGGCAGCTGTCCTCCGTATGTACAGGGAGTTTCCGCGGGCCGGGAGGCGGCAGAGGCGGACCGAGCCGGAGGACTGGTCGTCGGGCCGTCTGATCTTTTGTTCCCAAGGCGATGGAGGCCGGCGGAGGAGGACGGGGAGTGTGTGTCTCTCTGTCCGCAGCATCTTCGGCCAGGCTCTGGAGGCCAGGACGGGGGGGGGCGCCCGGTTCTCCTCGGCGGATGGAAACCACCTGGGGTGGGGGGCTGCCTGCTTTTAATCCTTCCTCCTCCTTTTTTCTCAGACATTCTTTTCCACTCTCTTTCTTTCTTTCTTTCTGGCAGCTCCCCAGCGTCACGGTGGAAACGACGAGCAAGAGAGAGAGAGCCGAGCGAGCGCGGTCCCAGGCGCTGCTGGAGCCGCCGAGCCTCCTTCAGACGTACCACTCGTTGAAGTTGGAGGTGAGGCCGCTGTGGCCGCCGCCGCCCCCTCCGCCGCCGCCCCCACCGCCGCCGCCCCCGCCGCCTCCTCCTCCTCCTCCGCCGCCGCCGCCACCGGTCCCACCGTTGCTCCCGGCCCCGCCGCTGGCGCTCCGGTGCACCGCCGACACCGCCGCCGCAGCCGCTGCAGCCGCCGCCGCAGCCGCCGCCGCCGCCGGAGACAAGTTAGTGGCCGCCGCGCTCTGGCTCTCGGCGCTGGGCGACACCAAGCCCGGCGGGGTGGAGGACTCGTAGCCGGAGCTGGCGGCCGGGGACGACTCGGAGCCTTGAGGGGAAGACTCGTGGACCTGCCAGGAGGGGATGCAAGAGACAGGGCGGTCAGCCTGGAGGGCCCCCCCACCGTCGGGGCCCAAGAAAGCCCGAAGCCTTCCCGCCACCCCCTCCCTGCCCTCCCCTCCTTCCAGGCCTCAGCCTCCCCCACCCCAGGCATCAAAAGGATTTAGGGGGCGGGGGCTGCCCTGGCACACACACACACACACACACACACACACACACACACACCCCGAGCTAAAATCTTGCGGACAGAGAGAACAAAATTACTTGGATAAATATCCTTGGCACCGAAGGACAGAGCCGCGCGTCCAGAGCGCGGCCCCCGAAGGCGGATTCCCGCCGCCTCCCCTCCCCCGGGCTCCCACGGCTTACTCGTAAGTAAGCCTCACCGATTTCAGTGGGACTTACTTCCGAGCAAGTCTGCCGCCAGTGGCTACAGAAGCGTGGTCCTCTCGGTGTCCGGCAGGCCTCTCTTCCCTCCCCAAGGCCAGTGCCGGCTTCCCTGGCGCTCCAGATTACCTTCATGTGTTTCCGCAGGGAACTGGGGTGCGTGTAGGACTTGTCGCACATCTTGCACAGGTAGGGCTTGTCCGAGGTGTGGACGTGCATGTGTTTCTTGCGGTCGCTGCTGTTGGCGAAGCGTCGGTCGCAGCCTTCGAATTCGCACTGGAAAGGTTTCTCGCCTGCACAGAGGGTGGGACAGAGAAAGGCGGAGAGAGAGAGAGAGAGAAGCCAACACGGTGTAAGAAGGCCTGTAAACGAGTCTCCCGGCCGACTCCAGGCCGAACCAAGCAACTTTCCCCAAGAATCAAAATTAAAAAGGACGTTGAGAAGACTGGAACGGCCCTGGTGGCTTGCGAAGGCGCGCACACGAGTCATTTCAGTAACATGTCCAATTTCACAGGCGTCCGATTTTCTTTGGAAGTCCCCCCCCCCGGAGTTCAGTGCAACTCGCTTCCCAGAAAGCGGAGCTCACTCTGGAACGCGTGCAGGGTAAAATCAGTTGCACTGAAATAAGTGGGGTTTATTTATTCGTTTGTTTTAGAAAAAAGCAAAAGAAGAAGAAGCCACAACGAACTGTTTAGGGTCGCTCTTAATGCTAGGATCCCAGCTAGGACCAGACAAAGGGGGATTTCACACCGTTTTTTGGAGCTGCAGATTTGGATGGAGAGCGCAGACGTAATGAGAGAGACGGCCAGCAGGTTTAAAAAACTCCTTCTGGAGGCTTCTTTAAAAGCCTCTTTCCCGAAGGAGACCCAGAAAGAGGGTCTGCCTTTTTTACGGTGACAACCTCCCCTGTTTGGTTCAGGGCATTTCCTTTTCCTTTTGTTTCCAGGGGTGTTTCGGAAAGGAAGCGCCAACCACAGAAAAGCCCAGGCAGAGAGCCCCGAAGCTTCCCCGATCCGCCTCCCAAACAACAATCGCCACAGCATCCATCGCGGCTAAACTTCACCCTTAAAGTCTCCAGGGCTTCTGTATATATATATATATATATATATATTTCTCTCCCGCCCCCTTTCCTGCACGGACATTGGAAGTCCATCCGCAGATATCTGCCGAGGGGAGAGAAAGAGAGTGTACCCCCCCTCCCGCCCGCCATCCAACATGCAGACTGGTCCCCTGGAATCCGCCAAGCGCTTCTTCGCCCTGCTGCCAGGTTTTCGAGTAATTTGAAGGTGTGAGGACGCCGCCGCCGCCGCCCCCCCCCAGCCCAGATCCTCCTCCTCCTCCCCCCTTCAGAAATCGGAGGTGGGGGAGAGACGAGCAGCAGTTTCCACGTGAAATTCCATTAGCACCTAAATTGTTTCTTCGAGGCATCCGCTTCGAGCCGCCCGCCACCTCCCTCCAAAAGCGGCCCTCTCCATGCAAATCGACGTCTCGCATTTTTAAACCTTGTTAAAGCCCGTCTCGCACCTCGGCCCGTTCACAACACGACGGCCCAGGGGTGGGGGGGGTGGGGAGGGGTTGCACCTTTCTTTCTCCCAGTAAATATTGATGCCCGGAAACCGCTCCGGTATTTGGATGTCCCTTTTTCTTTTTTTCCCCGGGGCGGCCGGAGGGAAGCTCAAATCTGGCCGGGAGAAAGACGGCAGGAGCCGGCCAGGAGCAGTGTCCCCTCTAAGCTGAGTTGGTGTGAGCTAGCTCACAGTTGTTTAGCCTCCGGCTCACAGATTTTTTTGTCTTAGCTCAGGAAGGAAGGATGGCTCCAGAGCAAACTCATGGATGCAGCAGCCAAATCGCTCGCTCACAGCTTTAATGCTAGTAGCTCACACGGTAGGATTTTTGCTCACAGGACTCCACCGTTTAGAGGGAGCACTGGCCGGGGGGGGGGCTTTGGTTCGGCTCTCCCTCCCAGGCCCTCCAGCCAGCCAGCCCGCCAGCCAGCGCTGCGAAGGCCGACTCTTTTCTCGCCCGTGGGGAAGGGGAAGGGCGGGGGGGGGGAGAGGAAATCTTGCTCCTGAGAAGTTCGTCGGCCTTCAAAGCCCCTGCCGGTTATTGCATAATTTTAATGAACTCGCGCAAAACCATATTAGCTGCCCCAAATGAGACTTTTAGAACACTTTTGGAAATGAAACTATTATTATTATTATTATTTCTTAACGGCCCAGCCTCACCGCTTTTAATTTTTAATGGAAAGCAGCCCGTCCAAAGCGTGTGTAGGGGGGAAGGGACAGAAACTGGGCGGGGGACGGGTGGCCCCCCTAGAAGGAGGGCCAAAAGAGAGATCTCTCTGCCGCAGGGCATCTCATCCACCTCCGCCTTACAGTCTTTTCACGCGTTTCCAAAAGGCTGAGGCGCGGCCGCCTTTGTTTCGCCGGGTTTCTCCAAGTGCAGCTAACGCGTTTCTCTCCGAGTCCTTCCCACTGTTTCTCCTACGTGGAAGTAAATCCGGCGGATTTCAAAAGAAGCCACCTCCAAGACTAGGCGCGCAGGGGGGGGGTCTATATTAAGTTAGCCACAGATCCCTCTGAAAGCAACCGGCCCTCCCTTCGAAGAGACGGGCTGTTGTTGTTGTTTTTGCGGATTTCCGCGCGAAAAGGCGCATTTCGGGTCTCGCTCTGGGCTCCGGGCTCCGGACCCTGCAAATTCCGTCTTGTGGCTCCCGGACATTCTGCGGGTTTCTTCCCGGAGCGGCTCCGGGCTCCGAAGAGGAGTTCTTCGGCAATCTTTCCCGCTGGCGAGTCCGGGGCCCTGGTGCAGCGAGGCTGGGAGCCCGGCTCAGGCTCAGGCGCCCGGCTCGCTGGTCATGAAAGGCGTCATTTCGGCCGGCGCTTCCCGCCCCAGAGCGCCACAAAGGGGAGCGGGCGGGGGGGGGGCACCAGGGACGGCCTCCTTCAGGCCGGTCGGAGGGCCTGCGCGCGCAAGGGCGGATCTGCCGGCTTTGTTTTGGTTCGCGAGGCCGCGGCTTCCCCCCAATTCCTCCTCCCTCCCGCCCTCCGTCCCTCCCTCCCCGCCCTCCCGGCCCGGCCTCTCCCCCCCCCGCCCCGGCCCGGACTGACCTGTGTGCGTCCGCTTGTGGATCTTGAGGTTCTCGGAGCGGGCGAAGACCTTGCCGCACCCGGGGAAGGGGCAGGGGAAGGGCTTCTCGCCGGTGTGGACGCGGATGTGGTTGACCAGCTTGTACTTGGCCTTGAAGGGCTTCCCCTCGCGGGGGCACTCCTCCCAGAAGCAGATGTGGTTGCTCTGCTCGGGCCCGCCGACGTGCTCGACGGAGACGTGGGTGACCAGCTCGTGCATGGTGCTGAAAGTCTTGTTGCAGCTCTTCTTGGGGCTGCTGAGCTGCTCGGGGTCGATCCACTTGCAGATGAGCTCCTGCTTGATGCACTGCTGGCGCATGTAGCGGAAGAAGGCGCCCGGGTGGTGGTGATGGTGGTGGTGGTGGTGGGCATGGTGCGGGTGGTGGGCATGGTGCGGGTGGTGGGCATGGTGGGCCGCCGCCGCCGCCGCCATGTTCATGCCCATGTTCATGGGCCCGTACTGGCCGTGGAGCTGGGCCGCGGCGTAGGGGTCAGTCCTGGGGCTGGACACCTGGCGGTACTGGTCCGAGCGGCCGAAGACCTCCCCCGGCAGGCCCAGGCGCATCTGCCCGTTGAGCACGTTGGGCGAGCCGGGCGCGCCGTGCTGCTCGCCGATGCCCGGGAAGAGGAGGTGGCCCTGCGCCTCGGCGTGCGGGTGGTGGAGGCTGCCGCCGGCCGCCGCCGCCGCTGCCGCCGCCCCGAAGAGTCCATGCTGGCCGCCGCCGGCCGCCCCGGCCGCCGCCTCGCCGAAGCCCCGGCTCCGGAACAAGAAGTCCCGCGGGGAGTTGAAGGGCGGCGCGGCCGAGTAGGAGCCGACGTGGGCGGCGGCGTGGTGCGGGTAGGCGGGCGCCTGCGAGCTGAAGGCCGAGCCCTGGCCCGGGGAGAGCTCGTGGGCCGCCGCCGCCGCCGCCGCCGCCGCCGCGTTGAGCTTGAAGGCGCCCAGGTGGGCCGCCGCCGCCGCCGCCGCCGAGTCCACGAAGCTGTTCTGCAGGCTCAGCTCCCGCTCCTGCATCTCCGCCGCCGACGGGGCCGCGTGCCGGGCGAACGAGCCCACGCCCAGCGCCGCCGGGAACTGCGGCCCCGCGTCCAGCAGCATCCCGCCGCCGCCGCCGCCGCCCGCCGAGCCCGCCGCCGCCGCCGCCGCCGCCCGCCTCGCCCGAGCCCTCAGCCGCAGCCAGCCGCCCGGAGGGGACCCAGGGGACGCGGAGCGGGAGGGCGAGAGGCAGGCGGGCAGGAGGGAGAGGAGGGGCGCTGGATGGAGGGACGGATCGAGGGACGGATGGGGGGGGGGGAGATCCTCGCCTCGCCTCGCCTTTCCCTGCGAAGAGCTGCCGCTGCCCGAGCCACACAAACAGCCGCGCTCCCCACCAGCCAGCCGGCTATATAGCCGCGCACACACACACACACTCGCACACCCGCACACGCACGCCCGGCAGAGCCGCGCCGCCGCCGCCGCCGCCGCTCCTCGCGCTGCACACGCCCTCCGCAAACAAACACCCCCGAGGTCCGCTGCGCTGCGCTGCTCTGCCGTCGCCCCCCCCTCCGCCGACCCCTCCCCCTCACTCCCCTCCTCCCCTCCCCTCTCCCCCTCCCCTCCGCCTTATGCCTCTCCGCCTCTCCCGGCCATTCGGCTCCGGAGTCCAAACTTGCCGTTTCCTCGCAGAGGAAGGAATCCGGCGCCTCTTCCTCGCTCGCCCGCTCTTTTCTCTCGCGCCCGCTCGCTCTTTACGCCCGGGAGGGGGAGGCGGAGGGGGAAGGAGGGGGCGGAGGCGAGTGGAGTGGAGGGAGAGGAGGGGGGAGAGGCGGATTAAAAAAGGCCGCCCAGAACAATAACACAGGCGGCGGCGGCGGCGGGGGGGGGGCGGGAGGAGAGGGGGGGAAAGTGCTCAGCGGCCGTCCCTCCGTCCGGGTCCTGCTCAAGCGCGGCCGGGCACCGCCGCGCCCGCCATGGAGAGGCTCCTGCCCCGAGGGGGAGCTCCGAGCTCCGGTCCTTCCTCCTCCTCCTCCTCCTCCTCCGCCGGGGGGGGGCGGCGGCGCGGTGGTCTCTCTAGGCGCTGGCCGGCCGGCTCTCCCTCCTCGCCTCTCCTCCTCGCCTGCTCGTTGCGGTGGGCGCCGCTGCTGTGGCGGCTTTTTATCCCCCCCTCCCCACCCCCTTCTCCTCCTCCCAGCCTCTCCCGCTAGAGCCTAGGCAGGACTGGCAGCTCCTCTCCCACCGCCCCCTTTAACAGCAGCCAGGCCGTTCTCCAGGCGCCCTCTCATTGGCCGGACCGGCCCCATCAATCCCAGCCTTCCCCCCTCGGCGGGCTAATCGCCACTCGCGCGTCCCCGGGTCCCACCCGCCTCCCCCTCTCCCCCCCCGCCTCCCTCCTCTCCGCTCCCAACCCGGGCAGCGGCGGCGCCCCAGCGCCCCCTCCCGCACACCCCCCTCCTCCTCCGGGCCAAGGCCAGCGAGGGGCAGCAGCCTCTAGAGCAGAGGGCAGAAAGAGCCCGGAGGACCAGTCGCGGGGGGGTGGGGGTCGCTGAAGAGCCTCCGGGATGCGCTGGGAGGGGAGGTGAAGCGAGGGCGGGGGAACCCCAAACAAGACACTTTTAGGTGGAATCTTTGGGGAGTGGAAAGGGGGAGCCCCCCCAACTCTGAGCCATGGAGGCCTGGGTAGGGAGAAGGAGAGGCGAACTTGGGTGGGTGGCTGGGTGGCGGGTCAAAGGAGAGTGGAATCCAGGCAAATAAACAACTTGCCGGGGGAAGAGAGTGGCGCGGGAAGGCGCAGCTCGCCTCGGAAACCGACGGGGTTTTGCCACCATCGCCGGCTTGAAGCCCACAGGAGACGTGATGCCCTGGAAAGCTGACACGGGTGTCAATGGAGATGTCTCTGCCTCGTGGAAAAGAAAAGAGGCTGGCGGGGGGGGGTCGGCGGGGGGGGGAGACCTAGCTGCCTAATGGGGAAGGTTTGTGGGGTTGGTTGTTGTTTTTTAAGCAGTTACTGGAAGGTTTCAGCGGTGACTCCTTGTGTGCGAGAGAAAGAGAATGCGTGTGGATCACATCGCCAGTCCTGGCGTCCTGAGATTTGCAGATCTCGATTCCAAGATTCCTGGAGAACTGAAAACGCACACTTCCCACTCCTGTCAATGATCTTCCCTGAATGAGCTGGTTTTGGAGGGACTAAAAATAATCCTTTAGGCACACGTTTACCAGGGACTAACCCATCGAATGATGCCCATTTTTAAAAAAAAATAATGCAATATCATCCAAATAATCATTATAATTAGCTGAGAGATGAGACCGGAAAAGGAAAATGTGAGACGCTTTTGTCTGAATTGTCTGGTCTGCCAGAGAATCGTATTCTTTATAAACGCGCACACAGTCCTATTCTTCCTCTGGAGCCTATTTTGCATCTGGTCAGAAAAGGAGGGAAGGATACATCATACCTACATCATACAAACCTAGAGGGGCCAGATACAATCATTAGCGAGGATTTTTCCATTGACTAATCTCATTACACTTTCTGTTCACCTAATGTATAATAGTACAAATATAAGGGCTGATGGAAACACTGCGAATTCCATCCATCCATCCATCCATCCATCCATCCATCCATCCATCCATCCATCCATCCATCCATCCATCCATCCATCCATCCATCCTATCTATCTATCTATCTATCTATCTATCTATCTATCTATCTATCTATCTATCTATCTATCTATCTATCTATCTATCTATCTATCTATCTATCTATCTATCTATCTATCTATCCATTTTCTTCGATACACATTTAAGGTACAGGTAGATTACCCAGCAGGTCTGTTTTCCAGTTCAGAGCCCGACCGATTTTCAAGACAAAAATGAACCGTCACTTTCGCAAGAACTGATGCACCTCGCAGCTTCTTGTCCGGGATTGGATCCCGCCCCCCCCCTCCCCGCTCCAATCTCTTCCTTTCTTTTGGCCAGCGCCCTACGCTTCTCTTGCCAGCTTGCTGGGCGGGGGATGCCCGTGCCCTTCCCTTGACCCGGCCAGCGTAGCTGGCTAAGGCAACCATCAGTTTGTCTCGGTCGGGCTAAAGCCCTCCTTTTCCGAAAGAAGAGCTTGAACGGAGCTCACGGAAAGCAGAGCTGTGGGAAGGGGAGCCCCGTTGATCCAGCTTGGCTGGGCGTCGGGAGAGGTGACGCGGTCGGAAACCCAAGAGCACCCTCCCTAGGGTTTCTGGAGACCGCGGTCCAAGGCAACTCTCCTTGTAAATAAATCCATCGCTTTAGGTGGACATGGTTTTCAAGGAATTGTGGCCAGGATCAGAGCCCTATTTCTCCTGTTTTTCGAGAAAGTCAGGGGGTGGCGAGGGAGGCAAGACATATGCACTCTATAGTTCTTTGCCTAAGGGGATTGTTATAAATAGAATTATACTGTTAACCCACACTGTTTTCTTTCTTTCTTTCTTTCTTTCTTTCTTTCTTTCTTTCTTTCTTTCTTTCTTTCTTTCTTTCTTTCTTTCTTTCTTTCTTTCTTTCTTTCTTTCTTTCTTTCTTTCTTTCTTTCTTTCTTTCTTTCTTCTTTCTTTCTGTCTCTTCTTTCTTTCTTTCTTTCTTTCTTTCTTTCTTTCTTTCTTTCTTTCTCTCTTTCTTTCTTTCTTTCTTTCTTCTCTCTCTCTCTCTCTCTCTCTCTCTCTCTCTCTCTCTCTCTCTCTCTCGCTGCCTACTGGCCTCTCGGGCTTCAGGAACACTTTTTTTTTTTTTTGGTGGCGTGTAAATTCGCTCATTCCAGCCGGAGCCCCCCCCCGCAGTCCCTGGACTCTTTGCTTTTCTTTCAAAACTTCCAGTTTCTCCTCTCCCTGCAGGAAACAGGAGCTGATCCAAGTTCAAAGCCAGATCGCCGTCCTCTCCCCCCCTCACCACCACCAAAAATAAATGCTTTATTCCTCTCTCCAAACCGCAAAACCCTCTCCTCCCCCCCCTTTATGTCACGGGGGCGAGAAGGGAAAGCGGCGGAAGAGGGGGAGAGGAGAGCCGTGGAAGAAAAGCCCGCAGTCCCTTTCATGGGCCACTGGCCGAAGTGCCGCCAGCGAAGTTCCTTCTTTGGCGAGGGGAAGAGAGGCCGGCGGTCAAAACCACCCGGGGGGAAAGGCGGGTTGGGGAGGTCCCGGGGAGGACTCCTTGCCCTCCACCAGTTTCCCCGGGGCCCCGAGTGGCAGTCGCCCGGACCACCGGCCGCAGCAGCTCCCAGATCCGTAAGTCTCCTCCCCCCACCCCCGCTTCTCCTGCCCAGGCCCGGGACGCGCGCGAAGGGTCGCTGCTGCGCTCCGCTCCGCCAGATATGCGCATCTTGGGCTGTGATGCGCGGCACGAAGGGGGGGGATCCCACGGGATCTGGGGTGGGGGGTTGTTCGGGACGGCCGGGTCTGGGGAGGGAGGAGGGGCGCCGGGGAAAGAGTGGACGAAGAAGTGTCCGGCACGTTTCTCGGCCCCCGGGAGCGGCTCTCTCTCTCTCTCTCTCGGCGTGGTCGTGCGAGAAGAAGGGTCTCTGCAACAGGAGGCCCCCTCCGGGTCTTCCTGGGAAGGAGGGGACGTTCCCTCGAACCTGGCCACCGGGCTGGAGGATCTGGGCCAGGCACTTAGTCGAATGCTGGCTTGGTCGATGCTCGTTTGCTCGGGAAAAGTCCCGAGCTATTCAGGGGCAAAGACCGCGGCAGCTGAGCCGTCCATCGGGACCGTAGCCCAACGGCCGGCGAGCGGATCTATGGCTGCGGACCTTAGAGGCGTTTCCTGGGGAACGAATAATGGGCACCTAATTTCGAGGCTGACTCCCGAACACACGTAGAAGGCCGGGTCTGTCCTTCCTGCGGCAGGAAGCGAGCCGAGCGCCAGTCCCAGTCGATGCAAAACTGGATCGGGCCCCGTGTCTTTCAAGGTCTTGAGTCTGAGCTGAGGCAGCCCGAAATGGGCGAGGTTTGCTTCCAAATGCAATTGGTCTCTCGATGGGTCGGTGGATGGAATTCAAAGCAAGGAGGC
This sequence comes from Gekko gecko, assembly GCA_029375565.1. Lineage (NCBI taxonomy): Eukaryota > Metazoa > Chordata > Lepidosauria > Squamata > Gekkonidae > Gekko > Gekko gecko. The sequence goes on along the minus strand of JAPDNY010000004.1, from coordinate 185,672,698 downwards.
TTCGAAGGAACTGGAAAACCGGGGGGGGGGGGTGGCTGCCGCTGTGATGGAGGAGACCTCTAGAGGTTTCCCGTGCAAACCCGAAGATAACGTGTGCACGGGGGAACGCGTTATTCCGCCTGGCTCGCCTCGGATGGTTGTCTGTAACCCAGACACTCGTAAATTCAACAGGCTCATCAACAAGATATTAAGTTGCCCGGCACCTTTGATATCTCCGAGCTCAGCCACTTTTAGGCCGGCCGACCTCTGACCCCCGTGAAGACCGCATGTTTGTTGGGGCGGACGGGGGGGGGAGGGGGGGGGGTCGCCTCCCTTTGTTATTCTTTGAAACAAAAAAAAACCAACCCAGAAGTAATCCAGGTTCTTCCCCCCTCGCTTTGTCAGGCTTTGGTCTACAGGAGCCTAATATCCAGGCAAAAGGGAAGTTGTGAAAATCTCAGCCAGAGTTGTAACTTTTAAATGCCGATTTTAAAAACAACAACAGCTCCGACCGCAACGCCCGGGGGGTCCGCAGAGAATCACTCCTCCCCACTCTTGCTATTAAAATTTATTGTTCCCTATATTCGCCAGCGGTTTGGGGGAGTTGCGACAGTACAGTGGATGTGGGGGGAGGAGGCTGGGTGTGTGGATGCGGGGTTTTTTGGGGGCGGGAAATCAATGAAGGGAGGAAGCAATATTGGCTTTGCTGCCATCTTTGGGGGGGAGGGACAAAAAACACCTTTCAGAGCGATGGGCAGTTATTTGGGCACGATCCAGGGCAAATTAAGCACGGGTTTAAAAGCGAAGTCAGAAGTGAACAGAAACACAGAAACAGACCTCTGGCTGGATCGTGCCCAGTCCTTTGTGGTGTCCCCCGCTCCGGTCCCCCTAACAAGGACGCCAGATCTTGCCCACCCCCACCCCGGTGTTTCCTCGGGCCCGATCTTTTCGGGGTCTCTCCGCCCCCGACGAAGGAAACCAGAGGAAGAAGCGGGCTTTTCAGGAAGGCGTTCCTGCCGGTGCGCCGGACTCTGTCATCCCCTTCGGGCTGTCATTCATAAATAAGGGGGCCATATGGGAACCATATCGCTTATACAAGGCAAGCCGTCAAAATGTCAGCGTTTGATTTATCGGAACAGCTTCTTTCCCTCTGCTGGAACAGAGGAGACCGGAAGGATGCGCCGGGAGAGGTGCAGATACAGATTTATATATCTATCTCTATATATACAACTTTATACATACATGTATGTGTGTGTATGTATGTATGTATGTATACACACACACATATATGCATCTGTACCTGCATCTCTCTCAGCGCACGCACACACACACAAACAGGGGGGGGGGTGTTGTCTGTGGAGGGACCCCCAGCGTTCGTCCAGCCTTGTGTCTCCTAAAACAAGATATGCCCGCGCGTTTGACTATTTCTCCTATAAAGAGGAAGGGTTTGGGGTGTCAGGAATCTCGGGTGACGGCGTGAGGGGGTCTCTCCGCCTTCCCCATAACCTCTCAGCGGCTGCCCCGCATTCATTCCAGCGAAGGGACCTCTTTGTTGGGGCGGCCACCGTCTGAAGCTGGCCAAGGGGCAGCCACCCGCCTGTCGTGGAGAAAGGGAAGGACAGTCCAGGCAGGTCGCCCTAAGGACTAACCGACGTTGATTCCGGGGAAGATGACGGTGGAATGGATACCGCTGGTCCTTAAGATGCCGCTGGACCTGCCTTCTCCTCCAGTCTGAAGGCCCCTCGCCCACCCTGATGGCCCATCCGGGCACACGAAGAAGGCCCAGGGACCACTGGGGCTGGCCCAGGCTCTCGTCGTGGGCCTGGTTCCGCGCCGGCCCCAGCCCCAGCCCCTCAACCCACCTATTTGCTAGCCGGGTTAAGAGCCAAACACAGCAGGAATAACACGAGGCCGCCGCAGTCCCCCCCCCCAACCCCGGTTCAGAAGGACGGCTGGGCTGCTCTGTTTCGAAGATTAGTGCCGAGCGATTCCTGAGCGGGTCTGCTCCGCATCCTCCCTGTTCAGTGGCGCGTCGTCGTCGTGGGAAAAGGTTCCCGGGGTTGCCCTCTTAAGGATGCGATCCTGAGCAGGCTGACTCTCTCCTGGTTTATACAGTGATCGCGGCCTTCGGGGCCCCAGGCTCTTTCACAATGGGATTTGCGAACCGCGGCCGGGCTTCGGTGTGTCTCACTTGGAAAGACAAGGCCACCCGGCCGGGGCCCAGGAAAGGGCGAGGGCATCGCTGGCTTCTGGCTCCCTGTTGCTCCCTTCTTCAGGTGGCCAGAGAACCTCTAGCAGCCCCTCGCAGACTCCCGTTTCCCGGGTTCACGCTTGAAAGTGATGCACAGTCAGTGTCCTACAAAAGCAAGATCGCGGTCAGCGTGTGTTGCGTGTGCCTACACAGGGGGAATCGCTGGAGTTTCGGGTTTAGGCCGCCAGTAAAAGCGGAGGGTCAGAGCTTGGTCATCTGAGGGTGGGTGGTGTGGGCGGTCTGAGAATCCCACCCTCGAGCAAAGGGCGTGACTGATTCCAGTCTCGGATAAGGTCACCCACACACTGTCTCCAAGTATCCCCTCCGCCGCACCTGGCTTTTCACCTGGGCGCTGCTGCGCCGCCGAAAGAAACCGGCGCACAGACACAAACGGGCCGCTCCGTCCGCACTCGCTCTCATTGCCCGTGGGGGCGGGCGGGCCGGAGCCGGCCTTGAGCGCCGCGCAGGTGGTCACCAGCGCTTCCCTCGCCTCGGCGCCAACACCTGCATGGGTTTGCCAGCCGCTGCTGAAGAAATATGTTATAAGAAACCCCTTCCTACGTGTATGAAAGAGCCGTGTGTGACCCTGGAAAACTGGCCTTGGCAGAAGAGGAGGCGCCAGCAGGCCGGGCGTTCAGGCAGATGTATTTTTCCCCGGGGTGTGTGTATGGGGGGGGGGTGGGCGGTCGGACACGCGCTCCGGAAGGCGGTTGAATTTGGGGTCGCAGCAGGGCAGTTCGGATCCTCCTCTCCTCCTCCTCCTCCTCGCTTGCGCAAGCAGGTCGTCTCCACGTCTTCTTAACCAAGGGCTCAGGCAGCCACCCAAAGAGTTGGTTTGAGAATGAAGTTTAAGAAAATGGACTTTAAGAACAATTACAACACACACACCGGGCGATGCCCCAATCTGGGCTCCGGAGCCCTGCCCCACCAGCGCCACAAGGCCGAGGAAGTGACAGGGAGAGCGCCTCTTAACCCATTCCTTGCCTCTCTCCGAGAGCCCCGTGGAGGACTTCGAAGGCATCTCTTCCCGATTGGCCCTCTTCCTTTCCCTCCTCCAGCCACCCACAGCCGCTCTTTCCTGTTCTGGGTCATAATCTGTCCCCGTCGCCGAACTCCAACCAGGCAATCCGCCCCCCCCCGGCCTGATGGACGGGGTCACTCGAAGGGGCAAGTGACTGGGGGGGGGACGCCAACACCCAGGGATTTGCGCAGCCGAGACAGCTCAACGGGTCAGGGAGTCAGCTCCGTCGGTGGATCGGCGCGTCCCCTCAGGGGGAAAGAACCTTTGTCGCTTCTCCCGCCCGAAGACTAGACGGGGCGCCTCAGAAGGACAGGGAAACCCAGGTGCGATCCCGGAAGAGCTGTTTCCCCTAAAGGTCTTCTCTTGGGCGTTTCGCTCTGCTGTTTCAATTAAACTGGTAAAGACGGGGCTGTCCCCATCCTATGCGTGTGTTTCGAAGCGTGGGGGTAGGATTGCGACTTCAGTAGTTTGGTTGACATTGATTCCTCCCCCCCCCAAATCTGAATGCTAGACGTGCCATCTGTTCTTGAAATGTTTTAAATATGTATGCTGACTGTTTAATATTGTATGCATGTGGTTTTTATTGGTTTTATAATTGTATCGATCATTCTGTTGTAAACCGCCCTGAGCCCCACATAAGCCGGGAAGGGCAGTCAAGAAATCTAATTAATTAATTAATAATTGCTTGTGAGGGAAGTTTGTTTGCGTGCGTCTCTGCATAAAGATTTTGTTCCATGCTCTGCTGGCAAATCTTCCTTTAAAACAAAAACACAAACACAAAACAAAGAAAGGAACTTCTTGAGAAAAGCTGTTAATTGCTCTCTCGTTTTAATTGTTCCCCAGAAGGCATTTCCCCTCTTCTGGAATACCGTCTCCTCCCCCTAAATATCAATAACATGTGTACACTAAAGACAACTACTTGCAAATGGGCTTCATGGTCATTAGCATATATTTGCATAATGCCTCCGTCAAACAAATGCCTTAAGCCACGAGCAAACAAAAACAGGAACTCTGCAGAGCTGATTTACTAAACTTGCAGTGAACTGATTTTTTTTTCAAGAGAGAGAGAAGGGTATGGAGGGGTGAGACGGACTGCACTTTTTAAAAGCTTAAAAGTGCTGTGTAAACAGATGAAGGACTGTGAAGGGTTAATTCTTCACAGAGTCAGAGAGCCTTGAGTGACAGGCTCCTCCAAGCGACCTGATTGGTTAGCATCATTTGAGCAAAGAAAGACTTCTGAACTGGATGCTGAGGGAGAGATGCAGTCTGATTTCAGCCTTAGCTGAGAAGAGTGAGGACTGACAGTTTTGGAATTCAGCCCTGACTGAGAGCAGTTTAACATAAACAGAAAAACTAAGGAAAGCTGGCCAGGACCAGTGGCTAGTTAGACGGAGTCTCTCATTTGGGCCAAAGAAAGGGAATAGATCTTCTAGAGAGAGAAGGAATTTCCCTACCTAGTCTGAACAGGCTGATAGCTCTGAAGAGTGCAGAGATCCCTGGTCTGGTGTGGTTAGAAACTGCCTTTAGAGACCTTAAGAGTCAGTTAAAAACTCAAGACAAGTACTTGGGTACTAGAAAGGGGCTTGGGTACTGGATACAGTGTCCCAGCCTTCTGGAAACCAAAAGAGTCAGAGAATACTCAAAGAAAATGTACTGGAGTGTTTGGGAAAATACTGCCACAAAAGCCTCTCAGCATAAAGACTTAAGTCACTGTGAATAGCTTAAGAAACTCTCATTAGCCTGAAACATAAGAACTAATAAAGTCTGTGCATGTTTCAACTTCTGATTTCACTTGACCTTTCCCCTCTATGTTGAATAAAATATTTTGTTATTGTTGAATGTCAAAATGCCTCCAGTGCCACTTAAGTTATTTAAGTTAAAGGAGGCTTCTGAGCCTTCCCTCAGGTTCCTGAGCTGAGCCAACAGCCAAAATGTCCTACTGTGACAGGGTGGGACAGCCAGAGTTCTTCAACAAAGAAAAAATACATTACTAGGGTGGCTCAGTCAGTAAAGAGAAATGGAGGGAAAATCTTGCCTCTGAGGGAGGGAAGTGGAGGGGAGGGGGGTCCTATGCCAGCTGCCAGCAAACAAAAACAGGAAGTCTAGAGATTTATTAAACGTGCAGTGAACTGATTTTTTTTTTGAAGGAGGGAGGGAAAGGGGTGTGGAGGGAAGAGAAAACGAGAAGGAAAAGCATGGGAAGAGAAAGAGAAGTCCTTCCAGACTGAATAGTCTGACTCGCATGAAGCAGATATTGTATTTGCTCACTTGCTGGAAGAGGTATTTCGAAACTGAGGCTCACAACACCCCTAGCAAGAAAGCACGTACACCAATCCGCATCTCAGTGGTGTGCACATAACATGTGTGGGCGCCAGCAAGCGCACATGCACATACCGCGGTTCCAGTGATGGCAGTGGAATTGTGCCATTGCTATCAATGGGATTGAGATCAGACAACGGATTTATGAGCGGCCCGTGTCTAGGACGAAGGCGGCAAATTTCACGTAAGAGGACACAGGCACTTCAGAAGACTCTCTTTAACCTGCGGTTGATATGAGGGCGGAGGGAATTCACGTATACTCAGTCTTCTACTGGAATCCCTCCAGCACCATGCAAAGGAGTTCAGATTGTGTGTGAATTCAAGCTCCTCCCCCCTCTCTACCATTTAGTACCCATAAAACAAGGGGATTGATCCGGGAGATGTATTCGAATTAAGACGTACTAAATCGATGACAGACCCATATCACGCTGCGTTTGACAAGACGTGGACACGGAGGCCATGACGAGGCGCCACATAGCTGCGTCCGCAGCCTTGCCTCTCTGCGCGCCCCCCCCCCTAGAGCATGCATATTGATCCGGGGAACTCGATGTCAGGACGGACGACAACAACAATAACAACAATAAAAAGGATGAAGTTTTCATTACACTGGGAAACACTCAGGCAACCATTGAAGGCAACGTTTTAAAAAAGAGGGAGTCTCTAGTCTTCCTAATAATCTCGGCCTAGGGCGCCCCCGAGGGTTGGCTTTTGGAGCATTTGTATAGAACCAGCGTCAGCGGTGTGCAAGTTGTGTGTGCGAGTGTGTGTGTTTGTTTGTGAGAGAGAGAGCGAGAGCGCGCATATCAGGCTGGATCTGGTTGAGAAGAGGACATGGGGGGGGGCTTGTCCTTCTCGGGCCGGATGGTGTCAAGATTTCGTTCCAGCAGTCCAGGAAATGCACCCTCCAGGAACTGACTGCCAGAGTTCCCCCCTCACCACCACCTGAAGGCCATAGCTAGAAGGCGGCGGCCGTGCTCCCGAGGTTTCTCAGCAGTCCTGTCACTCTTTCTGTCTCTCCCGGTCTTGCAGCAGGTTTATGAGAGGCGCGGCGAGCGCCGGAATTGGCTCGGGAGCGTTTCCCAGTCCTCGGCGTCTGTTTCAAATTAGGCGCAGGACTACCGGAGGGGCCCTCTGCCAACGCGTCCGCCTGCAGCATTTCCTGCGGCGCGCCGAAACCAGCGCCAGCGCCCAGACCTTCTCAGTCCGGGGACTTGGGGCAGGAGGGGGAGCGCGCCCGGCCGGTTCCTCTGTCGGGACTGGGCTCCTGTCTACTCGGGGGCCACCCGCCGCACTCTGCTCTGCGCGCCCTTTGTGGCGGGGTGGGGTGGGGAAAGCGAATTGCCTTGGGCGCTAGGAGAGCACGGGGTTGTTCCCCATTGAAGTGGAGGCATCTCGTTCCCTTCCACCCCGGGTCGTGCCTCTTTTGGGGCTTCCCGCACTTCCTTGGCGCACTTCCTACTCTGACTTCCCGCAGGGGGAAAGAAGGCTGAGGGTCGGGGCGGCAGCCTCTCTCCTGCTCGCGGTCGATCGGGTTTTTGAGGGAAGGCAGTGCTTGTGCCAATACTACAATGCGATGTTTGTACGAATGCCTGCTCCACTGCCGCCCACCTGTAACTGTTCGGCAGGCAAGGTACAAACGGCCAAGGCGTCCCTTCCTCGCGGGACTGGGCAGCCCCTTCCCTGGGCACACCGAGGTCTCGAGTGTCTCCAACTGGGGAAGCGTATCCGGTGGCAAACGGGGCGCGAAAGTTCAGAGGAAACTTGGTGAGAGGGAGCACCGGGCACTCTTACCAGTCGTGATTTCCCCACCCCTTCCACCGGGTCCGTTACGTTTTTAAACGGAAGACCCGTCGGCTGCTCGGTTATTGGGCTCCCCTGAGCTGGGAGAGAAGCGGAGAGGCGGATCTGACGTCTGCGGCCCGATTTCGTCATCCGAGACGAAAACTCTCCCAAAAACGAATTCCTCTTCGCCCTTCCACGCCTAAGTCGACTCTGAGCTGTCCAAGGGAAGGGAACGCGGCTCCGTCTTTGGCGCGCGCCGGCCCTCCTCTTCACATCTGTTGCGTCCTCCTCCTCACATCTGGGCGCCAGCCTTGCCAACCAGCCCCTCGCGCCAGACATCCTGCCCATGAGCCGAGAGGAACTCAGGTTAGTTTTAGGCGGGGCTCCGAGACGCTGCCTTCCCGTCCACGCTCCGGTCCCCCGAGCCTGCGAGCCAGCTCCCAACGCACGAGCTGAGCGGTCTGACACCCACCCGGACCCGACTTGCCCAGAATTTGTTTTGGTCGAGATTTACTTCCAGGTAAATTCGGTTGAGGGAGGCAATTTCACTGATCCCTGCCTTTGCAGCCCCCAACAAGGCGTCTTTACACGGAAGTAAATCCCTCGGAAGCGGCTGGCGCTTCTCTTGGAACGGGCGTGGGCAGGCTGGAACCCCCCGCGCTTCAGTCCTGCTACACCCCGATCTGGCCGGACAGACCTGGCTGTGGACACGGCGGCGCTCTCTTTCCCCCTTTGTCTTTTGGGAGGGCCAAGGCGCCTCTCTTTGCGGCGCCAAAGGGGCTCGTTCTGGCTGATCTCGTATTCCTACGACAACGGGCGCGCCAGGCAGAGGCGGCGGGGATCCGCGAGGGACCCTCCGACGCAAAGCCGCCGCCGGGCGAGCCCAAGTTCCGCCGCAGGCGCTTCGGGACAGGACTGCAGGGCGCCGGGGCGAGGAGGCCGACCGAGCCGCCCACGCCTTCGGAAAATGTTATGTCTGTCGTTGCGAAGGCTGCAGATACGAAGAAGCACACACACACACACACACAGACACACACATACAGAGAAGACCATTTTATAGAACAGAAAAGAGTGGCACACAAAATCCCGCAGCACTCCTGCAAACTGCTGCCAGGGACCCTCCCTCTCCGAGGCAGTTCCTCCCTGCGCCGGATGGGTCGCCTCCCAAGGCAGCAGCGGCAGCAACAGGACAGGCCCGGGCTGCTGCTACTGCTGCTGCTGCTGGCAAACAAAAGTAAGTTGTCACTAGGCCGCCTCGCTCCAGGTGGCTGGGAAGACCGGCTCCTTTGGCGGCGCCCGTGCGCCAGAGCGCGGCCGCCTCGCCGGCTGACCCCCTGCAAACAAGCGTGCCACCCGCCTCTCCCCCTGGCACGCCGCTGCCTGCCTTGGCACTCCTTCGGAGGCCGGGCGCGAACTCCCTCCCTCTCTCTCCCGCCCGCCCGCCCCCTCCATCTTCTTCTCCAAGTGAAACTTTTGCCGGGCGGGCGGGGGGAGGCGGGCGGGCGGGCGGGGGAGCAGGAGCGCGGGAGCGGGGCGGGGGGGGAGGCGAGGCGAGGCGAGGGAGGGAGCGCGCGAGGGCGGTTCCCCGCTGAGCGCCCGGCCTGAATGGGAGCCAATCGCGCGGCCCTGGCCCCTGCCAATCACCGGTCTCCCTCCAATCCCACCCGCGCACATTTCCAAACTCTGGTTCCCAACCGCGCCGCTCAAATGTGCCGAGCGCTCTGCCAATCGCTGGAGGCCAGAGAGCGGGGAGAGGATGGAAGGAGCAGCCGCCGAGCGGGGCCGGCCAGCAGCAGCAGCAGCAGCAGCAGACAAAAGAGGGCGAAGGAGAAGTTAAAGAGCCGCTCCGGCGCTCCATGTTCGGCAAGGCGGCCGGAAGGGGCTCGCGGGCGGCGGCGGCGGCGGGCAGGGGGAGCCGGGCCGCGGGGCCCCCCGGGGGTCAGCCGGGCCGCGGGGGCGCCATGGAGGCGGCGCTGACTTGCAAGCGGAGCCCCAGCCTGCGCCTGGCCGACCTGGCCGCTCTGTACGCCGGAGGAGGCGGAGGCGGCAGCGCCTCCGGCTTCCCCCACGTGCCCCCGGGGGACCTGGGCGCCCCCGATCCGGCCGCCGCCGCCCCCTTCGGGCCTGAGCACGTGGCGGCGGCGGCGGCGGCGGCGGCGCTCAAGCTGGGCGCGGAGAGCCCCTTCGCCTCCTCCTACGGGGCGGCGGGCCGGGAGCCGGCGTTGCGGCGGGAGCGGGCCGAGCCTCCCCAGGCGCCGCCGCCGGCCAGCTCGCCCATGTTCATCTCCTCGGCCGGCACCTACGGGGCGGGCGGGGAGGCCCCGGCGGCCGCCGTCTTTCCGGCCCTGCACGAACCCCCGCCGCCGCTCAACGGGCAGATGCGCCTGGGGCTGGCCGTGGCGGCGGCAGCGGCGGCGGCGGCCGAGTTCTACGGACGCGTCGAGCCTTTCCGCGCCTCCTCCGCGGCCGCCTCCGAGGCGCCCTTCGGCCCCGCGCCGCCGGCCTACCTGGCAGCGGCGGCGGTCCTGCAGCAGCAGCAGCAGCAGCAACAACAACACCCGGCGTCGGGGGCACCCCCTCCTCCCGCTCCTCCTCCTCTCCCGGGCTCGCAGCCCCCCCACCCGGCGGCGGCGGCGGCGGCCTTCTTGCGCTACATGCGGCAGCCGATCAAGCAGGAGCTGATCTGCAAGTGGCTGGAGGGCCCTCCGGCAGGGGGGGTCCCTGGGGCGGCAGGGGCGCCCTGCTGCTCCAAGACCTACGGCACCATGCACGAGCTGGTCAGCCACGTCACGGTGGAGCACGTCGGGGGGCCGGAGCAGAGCAGCCACGTGTGTTTCTGGGAGGAGTGTCCCCGCCAGGGGAAGCCCTTCAAGGCCAAGTACAAGCTCATCAACCACATCCGCGTCCACACCGGCGAGAAGCCCTTCCCCTGCCCCTTCCCCGGGTGCGGCAAGGTCTTCGCCCGCTCCGAGAACCTCAAGATCCACAAGCGGACGCACACAGGTGGGTGGCGCCTTCTCCGCCCCGGCCCGACGTGCGCGCAGCCGTGTGACGCTGGGAGAGGGGGGGTTCGCCAGTAAGGTAAGGGAGGGCCGGCCCGCTCGCCTGGCCTGCGCGCCCCAGGCGGCCCGGGGCTCCGGGGATGAGGGGCGCGGGGGCTCCGGGGCGTCTAGGCGTCCTTGCTCAGCTAAAGGGCGCGGGCACAAGCTTTCTCAGGCTCGCCAACTTCTGCAGCGGCCCAAGGGCGACCAGGGGGCTGAAACCTCCGCGAGCGCGGAGGGAGACCAGCTGGCTCTCTTGCCTACGGGCCGTGGGAAAGAAGAAGGGCGCCCCTTCGCCTCTCCGGCCCTGGGGCCAAACCCTGGGGTGGGAGGAGAGGAGGGGGGAACAGAGGGAACCTTGTTTTGTCGGCAAGAGATTGGGGAGGAGGTGCTCCAAAAGACAGTCCGGCTGCAGCGTTTGGCGAACTAGGGGGAAGGGGCATGATTCCGGGGACTCGGCTTGGTTTCATTGGGGGAGAATCTTTGGGGAGGGGGCGTGGGGGCTCTCGCCAATCCTGGCTTTGCTCTTGCATGAATCCGGGGTGTGTGTGCAAGGGCCGTGGTGTCTCTCGGCGCAAAATTGCGCGTTGCTTGAAAAGGGAAACTTCTGCTGCGCATTTTCCACCGCAGCGGTAACCAAACTGACACAGGTGTGTTTCTTGGCGTGTTAAGGGCGGAGCTCGCGGTCCCATCGGCCCTGGCCTCGGTGTCTTGCGTAGGGCCTTGTCTCTCTCTCTCTCTCTCTCTCTCTCTCTCTCTCTCTCTCTCTCTCTCTCTCTCTCTCTCTCTCTCTCTCTCTTTTTCAGCCCTCGCATTTGATTTGCGACTGGCCTTTTGGCTTCACTTAAAAGGCAGTTGGGATTTATCGTGGCCGTGTGAACGGATATTATCCGCCGGAGGCTACTTAAAAGGAGGGGGACCGAGGCGGAGGGGGCTTCGCTTAATTGTTTTTCGTGATTTATGGCGTTTTGTTGCGAGGTGGGGGGAAAGAGAGGGGGGACGGGTCGAGGTGCAGTTCAAGCGCCAGAGCAAATGGTTCCTGGCGGAAAGGATCGATTCCCGCCCCCGGGGGGGGGCTGCGGGCTCCGTCGGACCAAACCCATCTGCGGGTGCAGCACTCAGGCGCCCCCTCCCCCCGAGCGGGGAGCGCGTTTGTCCCGCGGGGGGGGAGAAATCCGGCAGCCTGTAGCCGCAGGCTTTGCTCCGGGCGCTTTGGAGAAGATGGGTCGCCACCGCGGCCGAAGAGAGACTCACCAGGGGCGAATGGCCCTGCCCAACGTAAAGTGGCCGGAGAGGTGGGGAATCTGATAACCGGGGGGGGGGGGGCTCCAGAGCTCAATTGGCCTTTCTTTCCCGAACTCTGCCTCGGGAGGCCTTCCCGCCTTGCAGTGCTCCCCCTCCCTGGCCGTCTTCGTCCAGCTTCCAATTGACCAGTGGCCATTTTTTCTGGACCTTGGAAGGGAATTATCGGCCTACCGACTCTTTGGTCCAGGGTAGTCGGAGGGGGGGGACATTGGTTGGGGTCGCCCCACTCTGGTGCCTCGAAATGTTGGGCGGACGTTGTGGGCCAACAGTCTCCCCCACCCGAGTCAGCCTCACTCAGAAGAGGGCGCCCCCCCCCCGGGATTTAGGCCGGAGCTAGTTGGGCACTTTTTGCCACTGCCTTTCTGCCCCTGAGCGGGGAAGCGCCAAAGGCGTCTCACAGATCCGAGCCCCGGTGGGACTCCTTCCCTTCTTCTCAGGGACCTCTCACGACCCCCGAGGCTCCGGCATAAGAGCAGTCCGGGTGGGGGGGATGGATCCACAGGCCCGGGAGCCAAGGTCTACCCTCAGCCGGCGCCGGCGCCCCTGGGGAAAACTTCTCCCGCCGCCTGGCCAGCTGCGCCGAGGAAGAGGAGGAGGAGGCGGCGGCGGCGGCGGCTGTAACGCTCCGGTCTGTGCAGATGGACGGGAAGGGATCCGGCGCCTGAGGCCACGGGCCTGGCCACGCTTGGAAGGGAGCCAGTCCCGCGGAACTCGATGTGGCCGCAATCCTAGCCACCCTTACCTGGGAGTAGGCGCCGCGGACTGAAGGGGGACTTACTTCTGAGTAAGCGTGCCTGTTTAATTTTTGAACGTTCCCTGTCTCTTTGCGAGTTTCTGGCCGGAGAGCGAAAGAGAACCGGCGTGCAGAAGCCAAGCGCGGTCTCGGCCGGAGCAACCGAAAGCCGTCCCTTCTTTCGTGTCTCGCCTGGAGGACGGCCAGGCTTTGCTGAGCCGGAAGGCCCGAGAAGGCCTGCGGCAGAGCCCGCCTTGCGGACTGGCCGGCCACACTCTGGCTTTGCTCGACGGGGAGGGGAGGGGATTTCCCGGGATTTCCCTTCCGCCGCCGGCCCCTGCTGCATCTCCCGGGGGCGGCGGGGATCGGGGCCAAACGCAGAGGCTCTGCCTCTGACAAGGGCCCCTCCGGGTCAGAAGCGCCAGGGGAGCTGGAGGCCTTTCGCTTGGTGATATCCGCCCGTCGTCGCGCAGGCTCCCCTCAAAAGACGGCCTCCCAAAGCTGAAAGGCGACTGGTTCCCATCGGCAGGCAAACCGAGCAGACCCGGGAGAGGCAGGACCGCACGTGGGAACCCGGCCTTCGTCGTGCATCCCTCGCGAAGCGCCGGCCTTCCCTCGGCGGAAAGGGCAGCTCTGTCCCGAAGCCTCCCGCTCAGATCACTTGGCCTGCGGTCACACACACGAAATAATCCACTTCCAATCTACTTTCCTATTCACACGGTAAAATCCAGTTGGAGAATGCACTGAAAGTGGATTGGAAGTGGTTTGTTCGGCATGCCTGGCCGCAGCCTCGGGGTACCTTTGGCGGGCACTTTGCTCGAGGTCTGTCTTGATATATTTCGCCCATCTCCCTTGCTTCGCAGGACGTCGCTTTGGCTAGAGCCGGTGTCCTTGCAGGGGACGGTGCCCATTCCTATCCTGAGGCGGCTAACAAACGGGCTCTAGCCAATGCTCCCCTCTAAGCTGTGGAGTCCTGTGCGCAAAAACTCTTCTTTGTGAGCTGCCGGCATTAAAGTGGTGAGCGAGCGATTCGGCTGCTGCTGCATCAATTCGTTTGCTCTGGAGCCCTCCTTCCTGAGCGGAGACAAAAATGTGTGAGCTGGAGGCTAGAAAACGGTGAGCTAGCTGAGCTCACACGGACGCACGCAGCTTAGAGGGAACGCTGGTTCTAGCGCCCAGAGCTCCGGAGTTTGGGGGCCGACACGTGCTGGGAAATGTTTCCTTACCGCTTCTTCTCTGGCCACGGCTGCAGTCTACGACATCGCGCCCTTTCCCAACCGTAGACCCTCCAAGGCTGAGCTCGCCGACTGGTGGGAGGGAGAAGGTGCTCCGGTGCACCCGTGTATAATGGGAGTGAGCCTTGGGGTTTACTTCCGAGTAGATTTGCTTGGTTTAGTAATCCAAACGCACGCCGGCAGCATGGACCTGGCCTACACCCTGGAGTCAAAAATATATATTTAAGAATAAGGGGACCTGACTGCAGCTAATACTGAATGCATCCTTCCAAAATACACTTCTTCTTCTTCTTCTTGAACAAAATTGCATACCTTTTCCAAGGAGGTAGCCCACACTTCCTGCTCCTGTGTCCTAGCAACAAGAAACCTTTCCCTCTTAAAAAGCTGGAGAAATTCTCATCAAACCCTAGGGTTTAGAGGTAAAGAGAGGAATGCTGCTTCTCTCCCCCCCCCCATTTGAGCGGTTAAACTCTTCACTAAACCTGTGGAAAGAGATCTGAGTTCGGGTCCCAGGCCCAAACCAGCCTCAGGTGACGAGATTGGGCTCCTTCTGGGTTGGTTTTTTTATTCCGGTGCCTTCCTTCCGGATGGGGTAGGAGGCACTGGCTTTAAAGCGAAGGGAGACAGGCGCCCCCTCCCCCAGAGGGTGGTCTGCTGAGGTTGTAAAAATGCAAACAAAAAAAAAAAGAGAGAGAGAGGGAAGAGTAATGTGTTTAAACAGGTGTTGGCTTTCATTTTTGACAAGAGGAGGACTCTTCCACTGCAAGCCACCAGGAAGGGATTATGCCAATATTGGTTTGTCCAGAGACAAAAGCCATTGCCATGTATTGCCGTGTAAGCCTCCTTTCTCTCTCCCCCCCTTCTTAATCCATCCCTTAAAATTTTCATTTGGAAGAGAAATCTGGGCATGGGATAAGGGAAGACATCTCCATTGTCCTGGGGGTGTTTATCTGAAATTCTGGCCTACAGGTTGGGAGTCACAAAATATCCCCTTTAAAAAGAAGAAGAAGAAGAAATGCATTTTGAAGATGAATTTAAACCTACCCATTCTCGCCCTGTATTTCCACAGCCACATTCTGAAAAATAAAATCCTCTGGGAAACAGGACTATGTTAGGAGAAGGAAAGGCTTGAACCCAAGTTGAAATCTCTCTGCCGGGTCTTGGTTTCTAAGGCATAGCTAGACCTTTCTGTCTGTTGCTGCCTAATTTTGTTTTTGTTTGCAGTGTAAGAAACACACAGAGAGACTGAATTTCTCCCCTTTCGAGAAGGTATATTATAGATTGGTTTGCTTTCTCTTTCAGGAGAGAAGCCTTTTAAATGCGAGTTTGACGGCTGCGACCGGAAATTTGCAAACAGCAGTGACCGGAAAAAACACTCCCACGTCCATACCAGTGACAAGCCATATTTCTGCAAAGTCAGAGGTTGCGACAAATCCTACACCCACCCGAGCTCCTTGCGCAAGCACATGAAGATCCACTGCAAGTCCCCCCACCGTCCCCACCCCTGGGGCCTCACGGCCTGCACCCTGCAGGGACACCACTGGGGGCCCCGCTCTCCCCTCTCCAGGACTCCGGCAGGGGCCGCCCCGCCAACCTTTCTCCTCAGGTGACCAACCTCAACGAATGGTACGTCTGCCAGGCCAGTGGGGCACCCAACCACCTCCACACGCCATCAAGCAATGGCACATCTTCAGAGGAGGAGGAAGAGGAGGAGGAAGAGACTTATAGGAACTCTGAGGCCAGAACTATTCATTAGAATTGAGAGAGAGAGAGAGAGAGAGAGAGAGAGAGAGAGAGAGAGAGAGAGAGAGAGAGAGGTGGCACGCCTGTGCCACCTTGGTGAACTCGGCTATTTATTCCGTATATGAAACCCTATGGTGTTTGTATGTGTAATTAATTTAATTAAGACATTGGACTTGTCTTTTCTTTTTAATTAAAAGGAAGAATCTTTTGAAAAAATAATCCACAAAGCTGGACTTGTGACAGTGATCCAACCTGCATCTTTGGTGTTGGGGGAATTGTTTGATGCATTGCATGCGCTGGCAACTCCCATGCAGTAGTTTCCCCAAAATGAAACTGGGAAGGAAGGTGGTTGTTTATGAATGTAACTTGGTAGCTGATAGGCTTTCTCTATACCAGGCGCAAGCCTCCCCATCTTGCATCTCGTTGCCAAAAGGTACATTGCTTCCCCCCCACATCTGCCAAATTTCTGGTTCATATCTTGCATCAAAATCTGGACCCTAGATGTTTATGTGCACAGTTTACTGCCTTTGAAACCACAATGGTTCAGATGACACCGGTGTCTCCAAAAAAAACAAAACGAAACCCCGAAACCCTGAAGGTACTCCTTGGGCTGTGGGCGGCAGCCCACTAAAGTCCATGGCAAAATTATTGTAGTTTTACATCTGTAAACACAGTATTTTTGGTCCATTGTCAGAAGTGAAACTAGTTTCCAAGTAAATTACATTTTTCAGATCTTAGCCTATGATGGATTTTGAAAACAGTATGGAATGTTAATGTCAGAGTTTCTTCTTTGGGGCCCCCTTCACCCTCAACATGTTTACTCAGAAATAAATCACACTGGTGTCAATAGGACTGACTTCCAAGTAGGTATACTTCTCATTTTTAAAAAGATGCTTTTCTTCCCTTATATTATAATTCTTCTTCCCTTATTTCTTCCCTTATTATAATTCTGAAAGGAAACAACTTTTTTTAAAGCTGATAATGTGGCCACACTGATCCTATGGTTTTAAAAACAAAAAGCATTAATGGTATCTTGTCTAAAAATATCTATGCCTTGGTTTTACAGTAGAATTTACTTGGAAGCAAATGTTTTAGCAGAGCTGGGGCAGAATAGGGTTGGCTAAATTAGATCGTCTGCCTTATACTGCTTATAACAGAAGCCTTGGGTCTAAACACATTTATTTGTGAATCAACCTGTAGGTTTTTTTGAGTAAGCATGTTTGGGCCTGGAGCTTGGCCTATATTGGTCGGTCTAAAGTACTGTGGACTTCACAGCTGTTATGTCAAAGTTTCCTTGTTGAAAGAGTTACGGTGCTAGAATGACATAGTGGTTCTATAAAATATTATTTTTACTGTGCTGGGTTTATACCCTAATGTGAACATAAGGATGTGAGTCCCGTCCCCCCCAATGGTTTATGTACTTTAGCATCAGAAACCCTGTTTCTAGGCACCATACCTAACCACCAGAGTGAACTGTGGTTCTAAGGAAAGCAAATTGTGATTAAATATGTACATGGAGGGTGGGGGGGATGCTGTGCGGGGTTACCTTTGACACAGCTGCCAAGCTGTTGAAGGGAAAGGTCATGGGATGCTGACAGTTTCTGATGCGGTTGGTAGGACACCCTTCACATGCAAAATGCTGATTCATCATAAGTACCCTACAGATAATCTAAAGAGCACTAATTTACCCTCAGAGACTGCTGAGGACCGACCGACCCGTTCACCTGCGTGGGAACGCGTGGGGGATTCTTGTTGTGTGTGTCTTATGTGCTGTGAGATCCGTAGTCTTGTCATTGTTACAAACCTGTATGTGAAAGTGATTTATTTTGTACAGTTGAATTAATTTATTTTTTTATGTCGCCTGGTTTTTTTTTTCTTGCTTTCTTTCTTTTTAATTTGGAAGAGTACAGGACACGCCAAAGAAGAATATTAATAATTGGGGGTGATAGGTTGTCTATGCTTCTGTGGATGTTGGGGAGGGGGTAAAAGTCATATCTCTCAAGTTACTTGAATGAACAATGTAATGTGAACAGGGGCCCTTCCTGCATGTCTTCTGTGCAGTGTGTTGCTGATTCTATATAGTTTCTAGACAATATTTGTTTCTTAGTACAGTCAGTGCATGGTGCTGTCCCATCTGGAAGGATTTATATGCCGATCATATAGTCATATGAACAGAGAGAAAAAGGATACTCCGTTGAATATCTATAATCTATAAATATATACATGAGAACTTGAATACACATCACTTTTCTAAAAAGTCTGTTTGATTTGCATTCCTTTATTTTTTCATAATCCATTCAAATAAGGGGAAAACGAGTGAAACATGGACTTCTAAGGGATAATTTATTGTCTAATGATCTTCTGTTTTAGAAATTTTTCTTGTGGATTTTCGAAGAGCTGTTTAATTTATGTGTTTGCTTCCCCCTGCCCACAAAATAGATTGCACTGTTCATTGCTGCAGCCCAGTATGAAATGAATACCTTCAAGAAAATATATTTCCTTGGATGCAACTGCTTCGTTTTAATAGGACTTTGCTTCCAAGGAAATAGGACTGGGGGGGGCATTTCTAGAAGTAGCTCACTCTCTGTCTGCTGTGTCCTAAAGATGACACAATTCTCTCCCACCCCCATGATTTTTGCAACATACAATACCTCGTTCACAACTGTAAACCTGGTCATGAGAAAGCAAGAGTGGTTACAGTAAAATAAAAATATACTTCTTAATACATTTACTTGTGGATTTCTTATGCTGGGAGAAATTCAAACAACAAAGTTTGGCATTTGGCACTTCAGATGGTTCATAACCTTCCCAACTCCCCCTCAAACATGCTTGTAGGGAAAATATAGAACGGGCTTACTCAGCCCTTCTCTTTAGAGATCTGCTTAGATGTTGAGAGGGGGAATTGGCTACAGTTCCTGCCCCTATTGTCCACTCAGATTATACTCAGAGGAAAACTTCCTAGTCAGGATATGAGAAGTCTTTATTTAATCGTGTCTGGCTGACAGAGCATGAAGAAGAGAAAACTTCCTCATCAAAATAGAAGACCACTTATCATATATATGTAGAGAGATACAAACAGGTACAGTCTGTAGTTCCAGTATCTTTCTAAGGCTGTGTTCACAGCTGGGATTGTTTAAGATTTCTCATGAGCCTTCCCCCTCCTTCCTATTTAGGCACTTTCTCCGTAGGTAGAAATAATTCCTGGGAAGGATCAGGAAGTGAAGGCAGAAGCAGTACCAGTCCTTTCCAAGGGGTGTATAGTAGGCCTCTGCCTGGAGAACCTGGAGTTTTGGAGCCTGTGCAAAAGAGAATGGGAGGATCCTTTTGTTTACCAACTGCTGTAAAATCAATGTCATTACATTATAGGAAACATTATATACCAAAGCCATTTAAGTGGGAAGGGGGCTCCAGAAGACATTCCTCCCCCACATAAGAATCTGTTGAAGGCACATCCCCCTTTACTAGGGATACCAGGTGTCCTCTTTTATTCTTTGGTGTCCCTCTTCTTTCAGGCCCTTTTTTAAAAAACTGATGACCATGCCCTTTGGGGGGAGGGCGGTCTGGAAGGTGAGGAATGTTCCTAGTTAGTAGCAATTATCACCGCTTAAATAACAGGGCCCTCTAAAATGAGACTTATCCTAGTGGTCCACTGCTTTTGAAGCAGAGAGTCTGGGAAACATGTCCCCTTTTTTGCTCTTCAAAATGTGGTAACCCTGCTTTATCCTCAATTTCTCTCTTAAGCCCTGCTTGGTTCGTTTGTTTTGCGTATTTTCGTTAAAAGCTTTTGATCCAAATGTCAAACGCTGTCCTCTCCCTCCACCCTCCCTTCCAAAAGGGGGTGGGAGAGGGTGCTGGGTTTCAGGTTTATCAGCAAAACAGGTTGCAGAGACTTGTAGGGGGTGGCTGAAGAAGAAGCCCCCTTCCTTTCTCCCCACCCCCCAAAAACTACCCCTGTCTTGAGTGAGAACTCGGGGGGGGTCTTGGGGGGGCGACGACTTATCGCTCTCCAGTGGAGTTCCTTGGTAAAAAGAAGTGCGGCACAAAGCCCCCCCGGGCCCGCCCTGGGTCCCCTGAGACATGAATCATTCATGGGAAATATATCAAAGATAAAAGATGGCCGGACAATGCCGGCGCCCCGAACGCGATTTTGCCCCCTCGGCCGTCCGCGCCTTCTTCCCGCGCCGCGCCCCCCCCCCCGCCCCAGCCGCCCCGTAGAGCTGAAATTGACCACTTGCGCCACTTCAAAGGTAATTTGGGCCAGAGCGGAAGGCTCGGCGCTTGGACAATCTTCACGGCGCGTTAAGATTTCTATGGCAATTGGCAAGCGGGACTTTTCCCATCTGAATATGGCTCAAAGGAAGGGAAGGGGAAGGCGGGGGGTGGGGGGAGAGGGAGGCACGCACTGGCACGAAGTTGGCCGTCTTCAAAGACTTCATCTCCTCCAGGCAGGGGAGAAGGAGAAGAAGAAGGAGGAGAGAAAGAAAACATCCCCAGCGCTCTCATACAAAGGGCGGGAGGGGCCCCCCTCTAAATCAGCCGCGGCCCGCTTTTGTCTTAGCTACCGGTGGGAGTGGGGAGGGGGCACCGCGCGGTTCTGCTCGCCGGGGTCGGAAGGGTTATTTATTTGGGCACAATGAGGGGATGGCGAACGGCACAGGGAGGAAGGAGAAGTCTGCGAAGGGGGCAAATCCGGCTGGTGGGTTGGATCCAACCGGTGTGTGTCTCTCTCTTCAACTGCAGCCCCCTGGCTGCTGTTGCCTGTGCGGGTCCCACGGTCCCCGGCCTAACCTTTGGGGCTGGTCAGAGAGGGAATCCCCTCCTCCTCCTCCTCCTCCTCCCCCTGGTTTTAAGCCGACAGGAAAGCTGGTTTGGATCCAGCACGGTGACTTCGGCGCATTTATTTACGTAAACTCCATTGACTGCAGCTGGGTTTACTTCCAAGTAAGGCTCCTACTTCTTCTGCGCCTAGGCTCGGCTCCGGGGTGTGGTCTCTCGCCCAGGTTTTTCTCGCACGGGTATAATTGCGTCGCCATTTATCCTCGGCAGCCAGGGACGCGGCGGGGCGGACCCTTAGGGACGTCGAATCCTCTCCAAGAGAGAGTTTTCCTCTTCCCAGGGCAACGCTTTCCGGCAGAGTCCGTTCCTACAGTCACGGAAGCCCGGTTCACAAGCCAGGGTAGATCACGGGTGTCCAGCGATTACTTCCTTTGTATTGCATTGCTTCCCAATTTTGCAGTCCACTTTGCGTCTGAGCAGGGAGGCGGGCTAAAAAAATAAGATAGGTAAGTATGTCGCAGCCTGCACATGCGAATGGGCTGCTCTCCGCGGATAAACCCGTTCGATCAGAGGGGTGGAACTCATTTGTCACGAGGGCCGGATCTGACCTAAATGTTGCTTTGTCGGGCCGTAAAAAGTGTGCCATAAAAAGTAATGCCAGGCACGGGAGAATAACCTTTATAAATGACATAGGCAAACCCAATTAACAATATCATTTTTTATTCCACTGAGCCGCATGTGGAGGCGGGAAAACCAACCACACCTCCCCCCCGCCCGCCACACTATTTTACCCCAGCCTCATAGTACTGCCCCCTGGCTTGAGGGGCATAACTTGTGTATTCGATGTTTTACAGCGGAATGTGTGAATGGCCTCTCTTGAAAAGAATCACGGTTGACGTCGGCCTTTCCTTGGTTTAGATGCAAGACGTGAATCAGGTGAGGTGTTCAGGGATGAGGCCTGCCCAGCATTTTTTTTATTTAAATGCAGAATTTTTTTAAAAAAGGGGGGAAAAGGTTCGGATCTGGAAGAAAACCACCGGATTTTCTCATCCACGAGAACAGGGAAACCGTAGAGTTTCAGATATAGACAATGACCGTATCTGACTCCCGTCTCCAGGATGCGGGAAAGTGATCTCTGTCGGGCATTCACACAACCGTGTACAGAGGAATGGAGCCTGAGAGGTCGGGCAAAGGGGTTGGCTGTCCCCCACAGACCGGTGCATGGTCGTGTGAGCCACCCCCTACCCCCTACCCACGCAGGGGCCACAGGGACGGCGCGGCCTTTGTGTTTCCACAGCAGGTACTGGAATCGGGGCTGAACACCAGCTATTGGAACAGGCCAAATGACCTGGATCCTCAACCAATGGCAGCCTTTTCACTCGCTGCCAATCACTGCCCGGCTCAGTCCTCAGCCAAGGCGGCAATCCTAAAAACACTGTCCCGGGGGTAAGGACCATCGAATAATAGGGGCTTACTACTTCTGAGTAAACTTGCTTCGGCGTGTTCCCACGTTTCTTGAAACTCGATGGATTTAAGACCAACCAAGTTTAATTCTGGGTATAAGTTTTCACGCGCATGCACAGGATCTGGTGTATCTGAGGAAATGTGCATGTACACGAAAGCTTATACCCAGAATTAAATTAAGCCACTGCACTCCAATTTTTTTCTGTTGCTTCAAACCAGCAGGGGTACCCACCCTGAGCCTGTTTACACTGCTAGTGCTTTTTAGGCTAAACCAATACCTGGTTTGTCGCAGGACCTAGGAGGGACCCAGAGGGCTAGTTCTCACGTGCATGTAGACAGCCCGAGTTGTGTGTGTTCTATTACTGTAACCCTGATGACCGGTAGCTGAACGTGTGAAGGGACAGCATTGCCTCTGCAGCGACTTGACACTGATGTCTGCCATACTGGAGGAGCCGGGGGCTCAGTTCACACGTGCAACAAGTTGAGGATGCAGCCGTGTATTTGAACCAGCTCAAATATAAGTCCCTCCCCCCATGCTGGTGTTCATACTCACAGACAGCACCTACGGGTGGATCGATGCGCAGGCAGACTGAAGAGGTGTATCTGTTTCTTGTGCTATAATAGGTCCAGATTACAGGCCAGAGAGAGAAAGAGAGAGAGGCGAGATCCCAGGGACAGTCAAACAGGCCGACAGATGATGGATGGAGGATGGGACAGGGGGCTCCTTCTCTGCCCCGTTCCCTCCCCTGGCTCGGTGCCAGCCTCTGGATCTCTGCCCGCCTCCCTCCCTCACCCCCGCCCGCCTTCAGCCTCCCATTATTACTCCAGCAGAATTATTACCCCAGCACGTGGGCGCGCTCACACGCACCCCCTCCAAGCCCGCACCTCCCACCCTCCCTCCAAGCTGGCGGGGGGGGCACAGGGCTGCAGCCCCCCTCCCCTCCCCCCGCTCCTGACTCCCCAGGGGGCCCGGGGCAAATTCGACGGCGGGCGGGGTGGCGTGGCGCGGGGGGGGGGGCTCCGGTTGGCAACACCCCATTCAGAGACAGTCGCGGTGACCTCGCGTTTCATGGACCGTTAACCCAGCCAATTGGCGCTCCGTCGCCACCTCGCCTCCGAGGCTCGCGTTGAGGGGGTGGCTGGGTGGGGTGGATCCTGGCCCAAATCTGGAACTCCCCCTCCCCTTTAAAAATAGGCCGGTTAAACAGGAAGGAGCAACCGTCTGCTGCATATCTCCCCACCTCTCCCCCGATAACCCCTCCCGAACCTCCTCCCCAATCCCCACCTGGTTAATCAACAAGGAAAAGCGGGGGCGGGGATCGCCCCCCGCGCGCAATTTCCCCTCCCTCCCTCCCTCCCAAGCACTTTTATTGAGGAGCGAGTTCCCCTTTGTTGGTTGGGTGCCCGGCTGGCTCGACGGATGCAAAATAAACAGGATGAAAAACAACCAAACAGATGATTCCCTCGCGCGAGTGGGGAAAGAACAAGAAACCAGGAGTGGGGGGGGGGGGGGAGAGGGAGGCGAAAAAGGCCGGACTTCATAAAAGTGCCCGGCGGAGGAGGAGGCGGCGGCGGCGGGCGGCGCTGAAGGAGAAAAAGCCTTTGAAGTGGGCCTTATTATGGCCGGCATACTTGGGGGTTGCCCTAACGACGCCGCTGAAAGGAAAGCGCCCGCCTTTGTCCCCGATTTGTTCTCCTTTGCTGGGCTGCCCGCAGAAATTACTGACATGGGGGCTGCCTCCGACGCGCAGCCGGCAAAGCCCCAACTTCCAGCTCAGACTTACAGGCGCCGCTCTCCTGAGGGCAGAAGGAGGCGGACGGGGGTGGGGGGCGCAGAAAGAGGGAGAAAGGGGGAGGCGGAGGGGGACCCCCCCAAACACACACACACACCAACTTCTGCTCTCTTTCGGGGTACAACTCAGGAGGAAGGAGAACCTAAGGCACCGCCCCTCCCCTCCCCTCCCCACCCATTCCTCTCCCCTGCATCAATCCCTGGCAGCCTATTTCTCCTTCTCTTTCTCCTCCTCCTCACCGGGATTCTCTTGCAGGATCAAGCGAAAGGTGTGTTTCTTACGCAGCGTAATTGCTCCCAGGCTGCTTCCACACTGCGCGCTGTCCGATCCGTCGCTCTCCTTTGCCCTTATTTATCGGCTTGTTCCCCCCCCGCAGCGCATTTCCACCAGACTCCCCGGTAAGTTTCTTACCATGACTGAGTACATTCTTATCCAGCCGTTCCCTCAAGGAGCTCCCGGAGGGATCAAAGGTTCCCTCCTTTTCCTCCTCAGGACAACCCTGTGAGGGAGGCCAGGCTGCGGAGCATGTGCCCTGCCCAAGATCTCCCAGGGAGCTTCTGTGGCAGGGGTGGGATTGGATGCAATAATTCAGAGCAAGAGGTGTCAGTTATCAGACACTGTTCAATAAACAAAATATTGCAAGAGTGCGAATGTGTTAAGCACGTTTTTAAGTTAAAACACACCCCTTTGTGTTCGTGTCCTTTATAAAGTTTGTATCTCCGCTGCCTGGCATTACATTTTATGGCACACGTGGCCCGGCCCAACAAAATCTCATTTATGTCAGATCCGGCCCTCATGACACATGAGTTCGACACCCTTGCTCTAGGCTGGTCCTGCATTGAGCAGGAGGTGGGACTAGATGGCCTGCATGGCCCCTTCCCACTCGGTGATCCTGTGATCCTACGGAAACCTGCACAAATGCCCAGGAAACTTCACCATCTGCCCAGCACCGTCACCTTGCCCGGCGCAAGGACGCACTTCCGATTACATTTGGAGGGTTCTGGAGCTGATTCACGGTGTGTCTGAAGCACATAAACAAATCCTCCGTTTGCTTGCGTGCGCGCGCATGGTCTTTACAGTCAGACTTACTTTAATCATCAGCATCGAAACCCTGTTTCTAGTCCCTCTTTCTGTCACCATGCACACGTACATTCGAACCTCCATAGAAACACAGATTGGAGGCAGGCTCTGTTGCCCCTCCCAATCAACCAACACGAGGCATTCTCATAGCCTCAGCTTGCGAGTACGCTTTTCTCTCCCCTCTGTCTGTTCTCACAAGCAACATCTTGATGGCTGCAACATCTAGTCACGGCTAGCTATAATCACACATTAGACCCAACAAGAAGAATCTCCCTACGGCCTCCGACGAAGTGCTTCTCAACGGACCAAG
The DNA here is from genome assembly GCA_029375565.1 of Gekko gecko. NCBI lineage: Eukaryota > Metazoa > Chordata > Lepidosauria > Squamata > Gekkonidae > Gekko > Gekko gecko. The sequence goes on along the minus strand of JAPDNY010000004.1, from coordinate 185,647,866 downwards.
TTGGCCCATTCAGCTGCAAAGCCTACTGAGGTCAAGCGTTTTAGATGCAGGTGTGAACCGGCCTCTCCTTTCTCCTCCCCCCCTTCCCCTTGTCCTGGGTGCAGAAGAAGGCAGGCCGCCTATTGTAGGCTGGTAAGTCAAGCATAGCCCCTTCAGGCCCCTCCCCCTCCGTCGGCCATTTTGGCTACTGGGGGGGTCACGTGCACGCAAACGGCTTTGGGCAAGGATGCCCCTTGCTGCAGGCCCGTTGTACAAAACTGGACGGTTACCCCTTTCAGAGGGTGGAGGGGTTTGAGCAGGAGACCCCAGGGGAACTTTCTGGTGTGCCTTTGGAGACGTGAAAGGCGCCGCGCTCTTGGCCCGCCTTTGATCGACGAGTTTCCACACGAGAGTCGCAGGGACAGCACCTACAGATCCCCCCCCGGCCCCACCCCTGCCAGGCACCCACCGGGAAAGGGGGCAACAAGACCACAAGGCCCGTTTCCCCTTTCCATTCCGAATTTGGTGGAGGGAAGGCCGCACCTCACCCACCTTGGGTGAGTATCAGCTTCTCTTCCCTCCCGGGCTCTGCCGCCTCTCCCTCCCCCCGGACAAGAACCCTCCGCGGCTGCGCTCCTCCTCTCCAAAGGCCTCTCACTCTGCTCGTGGGCACCGTGGAAAAAGAATGGACTCGCGGAGAAAGGAGCACCAGTTGGGCTTTTGCGCAGCGCCGCGGCCTTAAGTAGCCCGTGACATCGGGGAGGGGGCGTCAGTTGGGGAGAGGCGGTCGCCCGGGTCCGAAACTTCTTCTTTTTCGGGCGCTTCAACTTTTTTTTCTTCCCCAGAGGCTGTTAATTAAGGCTGCTCCGGCTTCCCCATGGCTCGCCTTTGTCTGCGCTCAATGGGTCTCCGGAGACTGCCCCTCTCAGCGGGCCGAGGAAGAGCTGGGGGGGGGAGAGGGGGGACGGGGGGGAGAGAAGTGTCACTTCTCCTGTTGAAGCTCTGGGGTAACTAGACCGAGGGGGGACTCTCCAGACACCGCCAATATAGCGATCAAAACACCGTTCCCCCGAGGTAGATTCCGAAGGAGGGGGCTGTGGTTGCGGGGAGGGCCTCTGACGAAGGGCGCGACGAGCCCGGCCCGGGACAAAGCGGTGTTTGCACATCCCCAAGAGCCCCGCGTGTTGCGCAAACAAGAGGCACGCGAGCTTCCTTCGGCCTCGGATGGAGAGGCTCGATTCCTTCCACGCGCACGCAGACGAGCCCCGCCACACACTTCGACCCCCTGTCCCACACGAGGAGGAGCAGAACGAGAAGATCCCGAGGACAGCCCCGATGCTCGCCGCCCCCGGAGGGGCGCGGGGGGGGGCTGCAAACCTTCCTCTTGGGTGACGCCTTAAAGGCACGCGGTCTCCGGAAAGGTCGTGTGAACGGGGCGCGGGCAGCTGTGCCCAGGGAGCACAAAAGGCGAGGAGGAGGAGGGAGGAGGGCGAGTCCTTAGAACAGGAGCCTTGGAAGTCCCTCGAGGAGCAATTAAGTTAGTGGTCAGATCTGGAGCCGTTTGAATGGAGGCGAGACGCCAGAGTTACTCTTCCCTTCACAGAGGAAACGTCCTCGAGGGAAGTTACAGAAGTTACACTAAATAATCCACTTTCACTTTCAGTGCGCTTTATGCAACTGGATTTTACTGTGTGAACTGGCATAATCCAATTCGAAAGTGCATTGAAAGTGGATTCGTTAGTGCGTGGGATCGCAGCCACAGAGCGTTTTTAATAATCCTTACATCAGCCCTGGAAGGTCGTCCAGAATTCAATCCCTATTTGCAGGGCCAGAAGCTAACTGACGCTACCGAGAACAGAGGGGAGATTCGAACCAGGAGCTTCCCAGCGACGACATACAGGCCGGCTTATATGGCTGTCAGCCTCTCCACACCCAGGCGGACTTTCCAAAACTGCAAACAGCGTGTGTAGGGGGCGGGGGGCGCACTCTGAAATGCATTCCGGATTAATAGCTCTAATGGCTTGAGGGATGCTGGACAACTCGTTGCAAAAGCAAGTGCAGGGGTGCCCCCCCCTTTTCGGGGATCAACGTAGTGCACAGCCCAGCTTCAAGTAGACAGGGATAAAGGAGCACAGGGAGTTTCCAGTTTTCCAGAACTTTCTTGGGGCCCGACAGGTGGGACTCCAACGGCCGGGTCTGTAGATCCTTGTCCAAACATCTTGGAAACAAAAGACTGGGTACATGTAACAGAAGGATCACTGTTGGGGTTGGAATTGTTAGAAAGGCAATTGTTAGAAAGGAAGAGTTTAAAAAAACAAATTAGGTGTACCAAGTAGCCTTTGCACCCCCCTCTCTCTCTCTCTCTCTCTCTCTCTCTCTCTCTCTCTCTCTCTCTCTCTCTCTCTCTCTCTCTCTCTCTCTCTCGGTTGCCAGCTCCGAGTTGGGAAATTCCTGGTGATTTCGGGGTGGCACTGGGGAGACCTCAGTGGGATATATGTGCCATAGAGTCCAGCCTCCAGCGCAGCCATTTTCTCCAGATGAAAACTGATCTCTGTCGTCTGGAGATCGTTTGTAAACCCGGGGGAATCTCCCGGCTCCACCTGGAGGTTGGCAACCCAATTAGTGTCTCCTCTCCTTTTCCCTCCCTCTCCCCCTCCCCCTCCCCAATACACATTTAATGTAAGTGATTTCAACTCGGCAGGCCCTGATCCTTCCAGCACCACCGTCCAGTGAGCGCATTTCTTTGTCCAGAGGCGCTCCGCTGACTCCAGCCAGCCGACCCGTCACACCACTGACTGCGCGGAACTCCGCGGGTTCCGCTCCTCGGCGCAGTTGCCTGGGCGAGGAAGCCTCCTGGAGCTCCGCGGGACGGACGGATGCGCTCGGCGTGAATTCTGCTCCGGAGAGGAGCGGCCAGTGCGCTTGCCAGAGAACAGAAGGACCGGCAGCGGTGAGGACTGCAAGCCGGTGTGGTGGGTCGTATCCTGCCGTGGGTCGCACTTGGGAAACTCGGGCTCGAATCCGCACCGGTGCCCTGGAAGCTGGCGTCGGCGACCTTGGGGCCCGTCACACTCTCTCTCCGCTCCATCTACCTCACAGGGTTGTTGTGAAGGTAGAATGGAGGAGAGGAGACTGATGGGAGCGGCCTTGGGGCCCCAACTGGAGAGAAGCAAGACAGAGTAAAATAAAAATCGTTTTCTTTAACAGAAAGAGGAATTCTGGGCAAGCGGCCAAAACGTTAATGGGCTAAGGTATCTGTTTCCCACCATCATTTTAAAAAACAAGTATATCCCGATGAAGAGTTCTGCGGAGCTGGGAAGCCTGCGCACTGTTTTGGATGGTCCCACGCGAGAAGCCAGCCAGGCGGGGCCCGGGGCCCTTCTAAGCGCTGCCGTCGACCTTCTTCCAAGAGACCCCCAAGGCGGAGCCCGGCCGGGCACATCAAAGGGCGCGGGGGGGATCCCTCGGGGGGGGGCTGGTCCAAAGTGTCCGGGGGGAGGGGGAGGAGGAGGGGGCGAGGGCAAAGGGCAGGTTTTGATCCCCGCTCGGGGTAAGTCCGCCGGGGATGAAAGGCACCTGTCAATCAGCGCGCCCTTGCGAGCTAAACAAATACAAACAGACGACGGTCGCTCTGGAGGACTCGCCTTTCTTCCCCTCTGACTTTCCCTTTCACCTCCCACAAAGGAGGGGGGCCTTGATTGTTCCCCCCAAAGGCCACGGCAGGGTCTGGCGCGCTCTCTCTCTCTCCCTCTCCCTCTCTCTCTCGGGGCCTCGGAGTCGCCGGACAGGGCGAGGAGGGGCGGGAGGGGAAGGGAAGGGGGGGGTGCGAAGGTCTGGGTGCGGGAAAGGGGATCCAGGGGAAGGTGGCTGTCCCTGGATCGGCCGCGCCGCTGCAGCCCGAAAGCCAGGGGAAGAGGGAAAGGCAGACGGGGCTCTCGGCGGCGCCACAGCCTCGAAGCGCGATCCTCTGCAGCGGGAGACCGGTCTAAGGCCAAGCAACAGCCGTGGGTCTCAGTCTGGAAGACCCGCGCCCAGGACTGCAGGGCGAGAGCGCGAACGAGGAACGCAGGCCGCCTCCCTGGGGGGGGGACCTCGCCGGAGGGGCTCGCCTGAGACTTTCCCCGGCTGCAAAACTTTTTGTGCGCCAGGAAGTCAGAGCCAGCCCCCCCCCCCCCTGCTCAGTCCCAGGCCCCTTTGAAGAGTGGCCCGAGCTCGAGGGGGCTCCCACCTCCCTCCCCCCCCAACTTTCCAGGCACCCTGCCAAAGTCCCCGGCCAGCCAGCAGCCTCCTTCTTACCTGCCGCCGCCGCCGCCGCCGCTGTGGGAAGGGGGGCGGGCAGGCTGGGGCAGAGCTGCCGGCCGTCTGGCCAGGCTTAGAAGGGCTTTCGGGAGGGCTCCGGACAGGAGACTCGGGAGCCACACTGGCGGGCCTGCGGCCGGGACGCCCTGAGTGAGTGAGCGAGCGAGCGAGCGAGCGGGGTCGCGCCGGCCCAGGAGGGGAGGGGGCTGCGGGAGGGGGACATCGGGGGTTCGGGGACAGGAAAGGGGGCCTGGGGGTCGTTCTCCTGGATGGAGGAGGTTTGGAGGACCCTGGGGAGTTCAGGGGAAACCGAGAGGTCATGGGATTGCCAGGGCATTCTGCACATGCACAGAGGCACCAGAGTCCTCCCTGCTGCTTCTCAACCTTGTAGGGCTGAGCTCGCGACTGGCAGCAGATCCCCGGGCAGATCGAGGCCGGTCCCCTCCTTGGGGCTCCATCTCTCTTCTGTAGCCTCTCGGTTAGGCCGTCTCCAGACGGAGATCCCTCGCGCCAGGGACCGCCCCAGGTGGGAGGTCCAAAGCCCTGAGGAGCTGCGGCAGGCGGAGGGTCGGGTGGGGTGACCCCAAACCCATCGGGGCTGGCCGGGAACTAGAAGCCCTTCTCTGAGGCTTAGATGCTTTTTTTTGGGGGGGGGGGGAGGAATGCAATGCAGCCGAGGCCAGGAGACATCGTCGCCCCCACACCTCTTTTCCATCCACACGGCACTGGGCCTCACCCCCCCCCCCCGAGAAAGGAGGCTGCGGGAAGGAAGGGTAGCCGGGTTGTTTTCACTCAACAGATGCTGATTCGCATAACAACAACAATAATAACAACCAAATCGCTGGACATTTTTACTGTGCCAACTCTTATTGTTGTTCTTATTATTGCTAATTATTTGTACTCGACGCTCAAAGATCTCGAAAGCGCTGTACAACTCTAGAAAAAGACTCGCTCCCTGTTTACCCCCTAAGAAAGGAGACAAACACAAAAGCGAAAAACAAATGAATAAAACAGACGTACGGTAAAAAACCCGCAAAGGTGGATTTGACTGAAAGCCTCTTTCACCTTTTTTAACAAAACAAAACAAAACAACCCCGATTAACGGAGTCACTCCGAAGTGAGCCTGCATTAAACGTTTTGTGCCATTTTCTTCCGGTCCCATCTTATCTACTCTCTGTAAGAAAGGGATAAGGAGGAGGCGAAAAAGGGAGGGGGGATTTGGAGAAACAATGGAGGAGGCTATCAAAAACACGCGAGTTTGGGGAGAGGGAAAAAAGAAGTGGCTTTGGATCTGGACCCCTCGGCTGTGTGGATGAAGAGCCCTTTCTGAACCAGGGGCTGTGCACGTTTGGTGGCGGGGTGGGGGTGGGAGAATCGTATTCAGGGGTCCTTGGGAGCGCCAAGGGAAGGGCTGCGGTTCTTTGAGCGCCGACTGGGCGGCCGGTTCTAGAGCAAGTGAACTCGCAGGCGCTGCGCAGGAGAGGGGCGCAAGTGGAGTCCGGGAGATGCGGTTTCCTCGCCTTCCCCTTCCAAACCCATGCTTTGGGCTGGGGTCTGCCCCCTTCCCCTCTGTCATCCAGAGGGCTGCCCCCCCCGGTTAAGGAACAGACATAAACCCAGAAGGGAGAGGGTTCGATTTACCCCCTCCCCCCTTGAAACCCACCGGGACTCTTTGGGAGCCTCGTTCTGCGACGCTGAGTCGGGTGGGGGGCCCGCCGGACCAGGCGAAAGTTCGGGGTGGGGGGGCTTCCACAAGCGCTTCAGTGGCTCTCCTTATAGGCTGAGCACAGTTTGGTAATTTCGAAGCCAGGGACGAGGGGGCTGGGCTGCATTATAGCCCCTTCCTCAAGGCCGGCTGTTCACTCGAGTGATTCACACGCCTTCGAAAGGCACCTCTCCTGCCACCGTCTTGCAAACTGGGCGTGCGGCTTGGGCGTCCAGAGAAAAAGTCGGGCGAGCCCGGGACGGGGGGGGAGTGGGCCCCTTGGGCGACGCTGGTTTCGATTAGAGACTGCAGAGTTAGGAAAGGAAAGGAAAGGAAAGGAAAGGAAAGGAAAGGAAAGGAGAAAGAAAGGAAAGGAAAGGAAAGGAAAGGAAAGAAAGGAAAGAAAGAAAGGAAAGGAAGGAAAGGAAAGGAAAGGAAAGGAAAGGAAGATAGATAATAGAAGATAGATGATAGACAGATGATAAATAGATAGATGACAGACAGATAATAGAGAGATGATGGCGAGAGGGGGGGGGGGAGAGAGATCTTAGCTGTACCAATCCTGTTTGCCCGAGAAAGTGAAATCAGCAGAGAGTTCTACGGTCGACCCAGATGCGTCGCTTTAAAAAACCAAAAACAAAACTCTACGCAAAATAGGTCACTCGGGCTGGAAAGGACGTTGTAGCAGCCCAGTTTTCCTTTCTTGGGCGGGGATAAATTGGAAAGAGAGCGAGAGAGCGAGTTGGGGGTCATTTGTTTTGACTGGCTTGTGCGGAAGGCAGCGCCAGTTTCTCTTGGAAAGCAGAGTTCGAAGCGCGCCCAGCCAGCCAGCCAGCCAGCCAGCTAGCCGGCCAGCGCGTTCTTGCAGCTTCCGCGGCACATTCGAGAATCTCCAGGCGCTCTCCGGAGCGCCGCGCTGGGGAGGTCTTCTCGCTCGCCTGCTCAGTGAATTCTTGGAGCCACTGGCCCTAGGATCGGGGCGGGGCAGTGCTTATTCCATCGGCTTCCCGGAGGCTAAATTGGTCTCACTCCCAGTCCCAAATCTACCTCTGTATCATTCTTACATAGCCCGCCAGCGGGTGAGGTCATCGGTATCTCCTATTGTGGGATCATCACAGGGACATCCGGCGACCCTCTCTACAGGATGGGGACCGGCCGAAGTGGAGGCCTCCTCGTGGCCAGTGGGGCAGCCGGGTCTCCATGGACCCCAGCCGGATGTTTTGCTAGGCCTAATCCGGATGCCCTTTTGGAAAGAAGCGCGGAATTCTCTTGAGCAAACGCGGATTGAAGCGTTTGCGCAGAAGAATCCCGGTCGCCTGAACGTCGCCCTCGCCACCCAATTTTTAGAAGTGTCTGCTCGGAGCGACCCTTGCCAAGTCACAGAAAAACCCAACCCGAGGCCACTTTGAAAGGAGCGCCTCTCCTGCGCCAGTCCCGATCAGTTTTAGAGGCAAGCTTCCCCAGATAGACTCGCAGAGGGGACTGGATTGGAACGGAGCGTGTTTCAGCCGCGCGCTCGGACTGGATCCCGTGCAGAGAACAAACGTGGTCCTGGTTCAGAGATGCGCGCTTGCGCAGGCTCACCCCCGCCTACTGAACCCCCCAGCCAAGAACCACAGGCTGCAGGGGCAGGGGGGGAGAGGAATTGGGCTGCAAAGGAGTCCCACTGAAATCTATCAAACCTGCTCCCAAGGAAAAGAGATGATCCAGCCCGACATATGCTGCAGCTGCGGATCTCTCTCCCCTGGGAACCAAAGACCGCTGGAACGGGTTTGTGATTGGCTGCCCCTTGCGTCGCGCGTTGGGACCAGCCCTTGGAGACGGTTTCTTCACTTCAGCCGTCATGGGCCCGACACCCTCCCCCCCCAGTTTTTCCAAAAAGGCAACAACCCCTGACCAGTCCCCGCCATAGAGAAGTCTCGATTCGTCTGCACCCCTCTGCCCTTTTACCCCGCCAAGACACAGATTCAGGGAAAGAACAGGACCGGGTTCCAGTTGCGATCCAGAGCCGGACACCTCTTTAGGGGCACCGGAATAAGCGCAAGCGTTCCTCACGCGGGTCCCTGGGGGAGGGCTGACTGACTTCAAATGAGTGGGGCGGCGGGAGGGGCGGGGGAGCCGAGCCGGCAACTCGAAAGCAGCCCGGTCTTCCGCGGAAACGGGTCCGGTGAGAAGTCACCCGTTCGGCTAAAGCGGACGCCACAGGGGAGCGCGCAGCCAGGCCAGCTCCACTGCGGCCCCGGCGCCTCCTCTGGTTTCCAAAGAACCCGCAAAATAGTCTGACTCAGCCTGCAGACGCCCTTTTCTCACTTCGTTTTCTATTCTTCCACCAGACATCTGGTTCAAATCCTGTCCGGATTTCCAGGGTTCTGGAGGTGCTTTCCGAAGAAGAAATTACGAGATCGGAAGGGGAGGGGACCGAAACAAAACTCTTGAGGCAGGCAGTTCACATGCTCAGCCTATCCTGTGGTACGAAATCGTTTCGAAACATTCGGCAGGGAACCCGGAGATCCTTTCTCCGTCGTGCCCGGGGAAAGGGCGCTTGGCAGCTTTCACTCCTTTTCGTTCGGAACCGAACCCTTTCTGGCCGCTGCAAACAGACTCTTGGTCCGGGCCGTTTCCGGACACCCCCCCCCCGGAGCTCATTCTGCCCTAGTAGCGATCGCGAGCCGGCAAGTCCGGGGGGGGGGGCTGCCCAAGTCACGTGTCTCGGAGATCCAAATAAACTGGAGGAGATCAAAGGTCGCCCGCGCCTTCCCCCCGAAAGTCTTCTTGGGGCGGAGGGGGGCGGGCGGGAGCGAGTCCGGAAAGCCTGGGACGGGGTCCCGAAAGGAATTAAGCCCGCGCGCCGGAAAGGAAGGAGGAGAGCGCGCGAAGACTAAGGCCAATGATGATCACCTGGCCTCCATTCCCGGGCAGACATAATAAACCCCACAAGGATTCAGGCGGCTCTCGGACCCGAAGCGCGCCCTGTCCCCGGGATCCCCTCCCCTGCTGTTCCAGGGCACCTCCCGAGACTGGAGTCCGGCGGAGCAGGGGCAATTTAAGAAGGAAGGGCAGGGCAATGGTTTAAAAGTGAAAGAGAACAAAGGGAGTGACAAAGGATGTTCGGATCCCCCCCCCCCCGCAACATCGGAGTTCTTTAAAAATCGCATTCGATTCATACTCGGCTTTTAAACACGAGAGAACTCTGAGGATCGCCAGCCCCTTAGCTGAGACACATGAACGGCTCCCGAGCGGGCTTCAAGCGGCCGGGCAGGATTCTGAGCGCGGGAAGTGCGGAGCGGTTCGGGGGGGTGGCCATTTTTGTCGGCCGGATTCATCCTCCCCCCTGGTCCCAGAGGGTGCCGCGCCTCTGTACTAAGGAGGAGGTGCAGGGGGAGCGCGCGAAAGTTTTGAGCCACACAAGGCAACTTGTCCCCAGTGGCATTTGCCTGCAAGCCTTGGCGGGGGGGGGGGGCGGAGAGGAGCACGCGTGTTTCTTAGCGCCTTCGACCCTCCCCCCCCCCGGCTTTCTACTCGAGTTCCCCGCCGGGGGCTGCCGGAGGGAGGCGCTCCTACCTGCCCCCCGCCCCGCCCCCCCCCGGTTCCGTCGCCGGCCAACCAGTTGCTGCGCTCCTCTGCCGGGGCGTCCCTGCGGCTCTCCTGCCCGGCAGAGTCCCCGGAGAGGAGGAGGAGACCTTCCCTCGCGCCGGTTCTGTTCCTGCGTGCCTGGCCCGGAGGGCAGAACCGAGGGCAGCCGGGTTCCCAGCCGGGGCTCCGCAGGGCGGAAGCGAGGTCTCCCTGAACCAAGTCTGGCGCGCGAATGTGTTGTACGCCGGGCCAGCAAAAGTGTGCTGGAGGAAGCCCCCCTGCTCGGGCACACGGAAGCTCGTACCCGGAATAGACCTCGGTTGGTCTTAATGGTGCCCCTGGACTCTAAATTTGTTCTGCTGCTTCACACCAACACGGCTGCCCCACCTCAATCTATTATTATTATTATTATTATTATTATTATTATTATTATTATTATTATTATTATTATTATTATTATTATTATTATTATTATTATTATTATTATTATTATTATTATTATTATTATTATTATTCCTCCTGCTGCTGCTGCTGCTGCTATTATTGCTATTGCTATTATTAGCCGCGAGGGCCCGGGGGGAGGGAACAATCAGGTGGGAACCGTTTATTTGCGGGCTGCTGCACCCCTGGCCACGAACGGCCCCGAATCAGGCTGCGCTCGCCAAGCCTTTGGCCCGGCCAGAGCAGCCGAAGAAGGGCGCCTCTCGGGGCCCGGCAGCCGCGACATCCTTTGCCGGAGGTCCAGATTTCCCGGCCACGCGTCCAACTCGGGACCCGCCGGCTCCGGTTTCAACGGATCCCAGCTCAGTTTAGGTTTTTGCAGACATCAAAGAAGTTTAAAGGGGTGTGTGTTGGGGAGGGGAACGACTTGGAACGGGATTGTTGTTGTTGTTGTTGTTGTTGTTGTTATTAACATCTCCCCCCCTTCAAAATCCATGGGACTTTTGTTTCCTGTGCCCGGTGCGGGGGCGACGTTTGGCGAGGGCTTTGGTGCCCTGCATAAACAAACCGCGGCTCCCCTTCTGAAGAAGGCAGCGTTAATAGGCTGGATCCGGCTCGCTGACCCTTTACTAACAAATGGGTTTTTAACGGGAACCGAAACAAAACACAACAAAATGCGAGGCCGCCCCCCTTCCCCCCCACCCCCCGAGGCGCTCCGTGCCTTGCCCCACCGGGCGAGGACGCTTTCCCCGGCCGCATTCGAACCCGCAGCCCGGCACTGAGCACGGCGCTCCAAATCTGGCCCGGCTGCGTTTGGGGGCGCGGGGGTGGGTGATTTGCCCACCGAATCAAAAAATATTCCACACCCGCTGGATCTACTGCAAGGAAAGGGCGGGCGAGGGAGTGGGAGAGGGGCCACCCTCCTGTATGTCAGCAGGTCCCGCGTGGGCAACGATTCATAGAGAAAGTCCTTTAGGTTGGAAGCAATCCTCTCCCCACCCCACCCCATCCCCGGATCTCAGGAATTAATATAATCCCACTACGTGGGGTTATCTGTATTTTCATTCCCTCCCCGATATTCTTGTCTTCATTTAACGCTAAATAGCGCTGTGTCCAGTGTCTTCACATTAAACTAGTGCAATCCTAAACAGGGATACACTTTTCTGAACTCATTGATTTCAACGGATTTAGAATGGTGTAACTCTGTTTAGGACTGCACTATAGATGCACAGAGAATTGCAGCTTCCATCATAAGTGCACTGACTTGCAGGCAAGCCCAAGGAAATCAAGGGGTTAAATTCTGAATACCCAGGTGCAGGACTGGGCTCTTGCCCTCCAGCTATCTGTATGCCTGCTCCCCTATAGCTTTGCACGGGGACCTTGAAGATATAAATGATTTAAGTAGGCAAGTAAACAAGATACAAAGGAGGACTGCTGCATTGATCTGAGATATGAAGATCTATGGGTAGAGCAGGTAAACGTGATGACGCCTCAAGAACTGAACTCGGACTCACAAGTTTACACAGAAATACACTTTCAGAGGAAACCGGCGTAATCTTGCTATAGCAGGTTACCAGCACAATCCTAAACAGGTCTGTTCCGAAGTGAGCCCCCTAGAAGTAAATTGTGTGTTATCCCATGGAGATGACTCCCAGGAAAAAGTCCTTAGGACTGCACCCTAACAGGACAGTCCTAATAACTTATTCCTGGGAGTAAACCCTATCGGATGGACACAAATGGGATTATAAGTGGACCTGTTTAAGAAGACACTGTTAACACCTGTACCCCTCTGGAATTACCCATAAATTGGGGTGTCATTGGAGAGGAGGATCTAGAAACTCCTGAAGGCAGTTTCCAATCTTACTGCATCCAGTGTTCCAGATCTGAAATAAGATGTAACAGTGGCACTTTATAACACTGAAAACACATCTCACTGGAATCTTATAAAGTAGGCGAGCATTTTCCTCACATTGTGAGGTTAAGAGATGGTAGCTTGCCTATATTTCATTATGAGCCTTGAACTTAGGGCTTTTGATCTTTTCGTTCATGCTCTTCACCTCCACCTAAACATAAAATCCCAGCAAGTCACACCCTCTTGGTCCTACCTACCTCACAAGATTGTTCTGAGGATAAAATGAAGGAGGGGAGAATGTAGTAAGCGACTTTGGGTCCCCACTGGGGGAGGAAGGTGGGGGAAGCAAGTAAACAAGAAGTCATTCGCACAGGAGTCATAAAGCCCATGGATATTGTAATGGGATAGTAAGACCAGCCTTGCTGTGTGGCCATTGATAGAGTCAGAAACCCAATCCATTTCCAACTCCTCCTCCCTTTCCCCATGAGCGTACCCTAACAGTGGAAGGTGTGACAAAATGCACATGTGAATCTGGACTCAGATCTTCGTTTCCTTGTGGAGCTTCCATTCTTGCCAATCCCTTGCTCTTCAGGGTAGGGGGGCCCTTCGAAAATTGCGCTCAGAACTTTCACCACTGATATATTTTACAGCAGATGTTTAACATCTCCCTGCCTTGTTATTACATGGGAAAGGACTGGAAACGGCATCGGGAAATGAATTAAAAGCCATCTTTTCTCTCCCCCAAGAAACACTGCCCTGATTAAGGGATGTTGGAATCCCACAAAAATGCAGACTCTCCAAAGTGACATTAAAAGCTCCCCTTTAAAACAAACAAACAAACATAAAATAATGAATGACAAATGATAACAAAAGAAGCCCAAAGGGGTGGTCTTTAAAGTCTCTGGTCTTAAAAAAAATAACAATAACAGGAGACTAAACTCCCCCCTGCCTTAAAAGTACCCTTCTGCGTCCCTGAAGACTTACTGCTGTTGATTTTATGGGCCAAAACCTAACACGATGAGTCTTATGAGCTTGCTGAGACTGAGCCAGTGTTTCCTGATGTATTGCAAAGATGAGTTCATCTTCCAGAGCAGGTGGGGGGAGGTAAAAAAGCTCTGGACTCTTGTTATCCTGCCTTCATTCCCCTCTAGAATAGGCCCCTTCACTCCTGGGCCACAGTGACAGGGCAGAGGAACAGGAAAGCAGACAATACTCCAAGTCTCCTCCCCTGAATTTCCAGCTCCTGTTTCAAGAAAACGTGGGCCCATATTCTGTCCAATGGCTCTCGAAGGAGCCAACTTGCTGGTCTGTTTCCAGGCTTTTGCCCAAGGGATGAAAGAGCAGAGGGATGAAGGGAAAGACAAGGAAAGTGCAGGGCAAACCTAAAGTCAGTACCAAACTAAGAATTTATTTGTAAAAATATATATATACATTGTTAAAATCATACGGCTGTGACATTTGTTTCGCAATTGTCTTCAAGTATAACTTTTTTTAAAAAAAAACCCTCATGCTATATATATTCTGTTTAAGCATACTATAATCAGGGCACTATTTCAATTTCATATAGGAAAGATTAAACGATTTTGCATGGTGGGAGATTCTCAGCAAGTTTTAAAGGCCCAGTCTTGGATTATATTCAGGTTGCCAGAGAAAACAGTGTGGACATTAAGACAGTGACAGCTTTTTATACCTTTTTATGTAGTTATAGGAATGTATTTTTTATTCCCTGCAAGAAAAACTCTCCCTCCCCCAAGTGAAATTGCCTTTACATTCTGAAATAAATATATATTTTTTTAAATGCTCCCATATTCTTCGATACCATATCTGTATATACATGTGCAGGCGTATGTAAACACATATAGCTCAATGCACCCACAACTGATCTATAATATCTAGAAATGGAGTCACAAGCACACATAATTGCCCACCTTTCAAAAATCACTCATTCTTACCATTCGCTTAAAGCATTCAGGAGAATCCAAGCGGTTGCCAGCCATCCGAACTGAGTTGTTTTTGCAGAAGAACCATGCATGAGGCCCTCCACCCACCTTCAGTGGTACCCCTTGAAATGTTATGGTCACAGGGAACCAAAGGATACAACATTCTACCTGGTGTACTCATAGGCTTCCAATTACCACAGTATTACTGGCTTTGGGCTTCTCTCTCTTCCCCCCTTCTCTCCCTACAATCAGCAGGTCACTGTGAGGATTTTGGGTTACTTTTATGCCATTCCATCTTCCGTAAAGACCCCAAAGCAATGGATATTTACCGAGCCGCTTTCATCCTTATTTATTCTGTCAGCACTCGTGTTTCTTTTGTCCAGGCTGGCGACGTTCACGTCAGACGCATTTGCTGTTTGGTTGTGTCCTGCCAGGCCAGAGAAATATAGCCAATTATCAGTTCCTTGAACTGAAACCAGCCTCCCCCTGATTACTCCTTCTTGCCCTGGGATACTTGGCACCAAAATCCTCCAGAATCCAAAGCATCCTCCTTTTCTTCCAGTCCCTTACATCCAAACATCGGAAATGTGTAGTGTGGCCAGGAGGACAGAAAAATGATCTTGAGGAAAAGTAGAAAGGAGCATTTTGTCTGAGAACAGAGGGGCAATCCTAGGGTGTTTTCAGAACAGAGATGAAAAATGATATTTTTTTGCCTTGAACACGTCACTTTTGAATGGTGTAAATACAACATAAAGAAGAGAGACAGAGAGATCTGAAATGTAATACAATCATCTGTGTCCCCTTTCACTTTGGTTTTACGAATTCAAACACCATTCTCGAGCTGCTTTGATTTATGAAAGATTATTTATTTAGGAGATATGTATGCTGCCTCTCCAGACTAAAGCAACAAAATAATTAATTTTTATTTATTTACTTAATTTATACCCAAAGTAGCCTACACTGTTCTCTTCCATTTTATCCTCGCAACAACAACGATCCTGTGAGGCAAGTTAGGCTGGGAGTCTGTGGCTGGCCCAACATCAACCAGTGAGCTTCCAGGGCAAAGTGGGGATTCGAACCTGAGTCTCTCAGGCCCCAGTCTGACAATATACCAAACTGGCTGGCTGCAAAACCAAGGCAAGACAGAAGAATAAACAAATTAAAACAGATCCACAGAGTATAGTGGTTAAGACCATGTATCCAGAAATTCCAGTTTCCAGTCTCACCACACCCCTGAGTTCATTTGGGTTGCATTCAAACAAAACTCGGTCCCCAGGCTTGCAGTGAAAGCCCCCTCATGGTGGTCTGTGAAAACCATTTGCTCTCTAGGATGAAGCTCAGGACATCCTGTTTCTGATTGCCCAGCTCTGTGACATCACAAGTCTTCCTCCTGCTCCTCATTAGCAGTTTTGCAAATTAAAAAAGAGATTTAAATATATGTGTGTGTGTGTGTGTGTGTGTGTAAGGTCACAAACTGACTTTTAGTTGTATAAAAACACAAGCAGTGCTTTGAAAAATTATCCAAAAAAGGAGATAGCTCACCTCAAGATTGGCCAGGGAAAGAGGACTGATGATCGGACCCATGCTTGAACCACTGGGAAGTCTATACATCAATTATAGTGCAAAGGTACAGGGGAAAAGACACATCTCCGGGGGAAGAACACCTGATTTTATGGTACATTTGAGTACACAGCCTAAGAGATCTTAGACTAGCCACTAATCTTTCAGCCTTTCCCATGGTTGCCAGCCTCCGGGTGGGAGCTGGAGATCTCCCGGAATGACAACTGATCTCCAGACTACATAAATCTCTTATTATTAATTCATTCATTTAAAAAATAAATTTCAATTTCTCCTGGAGAAGACGGCTGCTTTGGAAGGTGGACTGCAGGGCACTCTACCCTGCCAAGGTCTCTCCCCTCCCTGAACCCCCGTCTCCCAGGCGCCACACCCAAATCTCCAGGTATTTATGAACCTGGGGTTGGCAACCTGTGCCCTTCCCCATCAGCAGTATGGGGCAGGATCAACCCTATTCTGGTTAAGATGAGCTGGATGATGCCGCTTACCTCCACCAGCTGCTTATGGGGATTCCCCTGAAGGTCACCAAATTGTCATTTACCCCCTTTCCCCCCAATTAGAAGGGTGAGGTTTTTTTTTCGGGGGGGGGGAGTTCTTTTTAACCTATGGCTTCAAAAACATCTCATGTCATTTCTGATGATTTGGAATAATAATACTGACCTCATTTACAGAGCTCCCTTTCCCTCTTAAGGTAATGTATGTGAAGGTCTGGGAGACTGGAAATGCTTTGTCTGAAGGTGACGCTGGAGGTGCTTAAATCAGGCTTTGCATTTCTGGAGTCTCTAGTGGGAATGTAATCCCGACATTGCCTAGGCCATTCCTTTGACTTTAAAATGGCCTCTCTCAGGAAACATGTTTACACAGGCACACAAATGGCAGAATCCCTAGACCAGCTACCTAGATACTGCTGTGACTGTTTGTAATTAGCGTCCTAGCAGACTTGGCAACAAAGCACTTTAGACCATTGCCTAACCCTGGATCTACTAACCGTAATAATAAGCCATTAACAGTAGCAGTGACAGCAGTAGTAACAGGTTAGTTTTCCGTCCTCCTTTCAACATAGCCGAAAACGAGATTCATCGCCTGGATTCCACGAAGCTTTGCATTGTGAAAGAACAAAGACTAAATCCCGCCCCCCCCTTAGACTATGCCTGCTCTCCAGCAG
Organism: Gekko gecko; assembly: GCA_029375565.1. Classification (NCBI taxonomy): domain Eukaryota; kingdom Metazoa; phylum Chordata; class Lepidosauria; order Squamata; family Gekkonidae; genus Gekko; species Gekko gecko. The sequence continues at coordinate 185,631,337 of JAPDNY010000004.1, read as the reverse complement.
CAGATGGGTCAAATGTGATCCAAATATCCTCAGGATCAGATTCATTAAAGATGGGGGTGGGGTGGGGGAACCTGGCAGCTCCCCTGCAAGACACATTAAATCAAGGCTGTTTTTGTCAGCAGCCGTCAATATTGTCCCCACGGCTAAGTCCAAGGGCTGACTCCTCCCTGGAAGGTTCCCGGAAGGGCCCAGCGACGGTCCTGTGAGCCTGGCAGAGAAACAGCCCTTTGTGAGCAGATGCCCCTCAATCGCCCGGGCCCCACTGAGTCGGTTATTGCTGTGCTGTTCAGCAAAGGAAGTCATTCCTCCTGGCGCAGGGCACCTCTCTTCTCCCTCTCCGCGGTGCTTTGAGCACAAGGACTTAATTGCTGAAAGAGAAGTCAATGTTTGGTTTTCTTATTTTAAAAACACACACACACAACAACAACAACAGAAGCTTCTTTGATCTGGCTAGAAAAGGGGGAAAATAATTAGAAGGGTTTTTTATATATATATAAAAAAGGAATTTGTAAAATAGCCTCCAAACAATGGCAAGAGCACAGAAGGGGAAGGGGAGACGATGTCTCAAAATAAAAAAATAAAGTCAGCAAGGCAGGATGGGAGTGAGGAGAGCTGTAAGAGAAAGCCATTTCCCCCTTCTGTATGGTTGCCAAGCATATATGGGGAATTTCCTGGAGACCTTGTGGGTAGAGTCTGGGGAAGACAGGGTTTGGGGAGGGGAGGGGAGGGGAGGGACCGCAGTGGGGTATAATGCCAGATTTCATCCTCCAAAGCAGTCATTTTCTGCAGGGGGACTGATTTCTGTCATCTGAAGATCAGTTGTGATTTCTGGAGATCTCCAGGCCCCATCTGGAGGTTGGCAATCCAACCCCCCTGACTTGGTAGTTACTCGACACCCAGAGACACACACATGGTGGAGCCTTGTACAGAGGAATGCCCTGTCCATGGGAAAAAAGATTGCACCAAACCCCAACACCTTTGTTCCAAGGTGCCTCGCCTCCAGCCCGGAGTCCAGACAGACAAATTATGGCCTCCAGACCTTGGCCTATTCTTACCAGGCCTGTGATGGAGGAAAACGGGCCTTTCAGCAGCAGAGGCCCCAAGGTCTGTTCTTCATTGCTTTGAAGTCTGGCTTGGCTGAGAACTGCAGTTTTGTGGCCGAAGTTTTCCCCCCTCATTAGGAGGGAAGGTCTAATCATTTCCTGAGGCCTGAGGCTGAGAACAGGACAGGAGAACGGGAAAGGGCCTAATAGTTCATTCATAATAATAACTCATTATCGTAATCCTCTACTGTATACACCACTGACAGATCGCCATTAACTAATTGCACAAAGAAGGACTGGGAAGACCACCTGGTTTTGCACGGCAGTGACTGGCGAAGGGGGGAGGCATTGCTGTTCATAAAACGCATCACAACTCACTCCGAAAACCTGAGCGGTGTCGAGCGGCTTAACAAATTAACAGGCCAGCATCTGAGAGAGTCAAAACAGACCAAGGAGACGGTTTTTCGAAACTGGCCATGACAGTGAAATTTGTAAAGTTTTCATGACTAGTTACGGGGTTACACAATATTTGGGTGTATATTGGTTTGCGTATTCTGCTTCCTACTTTGTGTTCTGGACTCTTTCTCTTAAGAAGTCCAGTGTCATTGGCAACGGCTTTTCTAAATGAATCAGACCATCTGGATGTGACTCATGTAAAATACTCGTAGCCCTTAGCAAACTAGCAGAGGATGGGAAATGGTGGTGGCCACACCATCTCACGGTGTATTCACTTTCTGCATGCAGGGAATTCTGGGATTTTTTTTTTGTATTCTTGCATTCGTGTGTGCATGTGCGTCCGTGTGTGTATGTGTGTGTGTGCATATGTATGTGTGTGCCCATGCCTGGAGGTCATGGTGACCTCTGGTGACTCCTACTGGGGCATGGAGGACATTCAGAGAAGTGGCTTGATAGCCCATTCTCTGGCCTCCTGGCCCTGGTATTCATTTGGAGGTCTCCCATCCAAGTACTTGCCGGGGTCGGCCCTGCTTAGCTTCCGAGATCTGATGAGATCGGGCTTGCCTAGGCTATCCAGGGCAGGGCAGGAATTAAGTTGTTTGGTTTCAAACCTGCAGTCTCCCACCTGCTATTTAGAAAATATTCTGAATATGTAGCAAATCCTGGCTCGTGAGAAGGCAGGGTTCAGAGAGTGCTTCTTATGGGCCAGAGCTGATGTAGTCAAAGAAGAGCTGAGAGAGGTGCAGGGGAGGGGAGTGGTATTCTGATGCTCAGGTGATCACATGGGGCTCTCTTATGCCAAATTCAGACAGCAGAAAGAGTGATTAACATATGGAATTCACTGCCACAGGAGGTGGTGGCAGCTACAAGCATGGACAGTTTCAAGAGGGAATTAGATAAACATATGGAGCAGAAGTCCATCAGTGGCTATTAGCCACAGGGTATAGACGGGAACTCTCAGTCTGGGGCAGGTGATGCACTCTATTCTTGGTGCTGGAGGGGGCAGCAGTGGGAGGGCTTCTAGTGTCCTGGCCCCACTGCTGGACCTCCTGATTGGCACCTGGTATTTTTGGCCACTGTGTGACAGAGTGTTGGACTAGATGGGCCATTGGCCTGATTCAACATTGGCTTCTCTTATATTCTTATGTTTATCTGATACAGCAGGTCAGTGTGGAGGGTAAAGCTAGGCGATATTACCCAAATTAGGACAGTTTTTATCAAAGGTATTCAGCTAGTAATAAAGGCCTGACAGCTACTGGCTAGGCTGTAGAAGGTAAAGAGTCCATACAGACAAGGTAAATAGTGAATATTTGTTCATGGACTCATTACATGGCCTTAGGCAATCTCTCTCTCTCTACACCTCCCTTACTAGGGTTGCCAGCTCCAGGTTGGGAAATCTCTGGAGATTTGGGGGTGGAGCTTGGGGATGGTAGTGGGAGGGGCCTCAGGAGGGTCTAGTGCCATAAAATCTGCCCTCAAAAGCAGCCATCTTCTGCAGAGAAACTGATCTCTGTTGTCCAGAGATCAGTTGTAATTTCAGGAGATCTCCAGGCCCCAACTGGAGGTTGACAACACTATCCATTACCCATCTGAATAATGGGAACAGCAATAGCTTATCGCATAGAGTAGTCACAAGGACAGACACATTAAAGAATCTGTATGGTACAAAGTACTAATGGCTGGATATGTGGGTGAAAATCTAACTCTGCCACAGCAAAAGGGCCTGGAGAAAATAATATTCAGGCAAGGGCACGTTTCCCATCAGATGTTTACTTTTCAGATGTTTCGCACAACATAATGTTCACATTTGATATTTTAAGTTTTTAAGTCCTGTGTGTTTTATTTTTTTCCATTTGTGGGGTAGAGTTCCATCTTTTGCTGAGCATGTGTTGCGTGTGTGGCAATGTTCACATTTTGGTGATAAAAATTTCAGTGCCAATAAAATCAGTTCTCAGACTCAAATATCAACATCCCTGCTCTTAGAACATTAAATATTGCCCAGAAGTTCCCACTTCTAAAATATCTTGGGTCCCTCTTCCAGATCAGGAAGACAGAGATGCCAATGCCTTTTCCATGACATCTGCTATGTTCTTAGTTTTCTAAACAAAGCAGAGATAAACTGTAGGAGGAACGGTTCTTGCTTGGATCCCAAGCTGAATTTTGACTGTATCAAAAGACTTGTTTGTTTCAGTTCCAGCATCAACTCCATACTTAGAAAAAAGCAGCAGCAGTGGTGGTGGTTGTTTTTGCATGCTAATCTACATAGGCTAATTTCTTTTAATGGTTCTTACTTCCAAGCAAGCATGCTTCAGATTGTGACCTTAGAGAGAGGCATACCTGCCTCTATGTTGGTGGTGGAAAGTGCCTGTCAAGTAGCAGCTGACTTACAGAGATCCCATAGGGCAGAAGTGTCAAACATGTGGCCTGGGGGCCGGATCAGGCCCTCAGAAGGCTGGAATCTGGCCCGCAAGGACCTGCTGTTTCCTGCTTCCTTTCCCAGTTCTGCTGCTGCAATAATTCAGAGTAAGAGGTGTCAGTTATCAGGGACTGTTAAATAGACAAAATATTGCAAGAGTGCTAGTGTTTTAAGCATGTTTTATTTAAAGTTTAAAACATCTTTAATTGTGTTTGTGTCCTTTATAAAGTTTATATCTCTGCTGCCTGGCATTACATTTTATGACACACATGGCCCGGCCCAACTAGGTCTCATTTATGTCAGATCCAGCCCTCATAACAAAGGAGTTCGACACCCCTGCCATAGGGTCTTCAAGGCACGAGATGTTCAGAGATGGTTTGCCATTGCTTGGCTCTCCTTAGCAAGCCTGGACTTTCTTGGTGGTCTCCCATCCAAGCACTAAGCCAGGGATGACCGTGCTTAACTTCTGAAATCTGATGAAACTGAGCTAGCCTCTTTGAGGTATACAAAATGTGAGCACAGCCTTTTAGCAATAAAAGCATTAGTGACTGAACAAGAATTTTTTGTTCCAGTGTGCATCTCATTTGTTCCAATGTGCATCCTCATTTTGGTTCAATTCTTCAGGCTTCCTTCCTGAAAATAGGGGCTGTGGGGCATGGGTACATGCCCCACACTTTCCACAGTGAACACAGAAGCAAAAAAGTCATTGTGCTTCTCTGCCATCTCATAATCTTCCTTTAGCAATCCCTTGATTCCTTTGTCATCCTTCTCTGGATGGTTTCCTGCTCCAGATATATTTCAAAAAATGTTTATTGTTTGTTTTGATGCTTTGAGCAACCCGCTCCTCAAAATGTCTTTTTGCATGCCTAATTATTGACTTACATTTCTTTTCCCAGAGCCTGTGGTCCCTCCTGTCTAATTAATTGGGGCAGATCTTCTACTTTTTAAAAGAAGCCTCTTTACTTTTCATAGCTTCCTTGACTTGCATTGTTAACCATGCAGGCCTTCTATTAGACTTGGCAGTGCCTTTCCTAACCTGTGGAATGCATTCTGTTTGGGCTTCAATTAGTGCTGTTTTAAGTAGCTTCCAAGCATCCTCTAGGGATTTGACTCTCTTGTGTTTCCCCATCAGGTTCTTTTTTTACTATTCCCCTCATTTTTGTAAAGTTCCCTCTTTTGGAATCAAATGTTACCGTTTTGGACTTTATGGGTAACTTTCCATTGACCACAATGTTGAACTTAATAGCATTGTGGTCACTGTTCCCAAATGGTGTAACAACCTCTACATCTCTCATCGGGTCTTGAGACCTGCTCAGAACCAAGTCCAAGATCACTACCCCTCTGGTTAGCTCTGTGTCAAACTGTTCCAGTGCACAGTCTTTTATGGTGTCTAGGAATCTCATTTCTACAGCATGATTCTACAGCATGATTTTTAAGGCTGGCTAAGCTGGGGCTTCAGTTGATATGTATTGTCTGGTACGCTAGTATCTATTATTTGCTGATGGACAGCCACCCTGACTCCACCCCAGATTAGGGGTGACTAGGCCTCGGGGGGCTGTGGCTAATTGGCTGCAACAGAGCCGGCTGAAATTGAATCCAGCAAAGACGGAGGTTTTGACACCAGTGCCAATGGTGAGGAGTTATGGGATGACTATGGATGCCTCCCTTTCTATGGAGGCCCAGGTCACCAGTGTTGCCGGGTCAGCCTTTTAACATCTCCGTCTGGTCAGGCAACTAGTTCCCTATCTCTCCCCCCATGACCTGGGGACAGAAATCCATGCAATGATCACTTCCAGGTTAGATTACTGCAACTCACTGTAGGTGGGCCTGCCCTTGAGTCTGACCTAGAAGCTTCAGCAGGTATAAAATGCAGCGGCGTGCCTGCTGGCTGGGACATCTATGCAGACACACATTTGGCCAACTGCATTGGCTACCAGTTGAGTACTGGATCAGATTCAAGATGATGGTACTAACCTTTAAGGCCCTATGTGGTCAGGGACCATGGGACTATCTCTCCACATATATGCCCCAAAGAGTCTTGTGCTTTTCTGAGCAGCACCCCTTGGTAGTCCCTGGCCCAAAGGACATCCACCTGGCCTTTGCCTGGTAGAAGGTACTCCTGGTTGAGATCAGGGCCTTACAGGATTTATTACCATTCTGCAGGGCCTGCAAAATGGTTGTATTCTGCCAGGCTCTCAGATGAGGTGGTGGATGTCCACAGGACACTGGCCTCCCCTTCTCATTCTGCCTCAATTGTACTGCCTATACCAACTTGGCACCAGAGAAATACTCCCCCCCCGCCCCGCATTGTTGCAGCATGTATTGCAGTCAGATATTATTAAGCTGCTGCCAGGTACTAACTCAAGTACTGAAATATTTATTCGTAGGAAATGATTTGATGCTTTTATCAATTTTTATTGTCTTATCATATTTTGTGAGCCACCCTGAACCTGCTCGTGGAATAGGGCGGGATATAAATTAATCAAATAAATAAACAAACAAATATTGTAGCTGGTATGTATGGCAGCTAGTTTATACTGGGTTTAAATGGTGTGTGATTAGAGCTGCTTCCTTGTGCAGATCTTCTAGCAAATGCTGTAGACTGGTCCAGGGAAAAGGCAGGGATAGAAACTCATGCACATACATAAAACAAGAGAAATAAAATATATATACACACAACGCCATACTCAACATTTCCGAAGCAAAACAAGTCCTGTACAAGTAGACATATAGCGCAATCCTAAGGAGAGTTACTCCAGCCCATTAAAATGAATAGGCTTAGACTGGAGTAACTCTCCTTAGAACTGCACTTGAGACTGAAATCAAGACATGGCCTGAATGGAATTGCCTCTTCCACTCCCAACTGTTCTTATGTCTCATCATCCAAGGAGAACTTTCATCATCTTCCCAGTGGGTTAAAACTGCATGTCTGTGTTCATGTAGGAATGACTGACAGCCCACAAACTGGAACTGTCCCCGGAGTAATTTTATCTTGCCTCTCCCAAGGCCTCAGACACATTTTAACATTCAAGAAAATGTCCATAATGTCCACATGTGCTCTAGAATGGTGAATCCATGTGCTGTTTGAAGGGGCCCACTGTGTTCTGAAGCCGGGCTGCACGCAAGTGGGGCAATTTGCATAGCAGAAGACGCTTCCAGCCCTCTGGAGAACACTGTGGCCCCCAAGAATACAGCTGCTGGTCATCTCCATGTTAGACCCCCAACAGATGAATGTGCCATTGCTTTGCCACATCTGAAGAATGAGACAAGAGGCCAAAGCCATATACATGTATCAGATCACTATATGTTCAAATTACAGGGAAATCGTGGCAGCTCTTTGTCGTCCATTCAAGTGAAGGCTTGCTGATATTTCTAATACATTCCTAAGGCAAACCGACTCTGAAACGCCTCTTGCCTTAAAAACTAGTCTAAAACAACAGGGAACCCTTAGTGTACAAGTACAGCCACAGATAACACCCACCAAGGAAAGACCATCAACAATCCACAACGATGTATGATCAAAACTGTCTATTACAATCATTACAGAACAAAGAATGGGTTAGTGGTCATAACCCAATAGGATGTATAAGCACCTATCCAACAGATTGCTCGTAATAATTAAGCAGTATTTACAAAAAGAACGTGTTCAAAACCAACAGTAGGGTCCTCTGTAATTCTGTACATAAATAGTGTCTAGACTGAGCAATGGTCTCTCTAAGCTGTGGAGTCTTGTCAGGAAAAATTCTCCTTTGTGAGCTCCTGGCATTAAAGTGGTGAGCGAGCAATTTCGTTACTGCATAAATTAGTTTGCTCTGGAGCCCTCCTTCCTGAGCTAAGACAAAAATGTGTGAGCTGGAGGCTAAAAAACTGTGAGCTAGCTCACACTAACACAGCTTAGAGGGAACACCGGTCCATAGACCTCCAAGCAGAAAGTAACTGCAGCACAAGACACCCACTGTGGTCTTCCCTTGGTGGGTGTTATTTGTGGCTTTAAAAACAAGTCTAGCTCGCCACCTAGTGGTGCATAATGCTAGAGTAGAGCTAGAACTTCTACCTACCAGACAATCTTAGGATCCCCTGGCTCTACTACACACACTGCCGCATGATAATTATTATTATTCCAAGGAGTGACTGACAGCACTCATGAAACGTGACTCCTACAAGCCAGCTGCCCGTGTTCTTGTCCAAAGCTGGTTCCAGCTTTTACGCGTCATGTTGGCAACAATATTGTGCAACAGCATTGCACTTCAGAATGTCACATGCTGCCATCTTTTGTTTTCTTTAACGATTTCCAAGGACGACAACAACCACCGTATTTGAAAGGGAAGCGGCACAAACCACCTGGCCTCCTGGCCGTGCCTTTTCCCGGCGCTTTGCGGGCTTACTGCTGTTAGCCTGGCAGGCTCGTTTTTGGATTCTGCCCATTAGCCCTGAAATGTCTTTCCGGCTGGCAGAAAATGCAGACATTTGGACATTCCGGAGCAGATGATGCTGCTGAACTAGAAAGCATTAATCACACCGGGAGGTTGCCGGGTGAAGAGTTTGACAGGAGTCTGCCCAGCTCCAGGTTGGAGGCAGCGTAAAAGGCAGGGCTGTAAACTGAGCCCCAGAGGAGCTGTTTCAGGTGCTTTCGCTCAGCATCCAACCGGCTGAAGCACAAAGAAGAAGAAGAGAGAGTGCAGAGATCCTAAAACAGCGCTCCAACGTGCGTTTTGCCTTTTCTCTGGGAGTCTTTACAGATCGTGAAAAGCCATCAGGGAGCTAAGAAGACAGAAAAACATCTGATTCCTCCCCCCCCCGCCGCTTTGGAAACTACGCTTGAGCTTCAAACATAATGACGGAAGACTAATCCAAAGAGAAAGTGGGCTACAGCAGCTTGCCGGTGGCCCTGTCCTATTAGGGGACAGGCTATGGCACAATGGCACGTGGAATGTCCCAGGTTCAAGCCTCGGCATTCCCAGTTGGGCAGTAGGCACCTGAGGCCCTTGGAAAGCTGTCCTTGTGACCTGACTCAGGTTAAGGCAGCTGCCTGGGTCTAGATGTTCCACGATATCCTTCACATTTGAATGGGAAAACAGCTGTACTAGACTCAGGGTATGTACCAAACTAAACTACCAATCATGAATGGATGTTTTACATAAATGTGCCAGGAAGGAAATGGAACCAATCAATACACAGAAAGTACTTCCTGTTACATGCCAGCAAATTATTGCTAGTGGGCAGGTGCAAAAAAAGTCAATAATGGGTTCTATTTCTTTTAGCGCAGTATTGCTACAGCTCACACACACACAAAAAGATGCAGGGGAATGACGATGTGATGCCTCTGACCATGACATTGGTGACACATGGCCATTCCATCTAGGGTTGCCAGCCTCCAGGTGGGGCCTGGGGATCTCCCGCTTTTACAACTGATCTCCAGCTGACAGGGATCAGCTCCCCTGGAGAAAATGGCTCCTATGAATGGTGGACTCTATGGTACTGTACCATGCTGAGGCCCCTCCCCTCCCCTCCCCAAACCCCGCCCTCTCCCAGATCCACTCCCAAAGTCTCCAGATATTTTCCAACCCAGACCTGGCAACCCTAATTCTATCAGAAAATCTACAGTATTGTTCTGTGTGCAAAAACCTCACCCAATGCACAAAGCGAATCACTCAGAATAGAAAGTGGAGATGCAGAACAAATCACTGAAGTTGAATCAGACAGTTGTGGATCACAAACACAGAAAATCAAAAGTAAAGCAGAGTATGCGTGAAAGGCCCAGGTTAAGCATTTGTGTGTGAGAGAGACTCACCCGAGATCACCCAGTGACTTCCCATGGTCAAGTGGGGGTTCAGACCTGGGTCTCCCGTGGCACCCACCAACACCTTCCCTGGCACCCACCAAGTGCTTTCAGAAAGGGAGAGGGGTTTGGTGGGGCATTCCCCCCAGGGCTTCTGATTGGCTGTGCAGATTAAAAGGCCTCCTGTTAAACAGAGCTTCTTCCTGAAATGTCAGACTTTACTATTAGGGTTATGTATAGCCTCACTTGTTAACATATTGCAGTCCTCCTGTGGCAGCCATTTTGGAATCGGCTTCACCTCCTGTGGTAGCCATTTTGTGCCCACTGCCTTGTGGCAAAACTTTAAAGGTGCCTGCAGACTCAAAAAGGCTGGGGGCCCTGCTCTAACCATTATACACACTGCCACTCATAAAAACAATTGCACCCACCAGTGATTATCCTCTGAGGCAGATCTGAATCCCTAGGTTACAAGCGTTGGCTTAATTGCTCTGATCTGGAAGGGGATGACTTCACTTCCCCCCAAGGGCTGGACTGAGACATTTCGCCACCTTTCATGGCCGCACCACATGACTGAAGAGTATCTCTTCTCTGTCGCAGAGGCTGAGAGGCTGTAGCTTGGCACGCAGTCCGAGACAGTTCCAGCCCAGCGTGCTCTGTCTTATCTCAAGGGGTCTGTGGAAAAGTTCCCAGGCATCTTGCTGCTTTATTAGCTCCCTTAAATGGTGCATCTGCTTGGTTTGCTTGTGGAGCTGGGCTCCACTCTGAGACTACTTTCACACACTCACTAAGTAACACACTTCCAGTCCACTTTCAGGGTACTTTGCAACTGGATCTTACTGTATGAAATGGCAAAATCCGCTTGCAAACGGTCGCTGAATTAGATTGATGCGTGAATGTACCCTCCATCTCACTCCCACGTTTCTAATATACAGACCTGAAGTGAGAGTTGGGGTGGCCATCAAGAATTCAGGTCAGGATGCTGGAGAATGATAGGCCCCCTGCAGCTGATCTCTGTCTACAGTTCTGTAAAATGTTCCATTCCTGATGGATTGTTGGGGCTGGATTGTTGGGGCCACTGTTTGTTGTCATTCTCCTTCCCAAGCTGCAAAAATAATTCTGCACTTTGCCCGTCTACCTTCCTTGGCAGAAGGTAGGTCTCTTGTAGCTTCAGACTTGTTGATCTGCCTTGAGAACTGGCCTTGGAGCCTGAACAGTCACTCAAGAGAAGAGTATTTTTAAAAAAAGAAAAGATCTTGGCTCTAGCTATATGGAAGGAAAGTCACATATTCTGCATCTGGTAACAATTTTTCCTCCCACACCAGATGTTGGAAAGGCAACTTCACAACACCACGCTGCCAAGAACAGTAGCACAGGAAAAGTGCAGAGTGGGCTTTCGGCTTCATTGGCATTATAAACACAACACAGCCAGAGGACAGAGGTACAAAGTGTTTTTGGCAGGTTTCCGATTAAGATGTCCAAGGCTGGCAATGTGTGCTGCAGCCTAAACGGGGGGAGGGTGGAAGGAAGGAAGAAATGGAGATGGCAAGGTGACAGAGTGTTTAAAGCGCCTACAAGGGATAACATCTAAGGAGGATATAGAGAAAAAGGAGACAGCGAAGAGGGAAATCATTGCAGAGGAGCACACGACCTGGACTACACGTGAAGTAAAGCAACGGCTGATGGAGCATTGTCATACTGAGCAGGAAATGGGTGCGCCAAGGGTCTGACAACAAAGCACTAACTATGGAACATGCGGTGATAACCGTGTAGTTATTCCTGTCCACAAGGCTAATGAAAACATGCTGTTTGCTGAAACACTGAAATTAGGCGGAACTTTGCTAGTGTTCCTCCTCCCAAAATAATGAAGAACTCCAACATCAGAACCTGGAGTTAAATACAATTCCCATCCGAGCCATGGTCTAGTTGAATGACAAATGAGCTTCTCATGGACAGGCACATCTTCATTTGGCCACGCCCAACAGTCCCCCAAAGTTTTTCTCCAAATTAGTGTGGAAGTAGTAGACTAGTAAACAACACCGATGATGTACGGCCTGAAGTACAATCCTGTGCGGATTCATTCCCATCTAAGGCTTGGCTCCAGTTCAGTGTTTCAGTAGGTGGGAAGGACTTCTGGCTATGTAGCGTGACTTTTTCAGCTCACCCTTCCTGCAGCAGCCTGAACGGCTTTCTGAAATGATGCTTCTGGGGGAAGGGAGGCAGTCATGCTCCACAGGTAGAAATTCTTTCGCCCGTGAAAACACTGTGTTGGATCCAAATCTGTGTCCCATCGAGTTCGGTAGGCTTAAACTAGAATACCTCTGCATAGACTGGCACAGCCAGTTTCTATGGGCTTAGAAGACTATAACTCCTCTTGGGATGGCTTGGTTAGTCTCTTATGTACTTTCCTTCCCATATCAATTGCTTTGAGTCTTGCAAATTTTAGGTAAAAGTTCCGCCTATCTTCCCTAATATTCAGGAAAGGATAGTTCCAGGTGGTCAGCCGTGTTGGTCTGAAGCACTAGAACAAATTTAGAGTCCAGGGGCACCTTTAAGACCAACAAAAGTTTATTCAAGGTATGAGCTTTTATGTGCATGCACACTTTTCCAAAAGGAGAGGATTTACTTTAAGTCCCCTGTGTTGTAAACTGAATTTACTGTGGGAACATAGACAGGGCCTTTTCATTGGTGCTTCCAAAACCTGGAATGCTCTTTCCACAGAAATGAATATTTTGTGGACTTGCAAACACTCACGTAAGACCTTTATTTTCAGTAAGGGATCTGGGGAGTTTTAAATATGATGAGGACAAATACGTAGTGATCAATAGGTTATTTTTAATTAGCTTTGGTTTATAGTTGCTGGCATTTTATCCATAGTCTCATTTTTGTAAGTCGGTTTGAGAAAACATTTGGAAAGATTGAATGAACATGGAACAACCTGGACTGAGACAGGGAAAAGCACATGGGGAAAGCATTTATTGTTGGATGTTCTGTGTTACTGTAACTCTATTCTCGAAGTTCCACATAATCATTCACAATTCTGATTATTTGGTAGACTCCAGACCTCACATTCCCACTGATGATCCTGACACCTGTGCTTTATAGGCTGACACCATCTCAGGCACATTCACTTGCTTCATCTTCTAACACTGCATATGCCATTAAATGCCAACAACGCCCGTTCATTCTCTATATAGGGCAAACAGGTAAAACCCTACGTCAAAAGACGAATGGACACAAATCTGACATCAAGAATCACAAAATTAAGAAACCTGTAGGAGAACATTTCAACCTCCCAGGGCACTCAGTGGGGTAACTCAAAGCAGCTGTTTTGTTGCAAAGGAATTTCAGAAACAGACTGGAATGGGAGACTGCTGAATTACAAGTTATTACACCACTCAGGGCAATGGAACCCCCAGGGTTTAACAGAGATATTGGGTTCTTATCTCACCACACATGCTAAATCACTTAATTTTCTCTTATATCGGAATTAAACTTTGTTGATCTTAAAGGTGCCACTGGACTCAAACACGGCTTCCCACCTGAATTTGTTGAACTAGTTTTGTAAATAGTTCTAAGATGTTGGGGGAAAAAAACTTCCAACAAGGGTTATTATAATTACAATCTGGGCATCTATTAAGTTTCTAGGTCACTTCTACTTCGACATGTGTCAGGATCATCAGTGGGAATGTGAGGTCTAGAGTCTACCAAAGGGCCCTTCTTGCCCTTGCTACATTTGAGTGATGTGTTACAGAACTGAAGGAGAGATGTTAGCGCTGCCATTTGGTACTTCTTTGTCACTTTGATAGACACCAAATAAGGCAGAGGGTCCCCACCTTTTCTGACCCTGTGGGCACCTTTGGAATTCTGACACAGTGTGAAGGGCACAGCCACAAAATGGATGCTGCAGGAGGCAGAGCCAGCCACAAGATGGCTGCCACAGACTACCTTCAGTCATCTAGTGAAGATCTTCATGCTATGCTGACAGGTGCTGTCAAAGCAATGTTTTTAAAAATCCTGCACATCCAATCAAATCTCCATTGGCCAATCAGCAGCCTTGCTGGGCCTTTTGCCTATCTGCCCCGCCCACTTTCTAAAACGCTTGATGAGCGCCAGGAAAGAGGTTGGTGGTCACCACATTGGGGACCCCTGTAATAAGGTAATTCTTGCTAGATTATGATGGAGGCTAGTTGGCTGCTGTTTCTGGGCAAAAGATCTTGCCTTAATGCATAGAACTGGATTAGATGGCTTTTTGTTTTTTTCACAGTTCTGTCATTCTCAAGGATTACTTATAGCTACGGTGCTTTTAGAAACCATTCCCATTGGATTTCCTCATCCACAGGAATGTCTCTTCTTTTGGGAAGATGAGGGGGAATCCTTGAACTACTCTTCTGTTTTTGTGTTTCTATGTCCTTATTACCTGTGATCTGGCACCCGTTGTCTGGTACCCAACAGGTCACATCCGTTGAACCTGAATACCGTCTTCCATCGGAAAAGTCTTTGCTACATTGATTGGCTACATTGTTACATCTGCATTTTCTGAGGTACAAGACCAGTTGGTTTCATTCTCGTTTTTCTTTCCCCCCCCTCAATCCAGTTTGTGATAACTATTTTCTGAAAACAAGCGAGCAAACACCCATCCTTGTAGAACTGGAAATAAAAAGAGAAATCTGAGAAGAAAATTGTCCCCCGTCCCTTGCAATATTCTTATTGGAAAATGATTTCCCCCCCGACTAGCAGTGTTTTATGGGTGGCATGTGTGTGGCGTAACTGTTTACAAGGGAGGGAATGTAGCGTGGTGTACCCTGATCTCAGTTCTTGGAAGTTAAGCAAGGTCGGTACTTGGATGGAAGACCACCAAGGAAGGCTAGGCAGAGGAAGGCAATGGCCAACCACCTCAGCTTCTCACTTGCCTTGGAAGCCCCTTGCTGGGGTCTCCATAAGTCAGTTGCGACTTGACAGCACTTATGTATGTACAGCCTATTTACAAGCCACAGTCAGGGGCGGATTAAGGCTCACTGGTGCCCTGAGCACTGTCCAATCTTGGTGCCCCCCTCCTTTCCACACTGACTCCGTCCATTTTAGTTGTTGACCTGCCTGACCAGATATACAATGCAGGTTGCAGCAATACAAAAATGTATTCACATGATAACACAATATACTGTACAAACTAAGCCAAGCTTTGGCTACGTAAAGTTCTACAAAAATGCAATACAAGATCTATTTTAATATTTCACAAGTTAAATGTATCAAAGCTCCAATATTCATGACCTGAAAGGCATTTTCCTACATTTTTTCACCCTTTCCCCAACTTTGTGGTGTCCCCTTTGGCCCTGGTGCCCTAAACACATGCTTAGTCTGCTTAATGGTTAATCTGCCACTGGCCACAGTGTTTCTAAATGGACAGGTTTCACTTGAACTTCTAGCATGGACATTTTTCGCTAGCTCCAAAGAGGAGAATAAGTACCCTGGAAATCAACAGTGGGAATTGTTATTGACTAACCAGCATTTGTAGGCCATGCTCCCAATTACTTCAAGTTATGCTGTCTTTCCCATTCAGTTATTTCCTCATGGCCCTTTAATGCCTGACTTGTTTCTGAAACAGACCTCCCTAAATGACAGGATCTGAGCTCTGTGGATGCAGCACGTTTCCATTCTAACAAATGGCAGTTTTGCCACTGACTTCAATGGGGGTGGGTGGGAGGTACCTACCATTACTGTTTTGCAAGGAGCCAATATGCTGTCACTCATATTCAGTGGCATAATAAAAACATTAGTCCAAATCCTGCTGGAGTAGCAGCTCCACACAAAAACAGCTGCACAGGGCAAGACAGCAGCATCAGATGTTCTTTCCAGATGTTAGTCGACAGGCATACATTTCCAGCCTCTTTGCACCAGGGAAATAAATAAATGTATGCTTCCCCCTCCAGCTATTTAGATGCCTCTCACCTGCATTTACATCACAATACAGATGTGTATTCAGATGCTGACCATGCGGTTCCCAATCCAGCAAAAACAAACATGTGCATGTGTTAATGTTAACTCCATGGGCAGGTTTCCTGTACTTCTTTTTGGTGTATTATACTCTGCCTTTAATTCCAGGATGAGCAAAGAACTGGCAAGGAGATGGAGGATGCACTTAAATATGATTTAAAATATTATCTACTCCATAGATAATATGGATATTATCTACTCCATAGATAAATTATTACTATTATTATCTAAAATCTAGGATAAAATAAAATAAAATATTATCTACTCCATAGATCATTTATTTCAAGCTTCTGTCATAACAAGATTCCCCTTCATTGTACATCTTTTGGTACTCCATTTCAAAGCCGATTTTTTTTTTAAAAAAATCTTCTTTTGATTAGATTAGTGCTGCTCACAGGAGTAATGGAAATTTCCTTCAGCTATGATAACTACCTTGAGGTTTAAATAGAATATACTTTTGCTGTATTTCTGCCGTTGGCTGAGAAAATCAGTGCTTAGCAATTGGCAAATCCTGTTTTACTCCTGCTGAATAAATTGGAGCTTGAGGTTGCAACCTGTTGCCCGAGGTTTTTCAGAGCGCTCTTGACCCTTTTGCTGTCTGCAGGCATTTGGTCATTCCCGTTGATGTCTATGGAGTGCACAGTTATCCATTATAGCCCCTGTATATTTCCTGTAACTGAAATATTGCTTAATGCTGAAATGGAATTCAAAGTGCATATTAAAACTGCACCCAAAAAGGTTGATAAAATACAAAACAAATGCTCACAAAGGCTAATAAAAAGGTATTAAGAATGCTGTTGTGTGCACTTTGCTCCTGTAGTTATATCGGTAGCTGTATTAACCTTGGTAACATAAGACTGCAGCACAATACATTTGCACAAATATCATTATATTTAACTCTCAACTGGGCCCTAGAGTGTAGATTAAAAAAATCCATACAGTGGAGCCAGGGATAGATGGGAGGAATTTTTCTACAAGCTGAGGGGAAGCCCTAAGAGATTTAAAAAAAAAAACAATTTGGGGGTTTAACTCCTCCCCCAAATTATAGAAGTAAAACCTGCTTCTTTAAGAAAAGTATGCTACTAATGATCTCACAGTGGTGTGAGATCTCAGTAGTCACTTTGGGGTTACTAGGCAACCCCCAACTAACATTGCTGAGCCTTTGAAGGCTCAGTTAATGTAATTGCAAAGGAAGGGGGCGGGAGAATGACAAACAAAAGGGGTAAAAATTAGAAGGAAGGGAAGGTAAAGCCGGAGGGAGAGGAGCAGAAAAGGTAAAAAAGGAAAGCTAAAGACAAGAAGGGAACAGAAAAAAGTGGATGGATGATTGAAGGGGCAGAGGCTCCTGGGGTGGGGGGGACACACAGAGAATGGTAGGTAGATAGGTGGGTGGGACAGAAGCAAAGGGGAGGGAGGGACTGCAACTATTGTTGGGGGAGTGCAAGAAGAAGGGAGGGGATGAGGAAGTCAGATTCCTCTCTGCAACTCATCCTGAGTCCCCCATGTACACATAGATTTTAAAAATAGCATATATACCTACCCACAACTGCAACTTTGTAATGGATTTGTCTCCGTAGATGAGGCAAGCAACACAACAGATCTTATTCACAGATTTATATTTTTAAAAAAACAAGCCTTGTGTGATGTACTGAACTTTTAAAAGCTTAGAAGTGCTGTGTAAACAGATGAAGGACTGTGAAGGGTTAATTCTTCACAGAGCCAGAGAGCCTTGAGTAACAGGCTGCTCCAAGTGACTTGATTAGTTAGCATCAGCTGAGCCGAGAAAGACTTCTGAACTGGATGCTGAGGAGGATTCAGTCCGATTTCAGCCCTGGCTGGGAAGAGTGAAGGACTGACAGTTTCAGAATTCAGCCCTGACTGAGAGCAATTTAACATAGACAGGAGAACTGGGGTGAAATTGGGAAGGATGAGTGGCTAGTTAGAGGGAGACTCCCATTTGGGCCAAGGAAAGGGGATAGATCTTCTGGAGAGGGAAGGAATGTCCATATCCAGTCTAAACAGGGAGTTAGTTCTGAAGAGCACAGAGATCCCTGGTCTGGTGTGGTTAGAAAGTGCCTTTAGAGAACTTAAGAGTCAATTAAAAACTCAAGACAAGTACTGGTTTTTCAAAAGAAGGGATTTGGATACTGGGAAGAGTGTACCAACTTTTTGGAAACCAAAAGAGTCAGAGAATACTCAAAGAAAGTGTGTTGGAGCTTAAGAAACTCTCATTAGCTTGAAACATAAGAACTAAAGTCTGTGCATGTAGTGGTTTTACGTCAGAAATTTCAGCCCCTGATTTCACCTGACCTTTCCTCTCTATGTTGAATAAAACATTTTGTTAATTTGGAATATAAAAAAGTCTCTAACAATGCTCCCGCTAAGCTGTGGAGTCTTGTGAGCAAAAATCCTACTTTGTGAGCTACTGGCATTAAAGTTGTGAGCAAGCAATTTGGCTACTGTATCAATTAGCTTGCTCTGGAGTCATCCTTCCTGAGCTAAGACAAAAATGCATGAGCTGGAGGTTAAAAAACTGTGAGCTAGCTCACACTAACTCAGATTAGAGGGGACACTGGTCTCTACTGTCATTACAGTTAAACGGGTCTCCCAATCCTTTCTTCAGGTTCCAGGGCTGAATAAACAGCCAAAATATTATACTGTGACAGGGTGGGACAGCCAGAGTTCTTCAGCAAAGAAGAAAACACATTACTAGGGCAGCTCAATCAGTGAGGGGAAAGAAAAACAGAGGGAAAATCTTTCCTCTGAAGGAGGGAAGTGGATGGGGGTAGTCATACATTGCTTAACTAAAATGAAAAGGTAACGGAAACATATGAAACTTAAGGCCTTTCAAAGCTATTCATAATTTAACAAATTTAAAGTTAGTGTAGGGTATCTAGAGGCATGTCTGTGTCTGTTGTGGGAATTCTGCTTTTCTCCAGCACGCCAACATTATCACTAAAAAAAGTAATACCCATCCTAGCTAATATATCAATTGCAGTTCAGGGTAGGTTTTATAGGGAGGGGCTGTGGCTCATTGGCAAAGAATCTGCCTTGCATGCCAAAGGTTCCAGGTTCAGTTCCTGCCTTCTCCAGCTAAAAGGATCAGATGATTCGAAATAGATGATGTGAAAGCCACTGCCAGTGAAAGAAGACAATACTGACCTTGGTAGACAAATGCTATGATTCAGTATAAGGTGGGCTATGATGGTGCCATTGCTCAGTAACAGAGTGTCTGCTCTGTGAATGCAAAAGGTCTCAGGTTCAATCCCTGACGTTTCCATTTAAAAGGATCAGGTCATACATGATGTGAAAGACCTCTGTCTCAGATCCTGGAGAACCACCGTCAGTCAGAGAAGACAATAATGACCTAGATACACCAAATACCTGTCTCAACATGTCAGCTTCACATGTGTACGGTTCTGTGACTGCATAAATTCCCAGTTCCTGGAGCTAACGTCTAGATGTGTTTCCCATTCAAAACACATATTCAGGTTAAGGCTTCCTTAAAGCTCCCCGATTGGATCTGTAGTTCCACCACAGAACAGCAGGAAAGCATCTTCAAA
The DNA here is from genome assembly GCA_029375565.1 of Gekko gecko. Lineage (NCBI taxonomy): Eukaryota > Metazoa > Chordata > Lepidosauria > Squamata > Gekkonidae > Gekko > Gekko gecko. The sequence continues at coordinate 185,612,089 of JAPDNY010000004.1, read as the reverse complement.
AACAGAATCTGGATGACAACGGAGGAAGAAAAGCATCCCCAAATCTCCAGGTATTTTCCTAGCAGGAGCTGGCGGTCCTCTTTCCATCCTTCCTTGAGGTTCTTCTTCTTAAGACCCATGTTATCCCTCTTGTAGAACAGCTGAAGCGCAGAGAGATTTAGTCGCCCCGATTCACCTAAGTCACCAAGGGGAGTCCTCCTCTAAGCCAGGAAGTTCTCTCAGATGCTCAAGAGCTGCATTTTGTAGCTACAGCTGCAAGACCTCTTCGCTTCCCGCTTGGCAAACATCAAGCCCTCTCCTCTATCATGGTCCAAAGGCAGCATCTCCACTCATACAACTCGGAGGGAAATTCCTCTTTCAAGCCTTAAGAACTCTAAAACGTTTCCCACGCTAACCTAATATATTTGAAAGCCAGCCTGCTGGTATCTCGAACTGGGAAAGAGCCAACGGGTTGCGTCTCAAGTTGTATGTGTGAAGATTAAGCCTGGAAGGCATCTGCAGAGACGCCACGCTCTCATAAACCCAAACGTTGATCTCTTCACCCAACATGCCAATAAAAAGTAAACATCCCACCAGCACAGAAATCTGACATGCAAGAAAACTTTTAACGCTTCAGCAACAAGCGAAAGAGAGTGTTTCCCATTACCACTGGAGGAAGTAGGTTGTCCTCCTGTGACTTTTGGCGGGTGCTAACGAAGCTCAGCTTGGAGAAAGCGCCTTTGATGTGCAGATGTCTGAGGTCAGCGCAGGAGACGCTTCCAGAGTTGCCAACATTACTTGAGGAGGAGGAAGCGTTCAGGCCTGATGCAAAGAGCCCAGAGTAAATCTTCAGATCACGTTTCTGCTACAAAGAACTGCTGTACAGTAGCAACAGTGGCCAGAACCAAGCACAAGTGAGCTCCCTTAGTTCCTAGCGCAATGTTTCAAGAGGCAGCTGAAATGAACAGGAGTCTTGTGGAACCTCAAAGACCAACAAGCATCAGTTTTCCTAGATCACAGCCCACTTCATCTGGCCAAGTGGACTCTAGTCTGTGAACGATTGTGCTAAGCATTTTTAAGGTGCCACTGGACTACTGTTTATTTTTGTCACAAAAAGACTAGTGCGGCTACTCCTCTGGAATAAGAGGACTCTGCACGCTCTTCTGCCATGTCTGAATCATACTGTGCATGGAATATTGTTTGTTTAAAGCTCCCCTGCCCTGCTTTTCTCTCAAAAGGAAGTCAAACTAGCTTGCAACTACTATATAAAAAAAAACAAGCAGTAATCATATATGCAAAGACATTAAAGCAGAGAACAACCCCACAAAACCAACACCCATTCCCACAAGCTACCTCTTCTGGATAGCTCTACCTCACATTATGTAGGTCTGTGCTGTCAGGTCACACCTGACTTATAGCAACCCCAGCAAGGGGCTTTCAAGGCAAGCGAGAAGTAGAGGTGGTTTGCCCTTGCCTTCCTCTGCAGAGTCTTCCTTGGTGGTTGCCCTTAGAAGTACTGACCCTGCTTAACTTCTGAGATCTGGCAAGACTGGGCTACAACAAGCTGCCTTCCCCCCCATCTCTCCCTCCCTCCTTCTCTCTCCCCATCAAGTTGCAACTGACTTCTGATTACCTCATGGATTTTTCAAGGCAAGAGATGTTCAAAGGTGGCTTGCCATTGTCTGCCTCTGCATGACGATGCTGGTTTTCCTTGGTGGTCCCCCATCCAAATACTGGCCAGGGCTGATTCTACTTAGCTTCTGAGATCTGAAGGGATTTGGCTAGCCATCAGTCCTGTAACAATCAGGAAGGTGAGCGGCACCCTGGCTTTCTTTGGAAGGTTGTTCCGAGGGGGAGGAGATAATCAGGCAAAGGCTTGAGGCTGCACAGCAACAGCTTGGCCCATTTTGGAAAGGGGCCAGCCAAGAGGAACTGTGGTGGAAACCAGCAGACTTGCTGGCAGGTTCCTTGAAGGATATGTCGTCCACTGCTGTGAAGGGCTTTTAGGGTCACAACCAACACCTTGGATCAAGCCTGGAAAGAAACAGGCAGCCAATGTAACAATCTTATGAGCTCAGCTAAGCATTCTCCCTATCTTGTTTATGTTGAACTATTTCTTTTTTTTTTTCTTCCCCCCTTTGGAAACGCAGTTTCCAGGATTGTGTGATCCAGGAGGAAAACAGCATGGTGGAAGAGGGAAGGAGGCTCTCTTTCCTCCCCTGCCATTTTCTCACTGGAGAAAGCCACCCGGGAGGTGTTTCTGCTTCCGCTGAGGCACAAATACTTGCAAGTTTTTCTCAGCAGAATAGATGCACCTTAGGGGATGGGTGTTTCCAGCATGAAGACAGCAGGGGAGGAAAGGTTTAATGTTTCCATCTTCCTCTCCTTGATCAAATGATTCTGGAGGCTGCTTTTAACCCCCCCCAAAAAAGCACCTTAAAATACATGGGGGGGTTTACATGTAGTTGGACCCACAGAGAGAGCCTGATATGAATAAACCATTCTGGGCCCAAGAAGAATTGGGCTGCTGCATTTCGAGTCCGTTCCTGTAACCTTAATCTCTCCTCCATCAAGTCACAAGCCAACTTATGGCAACCCCATGGGGTTTTCAAGGCAAGAGATGAACAGAGGTGGTTTGCCATTGACTGCCTGGGCTTTGCTGGTGGTCTCCCATCCAAGTATTAACCAGGGCCGACCCTGCTTAGCTTCTGAGATCTGATGAGATCAGGCTAGCCTGAGCCGTGTGCTGTGCAGGGGGGTTGCCAGCTCAGAGCTGGGAAATTCCTGGAGATTGGGGGATGGCATCTGGGGTAGGCAGGGTTTGGGGAGGGGAGGCAGGGTAAACTGCTCCCTCTAAGCTGTGGAGTCTTGTGAGCAACAATTCTACTATGTGAGCTACTAGCATTAAAGTTGTGAGGGAGCGATTTGGCTGCTGCATAAATTAGTTTGCTCTGGAGCCATCTTTCCTGAGCTAAGACAAAAAATGTGTGAGCCGGAGGCTAAGAAACTGTGATCTAGCTCACACTAACTCAGCTTAGAGGGAACACTGGGAGCGCCCCCCCCACCAAGCAGCCATTTTCTCCATGGCCTTTGCAGTCTGGAGATCAGTTGTAATTCCAGGAGATCTCCAGGCCCCACCTGGAGGCTGGCAACCCTAGCATGGGGCCACTTTGGAATTGGTCAGCTGAAATGTCCTGGCAAGGGTGGACTCTATGGCAGTGTACTCTGCTGGGGTCCCTCCCCTCCCCAAACCCTGCCTACCCCAGATGCCATCCCCAAATCTCCAGGAATTCCCCAGCTCTGAGCTGGCAACCCTCTGCACAGTACATCATGTTATCTTTTCATCAAATCATCCCCTGAAGTTACCCACTGTTAGCAAAAGATCTCCTTGTAGGGCTTGAACCCAAACCCGCCATTCACAAGGGATTACACAGTAGCAGGGGCAATGTACATTCAGTGCACAACTAATCAGAACATGAACCCAAAAATGCCATGGTGATGATATCAGTTGCTGTAGATTTTCTGGGTTGTGTGGCCATGGTCTTGGCATTGTAGGACCTGATCTTTCGCCAGTAGCTGTGACTGGCATCCTCAGAGGTATAACACAGAAAGATGGAGTACTCTCTGTGTCAAGGTGAGCAGAAAAATGATAGGCAGGTAACTTATATCTACCCTGGAAGGTGGGGTAGGGCTGAGTCATTATCTTATAGTAGTTCTCCAGGCTATGAACATGCTAATGGAGGAGCTTTCCTGAGGAGGTTCTTTTGTCTATGGATTGTTTCCTGAGGAGGTTTCCGGTTTCTTGAGGAGGTTCTTTTGTGTGTGGAATGGCTATTGAAACTCTAATCTTATCTGTGGTGCTATTGTCAGCTGTAGAGCATTTTGTGTTTTTCAGGACAGGAAACCATGCCCCATTTATTTTTAAACTATCTTCTTTCCTGTTGAAATTGTGTTTATGTTTATGAATTTCAATGGCTTCCCTGTGTAATCTGACATGGTAATTGGAAGTGTTGTCCAGCCTTTCAGTGTCTTGGAACAAAATGCTGTGTCCTGTTTGGGTTAGGCTATGTTCAGCCAGTGCTGATTTTTCAGGTTGGCCAAGTCTGCAGTGTCTTTCATGTTCTTTTATTCCTGTCTGAATGCTACACTGTGTGGAGAATAAAGAATAAAAGAACATGAGCATTCAGACACAGAGAGTACTCCATCTTTCTGTGTTATACCTCTGAGGATGCTAGTCACAGCTACTGGCAAAACATCAGGTCCTACAATGTCAAGACCACGGCCACACAACCCGGAAAATCTATAGCAACTAATGAACTCTGGCCATGAAAGCCTTCAACAACATAGTGATGATAATTAGTCCAAACTGCAAAAGAATTATGATGATCGTATTTGAAAATCCTTGGGTCTTTACGATATTCTAGTGCTTGGCTTGGGGTTCAGATGGGTCAGTGGGGTGGGGGAGGGAAGGCAGAAAATGACTCAGCAGATAAGTAACTGACAAGGACATTGTCCCATTGGCTGAAATGCGGAGGAGAGTCCCATTGGCTGAAATGCAGAGGAGAGTCCCATTGGCTGAAATGCAGAGGAGAGTCATGGGGGGGCCTGTCCTTCCAAACTGTTCCTTCCTTACACCAATCACATTGCTCACTCATCCTGCCCCCCTCCTTTTTGCGAGAAAGTTCTGGTTCCCGAAGGAATGGGCTGAGGGCCCCTGCTATTGCTCTCTCCTGTTGCCGGAGGGAGTATCTGGTGTGTCGTTTTTCAGAAAACTCATAGTCAGTAGGAGAAACCACATCAATACAGAGGCAGAGCAAAAAATGTAATCCCAAATACAATTCACAGTTTCACCAATGAGAAAAGTCCTCTCTGTCACTCTGAACAAAATGAATTTGACAGGCACTTCTGACAGTAATCTATTTTCTGAAGAATCCCAACACTAAGGATCCCAGAGATTTTTGCTAGGTATTACTGCAAAAAAATCTCAAGTTCTAATATTTGCTATCGTAAACACAGTGTGAAATGGTTATTAAGTCTGATTTGTTGTGATACTGATTTTAAATTTAAACAATCTTTGGCTTCTGTCTGAATACATTTCAATTATCTATTTCTCTAGGTAAGTAAATGAAAGTTGAACAGGATATCATTTCAGGGTAACTAAACACAACTTAATTCTTGACTTAGAGATGGGCTTTAAGAACTGGAAATTATGTTGGTACACTTATCACTGAATCCTACAAGCTGACTAATTTCATACTAGAGAGAGGCTCCATTTCCTGCTAGTACTGGCTACACCTTGCAAAGGAATGAGCAACTCTCAGTATAGTTTAGTAATCTGTTTCTGAGATCAATGTTCCCTAGCATCTGTGAACTTGTAGTGTCCTCAAGCTCTTGAGAGCATCAATCTGACAGGGGTGGGGACCAATGTCCCCTCTAAGCTGAGTTAGTGTGAGCTAGCTCACAGTTTTTTAGCCTCCAGCTCACACATCTTGGCTCAGGAAGGATGGTTCCAGAGCAAACTAATTTATGCCATTGCCCAATCGCTCGCTCACAACTTTCATGCCAGTAGCTCAGAAAGTAGAATTTTTACTCACAAGACTCCACAGCTGAGAGGGAGCATTGGTGGGGAGCACCCCAGACTCCACCCATCTATGGGTGTGTCCAGAGAGGTCAAAAGGCATAAACTGTTGGGGTCAAGATTCAGGTGGAGTCAGGGTGGCCCAAGGCATAGCCAACAAAAAAGCTCTGTTCCTCTAAGACCAGCCATTCCATCTGCTTACAACCTCCACCAGACACTATGCTCAGACATGATAACTGATCAACACAGATTACAACAATCCAAGTTTCTACTTTGCCGTAAGCACAAAGCAAGAACTAAGAGGTCATATAAACATGTATGTGGCAGGCCCACAGTGTATCCATTTTGTCATGTACATAACATGCAGGAGATAGAAATAATGTTAGTAAGGCATTAAGCATTTTCAGAAAACATTCTGAGAAACAATCCATTCATTTTTACATATGGGAAACACCGAAGCCAATCATCTCTGCTTCAAGAAGATAATCCATAGCAGGGAATTCAAAACCCTCACAAACCTCTCCATGATCCATGACCCTGTGGCACATGCACCTCTACTATGACAAGTTGTGCTTCTGTGGGAGTCGAAATCATTTCTGGATTTTTGCCAGAAATGGGGGGAGGACCCATTTCCCCCTATGCATCTCAAGGGATGGTGGTGCTTGGTTCCTGGTGCTCCTGGGTTACAGGCAGCCTACCAGCATGTCCAAGTGCCTTTTTCTGCATTTTGGGAGTTGGTGGTAGTGGGGAGAGGGCGTCACTGGAGAGAGACGTTATTGTTGTACTGTAACGAGTCTGATTAACATGCTCCTGACACTTTCCTTTAGTTTTCTGAGCTCCTAGCAACAGCCGACAAAAGCAGCAGGATTGTTCTTGGGCTCTGCAGGGACACGGGCAGCCTTTGATCTGCCACCATTACGCGCGAGACAGATGCACACAGATAGACAGAGGCTGCTGACACCCATGCGACAAAGCAGAGCAATACATCAACATCTGGTTCCTCGCGGGAGGGACGCTCAGAAAGCGCAGTCCCGTCCCAGGCTAGGTGAAGGGGATGCGCTGAATCAGCCTCTCTGGCATCCCTCTATGGATCCACCTCTTACATGTTGATCTGGTCACTTCAATCATGTGGCATCATCCCTTGGGCAGCTTTTCCTTTAGACAAAACTTAGGGGGTGGGCAAGCCCTTCTGGCTCACCAGGAGGGCCACGGGCTCTCAGGATGCATCTGAGTCAAGAGGTCACCAACTGTGCCATGCGGGCCGCTCAGCTTGGACCTGGGCCCATTGGGCAAGACTATACCCATTGCCACGGTGGCCCAGGTCTGCAACAGAGAAGCCCTTGCAGTGTCCTGACTCAGTGTCTTCCAGGGTGGTTCCAGCGTCCCATTTGTCGTCACAAACACCTTGTCCATTTATTTATTTATTTCTCATATTTATATTCCGCCCTCCCCGCGAATGGGCTCAGGGTGGATCACACAATAAGCGGCCATTCAGCTGTGCAAAACATAGTAATAAGTAATTAGTTAAAACATTAAAAAGCATTCGAAAACAGTTTGCATCAATATGGGTGTCACTGGACTCTGGGTTAATTTGGGCCGTGCGGAGACAGCTGTCTTCAGCACCATCTGTGCTGTTGTTTTCCACCATCAAGCCACAGCTGACTTATGGTGACCCAGTGGGGTTCTCAGGGCAAGAGACGTTCAAAGGTGGTTTGCCATTGCTGGACTTGGTATTATGACTCTGCACTTGCTTGGTGGTCCCCCATCCAAATACTATCCAGGGCTGATCCTGCTTAGCTTCTGAGATCTGACAAGATTGGGCTAACCTGGGCTGTCCAGGTTGGCACATTTACATCCAATGGCTCCCTCTAAGCTATGGAGTCTTGTGAGCCAACATTCTACTTTTGTGAGCTACTGGCATTAAACTCGTGAGCGAGCGATTTGGCTGCTGCATGAATTAATTTGCTCTGCAGCCATCTGTCCTGAGCTAAGGCAAAAATGTGTGAGCTGGAGGCTAAAAAACTGTGAGCTAGCTCACACTAACTCGGCTTAGAGGGAACACTGGTTACATCTTTGGCAATCTTCAAAACAGTGTTGATCAACTTCTTCCATTTTTCCCAGTGCAGAGTATCTTAAGTGTGCTGAAATCTTCTTCTGACATTGTTGACCAAATAACCCTTTTGCCAACTTTGGTTAACTGAGCACTCCCAGATTTTAGAAACATTGGGTAGATCAAACTTCTGTCACATAAACATGTTGGCCTAGGCTGGAGGATTAAACCCTACCTTGCCCTCATGCCATGACCCCCAACCCCAATCCCCTTGCTCTGCGGCTACTTTGAATGATCTAAAAGCCGCAGCACTGACGTCCTGCGTTTCTTTCAACTGGTTTGGCCTAGTCTGCCTCTCCATGTTACTAACAGTGCAGTCCTAAGCAGTGCTACACCCCTGTGATTACACTGCAGTTAAAGGGCTTAGAAAGGTATATTGTAAGCTGCTCTGAACCTGCTTGTGGGGTAGGGTGGGATATAAATCTAAATAAATAAATACAAACTCTGCTTAGGTTTCCAGTGTTCATTGCAGTGAACATCAAGAGAAGACAGCATAGAAAATGCTCTGGCTGCTGACAGGTAAACATTCCTGTCAGTAACATATCCCTCCACCCTGATCTTCTTGAAGTCTAAACAAGAATAATGGCCAAGAGATCTAAATGTTTCCAAATATTGCCAGACAGTTATTAATTTTTCAATTTGCTCAGTTATAATCACTATAAAAATAAACATGGTACCTCTATTTTGGGTTTTGATTCACTAATATCCAGATGCATAGAGATCTACCAAGTCTGTACCTATTACCAGTGTGTCCCCAGTGAGGGATATATGGAACATTAAGAGAAAGAAAATGAACTATAAATAACATTTGGAGTTGAAATTACAAGCAAATGAAAAGATACGGGACATCCTTAGAAGGAAGAAAACCTTGGAATACCTCATATGTGGTGTACACATTTGTTTAAATTTGGGGAATAGAAAGTAGGGAAACAGCAGATAAGATTACAAACTACCTTCTTAATTGGAACCATTTTGTAATAGATTGGAATGCCTACTTTAATCAGAATGTTCCTATGGAGATGTTACTTGCAATGCATTTAGCACTGAATATTGAATTAAATGCCTGAAATGTAATACTGTGAAATAAGCAATATGAGTTTAATTTTAAAATTATTATGAGTAGTTCATGTGGAAGACATTTATCCTAAATATTTGATTTTTTAAAATCATTTAGCGTCTTTGGAATATCGAGACGCAAACTAATAAATCACTTTTGTGTTTTAAAGAGAATACCATCACAATAATTGAGCCTCACAAGGGACTAAAGCTCTTCCTGTAAACTGTTAATTCTGCATCATTTCATGTCTCCTATTCCTCTCCTCTGTGCAGCCCAGAGGAATATTTTGCCTGGGTTTTCCACAGCAACATAATTTGTGTGAAAATAATTGGCACAGAAAGAACCATGCGTAATGAGAATCAAGTGACTGGAGGACTCTCTAAGAAGCACTTCAGCATTGTGTATTATATGTACCCTGAATAACAAGTGTGGGCAGAAGATGTCTACCTAGTTGTCTTCTAGAAGATGGATCAAGATGGGTAGCAGCCATGTTAGTCTGTCTGTAGCAGTAGAAAAGAGTCCAGTAGTACCTTAAAGACTAACAAAATTTGTGGCAGGGTATGAGCTTTTGCGAGTCACGGCTCACTTAGTGACTCATGAAAGCTTATACCCTGCCACAAATTTTCTTAGTCTTCTAGAAGATGGTCCACTAATGGTTTCCCTGCCCAATTTCAGATGGATTCCATCACATCTGCTGGAGGCTGGAATTCTTGGAAAGCATGCTTGCTTAGATGGACCTTGGTGAGATCCATCAAAGTGCTTTTTATCTTCTTGAGCATAGTTCATGGAGAGAGGGGTTTGAATAAAAGTGTCTGTGTGTGTAAGGTCTTCTCATTTCTGCTGTAGGATAACAATAATATTTAGGCCAGGGTCCAAAGAGATGCTTAGATTGTTTCAAGCTGATCGCCAGCCCAGTAACATTTCTGTTTCCCATTGAACAGCTGATTCATATGGAAATTTCACCAATTGTTTAGGAAACTTCTCTTGGTTTCAAAATAGATTTGCCATGCAGCAGCAATCAGGGTTGGGGTGCACTAATTTCTCTGTTGTTCAAGAACATTCCTGAAGTCTCTTTTTATGCTACAGCATTAATTCTCCTTTACTGTTGGATCCTGTGGAAGAAACTTCTACTGGAACAGGCAGGCCTTCCAGTGGAAGAAGGTAACAGGAGACAACCATTGCATCCAACCAACCCTTTAGTATTTTTGAGGGCTCATACAGCGTTATACACAAGAACTTAGTAATCTTGACAGCTATTGACCTAGGCCAAAATTAGGATCCTTGTACTACGTATGGGCAAGGGGGCAAAGCTCCTTCTAAGATGTGGAGTCTTGTGAGCAAAAATTCTATATTGTGAGCTACTGACATTAAAGTTAGATCAAAGTGGGTAGCCATGTTGGTCTGAAGCAAAGAACAAAGTTAAGAGTCCAATGGCACCTTTAAGACCAACAAAGTTTTATTTGAGGCGTGAGCTTTCGTGGGCATGCACACTTCGTCAGATGATGAAATGGCACCTTTAAGTCCAACAAAGTTTTATTGAAGGTGCCAATGGACTCTAACTTTGTTCTATGGCATTAAAGTTGTGAGTGAGCGATTTGGCTGCTGCATAAATTAGCTTGCTCTGGAGCCATCCTTCCTGAGCGAAGACAAAAAATGTGTGAGCCGGAAGCTAAAAAACTGTGAGCTAGCTCACACTAACTCAGCTCAGAGGGAACACTGGAGGTGGGCTTCTATGTCAGAGAGGTCCATGATCAAGGCTCAAGCTGCATTTGAAACAAGGCATTCTTGATGTATAGCTCAACACCTGCCCTTACTGTGTTTCTATGGGAATCTTCAAACAACAGGGGTGGTCTTAATACAGGATTAAAGCTGGACATAGGATGAGCCAAAGGATGGGTGCAAATGGTGAGCAGGATGAGCTGATTCTGTTTTCTAGTAGAGCAGGAATAAAAGCATGAAAGGCCTTTTCCCTTCACCTGCCAAAGGGAAAAGGTAAACTGAAACAGATATTTCAAGGTGGGCAGCCGTGTTGGTCTGAAGCAACAGAACAAAGCATTAAGTATCGCGTGCACACGGAAGCTCACACCTTGAAGAAAACTTCGTTGGCCTTAAAGGTGCCATTGGACTCTTTAATTTCATTGTTTTGTTGAAACAGATATTGCTGAGGATGGAAGGACTGGAGTCCAAATTACAGGGGGTTAGGGGAGGTGCATGCCTCCCTGCCTCTGGAGATGGGCCCCCCTTGGATGTTCTTCCAGAAGGCTTGGGGAGTGTGACTAGCTCCCTTACCTCTGTTCAAGCCCCCCCCCATTTATCTACCTTCTCTCTGTGGCTAGATGCGTGGCTAAGGAGGGCACTCTGATCAGCTCTGCATTGCTTTGTCGATTGTCTCTTGCTCTGCCTATGTCATCTCCCCCAGAGAATCCCTTCATAGTCTTCCTCCCTTTCACCTCCCCCCCCATTTACATGGTTTGGTTCAAGGCTCTCCTGTCTGTCAGAGTCTCTTCCAACCCACCCTTCCCATTCCAGCAACCTCAGAGTCAATATATACCAGCTGAGGGAACTTTCCAGCCAAGGTAGTTCCCAAACTTCTTCATAGCTGGCGCCATATCAGGATCCAAAAGCACCCCAAGAGGAGCAATGCTCTTGTGGCGGTGAAAAGTGCTGTCAAGTTGGAGCCAACTTACAGCACCCCAGAGGGGTTTTCAAGGCAACAGGAGTTCAGAGGTGGTTTGACATTGCCTGTGTCTGCATAGTGACCCTGGACTTTCCTGGCAGTCTCCCATCCAGTTACTAACCAGGGCCAACCCTGCTTAGCTTCTGAGATCTGACAAGACCAAGTTAGCCTGGGCTATCCAGGTCAGGGCAGCAACACTTGAGCAGTGAAATAAGCCAGAGTGGGTTGGAGGAGTCCAGCTCACTTGCTATTAAGAGCCACACAAAGGAGACGGTTGGTCAGCCGTGTTGGTCTGAAGCAGTACAACAAATTTAGAGCCCGGTGGCACCTTTAAGACCAACAAAGGTGTATTCAAGGCATGAGCTTTCGTGTGCAAGTCACGCTTTATCAAATACGTTAGAATGGCATACAAGGTTCATTCTCTGGCTATAAGTCTGAACCTTGCCTGCCATTCTAACGTATTTGATAAAGTGTGCATGCACACGAAAGCTCATGCCTTGAATAAACCTTTGTTGGTCTTAAAGGTGCCACTGGGCTCTAAATTTGGTGGATTCTATCAAGTCAGGTTGGGCGCCTTTATGGGGGTAGGGAAAATCTGAACTTCTGCCCCACAAAGTTTTTAAGTTGTTTTTTAAATTGTACTATATTGTATTAATACTGATGGAACCCGTCCTGAACCTGCTCAAGACCAATTAAACATAAATAAAACAGTTTGGCCAGGCTAATTAATTATCATCATCAGTGTGTGTAGTATAGCCAGGAGATCCTAAGACTGCCTGGCAGCCAGAAAGTCTAGCTCTTTTAGCATTATGCACCACTAGGTGGTGAGCTAGACTTGTTTTTAAGGCAAGAGATGTGTCAAAGGTGGTTTGCCATTGCCTGCTTCTGCGTCATGCTCCTGGTGTTCCTTGGAGGTTGCCCTTCCAAATACTAGCCAGGGCTGACTCTGCTTAGCATCTGGGCTGATCTTTGCTGAAGTCCAGTACAGACAATGAAAACAATGAACACAGTCCTGAAAGCTTCATCCTGGGCTGAATGGGGGAAACAGGAGGAGAAGTTCCAGTTCAGAACTGGGTGAAGTTATTTGCTCATTGTAGGGAGAAGAGAGAGACTTGAGAGATTTCATTAGCCAGGAGTAGCCCTAGTGCAATTCTGCTGCCCCCTGTGCCCAGTCTGTAGCTCAATTGATAGTTCTTCCAGGGGAATTCTCTGCTGAATTGGTGGGAGGGGTCATCTTTAACTTAGCATCATGAAAAGGAGGAGGAATAGGGTTATTAACTTATTACTGCTAATCACTGCCTTTCTACCTTTTCCCATAAATGGAATATATTCTCCATGAAAAAAACTGCACAACAGACAGAACTGGGGCTGTAGCTATTGAGGATCAGTGGGAGGGGCTAAAACCCAGGCGAGTCAGGAGCGGCGCTGATAGGCTTCATTAAGCCCTGCCCCTGCCCTTTCCTCCTATGATTCAAGCACTGCCAAAAGGTTAGTGCTCCATTTTCCTTCTGGGTTTTTAATGCTCCCAGCGGTCGTACAATATAACAGGGGTTGCCATATTTCGAAAAGCAAAAGAGAGGACATATTTCTCCACTGACTACTCCAAACAAGTGATCGCTACGACAAATCTCATTTTCAACGACCCTCCTGTTTTAAGTGTTGCATGCAGACGGAAGCGTATACCCAGAATTAAACTTCGTTGGTCTTATAAGTGCCACTGGTCTCAAAAGTTATTCTACTGCTTCAGACCAATACGGCTACCCACCTGAATCTATTTAAGTTGTGATAATTGCTGCTATCTAGGAATATTCCTGACCTTTCAGCCCCCAAAGAGGATGTTTTCATCAGCTGTCCAAAAAGAGCCCAAAAGAGGTGGGACCAGCTAAAAGGGGACCTCTGGTAACCCTACCTTAAATAGGGCTAGTTCCTTGTTGGTCTGTTTTTACGCCCTCCGACGCCCATCCTAGCTCAGCAGAAAATCTCCACCGCGGCGCTCTCCCTCCACATCACTAGCCAGGCTTCTCTTTGAATCAGTCGAGCCCAAGAGCAATCTGCACTCTCTTCCTCTTCCGCGTTTTAGGCCACACGTGTCGGGCCAGAGTGGCCTGGTCTGCGTCCCAGAACGAACCGCGCGTCACTCCGAGGATTCCTGCGCCACGACTGGCCAGTGGCTCGAGCTAAGGTCGGGAGTGTCCAGCGCACTCGCTCCCTCCCTCCCTCCTCCGGCTTCTTAATCCGGCCTTCCCAGTCAAGCGGCCCAGTTTCCCGACCAAGCACCCACAGGCCTCTGGGGGGAAGTTTCGCGATTCGTCCCCTTGCCAGACCCTAACCGCGGCGTCCGGGCACTCCCCCCGCCGCCCCTCTTTCCGCCACCCAGTGGGCGCTGTCTGTGCCTCGCGCTTCCCGCCTGGGGACCGCCCGGTGCGCGCCGAGGCCTCCTGGAGCGTCTTTGCGCACGAGGTCGGGAAAGAAACGATCCGCGCTTTGGTCCGCCTCGGTGAGCCGCGGTCAGGGAAGCCCCTGGCCTCGATCCGGCCGTACGGACAAGCCCTGCTCAGTCCCGGCTTTCAGCAAACGCTTTGGAATCGGCGGGAATCGAGTGCTTCAGTGGTTTGTTCAAGCCTTTCCCTTCCCCCTTGTTCTGGGAGAAGAAGTGAGAAATCCGGCGGCCAAATAACTGGGGAAGGACACAAACGGTGCCAAGAAAAGCAGATCGAACAGCTACCTCCAAAGCGTCCCGTTTCGTTCCAGAGAAAGCTCAACGTGCTTCTGGGGCACGACTTAAATTTCGTTTTCTTGGCGGGTAAACTTTTTTTTTTTTAAATAAAGGTTTCCATGGGAGAGACTTAAGCAAGGGCGTGGGAAGTCGCCTCAATCGAGTTAGCGCCGCGCAAGCAAATCCTAAATAAATGCTCCACTCTAGGACGGAGCTCAGTGGAACCCGATCCTAAGCATGCCTACTCGGAAGTAAGTCCCATCGAGTTCTGTGGGGCTTACTCCCGAGTAGGCACCCATGGGATTTCAGCCTGCACGTATTCGTCTGTTGCCGGATCGCTCCCAAAGTTTTCTTGAGTTGCCTAGAGGAGGTTCAACAACCTTTTGTCCCGTCCACGAAGTCCGCTTGCCAAGTCGAGAAAGGAGGGAAAGGATCCGTCCCGCCTGCCGGGTTCGCAGTGCAGTCCCGCGGGAATATGAATGGATGGAGTGGGGAGTGCTTGCTTCCGAGTAAGCCCGCCTAGGACTGCACAGTCGGTCAGAGGCGTCACTAAGGAAACGAGTTTGGGGGACCGGGCAGGGCAGCGCAGGGAGTTCAGCCTCGCCTTTCCTGACTTTTAGAGCATAAGGAGGATTGAGGGAAGGGGAGGGCACTGTGGACGTCTGAGTCACTGCAAAAAGGATCCGCGGGATAGATTTGTTTGATTTTGGATAAGCATCTATAGATTCCGTCCGGTTATAGTTATTTATTACTGATGCATATGTATTTATATCCATATTTATATCACGCCTTTCCATAAAGCCCAGCGCGGCTTACAAAATATAAACACACACACCGTTAAAAACATAGGTAACACTCTCCAATTCACGCACATCAAGTGATATCTGCCCACATTATGTTCATGCCCACACCCGTTTATTAAGCACGGTAAGAAGGAAACGGATCAGGATTCTGCCTAGCGATTACAGAGCATCATCAGAGTCCCTTGTTCTTTTGGGGAAAGCTGAAATTCAGCAGGTGCAGCTCTCCCCCCCCCGCCCCGGGGCGGTGATGCAGAAAGCTGCACCAACCGAATTCTCCTGTGGCTTTGATCCGTGATCGATCGACGGGGCGGACTTCCAAAGAAACGCTTTGCTGGCAAAGGCGACCTTGGCCGCTCGGACCCGGCTCCGCGCCCTTTCAGAGAGCTTCGACGGTTTTTGATTTGTTCCCAAAGTTCGCACCAAAATAGATGGCTAAGGAAGACGAGGGAGGCAGTCGGCGAGCCGTGTGGGCAATATTTAGAAAGGAAAGCAACGACGATTCCTTTTCCCCCTCTCTCCAGATTTCAAGGCGCGTCTCTCCTCCTCGCGAGAGCCCGTTAGAGGACGGGGTACCTAGAGGCACATGCAAACAAATCGCATTCTGCGTCTCTGTCCCCTGCTCGGTTTCGTTTCCTCAACCGGATTCCTGGCACCAAACGTGAGAAAGCGGTATGATAACTAGACCCCCTTGTTTTAAAAAAAGAAAAAGTAAAGTCAGAGAAATTTTATATACAGGAAAAGATGAGAGAGAGAGAAAAAATAGGACTTCTGAAAGGCAAAAAAATAATAATAATAAAACCAGAAATGTATTAATACAGCTAAAGCTAGTGAAAACTTTTCTTCTGCACAAATTTAGGACAGGGTCCCCCACAAATTCCTTTCAAGCTAACCTCTCCCACACAATGCTCCCTCTAAGCTGTGGAGTCTTGTGAGCAAAAATTCCACTGTGTGAGCTACTGGCATTAAAGTGAGCGAGCGATTTGGCTACTTCCTGAGCTAAGACAGAAATGTGTGAGCCGGAGGCTAAAAAACTGAGAGCTAGCTCACACTAACTCAGCTTAGAGGGAACACTGCGAGTCCCACAGGAACCCGTGAGAATGAACCGCAGCCCAGTTTTATGCAGGTTTACTCAGGTGTAACTTCAGCTGACTGTAGTCGAGTTTATTCCTCAAACTGCAGTTTGACTTTGACTTAGATCGCTCCCCCCCCCCTCAAGTTTTCCTCGGCTTTTATTCCCTGAACTCTCCCACATATTGGCTGATTCAGCATGCGGGCCCTCTTAGAGAGTAGGGTCTCAGCGCCAAGACAGAAAGGATGGGGCTGGTCACTTCTCCTCCACACCCAGAAATCGTCCCCCAAAGCCTGGCAAATGGGGGCAAAGATCTCCCCCGCAGGGCCCCTCCCTAAGAATGAGCTCCCCCTCCCAAATTCCAACTGACCATCGTTGCTGATCTACCCCCCCCCATTGCCCAGCAATTAAACTAGGGATATCCCCGGTTGTCATTAAGCCTCCCATAAAACAATGAAGACATTATGTTTGAAGACCCCCTCCGGGCGAGGGATTACGGGAACACAACAGTCCGTATCTCAAGGGTCCTATTGACAGTAACCGGGGGGGGGGGTGTTCCCACAGACGGAACGATCCGTTTTCCTTCCCCTTCGGGAATTTAGTCTGAAAAAGAAGGAAGGCACGAAGTGAAGGGAACACTAGGGAACCTACACCCCCCCCCCGGGCCATCACACCACACTGCTGTGTGTATTTAGCGCATTTTCCCTCCGCTCTTCCTTCAAGGATCTCTGAGTTCTCACTTTTCCCTATTTTTTAATCGTCACAACAACCCTATGAGGTAGGCGAGGCCGAAGGAGTCTGACTGGTCCAAGGTCTCCTCCCGGAAAATATGACAAGTGGGCATTTGAACCCCGGTCTCTCCAGTCTCCTAGTCCAACACTTTGGGAGCCGTCCTAGGCAGGTCTGCCCAAAAGCAAGTCGTGTTTCAGTCAGTGGGGTTTACTCGCTGGGAAAGTGCTTTTTTTTAGGATCACAGCCTCTAACTGCTGCAGACCACATCGACTTGGAGGTAAACCTCACCGATTCCAGTGGGAATTGATTTCAAGGAGCCAGCCTGGGACAGTCCAGTGGGACTCAGCGACCCTCCCCTCCGACAATAACCTATCTGGGAGGGTCTAAGAATAATGGTCCAAGGACCCAAACAGGGCAGGCCAGGAAAGGGTAGCAAAGAACCGGTGGCTACGAATCGGGAGGGGGCATGGCTCAATGGAATAGCCCCTGCCCAAGGTCCTGGGTTCAAGTTCCAGCATCTCAGGTTTATAGGAATCAGATAGTAAGGGCTACCTGAGACCCTGGAGACCCACTGCCCGCCATAATAGGGCAAGACTGACCCCAATAGACCAAGGGTCTGCGTGTGGAAAGGTGTTTTATTCCACCCTCCTGAGAGGCCGATTTTTAAATTTTTAACTACGTTTGCACCCGGTCTTTCTCCCCAATGGGGACACAAAGTCCCTCGCCTCATTCTCTCCCCACCCTTTGACCCTCGCAACAAACTTGTGAAGTGGTCGCCCAACTAACTTTCATGGCTGAGTGGGGTTTTGAACCCAGCTCCCCCGACTCTAGCCCGGCACTCTAACCACTACACCACGCTGTAAGTTATTATTACTATTTTTTAAAATGGAGAAGTGGGCAGCTCTACGAGCCCTGACCGGTACCCCGAAGCCGTACCAGCGCTTTCACACATGCTAAATAATGCAGTTTCAATCCGCTTCAACCACCCTTTGCAAGTGGATTTTACCATTTCATACGGTGAAATCCAGTTTCAAGGTGCCCTGAGAGTGGATTAAAAGTGTGTGTTTAAAAGTGTGTATTTAGTGTCTGTGAAAAGTAGATTGGACACCCTGGAGGGTCATTCTGTTCCGCCATCAACCCGCAGAACCCGCTGGTTCCCGAGGTCTTCGAAAGGGGCCTTCCAGAAGCGTTCAAGACGCCAGTTTACCAAGAGGAAACCTCTGAGTAAATCCAACTAGCCAACCGTTTCAGTGAAGTCGGTCCTAGAAACATTCTTCAGAGCCTCGGCCCAACATATTCCTACTAGATGTGGACCACAGGGGCTGGCATTAAGAAGACACTGCTTTATTTTTAAAAAATATCCCTAGAATGTGGTTGAAAATCTTTTTTAAAAAACCGACACACTTTAGAATCTGCAGATCAGAATTTGGAGAGCCTCAGAAGCCGGCAGCCGGGAAGTCTTCCTGCAGATCCTCAGCTCCGGGCGAATGCTGGCCCGGAGGGGCTCGCCGCGCGTCATCGGAACCAGGGGTGGGCAGCAGGAATGCCCCCAGCGACTGAACCAAGAAGCCAGACCAGCAAGCGGGTCGACTCGTGAAAGAGGCCGGCCCACCCCGCGCTCCCATCCCTTTGGCCACCTTCTGACGCCTTTGGGCAAAGCGCTGCTGCGGAGAGAAGGCAGCAGGGGCCGAAGGGACGACCTCTGGCGACAGACAGTCCCCCGGCAGCGAGGGGAGCAGGTGACTCCCGGGCACCGCCTTCCTTAGAGGGTTTCCCCCTCCCCTGTTTTCCGGCCCAGCGGAGCTCTGAAGCCCCGGCGGACAGCTTTCCCCTTCGTCCCTCGAGCAGCAGAAGAAAACCAGAGGCTGGGGCTCTGGGAACCCGGGGAGCCCCTTCGACCACTCTCTCCTCTCTGGGGACCATCTCCCCCACCCACGCGCAAGGCTGATCCCGGCAGGCCCGCATATCCCCCGCAACCTCACGACTGGGAGGCCTGCATTTGAAATGCCTACAGGAAGGCGTTTCCCCCGCTGCCATCTGACCTGTCGTAGCCTTTGGCACATCACGCGCAGGCCCGATCTTGTGCATGTTTTTACGCAGAAGGAAGTCCCATTTAAGAAGCAGCTCTCAAGCAGTATAACAAACGGAGCGTAGAACAGGCTTGCTTTTTGGGGGTGGGTGGGGGGAGTTGGATTTATATCCCGCCCTTCACTCGGAATCTCAGAGCGGTTTATAATCTCCTTCCCTTCCTCTCCTCACAACAGACACTCTGTGGGGTTGAGAGAGCTCTGAGAGAGCTGTGACTGACCCAAGATCACCCAGCTGGCTACATGCAAAGGAGTCAGGAATCAAACTCGGTTCTCCACATTAGAGGCCTGCCGTTCTTAACCACTACACCAAACTGGCATTGAGAGACCAACTGCAGGATTTCTCTCGCTGGATCCCCCCCCCCCCAAAGCGTGCAGGGAATGCAACTCCAGGGAGGAATCTGCCGAGGGCGGTTTCACACGTGACATTTGGGTTTACCCCTGTTCAGGTCGCCGTCGCCCTCTGAACAGGGTGCTCTGGAAGATGCGTTTGCAAACGCCAGCTGTACCACATAGCCCCCCCCCCAGCATCTGTGGAGAAGGGGAGCCTCGTCAGCTCCCTGCCAGCTTCCAGCAACGGTTCTCACCGCTCGCCATTTCCGCCAGCCTGAGCCCTGCTTTGGCCTTGGGCAGAAGCCTCTGACATTATAAGCCATGAAAAAATAGGCAAGGGTGGGTATACAGAGCATGCCGCCGCCGCCGCCGCCGCCATCACTCCCTCCGGACGACGACGAGGCGAGGGAGAGGCCGAACCTTCCTCCACTCAAAACAGGATGGGCTGGGGGAGGAAGAGAAATCGCATAACAAGCGGCATCGACCAGGCCAAACGGCCTCTCTCTGCCGCCCTTGTGCACCGAAGCAATCACTGCTCCCTCTCCGCATCATCTGTGCAGGCGATTCCCGGGCTGCGGGCGGGCATGGGCTGCCACAGGAAGCGCCCGCGCCCCGCGTGTTCGACTCGCCCTTCAGCCGCTTCAAGGGGTGCGAAGGGCTCTTCCGCCAGAGCGCGGCGACCTCGCCATCCCCCCACCCCACCCCCGGCTCTCGTTCCTGCCCCAGGGAGGGTCTAAACGCGCGCAGACACCCCGGTGCTCTTTGGCCTGCACGCCGCGCCCTCTTCTCCTGGGCCAGAGAAGCGGTGCCTGTGCGCATGGAGGGCCTTCTGAAGGGGCTGGGCGGAAGAGGTAGCGCAGCACCTTGGCAGCTCTTTGCAAAGGGCACCGAGGAAGAAAAGGATCTCCCTGCCCCACGCAACCTGGGCAGTCTTTGCTCCCCTGCCTTTAAGATCTGCAGCCCTGGCGGTCCAAAGACCTTTTGCACCTTCGTTGCTCTCTCCGCATTTCTGGCCGGCCTCGCCCGCTTTCTTTGCAACGGCACCGGCGCGACCTGAGTTGGTGCCTCTTTTTTTGCCTGGCATCAGGCCTCCTTGGTTCACGGGCAGCGGCGCCTCCCGACCGAGCACGGGCCTGCGCCCTCCAACACAAGCGGAAAACGCCTCCCTGAAAGGCGCGCCACTCGCCCTAAAGCCCCGCCCCCGAAGCACCCTGCACTGGGCCGGGGAGGTTGCTCCGGGCACTCTGCACAGGCCCAGAGACAGCTGTCGGCCGAGCCCAGCCAGGCCCAAGCGTTTCTCGTCTGGTGCGGATCCCGGGCTCCCCCGCCGCCGGGCCTGGTTAGCCTTGCCGCAGTGGGGCGGGAAAGGCTGCGCGTCCTCCTCCGAAGATGGGCTGAGCGAAGGCCCTCCGCCCCGCCGCCGCCCGCCCCGCCGCCCCCCGCGCAAGTGTTTTTCTATTTACCCGTTTAAGCAAACAGTGCCGCCGTCCCGGGGCGCCCGCCTAAGAGCAGCTTGTAGGTCATGAAAAGGTTGGGGCCGCGTTCGCGACTCCGCATTCTGCTGGTTTCTTAAGCGACACTCGTGGCGAGGCCCCCGCACAAAAGGCGATGATTTAATGAGGAAGAGAAACAAACTGGCTGATTGTTGGCGCTCGCAACTTCCTCGGGAGTCCCCCCCTGGCAGCCACAAGCTGATCTCTGCGCCTTCAATGCGGCTCGCCTTCGGGAGGAGAGGCCGGCCTGAATAGAGGACAAAGGCGGCTTGTTCTGTTTATTTACCCTCCCTACAAGCTGGGTTAACCTCTCCCAAACAGCCCCGGCTAAGCCCGGGTAGCTCCGCAGCCCATTTGACCCGCTGCACAAGCGCCACTGTCATGCAAACGAGCTCTCCTCCCGGCCCGGCCCTCCTCCACCCGGCCGGGATCCCATGCACGCCCCCCCGGGGGGGGGGTGAGGAGCGCCTTCCGGGAAGTCCAGAATCGCCCGTGCTTTGGGAGGAACGCGCCTTCCGATCGCTTTTGCGCCTGGGCCAGCCCAAACATCCCAGTTCCCTCCCGGCCCGGAGGAAAGCAAGGGGTTTCTCTGGCCACGGTTTGGAGAGGAATTCGGCCTGCCCACTTTCCCCGGAGGATCTCCTCACAGAAATGGAGGAAGCAGAAGATATTGGTTGGGAACCACTTTGGGCTGAGCCGGGGAAGGTGTTTGGATCAAGTAAAAGGTGAAAGGAGAAGCACTGTGAAAGATCCTGATCTTACATGCTGTTCTGTAATATCTTGGTTGGCCCTAATAAAAGATATTGCCTTGGCCTGAATAGCTCAGGCTAGTAGCCTCATCTTGTCAGAGAATCTCTGAAGCTAGCTAAGCAGGGTTGGCCCTGGCTGGCATTTGGATGGGAGACCTCCAAGGAATACCAGGGCCCTGAGGCAAAAGCAGGCAATGGCCTTGCCTTGAAAAACCCTACCGCAGGCCCATAGCCAGGATTTTTAAATCCAAGGGGCCTTTAAATAAGTCAGGGGGCACCCCGCACCCCTCCAGGAGTGCCACAAATAAAATAAAAAATTGGAAGTTGGGGGGCTGGATGGGAAGTCGGGGGGCCAGGCCCCGGGATGCCCCACTGTAGCTACAGGCCTGCTCTACCGGGTCACCATAAGTCAGCTGCGACTCAATGGTGTGTGTGTGGGGGGGAATTAGGAGAATGTTGTCCCCACCACCTCCAATGCTGCTGCCTACAGCTTCTTTTAAAGGGACACTTGCTTATCCTAACTTTGACTCATGAATAAACCCTACTGAATTCACTGGGATTTGCCGTCCATTCAGTGTGTTCAGGAAGTCATGGACAGGTCACCTACTCCTGACAATTTTTTAGTTCCCCCTTTGCACCTATGATGACGACAGTGATCATGGCAAAAGCAGATAGGTTTATAAAAAGATAGCTCTCCTGATAGACAAACCAAGGGCCAAGGACCCAAATGTCATTTGGAGGTTAGTGCTTTTTCAGTTGAGATGTGCCTCTGTCTCTTACTACTTCTTTGCAGAATGCAAGCAATGGAATCAAACACCTGCAGCAATTGATGGAGCTGATCCATGAGCCTCTTAGCATCTAAGACCACCAGAGCTGGCATGAGACTCTGCATTTTTCCTCTTGCGCTTTTCATCTTCTTGTAACATTTGCCGGCCTGACCTGATCTTTCTTGGAAGCTAAGCAGGGTCAGCCTTGGTTACTATTTGGATGGGAGACCGCTACCGAAGTCCAGGGTTGCTATTGCAGAGGAAGGGAATGGCAAACTGCACCTGAATGTCTCTTGCCCTGAAAAGCCTACAGGGTCGCCATAATTTGGCTTTGATTTGACAGCACTTTCCTCTACCACCACCGGCATCAGCCTGTTGAACGCAAAAGCTTGCGTAATATCTTATGTCATTTTGGTTGGCCCTGATAACATTTCATGGATTTGGTTCCCTGTGCTGGATTTTGTGTTGGCCAGTACAGCTGTTGGCAACTTTTTTTCCCCAGGCCACAGACAGCCTTCGTGAATGGGAGGTTACATCAGTTCTTGTCTGCAAATCTAAGCCAACAGCTGGCTGATGTATGTCAGGAGACAGAGGGTTTTTTTGATTCAATCCAACGAGGAAGGTCTTATTAGCTGAGGAAAGGGTTAGAACAGAGTGAGAACTTAGCACAGAGGTGCTCTAAATTTGATCGGTGGCATCTCCAGGTTAGAAGCAGCAGGACCAGCAGATGCTGAGTGAGCTACTTCCAGTCAGAGTAGATGAGGGGTAAACAGACCAACTTGGGCATAAGGCAGCTTCATAGGCTTTACGAATTTTCATCAGTTTTTGCAATAAATGTACAGAAGTTCATATTCTGGATTAATTACTCAACATTCAATCATCACCCACAGTTCTCTGTTCACCTAGTTCAGAATCAGCCTGTACCAAATAACATTGTGTGGAAACAATGGAAAACCAATCTTCCAAAGGACGAGCTTCCATCTTCCATCTTGGAAGCATTGGAAACAGGCTTTGTGAAGCAGTACAAGTGGCTACAGTATGTATTTGAAAGCCATGTTTAAAAACCCCATTTAAGATAACATCTAGAGTTCTCAGAGTCTGGCGGTACAAAGGAGCCTGCTGAACATTGGCGTGCTTGAGATTCAAATAAGAAGCCCACAGCTCTTTGCTCCATGTGAGGACAGCAGCAGCCATGTGGGGCAAACGACTGAATTACAACACTGGTGCAAAGTGACTTTCACAGTATTATACAGAGTGGTTCATAAAACGGATTGCAGATGCAGATTGTGGTTACAAAGTAACCCTATGGGGTTTTAGTGTTTGTGAATCACATAACAAACTGTGTGTTTTTGGAACATTAGAAAGGTGGAAAAATGTATCTACCTTGGGGGGGGGGAGTATCCAGCACTGAAATGGGCGTGTGCAGAGTTACTGTGATCAGCAACTCCCAAAAAGTAACGTTTAGAGATAACTCTAATTCCTCCCTGATTACCAGCACAAAAGGTTGGCTGAAGACTTCTTAAGGGGTGACTAATCCACATTAAGTGGTGTTGAGTTTGCACTCTTGAAGAGCATGAATGGTGAATCTAATCCATTAGTGGCTGTCAGGTCAGAACCAAGGGGTGATGGTTATTTTGGATTAATTAATGCAGAACAAAAGGCAAATGCACTTTAAGATTTAAGGGAGTTAGGGTGGGAAGGGTGGGCCCAGTCTAGAGACTGAGGGGTCTCTGCACCTTTAAGGTACCTTTAATAGCTGCATGGAAAGCATGATGTCACCATGCCTGTACCTGCCAAGGGTCTTCCAGGCACCTCTGAAAGGTAAAACCATCCTTTGCACTTGGTGATTCTGTTTTGGACAAGCACTTGCCCACTCAAAAATGGAATTAGTTAGACCTTATAGTTTTTACACCCATTTATTGATGGGCCCATTTCTCAAATAGATATGACATAGCAGCAACCCTTCCACCTACCCAAAACATACCCATAAGTGATAATACCAGAAAAACACACAAAAAACCCCCACATAGTGAACTTTCTGGTTGAGAAAGGGGGGGAGGGGGCTTATATCTTACCACTACTGTCTGTGACAAGGTCTAGTTCCTGCAAATGAATAAGAAAATATATGGCAAATTGCAGGACATGTCAATAGAGTTCTGCAGAAGTGTGAACTGTTGCATTCCACCACCCCCTTTTCCTCCAAGTATTATATAATTCTTCTTTAAACAGTTCCCGGAGCCCCCCTAGGGGGAAGGTTCATTTAGCGGATCATTTTTTCTTGATGGCTGTGGCAAGCGTAACAATGTTCCGGGCCTGCTTCAGTAATGGCATGTCTATCATGCTGCCACGGAAAGTGAAGGCACCCTGCAAAAAAACAGAGAATATCAACTTCTTGAAAGGGGACCTTGGGAAAGGAAAATTGCAGGCTTGGCTTGGTTTTAATACTTTGCTGCAAGACAAGAATCATTAGATCCCACATGAATCAAACTGAGTCTTCTTGTACAGGCTTTAGAAAGAGCCAAGAGGCACAACAATACAAGTCAAATGTAAGGAAAGGGGGGGAGAAAAAACAAAAGCTGCATGCGTGTGAAAGAGAGACAAAAACCACCCTGCATAGAAAAAGACTGTATATTTAACTCCTAGCCTGAAACCAGACAGAGCTAGAAATGACCCACAAGCTGAGACACATTAGCTGGGGGGAGGAGCAGGGGAGGGGGAAAGAGGAGGCAGCGGATCCATTCTGCCCTTTGTTTGAAAGAAAGTGTGTGTGTGGGGGGGTGCTGAGCAAACAGCACAGCATTGGGCCTGTGCTACTAGGACAAGAAGCATTTCCTCCATACTCCCCAGGCGAACGGGAGCCGAGATGGGTGAGCGGGAACGGCAGCTTGCAATTAGAGGAGATGATTTCTAACTCATGCTAGGACCAAGTTATAGTAGCAATTGCTTTCCCTCCTGAGACAAAACACCTGTACTTACCACTTGTCAAACTGCTGTTTAGTAGTACAATAGTGCTATCCACAGGGAATGTTTCCTTCAACAGCAGAACTCAGAACTAGCTGGAACCACGGCGGAGCAGAATTAGCCAATTAAATCAATTAAAAATATGTCCGAGATGGAGATCTGATAGTGAAAAACTCCTGGGTGGAGTTCTAGGGGGCAAGGGCCCTGATGCACATTTGTGGTTGATATCACAGGTAACTTGATAGATCAATGTTATGGTTAAATCTTAATAATGAAAACAGAAAACATGTGTAAATTCTACTGAACAATCTTAAGCCATTTTAGCCCCTTCTGCTGAAGTCAATGGGCTTAGAAAGGCATGACTCTGTTTAAGATTCTACCGTTAGGTACCTGCTGAAATTGCCAGATTGGCCCTCAACTTGGTTGCTTCCTCCTTGGTTGCTTTTGGCCATCATCTCATCTATGGACTTCTTTGATTGTGTAAGTCGTTGAAACCAAATTCATATTATGATTCCATGGGACTGACACAGGTGATCAAACTGTGGTTCAGTACTCTTGTACGATCCGTTATTGTATTATGAAATCTGCCCCCTCCTTCCCCAGTTTTTCCCCAGTTGGAAAAAACAAACAAATTCTATTTTTTTAATGAAAGTTACTGTACAATACACAGCTGAGATGGACACACAGGCTCCAGGGATCACAAACTTTTCACGTTAGACAGGGAAATGAATGGGTGGATGCAGCCAAACAGTATAATGGCTTTCCAAGAAACGCCAAGGAAATACAGAGCCCCCTAGACACAGCCCTCTTGTATATGCGGGTATACGGGTGTCATAATGTAATGATCAGTACAATCCAGTGACACTATTTCTGTTTGTCTAAAGGGTAACCCTCATGCAAAATATTCTGAAACGTATTTAATTTATTCTGATTGCATATTTTTTCCCTTGTAATAATTTATTACTGGCATTTAAAATAATATATTTCTGGGCTTTTCTCCCCATTATGCGTATTTTTAAATATCGTTAATCTAATATTATACACAGAAGAAAAGATACAATCTATGTAATTAACAAGTCGAATGCATCTTCATATATTTTGCGGGTCCATTCCTTCAGGTGGACAGAGTCAGTTTCCATTGGTTTACAATCATTCTGATGCAACCTTTTCATTTATTAAATATTTTTGTGTTTCAAAATATGGCAGCAACAGATAATTGGGCAGGTTATCAGCTGTCAGGATCTAAGAATCTAATCGCATCTTTTGCTTCCCTGTGGATTACCCCCTATAATCACTGAAATATGCAGCATACAGACTGAAGAAATGCTTGAATAATTCAATTTCGCAAAGTCCAGAAATTTCAGACAAGAGTAATTATGTTGTATAACTATGTAATATGTTCTTCCCATGTGACCTCATCACTCGCTTTATTACTAGAGCAGTAAATGCCTCATTACGATAACATTAAAAACTGGCCCTTAGACCAGAGGTATTCAAGTTATTTCGTTTTCAAGAACCCTTTCTACATATCTTCCAGGGTATACGGTCAGTTCATGCTGAATGCTACCCGGGAAAGTAGGGACTCAGGTTTGCGCTGAGTGAACTGAGCGTGTTCTCTAGAACACAGCTGACATTCTCCCCTGACTGTGGTTTGCTGGGGAAGGTTCATTGTCACGGTTCTTTATCTTTCTGGAGATGTCTGGCTGACATTCCTGAAGGATTATGTGGAATCCCTGATACTCCCTAGGACCGAAAATCACAAACGTATATAGGCAAAAATATTTCTAAAACCACCACTGATTTTAACCATAAAAATGTAAACTATAGTAAAGGATAAATACAGCCTCAAGATATTAATAGGCAATCTTTCATCCAATAAACTTTTGATTCCCTTTGACGCTTTCAACAAGCGTCACTAGTTGCAGGAACCTGTTTGTAGATCTATTGTAGAGATTAAAAACAACTTTAAAAAATGCAGTGTGTTTTAAACGCTAAGGATGAACCTTTAAAAATATGTCTTCTTCAACAACAAAAGAATACTTTTCTCTGACCTGCCGTCCTAAAACATCTAATTCTTCATACATAACATGATCAGGAACCGATTTGGATACTGCAGTCCAGTATCTTAATCGTAACCATCTGTGTTGACGTATTAGCCAACCAGTCAGTTCCATCTCCCTGCAATGGCAAGAGAGGTCCACTCTGTGTGTTACTTGCTGTGGCACAACATAGGTAAAAAACCACTTGTGCAATGGTTCCAGATCACAGAGGTAACATACACAAGCTCTAGTCATAGGGAATGATGCTCTGATCACATGGATACATCCTATGTTAGCAGTCAACCCCATCATTTTGAGAAGATGAGATGAGAGAGAAGGTGGGTGGTGGTACTGCTGATCTGAAGTTGCTTATCATTGCAGTGGTTGAGCCAACTACTTCTGAATCCTAAGAACCATAGAGAGGAGGGCAAGTTTTGAAAGATGCCACAAATTTAACGGAGAATTCTGTGTTCTGCAAAGCCAAATGGATGTTGCATCTGTCCCCCTGGGATAACAGGGCGGAAGTGAGGAACCATAGTGGGAACTATGGAAATATAGACCTCAGAGCATACTTTCGGGGACTGAATGGCACTGTAGTTAGATTATTGTAGCACACTGTACATGAATCTGTCCTTGAAGACAGTACAAAAATAAGCTGACTAGATGGACTACTGATAAACTATTATACTAGTGTTAAGACCAGTGTACACTGGCTGCCAGTTTATTTCTGGTCCCAATGGATGGTGCTAATTTTTATCTATAAAACCCTATTAAGTGCCCTGTGCTGTATAGGGTTGGTTGCCCTTAGTTGGTCCTATTCAGACAAAGCAGTCAACATCTCAGGCCCTTCTTCATGAGGGAGAGCGAGGACCATTCTGGGTGGCTGCTTCCCAGGTATGGAATGTCCTCTCTCTGTGGCTGGTACCATCTTTGATTGCTTTTTGGTGCTGGATCAAGACTTTCTGAAAAAATCCAGCAGGCTTTTAATTGACTGGTGTCTGGCTTTGTTTCTTGGCTTCTTAGCGGCCCTTTGATTTCCATTGCTTCTTTTGAGGTCTTTGACATTTTTTTAGCTGTCTTAGGCTTGGATCTGGAGCCTCGTTTTTGTTTGTGCATCTGTTCATCTGTGATTGCTGAGTGGCACTTTCCTCTGCAATGGTCCCTCTAAGCTGTGGAGTCTTGTGAGCAAAAAATCTACTTTGTGAGCTCCTGGCATTAAAGTTGTGAGTGAGCGATTTGGCTGCCGCATAAATCAGTTTGCCCCTGGAGCCATCCTTCTTGAGCCAAGATAAAAAGGTGTGAGCCGGAAGCTAAAAAACTGTGAGCTAGCTCACACTAACTCAGCTTAGAGGGCACATGGGCAGCCAGCCGCTTTTCAGATTATTGAAAGAGACTGATCTTGCATGAATGGAAGCTCTTAGCACTGGGGGGACACGTTCCGCAGTGGAGGACTGCTTCCACCATGGAAAAAGGGTGCTGCATGAATGGAAACACGGCTTAGGATCCAAGGCTTAGAGTTGGGTTTTTTTTAAATTATTGAACAATATAACAATTTTACAAACTGAGGACAGCACAGAGTGCAATCAACAAAGTACAGCGAAAGATAAAAACAAATATAGGTCTAAATATCACACTCATCTTAACAGATATAAATTAGCATGAGAACCCTCAATATACCGTGAAGATGAATAGTTACAGTTTGTTCAATCTGAGCCAAGAAGAGAGATTTGATTCCTGCCCAGTACATAACAATGATTTGAGATGCCTGACCAACGTTTGTGTAACAAGGGATACCATTTCTCTAGAAGACCGGGCTGATTTGAGGAACCGCTAGACTTATCTAAATTGTTTGTAATCTTAAGCCTTAGTTGATTTGGTTGGGTTTGTATTAGATTTTATTGTTGGAGAGCCCAGGCTAGCTTGATCTCATCAGATCTTGGCATCGGAGAAGGCTGGGCCCTGGCTAGTGTTTGGATGGGAGGCCACCAAGAAATGCCAGAGCTGGCAGAGGCAGGCCATGGCAAACCACCTCCAAATGTCTCTTGCCTTGAAATCCTTCTGGGGTCACCGTAAATCAGCTGCGACTTGACAGCAAAAAAACGTATTGTTTATATATTGTTTTTAGTATTGGATTACATATTTTTAACTATCTTGGCTGTATATTTGTGGCAAAGCAGTATACCAATATTTTTTTACTAAAAAATTTGTGTTTTTATAAAAACGGAAGCTTCATTGTGGGCAAAGCTTTTCTCATGTATCCTGCAACTTTTTCTTTCTTTTTTAAAAATGAAAATCTCAACATTGCCAGAGGAATTTCTGCAAATATTTCCCATGGAAAAATTAGCAAAGTATCCCTCTAGTACGTTTTTAAATCCCACCCTTCTTAATATAGAATATCACAGTCAGTTGATAATAGGGTATTTATTCTGGAAGATACTCAGCAGCTGGGGTGGGGGAGATGATACTTAAGTACAAATGGAAGAGGTATCCTGTATGTGTTCTCTAGCCTGAAACCATGAGAGCCAGTTTGGTGTAGTGGTTAAGAATGGCCGACTCTAATCTGGAAAACTGGGTTTGATTCCCCACTCTTCCACATGAAGCCAGCTGGGTGACCTTGGGCCAGTCACAGTTTTCTACGCCCCAAAAAATAAACCTGGCTTGCCACAAAAAGAGCTAGAATTTCAGACTGCCAGACAATCTTCAGATCTTTTGGCTATACGAAACCCACTGCCATACAATAATTAATTGATTAGCTTGAAGCCCATCTTCTGAATCACAAACTCATGCAGACAAAACATGGTAACTGTCAGCCGACAAAGCTTTAGCAGGAACTGCTGCTTTATTCTAGTAAATCTATCTCAAATACAGCAAAACAAAAAGTAGGATTGCTGCCACTTAAATTAGGTGAAATTATATTTAGGCTGTATTGCTTTCCTTTGAGTGCTCTCAGTATGCCCCGAAGAAGGCCATCTGGCCAGAGCATTAGTTCTTTTGTTACATCCTGCTTTGGAGAAAGAAAGAAGGCAGCTGAGGGCCATTGTACCTGTGAACATGGGGGGAACCCCCCCTCCCTCAGATCTTTACATTTTGAAAGGTATGATGTTGTGCTTGCCTGTTGCAAGTCAAATCTATATCCTATCATATACCTGAAGGTGCAGTCTCCCTCCAGGATCTGAGTGAAATTTAGGTATTTATCGCACAGCTGCTTGCTTTTCATACTTGCAGGAAAACAGGATGGAAGAAAGGGAGAAAGGGAAACAACATTAGGGAAACGTGTTTAGGGTTATGCCAGGTATTAAATATACTTGGTCCATATATAGGATGCAGTGGCCTAAATGTCCCTGAAGCTAAGAATCCTACTGCTCAGCATCCCACAACAATTGTTACACCTGGGACTATTCCAATTGCCTGTACTTTTTCATCCTGAAAAGTGTTTCCTTTTTGATCAAGACGTAATAGACCATGGGACCTATTCCACTGTGATAAGAGAAAGGGACAGTCAGGATGTAGGAGGGAATGTCTTGTCCTTTCGGTACACCATTCCCATTTAGAAGAAGAAGAAGAAGAGATTGGATTTATGCCCCGCCCTTCACCTGGAGTCTCAGAGCAGCTTACAAACTCCTTTCCCTTCCCCTCCCCACAACAGACACCCTGCAAGGTAGGTGGGGCCGAGAGAGCTCTGACACAAACTGCTCTTTCAGGAACAGCTGTGCCAGAGCTTGTGACTGACCCAAGGTCACATCAGCAGGTTCAAGTGGAGGAGTGGGGAATCAAACCCGGTTCTCCCAGATTAGAGTCTGCACACTTAACCACTACACCAAACTGGCTCCCCAGATGAGAAACAGATGAGCACGCATTCCTAGATCCCAACAGCATGAGCAGTCCATTGTATGTTTCTACCTTCCCCCCCCGCTTCAAAGTAAGAGTAAAATTTTTGAATCTTTTTACCAGTTTTAATGCCTGTCAGGGTGACTCACACAGGTAAGAGCTGGAGTCCAGAGGCGCCTTAGAGACCAACGAGATTTTTTTGGGTGGATGAGATTTTGAGAGTCAAAGCTCCCTTCGTCACATACAATGTATGAAGTATCCGACAAAGGACTTTTTGACTACTGGAAGCTCATACTCCCAAAATTTCATTCCCTGCCACAAATTTTGTTAGTCTTTAAGGTGCTACTGCAATCCTGCTCTTTTCTAATCCCAAAATCTTGCTGATCCCCAGCTGTTCTGCTCCAGACCATGGCTATTCTCTGAAACGACCTTCACATAGGTAATTTTTTCTATACACAAACGGTCAAGTTTCCACCTAAGAAGCCCTGACCTGAATAGCCTAGGCAAGCCCAATCTCGTCAGATCTCAGAAGCTAAGGAGGGCTGACTCTGGCAAGTACTTGGAAGGGAGACCTCCAAGGAATACCAGGTCTGGGATGCAGAGGCAGGCAATATCAAAGCCACCTCCCTGAAATGTCCTAGACCCACTAGGGGTCCCCAGAAGTCAACCATGACTACCAGGCATGCAAGCACATGCACACACAATAGTAAACAAAACATTTCCTCTTTAGCCAAGCAGGTGCCTATGATCATTTAGGGGAATATACAATGACCAGGATGGTGTGTATATAATACAGTCTTCCTAAGGGTTTGTAGCATCTCACAAGGAAGCTTCATTACGTCAAAATACAGGTTGGGACAAACTCTGTGAACCCATATATATCGATGCTTTAAGTAGTCATTATGTTTTTGGGGGGAGAAATTAAAGTGGTTAAGTGCGCGGACTCTAATCTGGGAGAACCGGGTTTGATTCCCCACTCCTCCACTTGCACCTGGCTGGATGACCTTGGGCAAGCTGTAGTTCTGGTAAGAGCTGTTCTTGAAAAAGAGCAGTTTCTGTCAAGAGCTCTCTCGGCCCCACCTACCTCACAGGGTGTCTGTTGTGGGGAGGGGAAGGGAAAGGAGTTTGTAAGCCGCTCTGAGACGCCTTTGGGCAGTGAAGGTCGGGGTATAAATCCAATCTCTTCCTCTTCTTCTTCTTCTCTCTTTTAAAAAATTTCTCTGGATAATCGTAGGTATCTGCATGTCTGAGGGGGGGACAGTGGCTGCTCATGTGTAGGAGAAACAGGCTGTCAAACATGAAAGTCGTATTTATGTATGCTCAGAGTTTGGTGGTGGAAAGTGCAGTCAAGTCGCGGCCAACTCATGGCAGCTTCAGGGGGCTTTCAAGGACAAGAGGCGAACAGAGATAGTTTGCTGTTGCCTACCTCTGCATAGGGGCCATGCTGGCTTAGAGGTGGCTTAGAGGTTAAGATGCTGCCTGATTGGCGGTTCGGGACCCGAGTGCCGCGTGACAGAGTGAGCTCCTGTCTCTGGCTCCAGCTTCTGCCAACCTAGCAGTTCGAAAGCAAGAAATGGCAAGTAGATAAATATGTATTGCTTTGGTGGGAAGGTAACAGCATTCCGTGTGCCTCGGCGTGTAGTCGTGCCGGCCACATGACCATGGAAAAATCTTTGGACAGCGCTGGCTCTTCAGCTAGGAAATGGAGATGAGCACCGCCCCCTAGAGTCAGATTCAACTAGCTCTCGAGCAAGGGAAACCTTTACCTTTACCTCGGCATGGCAACCCTGGACTTCACAGCCAAGTTTACACTAATATTTTACCACAAGGTTGTGGGCTCACGTGTGGAGAAGGTGTCGCACCTGTTCACACAGAGGAAAACTGCCTGTGCAGAGTCTGCATGCCACAGCCAAGTAGAGGTTTGAAGACCTCCCCCCATTTCACTGTCCCTGTATTAAAAAAAACAACACTCACATGTCTCGTTAATTCCAGTTCAGATCCAAGGAAGCCTGATTGGCAGATACTTGGGCCACATTATCTTGCACTAAAGGTTGGGTGTGCGTACAGCAAGTTCATGGGTAAGTTAGCATGCTAGCTCTTTGCACAAATTGTGCTTGTACCCCAGGATATGATCTGAAGGTGAAGGATCCAGCAACTGTGCTGAAGCTAAGTGGGTCGGGATCCAGTTAGTGCAAGGATGAGAGGGCCTACGGGTATCTTTACCCAAATACTTCATCCTCTGTACAGCAAAGGAAGAAAAATGGGATAGGCATGAAATATACGTGCTTCTTAAGGACAAGCTCTTGAAAAAAGTTAATTACAACATTAAAACTGCCCAGGTTGATGAGTATCACACCCATTGATTATGTTAACTATGTTATGTAGTGTCAGATCAATTTATTGTTATTATGTTTACTGTGCTCTTACAACAACAACAACAACAACAACAACAACAATAATGTGCTGTCAAGTCACAACTGACTTAGGGCGAACCTTGAAGGGGTTTTCAAGGCAAGAGAGGAGCAGAGGTGGTTTGGCATTACTTGGACTTCCTCGGAGGTCTCCCATCCAGACTGACCCTGCTTAGCTTCCAAGCTCTGACAAAGTTTAGGGATAATCTAGGCTATTCAGGCTGGTATAGAATTACAGGAGATGATTTTTTTCCCCTGTAAATTTTTTGGCACTACATCCATGGTGTTTACTGGGGGAAGGTTGAAAAATTCCTCAGCAGTTTCCAGAAGGAACCTAAAAGGATGTCAGAGTCCTGAGGTCCTGCATGTCCTTCTAACCTAGAGTTTGAGCCTTGTGGGTAGAGCCCTCTTAGAAAAGTCCCAACAATTTTGTGAGAGTGAAAGCCATTCTCCTCCCCATTTCTTTCCTTCTTAAGCCATGGACTGGCAATCTGACTTGGTCACAGGGCTCTGTGCATGCAACACCCAGTTCCACATGGAGTTTGTCCTGCACTCTGCACTTTGACTCCTTTGCACTAGCTCAGCCTGGACTTCTTGTGATTGCTGTTCCCATTGAGTGGGAGCAGGTCCCGGAGGGGCTACGAACCTGAGTTTGTCACCTGCTTGGTGGAGCCTGGTACTATCTCAGGGGCTGCTGGTGAGTTCTCCCTTGCACACTCTGCCAGGGGGGCCTCTGGCACTGTTGGCACTTTGTCAACAGGTACCTCTGCAGTGGTGGACCCTCCCTGGTCCTTCTGGTCCTCCTCAGCCATTGGCCTTGGGTCCTTCAGCTCTTCCCCAGAGGACTCCAAGTCTTTCACTGGGCTGGTCAGAGGGCGTTATGACAGGATTCTGAAACCAGAAAAATGAGCTGGGTGCATGGAAATTGTGAAGTATGCCAAATGGAACTATTTGAAACCCTGCCGTGGATAGCAATGTTACTGCTTAAATTGAAGAGATTTGCAGTGCAGTCCAGGTTCGTAGCCACGGGGTGCATTTGAGGGTGATACCTCCCCCCCACCAAATTAGCCCTGCCTCCTCACCAACCATTCATCCCAACCTCCTCCACTTTCCATCCCTCCAGGTTCCCCCTCCCCCTCCTGAGCCCACATGAGCTGCCATGTCTCTTTTTCGCAGCTCAGCTGGGCTGACGGTCAGCAAAGGGCAGGAGGGCCTCGGGTCCAGGTGCCTGGCGAAGAGAGAGATCTGAGGGCTCATACCCAGGAAGGCAAGAAAGACCTGGGGAGAACTAGGGTTGGGAGCCTCCAGTTCTTGTCTGGCAGGAGGGAATCCTGTCTCAGGGAGCAGGAGAAAAGGCGGCAGGAGGCCATGGTGGCTGTGGAAGACAGCAAGTGCCTGCTGGGCTGGCCAGCCATCTCCTCCTCCTCTGTCTGGTTGGCACAGGTGCAGTAAGGCACTGGTGCCAGGAGGGGCCAGCCATTCACTGCCAACCTCGCCCACTGCCCTGCTTGCCTCCTCCACGCCAGAAGGAGGGGAGCCTGGCGGGCGGGCAAGGCAAATGAATGTGGTGCTCCCCCCCTCAATAGAAACTGACTTGGAACAGTCTCCATGGGGGGGAAACAAGATGATCGTGGCTGGGCTGAGCTGGGGCAGAGCATCTCCCACAGAGATATCCAAGGGCTCACTGCTCCTGCTGTAGTTTGCTGAGGGTCCTGAGTATGAAGAAGAAGTGGCCATCCTGCTGAATGTGCCCCCGCCAACAGAACTCCGGGCAAAGTTTTTTCGTACCCACCTCTTTCGCTTGGCTTGGCCTCCTTTCCCTTCCTGCCCCCACATGTGACTACGTCATTCTGCCCAGCCAATCGTCAGGTCACTTCAGGTCACCAGGTTAAGAGCACCTGTCTCCCCACAGAAAATTTTATGGCTATGGGGCTGGTGCAGTCCCAAGTCAATTGAATTCAATGGTCTTTAGAAATCTATAACCCTGCTTCAGATGGCACTGTAAATACTTTGACAAACCGTCTTGTCTTTATTATTTCTGCAGCAGTATTTGAGTAGGTTTCTCCTGCTTCTTTCCGATTACTCAGGCTCCTTGGAGTCCCTAGAAACTGATGTTATAGCTGCCAACTCTGTATGCAAAAAAAGTTCTACAGTTTTAAAGGTACAGGTAAAGGTTCCCTTGCTCGAAAGCCAGTCAAATCTGACTCTAGGGTTGCAGTGCTCATCTCCATTTCAAAGCCGAAGAGCCCATGCTGTCCGAAGACGTTTCCATGGTCATGTGGCCGGCATGACTAAACACCAAGGCACATGGAATGCTGTTACCTTCCCACTGAAGTGCTACCTATTTATCTACTTGCAATTTCTAGCTTTTGAACTGCTAGGTTGGCAGGAGCTGGAACTAGAGATGGGAGCTCACTCCGTCATGTGGCACTCTCGGGTCTCGAACTGCTGAACTACTGACCTTCCACAGCCTGCAGTTCAGTGTCTTAACCACTTGAGCCACCGCATTTTCCTCTTATCATTTCTCCATGGAGCTCGGGGCATCTTACATAGTTCATTCTTTCTTCATTTTATCCTAGCAAGAACTCTGTGAGGTAGGCTAGGCTTACTGTCATTTTGTAAGTTTCATAGGAAGCATGGATTTGAACTGGAATTTTCCTACTTCTGTCTCAGTACTCTAACCAACTAGTTCTTGTATTATTAATATTGTACAGAGAAAACAATCTACATATTCAGTACCACTTCTGACAGCAACTCCCTTTTAAAATGCATATTTGCATGACTGAAAGTCAACTAACCCGTTTTTAAGATTCATTATTAAAAAACATTCTGCCTTTTCTTCCCTTCCCTTTTCTTGTGCTTGTATTGTTTAAAGTATTCAGGCAGCTGATAAAGGATTGATAGAAATGATTTTATTTTATCTAATGCACAATCGGCGTCTGATTGTACCAGAACTCTCAGATGGAATGGTTCTTAAAATTTATGTTTTAATTATGCAATTTAATGAAGGACTTCTGGTAATTTAATTTTAATGGCTCCAATTTACTGTTTAAGGAAACAGTTGGGTATGCTCTGAACCTCTGAAGATGCTACAGGGCAAAAAACCACAAGATCTTCTTTTTCATTTATTTCATTAGGTTACCATGATGCACAGAGAGTGTAGATTATTATTTTGCATACAGATCAACAAAGAGTAAGCCCGTTGATTTCATGAATCTAAGAACACCTTAATTTGTGTTGGACTGTAGCCATTAATGGGTGCGTTTAGACAGCGTGCTGGAGCGGTTTAAACTGCTCCGGCACGATGCGTTTTTTTTTTAAACTGGAGAATCGCGATCACACTCACCTCCTCCTTCCCTCCTTCGGCGCTCCCTGCCGTCCTCCTGCAGGTGGGGGGGGTTTCCCTTTCCTTTGAGCATGCGCACAGGCAGCCCTCTCCCGAACAGGAAGTTTGGCGCGTGCGCAGAACAGCGATTTCAACCCGTCCCTTAAAGTTTAAATGAAGACTTTCTCCCCGAAACTGGCCTCCCCAAGATCCTGGACTCGTCTAAATGCCTGAACTAGGCACCACTGAAGCTTTTCTTTACATAACTTAAGTTCGGAGCTCCGCTCAAGCGCACACCGCTAAGGGGGGAAAAAATGGCGGACTAAAACCGGAAGCTGGAGGCAGCTTCCCAGAGGGAGGGGGGTTGAAGCACCCGGAAGTGGCTGGATGGAGCGATCAGACAGGGAAAAGTGCGGCTTGAAACGGAGAATCATGGAAAACACCACTTGGGTAAGTGGTGTCAAAATACTCCGTTTCAAAGGGGGTTTGCTCCAGAAAGCGACGGCTGGGGACGGTGGGCAGATGTTGGGCGTGTGAACGCGCAGGTAAAATCCGTTTCTGAGCCATGCCGAAAACGGCTCAAACGGCGCGTCTGAACTGAACTAACAAGAGGCTATTGCGAGTTATTCCATAATTAACACAGGTTTGAAAATATATATTTTCACAGTTTTGCTGTGTAGTGAGATCCAATTAAGGCTTTTAGAACAAGATATCTATCTATCTATCTATCTATCTATCTATCTATCTATCTATCTATCTATCTATCTATCTATCATCTATCATCTATCTATCTATCTATCTATCTATCTATCTATCTATCTATTCATCATCATCATCTCCATCCACCATTCATCCGTCCATCCATCCGTTCATCCCTCCCTCAATCGTCTGCCTGCCTGTCTATCTATCGTCTGTCTGTCTGTCCGTCCATCATCTGTCTGTCTGTCTGTCTGTCTATCATCTCCATCCATCCACTGTCCGTCCATCCGTCCGTCCGTCCGTCCATCCATCCATCCATCCATCCATCCATCACCTGTCTCTATCTATCCATCCATTTATTCATCCATCCATCCATCGCCTGCCTGCCTGTCTTCATTCAGGCCCCACCTTTACCCCCAATGGGGACTCAAAGCTGCCTACATTTTATTCTCATAACAACCTTGTGTGGTAGGTTAGGCTTAGAGTGTGTGACTGGCCCAATGTCACCCAGCAAGCTTCCTTGGCAGAGTGGGGATTGCAGCCTGGGTTTCTGAAATCCTAGTCTCAGACTCACATTTTGGCTACTGACTCACTCCATTATTTAAACCTTTTTTCCCTTTGCATTATCCTGTACTTCTGCATATGTTCAGATCTTTCTGGCCACCCATATACATCCCAAAGCAGCTTCTCATTAATCTGGAAATACACTTATTTCATATCACGGTCATGGTAGCAGTTAAGTTTCATTTGTTCCCAAGTTCATGTACATGCAGCCAAAATCCAGGTAAACCAACACGCGCACATTAGAAAAAATGTATTAATCTGATGATTAACTAAAACTGATTTCCAAATACTCAACACTAAAATAAAGTGAGATCTGGCCCATGAAAATCTATGCCATCATAAAGTGCCAGAAGACTCTCTGGGCTGAATTTTTCAAAGTGAAGGTAGAACCCACTTTTTTGAACTACAAACATTATGAGATTAATTCTGTTTTAGAAAAACAAATGAGTCCTGTGGCACCCTAAACACTAACAAGTTTTCATTTTAGTATAATATTTCAGTGACATAACAAGCCCACCACCAGATGCGGAGGAGATCCGGGCCCTGCGGGACCTTGCTCAATTCTGCAGGGCCTGTAAGATGGAGCTATTCCGCTGGGCTTATGATTAGGAGCCGCTGCCATGGTTAGCCATCCGCCATCGTAGTATTGTCATCACTGAGTGCGGGGCAGCCCTGGCAGGAGAGGGGGTAACGAGCTACTGTTCGGCTGTTGTTCGGCTACTGGGGGTTAAATTCTGCGGGGGTTACAATCCGCCCCATCTTGTTCTACTGCTTGTGTTATAATGTTTGGATGTCGTTTTATATGTTTTTTGGTTTTATATTGTTGAATCTGTTTTAAAGTTGGCATGCGTGCCTTGCTGTTAGCCGCCCTGAGCCTCCGGGGAGGCGGGATATAAATCCAAATAAATAAATAAATACATAAAGCGTGAGGTGAATCCTCAGCAGGTACACACATACATACATAGAATAGAGAAACAAGCTGTAAACAGCAAGAGTCAAAAAGACGTGCACTAAGAACAGGGTGTGACATTACCGTGTAACATTCAGGTGTAATCAAAATAAACACAATCTTCCTCACATGTCAGGACTTTTTGATAAAGGTGTTTTTCATTTTTTCCCCTCCAGTCCAAGTGTGTGTGTGTGTGTGTGTGTGTGTGTATACACAGATAGTTGTAGACGGGGTATTTCACACCAGTTGTGAAAACAGCTAAATCAAACCACTTATAGAGGATTTCCACTCTATAGAGGACTTTGTAAATTAACCGAAAGAAAAAAGACACTACCCACTCACTATCCGATGAAGCTTGAGTATGCTCCAGGAGGGCTGCTACCAAATTTCACAGCCCCACCATTTTGACTCCCCCACAAAAACCCCTGTTTCCGTTTTGTTTCTGCCCTTTGTCTTTCTGTTTTCTCATACTGATCTGTCCCCATTCAATTGATGCAATGTTACTTTTCTGTTTGGCTTATATATGGTGTACGCAGGACACAGAGAGTATAGAAAACAGAATGACATAAATAAATTGGGAATGCCAGCCGTTAAAATAACCTTATCAACAACATATCAAAAAAGAGACATAAAAAGGGTGCATTTGTGTGTCCCTCTCTGAGAATCAGTTAAAAGGGGTGTGTGTGGAAATCTGCCTGGATCAGCCCCTGACAGCTTATAGACTTTTGGGGATGGGGAGACTTCCAAATTGCTCCCCCTTCCTGTCATTCCTCATGGGCTTCCAGCTTGTTGTAACATTTTTACAAGGTTTATTTTGTTTCTGTTCATTGAGGGGCACTGCGCACAGCTATGAAACCTCGCCCACAGAGATTTACCAGGCACTGCCCAGACTGAAGGCATACCTAGGAACATGTTTGTTTTTAATAAGGGAATCCCAGGAAGCTGAATTCATTAGGCAGTCTGATGGAATGACCGCAAACACCCAGCCTGTCTTTATTCAGGACCCAACTGGGATAGGAACTGAAGCATGATCAAAGCCTTTACTCAACTGACATTGTCAGTTTTACCCCAAATATACTTTTTGCATTTCCCCAGTTTAAGATATAGCACAAGTAAACAGAACCAAACCATCCAAAGCTATGCACAATGTCTTGTCTCTAAACTCTTCCAGATATTTTTCGTCACTTATTTTAGAATGCTTAGGATCTTCTCCTCCTTTCACTGAGCCCAATTCTACCCTAAATGTAGTGAATTCAACCCAATGCAAATTGCATGTCGATAATGTGTAAGCCTGTGACCAGTTGTACAAGCACATGTACGGGGGGGGATACACATTCAAACAAACACAGGAATACACATCTGACTAAAAGCAATACTGTCTGGATGGACTGCATCTTCATTCGGGGTGTCTGTGGTTCCCAGTCCAGGTAGTGCTATGTGCAATACTAACCTGCTTACATGCACAGATCTCCTTAGCTGAGTTAGGCCGATAACAGTGCAATCCTAAACAGAGTTATCCCCTCTGAAGGCCACTGACTTCTATGGACTTAAATTGTGTAACTCTGTTTAAGGTTGCACTGAATATCCTTTGTTTTAGTGTCCTCCACTGAAAAGGCCTGAAAATACATTCAGTTGTGGATTTTTAAATTGCTTTCAACTGCAGGAGTGCAAGCCAGGAGAGTAATAAAAACTATTCAGACTGCAAACAGAATGTGTATAATTTATATATTTTAAAGGCTCAGAAGTTTCCCAGGCTGCTGCTAGGTTCTGGGCCGCCTGTCTTGCAATACGTAGAGAGAAGATGAATCTTAATCCAAAATTCATATGTTCTAACCTTGGACAATTTTATTTTATGGTTCACTATTTTAACCCATATCTATATGTGTATTTAGTTTTATTTTTTGTATTTTAAGCTGGCGAAAGCCACTAATTAAACTTGATTGATATTTTAAAGGCTGCAAAGCTATGCAGAATTTCTTGACAGTAAGTTCTACTGAATTTACCTTGCGCACTATAAATCCAGGCTGCATTTACATGGTTCTAATATTTTTAATGGCGCACTACTCTGAGCATTGTTTTGACTGAAAAAAGTAATATGCATTTTAAAGTTTCCTTAAAATAATATTACTTTGGAATGTATTCATTGCTATCACTTATAGTTTGAGCTAATTTACAGTGTAATAACTGAATGATGCTTTTAAATAGTAAAAAACCGCATGCTTTTCACACCTTAGAGCAAATGGGAGAACAAAACCAAGATGATAAAGCTGCATTTAGGTATATCTTTTGTTGTGCTTTGCCAGTATTGGGTTGTGTGCATTGTGGCAACAGAGATAATAATGGAGTGTGTAACATTTAGATTAGGCACTAACAATACAATACTGACATAAAATACCCTTTAGTATAAATGTCATGTTGCTGCGTCAGTATCCAGTTATCCCGTCTATTCCTTTAAAAGTTGTATTATAACTATTTTCTCACCATTAAAACAATCAAAAATATTTTGTTAATGAGTTCAACCTGAAATTTGAGGTTGCTACCAGAAAACAGCATTACTACTGTTTGATTTTCAGGAGTGTGTGATACCATTGAACTCAAATCATTTATGATTCGTTGTGCATACAGTTTGGTTCCCTCAGTGAACGCTGTCCTCTCTTCCAAACTATGATAAATTGTGTGAGATGATTGATGCATGTTAATATAAACTCTCGTTGACTGAGAACATCGAACTTTGTTCACTAATTAACAAACTGTGATCCCAGAGGCTCAAGTCCAGCAATTTCTCTGTGAGCATAACTAGTTACTCTAATCATGTGCATTCAGTTCTTTCCAGGCCTTCAGGTCTGATTAATAACATCCACACCCACAAACAACATACAAAACTTAATAGTATGAACCTAGACTTTTATTTGGCTTCACTGAAATCTTTTATTTAAAATGAAAAATGGAGGGAAACAGAGATGGAGACAGCAGCATGTGTGGCAATTTGATATACACTTTGTCTTACTGTAAGGAACTTATAGCAATATAACATCAGAATTTTCAAGACTAGAAGTGTAATCCTAAACAGAGTTAAACCCTCTGCTGAACTTAATAGACTTACAAGGGAGCAACTCTGATAGGATCATGCTGTAGGGATCCCAAAAGATTATTATTTTCTTGTTCAGTTTATTGGTTTTATCATTAAAGTATGTCTGTCCTGCTTTTTGATTCACACATTTCCAAAATGTGTTGTTTTGGGACGTGCCACATGAGTCTGTTGTCAGGCAAGGCAACTGTTTTGAAAACTAAACAGTCAAGCTTGGCAAGGAATTTCATCTGTCAGATTTTTCTATTTTATTTTTTGAAAATTCAGATAACAGAGTTTTGGGAAACATTGATTAGACAGCATCCTGTTTCAGCTCACTGGGAGAAACCATGCCTTTGCCAAAGTCAATGGCAAAGCTCTCGCTCACTTTGATAAAGTCAAGATTTAATCCTACAGCGAATGACCAGTGTCATATTTAGAAATAGTTGGTAACAGTAGGTCACAAAGAACCTATGTTTTCCCATTAATTTAGAATCCAGGGTAGCAGGCAAAACTGATAGATA
The DNA here is from genome assembly GCA_029375565.1 of Gekko gecko. Classification (NCBI taxonomy): domain Eukaryota; kingdom Metazoa; phylum Chordata; class Lepidosauria; order Squamata; family Gekkonidae; genus Gekko; species Gekko gecko. The sequence goes on along the minus strand of JAPDNY010000004.1, from coordinate 185,569,572 downwards.
GCTATAGATTCTCTGCTAACTACCCCTAATAACAAGTCATTTGTTCAAAAATAGCCATCAAGGGAAATGTCTAGATTTGCTAAAAATTTCTTGAAATGACTTAGAAAACAATACTTCAGTTCCCATAGATGCCGGACATGAATCTGCTAATATATATAGATCAGAAAGACTTCAACATTTAAATGTTGTATGGCCTGACAATGCAAACGCTGCAAACATAAATATTCTGCCTGGTTTAGCGTTCCCCGCATTGTCTTTTTTTTGTGTGTTCTTCATAAGTCCCTGGAATATATTAGCTGCCATATGTACACTCCATTGGCACTGTATACACACAGATGGGCCTTGAGATATGCTTGCTAACAGGTGTATGGAGAAAAGGGGGGGAGCTGTTGGTGTATTTTCTACTTGGATATCATTCACAATAAGCTTTAAGCATATGTAAGTAGAAGGGATCAAAACAAAAGAGATTTACAGTGCATTCCCTAGCAAAGTTGTACTCTTCTAAGCCCATTGACTTCAGCGGGACCTAGAAGGGATTAACTCTGCTTTGGATTGTACTTGCAGACTGATAGTTTAATTTGAGTAAATCTTAAACAAATGTTCAGGTTGGTTTTCAATGTCACACTATGCAGTAAGCTATGATTTAAGACAGAACGGCAGGTGAATATATTTCAGTATTTCCTTTAAAAAAAAACAAACCCAAACAAGTACTGTGTAAATCTCTTGTTAAAACAGTGCAAACTTTCTTTCCATAATGATCATACTGTGTTAGTGGGTCAGCTGGTAAACACAGGAAACCTTCACAATATGTTTTCACATATCAATCAAGTGTTAATGGAATTTGTAAGGGGCAGCAAGAAGTACATCTGCATAACTCTAGTTTGTGTGTGTTTGTGTGTGTGTGTGTGTGTTCAACTGTGCTAAGATTTTTTCCCCCTGGCAACTCAGTATTGTGCATATTGCACTGAAAGAATCACACTTCTGGACAGCCAAACTTTGGTGGCTTGATCACTGTTTTGGATTTGGCTCACAAGGTGAAGAAGCACAGTTAATTGCAACTTTTTCTCCCCCCAACAAAAGTGGCAAACTACATTACAGCAAATAACCTTTAAGATAATTAGCTAACAATGCTGCAGCTAGCATAAAATTTTCCTTCAGGCGACCCCTAATTTAAGTGTTACTGGCACCAAGTGAAGACAGATTGTGCTCTTCCACCGCAATGTTTACATATCAGAAACCCACAGAGCAGGAAACATGAGACTCAATGATGCACTAAATTAGGAACAATCATATTCCAGCACTAATTCACTCTCTTTTCCATCCAAAAAAACCTCTAGTCCAAAAATAAGTTCTAATGCACAAAATTACCATCTCTCCTTTCCAAAGAACAGAAGTCCCATCCTGTAGAGAGCCACATACTGTGGGCAACTTTACCCCTAAGTATGGGCAAGTTAGAATCCCAAAACCCAGCAATTTAAACAAATTAAAACTAAAAAGCATGTGAATGATTTTCCATTCTCTCCGCAAAATATTTTAGCAATGCTGTTAGTTCAATTAACTAGATACCTTGATGTGTACAACCTACATGAATTTAAAGGGCAGAGACCAAAAAAAAAAAAATCAACACCCAATTGAAATGCCATTTCAGCAAATGCCTTGACAGGATTTTATATAAAAATGCTTTCTCCAAATAACACAAGTTACTGTATTTGGTATAAATCTTAAACATTATATTCTAGTTTAAGAGTTACTTTACCTTTCAGGAGGTTAACACTACAATTCAAGACCCTTCTGTTTGTAACAGCGGCTGTATTCTGCGAATGACATGATGAAAAGGTTTACCTTCCCTATGCGCTGGTGTTCATCGAAGGCAGCAATCAGTTCCTGTGCCCACTTTATTTTTTCAGGACTTGGTGAGAACTCTTCCTGGACCACAGCAATTTGCTTAGGGTGTATCACCTGCTTACCTACAAAGAAGATTAATAACCTCAGAGTCAAGCATTAACAAGCAGATGTTCCATCAAAATGTTCCAATCACTTGAGGCTCCTAAATGTTGCACAGACTCTCACAGTTAAGTTTTATTCCTCCCGAACTTAATTTCATTCATTTTTTAAAATCGTTCCATGAGTAGCCCAGACTCCTACACAAAACAGCTAAATCAAAACAGGTAACTACAAACAGAAACTTTTAAAAAAGATTTACTTGATTTTAAAAAAAACATTTGAGCATGTTTTATTTGCTTTTGGTCTCCCAAATCAGCTCATGTTGAATAAAATTCAGTGTATCAGCAGGTACTATACGTAAAACATATGTATTTCAATACTTATTGATCGGGTATATAACACATGCCATCTTTGATATAACCAGACCAGAATTTCAAAAGGACTGGAATTCCTGATCTATTGAAAATATAAACCACTTAAAGAAAGAATTTCATAATGGGATGGGGGCAGATTTTGTTGCTGGTTTTTCTTATTTTCTCTTGCACAAACAAATATCTCATTCCAATCTCCTATAGAAACATATAATTCTTTTTTTTTTAATGTACTGTATGATCTTTTTTCTGGCACAGATGCTTAAAAATAACTATAAGCTGGTTAATTATGCTCAACTATGCAATTAGAATAGTCAGAATGATAGTTATAGGAATGAACAGCACCTTCATAAATGTCATTTTTTCATGACATGCTACAACATGAACTTCTTGAGAAAACAAAATCTAAAAATTTCATTGAAGCTTTCCTAACAAGATAAAGACTGATCTGAGAAACACTGAAATATGTTCTTTTTTAAAGTCTCATTTATGCAAGACAGGCATTACAAGAGACTTTTCAACCTATCACAACATTTTATGCTCAATATAAAAAACCCTGAACAACCAGGGAAAAAAATCCAACAGAAAACTGGACATCAAACCAGCCACAATTCATTGATCAAAGTGGGGTGGGTGGGTTTAATATAAACAGTTAAGACTTTTGTTGCAATTTTGCTTGGCTCTTGGTGACCAGAGAGAGGGATGGAAAGAAGGTCTAGCTTTAAAGAGGAAAGTTCATGTATTGTCCTCACCCTCTTGAAAGCAGTGATGTTGTGCAACTCCTGTTAGTATTAATGGGGTTTGCCGAAGTGAGTTGTATCCAATATTTGTATGGGTTTCACAGTTTGGCCTTTGAGACGGGGATAACACATGAGAGCAGAATTTGGTAGAAACACACATGCTTATTGCAAGAGGAATATGTAGAGGATAATTCTTTTCTTGGCAAATGTCTTCTTTTTTATTGGGCTTCTATTGACATGGATTCCTACACCTATCTGGCACGCTCTTGAGAGATGGGGAGAAGGCAAGGTCGGGGAAAGAGTACAATGAGCTAGTTCGTGTGAAAATAAAATGCTAAGGCAGGCAGCACCAAGATCAACCTTTCTGAGTGAATGAAAAATATTTCAGAATTTGCCACTTAAATGTAAAGGTGCCGTTGTGCTGTGAATGTGTAGATATTTCATATTATGAAGGTCATATATCATTTGGGAAGTGCGTTCATTTTAAATTGGTTCGAATCCCCCAAATGATTGGCAACAAATAAGAATACATACATTCAGCTGTCTCATATCTGTCTATGCCACCTTTCTGTAGCTCAAGATGGCACACACAGAAACACATACAATGTAAAATCACAAGCTCAAATAAAGACAGCAAATACTGTGGATAAGGGAAAACAGATTCCCATTATTCGCTCTGTAAGAACATTTGCAATAAAAAACTTGTCCTAATAGTTTAATTCTTGATTAAAAAACAGAACAAAATTGAAACCTACTGTATAGAAACAAAAGAGACACTATTTTCCCTAGCAATGTTATACCACAAGATGCTTTATTGTATTATATTTTTAATTCTATGACGATTTGTAGTAACTGGAGCATGCACATTAAAAATCCTTCAAAGAGTGTTTTGTTAAAAAAATTAAATTGAAGAACTGCAGAGTACTTTAGGTTGTTCTACTAGATGCTCTTTTAAAATTAAGAACAGTTTTAAAGTATAACTACAACACTAATTTATTTTCACTATTTTACTTGTAATAATGTACTGATTTTTTTTGCATGTTATTTAGTATAAAACATATAGAAGTAATATTTCAAGAGAAAGGTTTGCACTGTGAGCAGGACAGCTCAAAATATTGATCTTAATTATTTCTTGTAAAGGCAAATGCTTCACTGTGACAACAATCAGGATAAATATTAAAAATTGTATTTACTGTATTTAACGCTATGACAATAGCAACAGCAACTACAACAACAAATGCACCATTAGATTTATGGCCCCTGGGTTGCCTTTTGTTACCCCTTATGTATCCAAACAACTGTATAATGGCCTTTGACACTGTTTGGAAACAAGGGAAATATTTTAAACCAAACTGTTGTTATTGACAAGTTACAGCGAGGCTGCAGAATTGGAAGGTATTAAAATTTATGACCATGAAATCCTTTTTGCGCTACCACTTGATATATCTTGCTTTAAATCAATACCTGTCAAGTCTTTTATGTAACTCTATGATGGTGTCATTTTGGTCTTCTACAAAAGACTGTAAAAAGGGAAGAAAAACCTCCAGTGTTTCATATTTATATCTTACTTCTCAGCAGGATGCAGCAGCGTAGCTATAATGACTAAGTCAGCTGTTAAAGGTTTACTGTTTTTTTATGTACATAAACATTATTACAGCTGATGGACATTTATATAGACACACTGCTGATGCAAAGCCCACGGGTTATACAGAACTGTAAAATGTTAGTTGCTATAAAGGTCTGTTGTGTTTTTTTTAAAAGGCTGCATTCTTAAAGCGATGACTGGGAACATCTAAGCCATACATGTTGAAAGACTTAAAAAAAGAGGAAAGTTAAGGACCAGCAGCTATGCTGCTGGATACTTTCATGAACTCAACATTTTTTGGAGTGGAATGATGGGGGGGACTTATTCAGAATGGAGTTAAAATCTGCCTTGAGTCATTCTGAGAAAGGTAGACTATTAATGAAGTAATAAAGATAAATATTGGAAATACTTGTGGCTGAATGGGCTGTCATAATTAGTATATGTGATTGTTTATGATAAATAGAATTTGATAATTATTTGAATTTACAGGTGTTCGGTGGATGCCTATGAGAGTCAGATATATTGCATTTATTCTGTATTACTCTTATTCTGAAAATTCTAGTCAAGTTTTTCCACATTTGAGAGTAATTCCTTTAAAATAGTGATAATATGGACTGGAAATTAGGAGCAGAAATCATCCTGCATCTGAGCCATTTTTATGCATCTTATTTTTTTCTTTTTGTTTCTTGTAGCACTCTTCTGTCCAAACACCTGTTCAGAACTCAGAAAAGAAATGGGGCATAGACTTATATATTACTTCAGAGATGTGGGAGACATTTCTCCATCATAGCTTCTTTTGATATTGATCTGATAGCATACAGATGGAAGAAATTTCATGGGCAGGGCCAACAAAATGGCTCCTTCCCATGTGAATATCATCTCCTTATTATCAAAGGCAGGCCGGTAGCCAGAAAATTTTTATGAGGGGGGGGGTAAATGAAGAAGAAGAGTTTGTTTCAGTCCCCACCCTTCACTACTCAGAGGAGTCTCAGAGTGGCTTACAGTAATCTTCCCTTTCTCTCCTCACAACAGACACCCTGTGAAATAGGTGGGGCTGAGAGAGCTCTGAGAGAGCTGTGACTGAGTCAAGGTCACTCAGCTGACTTTATGTGGAGGAGTGAAGAATCAAACCTGGTTCTCCATATTGGAGTCTATCACTCTTAACCACACCAAACTGAGTACTGTGGTGGTCAGCCCATCCTTATTTATTTACTTTATTATTTATTTATATTTTATCATTTATTTACCAGTTTTCTGCTAGAGACTCCTGGTGGATTACATGGTATAAAAGCATGGTATAGAGCCAGTTTGGTGTAGTGGTTAGGCATGTGGACTCTAATCTAGGAGAACTGGGTTTGATTCCCCACTCCTCCATGTGCAGCTGCTGATGTGACCTTGGGTCAGTTACAAACTCTGGCACAGCTGTTCTGTCATGAGCAGCTCTCGAAAGAGCTCTCTCAGCCTCACCTACCTCACAGGGTGTCTGTGGAGGGGAGGGGAAGGGAAAGGAAATTGTAAGCCTCTCTGAGACTCCTTTGGGTAGTGAAGGGTGGGGTATAAACCTAATTTCTTCTTCTTATAATCAAATAGCATGAGAGATCTCATAAGTGATGCAATAGGACTAGGATTACAAAAATTAGAAAAGTAGAAGACATGCTACGTCAAGCAATGCAGAAAATGAAATTCCAAAAAAATGAAAACAATGCTGTAAGAGCATCATAGAACATACACGTCAACAATATGTAATACATACAAGTCAATAATATGTAATAGCTGTTACAAATTTTCCATCTTAATTCTTTGTTTCCAGATCTCTTTCGTTTATATATTTACTAAAGCTAGTGATGCTTAATCAGATTGCTAAACTCTTCTCTTATGATTCCTGAAAAAAGTCAAGTTCTGTACAGTTCAAGTTAGAGTTTCTCCAAGTTTATAATGGTTATATTCATTGTTTGTAGTCTTCAAATTTTCTTTCTATCCAGTCATAAAATGGTATCCAATTATCTCTCGCTTTTTGTTTACTTTGGTCTTTTAACAAGTTCGACAATATATCCATTTCTGCTATTTCAATTTTTTTTGTCAAAAGTTCATTTTTAATTGTTATCTCTGATTTCTTTCAGTACTTAGCATAGAGAACGTATAATTAAGTGCTTAATTTTCTTATCTTTTACACCAGGCATAATATGAAGCAAAAACATTTCAGGTTTGAATGGTAGGGGTATCATTTGTAACATTTCATGCACCCTTCTCCAATATAACATCACCTCTTTACACTTCCACCAAATATGAAAAACGTTTCCTACTCATATCTTACATTTCCAGCATTTGTCAGACATTCCAGGGTACATTCTGGCTAATTTTTCTGGTGTTATATGCCATTTTATATAAATTCTCTTTAGAGGAAACCAATTTTGTTATTTTAACATTTGTTTTCCATATTTGCAACCAATGATCAAGATCAATATTATAGCCAAAATTTTGGGCCCATTTTATCATACATCCTTTAATCACCTCATCCTCCATCTTTATCTGTAACAGATACACATTAAAATTTCTTAATTTATCATTTGTTTCATATAAAAGTGTATCAAACACCGATTATTTTGCATCAAACCCCTGAGGTTTATCTTTAGCATATCTAGATTCCAACTGTACTCTTGTCCACCAATCCAAATATATATCTTGTTCCTTCAATTCTTCTTTGGACTTCAACCTACAAGTCAACAATATATAGCGTAGACTGTGGGGCACAGGCTAATGTCCTGTTCTGTATTAGCTTTATAAAAATGCCCTCCCAAACAACTGTTTTACATAGTCTGTGACTTTCTGTACCTATGTCTGGAGGACAAATTGGTTCATTTCTCTAAAAACTTTTATGTCTCTTCTGCAGTTCTGTGCTTGAAATCTATCAATTATTGGGTTGTAGCTATCTGTCAGTTTTCTTGTAAAATTAAGTTATTACACTGATGCCAAATGGGACTCCCAATATGCAAATCACAGTTATAAAATGATTTACAAATCGAACACAGAACCATAGTCCTAGCTCAAGCCTTCTGATGCTTCCACCCAACAAATAGGTAAGATCAATAACTGCCCACATACATGCATTCTTTGATGTGGCTTCCATCTTGTGTAACAGCCTTTCTGAGGAAGTCAGGAAAGTCCCCACATTTGTCTCATGTAAAACATAACGGTTCAAGATAAAGGTAATAGAGCTACATGATAATGGAATGGTTCAGGAAGAAATTTTTATAAAAGGAACAGGACTGTGGACTATATCATGGTATGTTACGTAATATCTGTTAGCTGTACATATTATCCTGCTCTTACTGCGTTACTTTCTACCTTCATAATACCGTTTTCTGCATTGTTTGACATACCATGTAATGATTTTTGCTCTGTTTCAAATTGCTGTCATCCTATTCTTATTGCATTGTTTATTAGATGTCTCATTTGATTGATTGCATTGATTTACACTGTGTAATCTGTTTCAAGTCTCAGTGAGAAAGGTGGACTATAAATAAAAGGAAATTAAATAACTAAAATGGATAGGACTAGGCCGTGAGGGTCAAGCAACAGTGGCATGATGCCTGAGCTGCCCACAGGGAAGGGAACCTTTCCCAGCATCTTTTCATCTTCAGGCCAAACACCACAATCCTCCCCTGTGAATTAGATTCCTGGGGGGGGGGAGGAGGAGGAGGAGGAGGAGGAGGAGGAGATTGGATTTATACCCCACCCTTCGCTACCTAAAGGTGTAGCATATAAACAAAAGAAGATTTGTGCATACTTACCTCCCGGCCAAAATCCCATATTATTTGTCTCCTGTTCTGTCAAAAATAATTTCCCCAGCAATAAGAGTTGTGCAGGACTATTATAGAACACTGTTTTGCTTACGTTGTCTTTTTCTTTGCTTTCCTCTGAGTCTGCTACAACACCAGTTTTACCCCCTTCATTCTTTAATCTCTCTCTCTCTTTCTGCTGTACTCTGACATGATTTGACTGCCCCCACGACAAGTTTTTAAAATAATGACTCTTCAGTCCTGCTAACTAAGGATTCTGTTCTAATCAATTGAATAGAGAATTCATATTTGCAAGATTTATGACACGAGACACCTCTTTATCTCAACTCCTTCCTTTTTTACTTAGAGAATTTACACTTCGAAGACTTGTGACAGATTCCACACCAATCCCTAGTGCTGATTGGAGGGGCATAACAAAAGATTAATGGGGCACTGCCCCTTTTTTGCACAACTGTGGCTACGGGCCTGCTGAAGGGTGTAGAAAGAAACCCAAGAAAGCAGTTGTCAAATCACTATGGTAATAACTGAACTGGCTGTTAAGGTAAGATCACACATTAGAAGTGCACATTAGAAGTGCAGACATTGGAAGTGCAGACAGCAGTATGAACAAATGCACCTCTCTGAAATGTCCAAGCTCCACTTGGGGTCACCAGAAGTCAGCCATGACTTCCAGGCACACACACATACACACAAACACAAATACTCACAAAAAAAAGTAGTGCTATTACAGGACAGTTCAGAGTTGTAGCAAGTTGTAAATTAAGCTTAGTTTGTCACAGGAATCAGCCATAAACTGCATATTTGGAATGTGTTTGGTCAACTTAAGCTTTTTGGGGGGTTCACTGAAATGATACACCTTTTCATAGGAATGGCCAGTTTTAGTTGGGCCCAGATGACTTTCATGACAATATACATGTGTGTATAGCTTACAATGGGTTCTTTAACTTTTATTTATTATAATAGGTAAGATGCTTGGGAGACAAGAAAGTTGATAGCTCCTCACCTGAAATTAACATTGAATAGCCAGGATTTTGTAATTCAGGGGGCCTTTAAATAAGTCAGGGAGCACTGACATCACAAAATAAAAAATAAAATAAAATTTTTAAAACTCACTTTTGCGGCGTACTCACTCTGCTTGCCTACATGGTGAAGCAAGCCACGCTTGGGGAAGGGGCGGTGGTGGAGAGTCCTTCGGGTGGCCCAGAGAGTTGGGAGCCCTCTGGGTGATCCAGAGAGCCAGGGGGCCTGGGGGCTGGATGGAAGTCGGGGGTCTTGGCAGAAAGTCAGGGGGGAGGCCCTGGAATGCCCCACTGTAGCTACATGCCTGAATATCAATATACAGGTGATGTTATGCAGAATTACACACACCTAAACTCACTGATTTCTATACGCTTAGCACATATAATTGTGCATAGGACTGCAGCCATGTTTTTTAGATTTGAACATTACCTGGGATAAAGGAAAGAGGAGGTGTAAAAGTTCATATTAAACCTATATGAATTTTATATATTTTTCATTTTTTTATCATAAAAGGGATAGTTAGCTACCATCAGTGTCCTCAACTGCCAAATATAACTGACCTCTTGAGGTCCAATGGCTGGAGAATGTTGGTCTTCAGCTTATCTATACCTGCTAGCCAACAGAGCTCTCTCACCTGACAGATGGAAGTTTATAGGGTTGGATCACAAAGTGCCATTGTGAGAGTACTTCTAGTCTCTCACAAAGGGGATGTACAATTTTTATGGATTTCCCACTTGAGCTGCAGCTTCCTGAGCTGCATCTCAAGTTGTTCCCAAAGGTCTCCTCAGAGCATCTTTCCAAGTGTCATATGGTAGTGGTGGAAAGTACCATCAAGTCACAGCTGATTTCTAGCAACTCTATAGGGTTTTCAGGGCAAGAGAAGTTCAGAGGTGCCATTGCCTTCCTCCATGCCACAACCTTGGTATTCCTTGGAGGTCTCCCATCCAAGTACTAGCTAGAGCTGACCCTGCTTAGCTTCTGAGATCTGATGAGATCAGGTTAGCCTGGGCTTGTATTATGAGGGAGGCAGGAAAAATCTCTTCCTCAAGTGGAACTCTGTTCACAGTTCATTGGATCCAACTCATTGTCTTCACTCATTCAGTAGTGCCACCTGATACAAGTATTGATAACACCTAAGGGTACAATCCACTGAGGAACTGAGCCTTAAATTCATTATGCATGCACAGGGAATTCACAGCCTAGAAGCCAAATGGTTTTTCTGATTTGGATCCAGATCACCTGCTTTAGGGATGGTCGTCATTTAAGGATTTGTCAAATTTAAATTTCTTTCTTATTCTACGGCAGATCTTTTAAACTGGCTACTGTACAGTTAATAAGCTGGAACCTGTGGGGGCTCTTATCACTCAATGATCCATTTGAGTCCATCAGGCTCGCTACACAGGTCGTAAGTTTTGCAATTCGTGGCAAAATGGTGGTAGTGAAAGGTTTGTGGTGATATGGTAAAATGCATCAGATCTGTACAGAGTCATGCAGCAGCTGTTATGCAGAGCAATAGTTATCACATGCAAGCCTTAGCCATTTATGTTGAAAAATGTTCATAACTTTTAGAAACATAAGCTGCTGTAACTCTGCTAACTAAAGAAACCCCTAAATTACTGAAACATAGAAAATTGCAGTTTTTGCACCTTTGGAATGGGCCATTCAGAAGATGACTTAATGCAAATTTGTCACTTTAATCAAGATTATTAAAGAGTGGTACAATGGTAGACCCACCCCTCCAAACAATGTTTAAGAGGCTGAATGGCAATTCTTATCTACTTCAGTTATTCTGACTGCATCCCAGTCTAGTAATTTTTGATTCCTTTTATTCATCAATTAAAAATATGTATTGGTACAGGATTCTGAGAATCTCCTAAACATTCATTGAAAGAGTGGGAGGAATACACCGTTTTAACTCTGTATGATCACAAGGCAAATAACGCTGCTAAATAAAGCTATTAGTTAAGAGTATCTAATCCAGGGCTCATCATCTTGAGATACAACATGACTATAAACTGACCAAGTGGGTAATTTCCACCACTGTGCTACAGTAAGTTTAATTAATAGTGGCATCCAGCAATGTTCCCTCTAAGCTGAGTTGGTGTGAGCTAGCTCCCAGTTTATTAGCCTCCAGCTCACACATTTTTGTCATAGCTCAGGAAGGATGGCTCCAGAGCAAACTAATTTATGCAGTAGCCAAATCAGTCACTCACCCCTTTAAATGCCAGTCGCACACAAAGGAGAATTTTTGCTCACAGGACTCTGCAGCTTAGAAGGAGCTTTCGCATCCACCCAAAATCAAACCATGATGACACTAGTGATCTTGCAAATATCAAGCACTTTAAATAACCTAGAATAAACTAGTCTGGTTTAATGAACATCATCTTTATCATGCGCAGTTGGTGATAGTGAAAGGGACCTCTTCTGTTATCCTTGTTAGGAATCCAGAGAGACATGTACAAAATGTTTCCATGTACACACACGGAGAGATAGTGGTCAATTTTTGCTTCTAGCAGCAACTCCGCACATCCTGTGACGTGCTGGTCTGGAGCCCCCATTAACTTAGGTGTTTGGGGAGTATGGGATACTGTTGCCCCTCGAACACAAGGTGTTTTGGATCCTTGGCCATCAATCTTAGCAGGAAAATAATACACCTTTGGGGAAAGAAGGCAGCATGGTATAGCATGATCTCATCAGATCTTGGGAGCTAATCTGGGTTGGTACTTAGATGGGAAGCTACCAAGGAAGACCCTGCAGAGAAGGGCAATGGTGGACCACCTCTGCTTTTCACTTGCCTTGAAAGCCCCTTGCTGGAGTTGTCATAAGTTGGTTGTGACTTGATGGCACTTATGTACATACGTAATATATTTATTTTATTCGACTTATATCCCACCCTCCCTGCATAGCAGCTCAGGGCGGGTTAAATCAGATTTGATAAAAATACAATATACAGATATTAACACAATTAAAACACCAATAAAATAGAACATAATGAACCTCTGAACACTGGTTGTGCATAGGAGATAGAAGAAGAGGAGGAGGAGGAGGAGATTGGATTTATACTCCACCCTTCACTTGGAGTCTCAGAGTGGCTTATAAACTCCTTTCCTTTCCCCTCCCCTCAACAGACACCCAGTGAGGTAGATGGGGCTGAGAGAGCTCTTTCAAGAACTGCTCTTTCAAGAAGAGCTCTGACAGAACTATGGCTTCCCCAAGGTCATCCAGCAGCTGTGTGTGGAGGAGTGGGGAATCAAACCCGGTTCTCCCAGATTAGGGGCCATACACTTAACCACTACACTAAACTGGCTAATAATTTAACTTAAGTAGCAAGTTTAACTTTAAACTTTTTCAGGTAAACAAACAAAACTTTTCGCTGAAAAGTGCTCGAAACAATTGGAAGAGAACGTCATCTTGTGTTTTATTGCAATTATGATGGTCAAATAAATTGGTGTTTTCCTAGCAGCATTTCTCCAGAAACCTACGGTTTTCATATATATCTGATTTCAGACTTCTCTCCCTTTAAAAATATGCTTCTCACTAGATTAAGAGCTTCAAAGAGTATTTTTCCCCAAAACTTGCATATCTGTACAAACGTCTTATATCTAACTTGAATGAGACGTATCATTGAAACGTTGCCACTGTTGTTCTTTAAAGAATGCTGTAATCTGTGTGTGGGAGCCAAGTAGCTTATTTTAATCACAAAGCTGCAATCTTTGTTATGTACCACATATCATAGGGGTGCCCGCATGATGTGCCGCACGAATCATGGGCTAACCGTCTGTGTTACAGGGATCGGCTCAGCTGCTAGAAGCCTGCTGGTCAGCCTGTCTTGCCAGTACCCGTAGGTGTCATCAGGTGAACAGGCAATTACTGAGAAACAAGCCAGGTTATTGAAAAGCAACTCAAAGAAAAAGACTCACACGGAAATAAACTATAACAGCTTCATTAGCATATTGGATCCCTCTAGCATTTTATTAAAAAAATGCAAAAAATCGTGATTCTGTCCATTTATTTTTTTAAAAAGATGTGTTACTAATTTTGAAATGTGCAGGAAGTTTTCTTGAAATTTTCACCAGACTCTTGAAATACTGGATCACCAAACACAACAGCTGTAATCTTATGGATAAACAGAACAAAGTCTGAGTTGCACACAAAAGGTTATACCCAGAATTAAACTTTGTTGGACTTAAAGGTACCACTGGACTCAAACGTTGTTCTGTTGCTTCAGACCAACATGGCTACCCCACCTGAATCAGCCTTATGGATAAATGTACATCTGTCGATCCACTGAATGGACATGGAATGGTATGTAGGTTTTCAGCCAAATCTTAGAAATATACGAACCGGAGAACACATGTACTGCAAACATAGTTTATACTTCACTTTCACAAACAATAAAAAAGTAACACACTTGGGTGTGACTTGTTCAAAGGACTTTAAAGGCCCAATTTTGCACTTGGAATCTTCTGCCTGCCGTTTTACAGGCAAAACTAAATGTAAAACATTTTATAGTGGTTGGACTTTTCTGCTACTTCTAGGTAGCTTAAGCAGGTTAGAAAGAGAGTTATAAAGCACATCTATGATTAAGAAGACGAGACAGTATCTTTCAAACATTATTCGAAAGCCATACCAGTAAAACCCATTAAGGCGCCCTCTCTTGATTGCTTCCGGAGCCCCTCTTCATCTTGAAAGTCAATATATACAAGGTCTATGGCCTGCAAGCCAAATGCTTTTGCTGTGACAATAATTTTCTGCCTGGCATAAAGAATATTGAGGGTGTCTCTACTGCTTGTCAAACCTGAAGAGAAAGCGTAAGACAAAAGAATGGTACAAGTTTGACTTTGCTTTAAAAATTGTTCCCGTGTAAATGTATCTACCATTAGTTTTGTTCCCCCAAAACGGAAAGGTTCTCTCTCTCTCTCTCTCAAATTTCTTCACTGCAATAGCTATAAAAAGGCTTTGTTGCTGTAAAAAAGATATCAAAACTGCTTTTACAAAAGAAGTCCTTTTTCCATTTGAATTTTTTAAATGTAGGGTGGGTCTTTCAGAAAATCCTATGACTTGAGCCACATAAGGATGAGGGAGCTTTTCTCCAGTACAAAATTTGGCGTGGATCTATTTTTAGTAACCATTTGCTGTTGTCTATTATTATAACAATGGGGGGAAACACTCACTAAAAAGTAATATTATTTCTATGCTTAAATCTTCAGTGACACTTAAATTTAATCCAGGATAGTCCCATTTACTTCTGTAGAACAAATAAAGCTTTAGCTAAAAATGATTGTTTTCTGTTTTAATCTAACAATTTGATTTTATACACATTACTTGGAAGTACATCCATTGTTTTCAATGACACTGTTTCCAAATCCAGAACTGAGTCCTTGGTCATAATATTTGAGAAATGTGATAGATAATTTTTGAGTTTTCAAAAAAGAATTTGTAAAATCTGCTGAGTCTAAAGAATACCCAGTACTCTCTAACCCCTCTCTTCTTAAATGAACATTACCAGTTTTGACTTGGTTTGTCATCTTATAAAGAACAAATTAAGATGCTGTTACTTTTATTTTTATTTTTTTCCCCATTTGGGATTCTTTGGTTCTGAATTGTACTCAAAAAGCTATGGAGATTAATCAGATCAAGAGAAGGTATTTAGTCACAGGTAAATAATAGAGAGAGATGATTTTGGTCTCCTTTTCAGTTCTGAAGAAATTGTACCAGCAGCTGCAGGAAGGCAGGCAAAGAGAAGTATCAGTATTCCTAGGGGAAATATTACCATGTGTGCAGTAAAATCAAACTGAAATTGTAAGTAATTTAAAAATGTTAACACTGGTCTTCCCCATACACTAAAACGTTCACCTCAACATGTTCAAAGAATGTTTCTGAAAAAAATATTTATATAGACGTGATCATTCAAATTATTCAACCGATATCAACAATTATGTTTCATTGTTAGCTAGAGACCAATTAGCAGACTGAGCATTTTTGTAAATTATAACTGCAGTAGATATTAGATTTCAAGACAGCAATAATCCTCATTACACATGAGCAAGAATTATGGGAAGCGGCACAAAGAAGCTTCAGGCCTGTTAATGTGATCAAGAGCGGTGAATATACTAGTTGTTGGTTCCATTTTTTTTTTTAAAGGCCACAGTCCAGCACAGATTTAGCTGTACATAATTCAATGGACTTCAAATGGGTTTAAGCATGACTAAGTCTGTCGGGCTGTTAGCTGTAATGGATCTCAGATTTTCTCAAACCCTCCCCGCAAAATGACACACCTATGCTGGCACGAAAATCCTCTCCTCCGAAGACTACTGCATCCAAATGAAGGCCAACCTGGGGTCCCGCTCTCAGTGTTTCTTCACAAACTGCCTTGAAACACAACACAAACATGAATGCAAGCACAGGTTGGGCTAAATTTATATTTATTGTCAGAAAGATGCTTATCTTACATCTAAAATTATATCTTCCTTGGACAAGGGTGGGATGGGATTATCAAGACTCTCTTTTAGAGCTCTGTTTAAAAAACTACTCACACTATAAATGACACAACCACCAAAGACAATGTTTTGGATGCAAATATACCCACTGTGGTTAAAGCATAGAGTACCCTCCTCCCTCTTTAATGAAAAAGCTTTCTAACATGCCAAGCAGTCTGGAAAGACTGTAGCAGTAGAGTACTGTTTTTTTTTAAGTGACAATACCTACAACTTCTGAATACTTTTAAAACTCAGGAATACTTAATAGTGCTTCAACTTATGTAGTATCTGAAGAATGAATTTTTATTGCGGTGTTTTCAAAATGTATAGAACATTATCTTCAACTAAAACTCAAAGACACACTGTAAAATTCAACAAGTAGCACAGAATACTATTGAAAAAGCAAATGATGCCTTGGAGTGTCATCCCAATATTATAGCAAATGTTCTCTAATCACAGTATGTGGTGGGGGGGGGAGGTGTCTGTGTATTTTAAGTGTAATTCTGGTGGCAAACTAAAATATGACATATGTGGCTGGGAAATTAGTTCCACACAGTATAAACTGTACCACGTCTGCTAAATCTCAAAGCTGCAGTTCATCTGATTTGCTTTTATTTAATATATTGTAATGGAAACTGTAAATCTCCCTATGTAGTAGGGCTGCATTGTGATTTATTATGGGCTACCTGGAATATGGAACATTACTTGAGATTTTATATTCATAACTTATGAGTCTTCTTCCTTTGCAGTCTGAGGGGAGAAGTTCACTAAAGAAAGAGAAGATCATACTAAGACACAGACTGCTACTAAGCATGAACATATATCATTACCAATCCAGCACATTTCAGCTGAAAAAAAATTTTTTGAGGCATTTCGGAAAAGAACAGGTTATCAACATGGTAGCCACAAGTGGCTCCCAGCAGTTCCACCTAATAACACAAAACTTTCCCAGGAAACCTTGGCATAGCCTAGGCCCACATTCTCGTTTCAATTTCATCATTGTTAATATCTTTCCTCCACAGAAACATACAGGCGGGATGCCAAGAGTAGGCGGCTATTTGAATGCATTTGATCAACATCAAGCCACATTGTAAAGATGGATGGGGTGGGGGGCTGAAATAACATTTTTACAGGGCAGATGGAAGAGAGTTCCAACACTTTAATGTCATTCCCCCCCTATAACTGGGTAATAGGTAATCTCAAGTCTGGTTTGTTTGTTGTTTTTAAATTGTTGCCATCATGGAACATAATTTTTTTAAAAATTGGAACATTTTGTGAAATGCAAAAGTACTTTCTCAAGATGTGAAACTACACACACACAAGCATGTACATCCACATACTCTCATTATTATTTATTCATTATCAGGTTAGCTGCTAAGATATTAAACACCATTATATCTATCTGGAGCTCAAGGGATATAGGTCTTTTATTGGAAATCCCCAAAGAACTGATATTAGTAGAGAATTGTTATGTAGGATTGTCTATGGTAGGGGAAACTGATATTTTAGTTAATTTTATGGATAACGAATGCCTTTATATAAACTAAGAAATAAACCTAACATATTTTTTTAGAATTGTAATCCACTTGCCCCCCAGTTACTTGCCTATCAATGAAAAATTGACAGCTTTATGCAGAAGTGTTAGCTAAACATTGATGCTTACCTTAAAATTGAGCAGCCCCATCGCTGTTTCCACAAAAGGGATGAAATGCATTGGTTCTACAAGTGTTCGGCCTTTTGTGTGGTCTGCAAATTTCTCTGTAAACTAAAAACAGAGCAAATGGAGGAGAGGAGGGGAAATATTATCAGGATTTGTCCTCCTGCAAATATCTGTAAAACAGTATGTCTTTCTAAACTTTGCATTGGTGTGAAATGCAACCAAACAGAATAAACAAAGCCAGAGTGCTAATGAGAAAACAAAACCCACCAAGCTCTGGAAGAGATCTGTTCGTATAGGCCTATCATTTAGAGCGCCAGCATTACTGTATATTTTGAAGTGGGAAGGTTTAGTTGCAAAAATATTTGTCTAACACCTATCACCCTGACTTAGTTAAATGCAAATCAGCAGGCTCTTAAAAAACAAAGAAGTATTGATATACCTGACATTCTGTTTTGTTTCATGTCTGACACTGACATGGCTGTGAATGTTCCTCCAAAGTGGCACCCACATTATTCATTATGGCACTGTTACCCTTTGTTCTGGGGGTCCTTTCTTCATAATTTTTAGCTTACCTAGGAAGGGCCTTAAAAAGGAAGTTTAATTCTTTGAAGACCAAAGCTCTCCAATTTTTTCCATGAGACCAGTTCACAGCTAGCTCTGAGCCGCTGGTGGGGTAGCCCAAATTCCAAAATCTATCATCTGGAAATATACAAAAGCCCTTGCATAGATTCCCCCCCCACACACTCTCTTTCAGAAAGGGAAAGGGAGGGGGGGGAAAGGAAACTACCTCTGTATATTGTAAATCTATTATGTCTTTCTAGATCTAGTAATGTGTTGGGAGATAAACATTTCACAGACATGTTAAAGAAATTTTAGTCAATAAAGAAAGGGGGGAAAAAACCCATACACCAATTTTACATTTAAGGAATATTTAACCATTAATGGGTATCAAAGGAAAAGAGAATTTTAATCATCTCTCCATTCAGTCTCAGTTGGGTAAATCATATCTAAGAGATTTGCATAAATATAAACCATCAAAGACTTTTCATCTTCAAAGGGGGTTTCAAGACCCTATAAGCTTTGTACTGTAATCATCACAGGTCACAACCCTGCAGGAATAAGGCTGCTATGGCAACATAAAAAACTAATGCTTAAGGCTTAGCATAATATTCTGACTAATAGAAAGGAAACTCATTTTAGAAGCTGGCAGCCTATTTTCCAGAAGCTGGATTAGAGGTGTTATTTCCCCTTTTAGCCCCCCCCACTCCACCCCTCCCCCAAAGAAAGGCAAATCTAATCACTGAAATCTTTAAAAAGCTTCCAACCAATTTGCAGTAACTTTACATTAGGCCAAAATAAATCACGCCTTTCTGCAAGGAAAAAAAAATGTACACCCTCCTTTTTTTTTTTAACGTGTATCGTCACCATCGTCGCCACACAGCCTGTCAAATCATACGATAGCCACAGAGTATGAGGAATTAAAAAGAAAAATCTGCAGTTTGATTGCACGAAGAATGCCATGCAAAGCAACCGAGGAGTGACACTTCAGTTAGTTCTGATTAATTAACACCCCCCCACACACAAAACTGCAATAATAAAACAATTTCAGCACGCTATTCCGCTCTAGCTCATTTTAACAAGCTAGCTGGTATAAACGGGCTATGACCTGAAATGAAATTTTAAATGGCGACCCCTTTGTGTGCTAAGCCCTTTAAGAAAACCAAAAAAAACCCCACCCACCACCACCAATCTATTTTATTTATCTCAACCTTTATTTTATTGCAACTCATTGGGAAGGTAAGATGGGAAGCTTTTCATCAATATCACCCCTCCCCAATCTTCTTTATTTGATTTTTTTTTTTAAAAATGGTTATTAGCACCAAATACAAAAGGCAACTAGTGGAGAAGTTTCAATTAATTTTTTTCAAAAGGAGACGATTAAATGTTTCCGGCTTGGTAAAGTGTTCATTTCAGTGAGAGGGGATGGAAAAAAGGAGGAGGGGGCAAAAAACAAAGATTGGGGAGGGGATGAAGTAGCAGGCCTTAGCAATTCTTTCAATTCCAGTGCACACCCGATAGTGTGTTGGGAAGAATGCCCACTGTTCAGGATTTGTGGGAGAATTGTCCCATGACAAAGAAGGGAGAGTTATGCTTGTTATAGTCCAATAAGCCATGCCAGTCAAACAAGTACCCATACTAGGGACAAAAGGAAAGCAGGAGATTCTCACACAAAAGAAAACAAGTAAGCCCATCTTTTAGTTGGGCCTCAGTCTCCAGGTTTTATGCTTCACATAAATAAAAATGAAGGGGGGGAGGAATAAATAGCCCCCCCCAAAAAAAGCGCCTACCATTATGCTAGCCAGCTTTAAAACAAAAGCTGATAGCATAACTGAACGTGCGTCCTTGGGTTGGAAAGGCTGGAGAGAAATAAATGCAGTGAGGTGATATAAGCCAAAGCTAATTTATTTTCAAAAAGATAAAAGTGTTAAAAATCAAAATAAGAGAGGAGAAGGCTGGGGCATCCTTCTCATGTCCAAATAATGGTCTGTGTGGGGGGGTGGAAGCTTGAAGATCTGATGTCAAGGTAAACCATATTTGTTAAAACCAAAACATTGATTGGAACAGAACATTAATATTCAGAACCATCAAATTCCAGAAGAATAACTGTTCGCCTGCAGTAGCAAAAACAGCAAAGAATGTAGTGAATCTTGCCTTCCACAAGCTGGTAGCACAATAAATTTGTTAGCTTTTAAGATGTCACAGGGCTCTTTGTTGCTTTCCTGTATAACCAGCAAGCTTTGGATAATGATCAGCTTTAATTAAATTACTTGTTAGCCAAAAAAAAGTATTATCCTTTCAAGGATAGACAAACTAAGGGCGAACTTTGTAGAAAAGTAGCAGTTTAGTTTTTTAATTCAGTAATATTCTCTGTACAAAGGTTGGTTGGTGTTAAATGTGACCATGGGTTAGACGTTACCGGATTTATTTTTCTTCATGGACCTTATACAGAGAGACCTTTTGGGCTCTCAAGCTTCTTCAAATGATGAAACATCAGAATGAATTTTTACTACTTTAGAAGTATTTCCCAGAAATAATGGTATCACGAAATAAAACATGTCCCTCCTTAACAATTAAAACAATTATAGCATAATTAGGCCTATTTCAAAGTTTTCTTAAGTAATCTGACATGCCAACCATTTACATTTCAGGTTTTTATTGGCTGAAAAGTCAGTCATGAAACACAAACACACCTGTCAGCAATTAAAAAGGAAGAAACAGAGAACTGGACAGGAAATAATATCTGCGCTAATTAAAAACACTAGTTAAAAGCTTCCTGTTTGTTCTTCTAGTTGCCCTAAGGAGTGACCTTTACTTCTCCTCCTCACCATAATTTTTCATATGTTGCTAAAATGTTTTTCTCCTTTTGTCCACATTTTCCAAAAACTTCCATGTACACCAAGCATTTAACTGAGAGTCAGTCAACTTTTACTATAATGGAAAAGGAGGTCAAATCTTAACCATGTTTAGTTTGCCTTACTGAGGTCATAGCTTATTAAAACAGTATATAACAGAGTAATTTTTATAAAATTAAAAATACATGGCATGCATTCTGCATGCAGTTCCAATCCATAACTCTTCTTCCAGAAGTATTGCTCTTTGAAATATAGTTTTGTAGCCAGTTCCAAATATGCCTCACTACTCCCCAAGACTCATTCAAAATTAGACAAAGGCCTTCAACTAAAACTGTGGTAAGGAAAATTCCTTTATGTGCTCACCCATCTTATTTCTTCTACATTTTCAACTTTAGGTAGCATCAGACTGGTAGGAAGAATGTTGGACCCAAAAATGACCTTCATGTCTTCTTCAGCAAGACCACTGGACATTGAATTGATCCTTACACACTTTTCCATCTGGCCAAACTCAAGTCCTTCAAGTGTTTTTACAGTAGTTGTTCGTGCTTCTGCCTAAATTAAAAAAGGGAGATAAATCTAACTCTGCATTTAAATACAAACTTAATCAACAACCAGATAGATATCTGTGACTACCTTTAAAAACAAAGCTGCATCACTGTCTTAATTTTTTTAAAAAAATATAAGCTTTATACTGTTTTAATCTTAATAAGCTTTATTTCTTCAACATTCATTTTTAAAAGATATGAGATACAAATAGTGCAACAGTTTTGAAGAGAATATGTTCACATTTACATGATTACAGAGAGTCTAGTATACACGCCAAAAATGGAGTTGTTTTCAAAATGAAAATTTGAAAGATTTTCAAAAATAACAGAATGTTTAATCCAATATATTTTCACATAAGCAGCCATATCACTGTTGGTATTTACTTGTCTACTATGAGGTAACAATGTTTATGTACAGACTGAAGAGCGTGTGTCTTCTTTGGGATTCTGTTAACCTTTCCATTAAAGTACAAATAAAGAGCAGGAAAACTCATGGGGACAAAGAATACCCAGTAATCCAAAATAATTCAGAATTTACATACATCCTATTTCCTGAGGCAACTTAAAAAATAATACACACCTTCTCAGGTAGATACATTTTCTGTGAAAACATTGAAGTAAAGTGAATATCTATGAATATTTTTGTTTTCTTTATAACTAAGTACTTCACAAAAAATGAAACACTTTTATTGGGCTGAAATAAAATAGAACCACAGACAGAATATAAATAAGCACTTGGGAGTCTCTGCTTCCTGCCAATTTCAGTTTCAAAACAAAAATTCCTTCAACTTGGCAACAGCCCTTAACAAATTCTCATTGTCAAAATGAACACTTATCAAAAGCAATTTCATTTGTGAAGAGTTTTTATAGTAGTAGTAAAACTTTAAAGCTTCTGACTGATGCATGTTTTAAGGGAGAGAGATGGGGAGGGTAGTGGCTTTAACAAAAATACATTAAAGGAACAGGCATACTATGCGAGAAGAAAAAAAATCACCAAGGACAGCATCTAGAACAAAACGAAATTAGTGATACAGTGCAAAACATTAGATTCAAACCAGATGGATAAATACATGTGTGTAAAGGCAGAAGAGGTTACAAAACGTGGTCTGAGTTAAACAGTGTGAGGAAACAGTAGCTTACAGTTGTCAGGACTGATCAGGGGAAGGTCTCCAAAAGCAGTTTCATATGATATACTGATTTACGAGACCAATAATTAGGATAAGTTTAGCCAGAAGAAAGCAATGGCCCCTCCCCAGCAACTGTGAAAGAGACGGAAAGTTAATGACACTCAAAACAATCACCAGCTTGGAAATTACCACCCGTGTATTCCCAAATGCTGATTTTAATATGTGTCTGTCTGATCGATAGAGAAAGGTAAAAGCTCTCACATGCAGACATAGCAATGTTGTATATTATGGCATACTGGGGCTATATGAGGGAGTCCTTCATTTGAAACCTTCAACTTTAGATTCCTCTAAACAAACACCTTGTGATGTTACACATAAGTAACCCCCTTCTAGGCTCTCAAAATTGTATTGTGAAATCACAGCTGCACAGACGGGGGCATCTTATTTGGCAGAAGAACATCCATGCACATTTCTGCTGAGGCAAGATATCCACCAAACTAGTGCAGAGCACAACAGCATCAAATATACCCTATTCTGCTTGGCAATAACGAAAACATGAAAAAGTCCGGTTGTATTGCTCACTAAGGAAGCAATGAGCCCCAAAATGACACTACAATGCAGAGTTCTAAAATACTAGCATTTACATATGCACCGTTCCAGTCAATCTTCAAGCAGTCTCCCAATATCTTCTTTACCTACAAGGGTAACAAATGCATTTTTAGGTACAGCTCCATATAAAACAGTCAAGCCTAGTTCAGGTGGAATTGGTAAATTCATGCCTCATCCTTCTTATGAAAATATTCCCTGCACATAAGAAAATTAACATGTCAAAGGTGTCATGCAATTAAAGGAATCCTAAGCAGTTACACCCTTTGAAGCCTCCAGTGGACTTAATGGCACAACTCTGTGTAGGATGGCACTGTTAATCACATAATGGATTGTCACTTTCTCTCATTACTTAATTGACTATATCTGCATTAATTTGCATATGAGTAAAACCAATAGTTTTGAAGAGCATTTTGCCTATTTGGATTTTAGATTATGCATGCATGTCACAGCAGAAACCATCACAGAAGTGGCATTCCTCTTCCTCTGCCACGTAGGAGATAATGCATCTTCTAAGATGGTGCCTGCCTTCTCCAGTTTTTAAATGTACTGGTATTCAAAATATTTTTTTAAAAAAGTTGTCCTGTTGAGAGCCAGTTTGGTGTAATGGGTAAGTGCATGGACTCTAATCTGGGAGGACCAGGTTTGATTCTCCAATCCTCCACACACAGCTGCTGGATGACCCTGGGGCAAGCCATCGTTCTGTCAGAGCTGTTCTTGAAAGAGCAGTTTCTCTCAGAGCTCTCTCAGCCCCACCTACCTCACAGGGTGTCTGTTGTGGGGAGGGGAAGGGAAAGGAGTTTGTAAGCCACTCTGAGACTCCGAGTGAAGGGCAGGGTATAAATCCAATCTCCTCCTCCTCCTCCTCCTCTTCTTCTTAATCGGAGCAATCTTGTAGTTGATCAAAAGTGTTTAATTAATTTAACCTAGTAACTAATCAAACATCACATCCCTGATATAATTTGATGTGGCCAAAATAACTTTTATAGGAATATTAAATCAAGGGAGCCCCAAACAAGTCTAATGTGGTTCAATCTAAGAAGAGCTTTTCTGTCTCAGTGCTGTTCTGACAAATTTTCATAAACCAAATATATCTATCCTCTTCTACAAGGCTCAAAATAACCAACCAACAACTATGTTATTTCCCCCGCTCCATATTTCAATAGAAAAATGTGTTACTGTGAGAGATAAGATACTCTGGCCATCTGTTGGGTGGAGAATAGGTTTCCTTAGAACCACGACAATTTAGCTGTGGCCGTTTAATGAAAAATAACATTTCTTAGGAGGAGGAACAACAATCACACCGAAACCCTTCACATAATGAATGCTCTTTCTTGTGGATCATAAAATATTATTTGTTTTTAAACTATAGTCACAAGATCCAGATACGCTTAGCATACAAGATTTGGATCCTGCGCTCTTTCTGACTTTCTCCCCTCTGCTCACAGATCAGTCAATTATAAGGCATTTAAGAGGGATAATTATAAAATGAACGTGAAAAAATCCACACAAGAATGCATTCCAGCCACATTCTAACATTACTTTATCAAACTTGCAATGTTCTTGAACTTCCCATTAAACCCAGGAATATGGACTCTTCGTATAAATAAAAAAGAGACAGGGGAGAGGAAGAGAGACTATATTCCTTTGTAACCTAGAATAGGGCATTCTTCCTCTTTTGGCGGGGAGTTTCCGTCACCATAACTACATCCTTTTGATAAAGAAGCTGCTTCTAGCATATGAAAACAGTGATGGCTTGCAAACATATATATATGTTGGTAAACTTAGATTTAGGGAATATTTTACACCATAAATCTAAACTTGATCCTTTTTGCTAAGAAAAAGCCAGAATGTGTTCTTGTACCTATCTATGCTCCAATCCTTTGGTAAGAAAAGGAGCTCCACTCTACAAATAACACTCCCCTACACACAAGCCTGTCCCCATTCAGTGTACTGTTGAGGACAGCTTCTTCAGAGTGGACAGAGCAGCTGTGGACACTGGGGAAGTCCACAACAGTTGTGAGATCAAGATGATAAACACTTGGAAAGATGTCCTCCAAAATAAGTGAAATTCATTTCTTTAAAAATATGATTAGGATCTGGATGTGAGGAAGAAATTCTTAGAAAATCCCTGGATGTTTATTTTATTTTTTATCCCGCCCTTCATTTCAGGAACCCAGGATGGAGTCTATCATTCTCTCTCACTTTATCTTCACATAGATTAGTTTGAGAAATAGTGACTGGTCCAAGGTACCTTAGAGAGCGCAATCCTAAGCAGGTCTACTCTGAATTCTACTACGGTCTATTCAATAGGGCTTACTTCCAGGAAACTGTCTTTAGGATTGCACTGTTAGGGAGTTTCATGGCAGAAGTGGGATTAGAACTTGATATTCTCTGGGCCACTCCTAATCCACTGCACCACATTGGCTCATGGCCCTGGATCAGTCACATTGAAACATGAAGTTGCTGTAAGCTGAATTTGAACATTGGCCCTCCTACCTTAGTACTATCAGGCATGATAGCCCTCCAAATATGCTTTGCTAGCCTGCTACAGGAAGGGTCAGATACAGATATAAATAGTGAAGAAACTCTGTTCTTATACAATCATAGAATCACAGAGTTGGAAGGGACCTCTAGGTTCATCTATTATATTATATTTATATTTGATCAGTTTTATATCAGGTTTATACCAGGTTTATATCAGGTTTTTACTCAAATGTAGCATCAATACTAGTTAATAAGCAATTTAGAATTTGCATATATTTAAATGTATATATGCAAATGAGCAATTATCTTTTTGCTTCTCTACTAATATTGGCAGATCTTCCTGCAATAGGTCACTAATAGCTGTACATCATGTATACGCGTTTCAGATCTGAATTAAACTAGTTTGCGTTTTTTCCAATATATCATAAGAATATCCACCCCAACATGCATGCCACAAACTCCATGGAGAATCCAAAACCCCTTTCGACACAGTTAAAATATGTATTTAAAGTTAGAACTGTAACTTGTCTAAACAGATAAATATTCAGTGGAAATGGTTCATTCAGCAGGTCAGATCACTGCAACATAAATTAATTGGGATGAGCCTGTGAAAATTAGCATCTAGATTCCATATTGACTTGGCACAGAACGAAGTGGAGGTAGAGAAAAAGGGAGATGCAGATTCTAATGAAAGTACTGTCATAGATTAATGAGATAGAATGTTTATTTATAATCTGTTCTAAAGGATGCTTAAAGATGTAAACCAATGCCAATAATCACATTACTCCCTCTATTTTAATATTTAACTCTGAATTGATGACAAGCTTGGGAGCACTGTGACTTCCGTTTCCACATGGAGGACAGACAGAGAATTCACCGACACAGGCACTGCTGATAAATCAAGCATCACCACAACGAACAGACACTGAAATTAAAGAAGAGAATATGCGTGCAGTTGGTTCAACTGGCATCCATTAAAGCTAATAACTAATCATCTTCACAAGTTGCTAGCTCTGAATTATCAAATCTGCAAAGAAAACAACATCCGTCCACTTTTACACTCCAGTGGAAGAGGTGGTCCCTCGCAGCGGGGCTGCAGAGACTCGCCATCTGGAGAATAAATCGAGTGTGAAGTACAGTATAGCTTGGGACCAAGCTCCGTGGCAGCAGCGCAGCAGTTAGTTCATTAGTTCCAAACTTCTAGGGATTAGAGTGGTCTCAATTCTACTGTCGGATAGGATAAGGCAGGCATAATACAGACTGGAGGAAGAAAGTGACAACTAAGACAGAGCCTCTTAGACTTTAGAAAACTACCAAGTATAAACCCCCTAAACAAATACCTCAAATAATGGCATTGCTTCAAAGTCAAAATGTCTGAATTAGTACCCTTAAAAAAAGTTATGATGCTGGAGAAACCTTTGAATTAAAAGGAGGTTGTGAGAACCGAAAAGCAAAATAAAACACACAACTTTCATCAGAAAGTGGCTTGAGAAAGATGTCACTATTGATCATGATCTCCCTGGACTTGGAACAAAAAGAGAAAACATATTTTCTGCTTTTAGATATGCTAGACCAACACATACCATTTCTCCTAGATCAAAGTAGTTAACCAAAAAAGCCTTTGTTAAGATGTCCTAATTTATCCAAATTGTGTTTATTTAATTAATTCAAAACATGTATACCCCATCTCACTGTTAAAAAGGTGGTTGAGGCTACCTTTATTTAAATATTTAAGCAGCTCTTCTCTGTCAATAATGTCCATTTTTATGATTAATTGCATAATCAAGGTGCTGGCATAAATTCAAAAGTCCCTTTAGTTTCCATCATTACATAGAGTAATCCTGAACTCTACAGAGAAAACACACACCTGTGTAAATAAATGCATAGTTGCTGGTTGGTTGGTTTTTTAAAATCTGTATCACATGGTTTTTTGCAGGATGAATGTGATAAGGATCATAAAGCACTTCACACATTAAAAGGGCTAAAAATAATAAAGTAATATGTTTCATTGTCTAACTGAATTGGGATCCTAAGCTCAAATTGTTGAACAAAGCACCAACCCACACCTGATTAATTACAGGACCTTTCAATTCATACAATGCTCTTTTAAAAAATCTGATCTAGTACGCTGGCAAGCAGATTGTAGCTTCTGCTTGATCATTAAGAGTAAGTCCATACATTTCACATGGCAGTAGAAAATTAATTACTGTAGTAGCAGTCAGAGTTAGCTGTTTTGTGACAGAACTGACATGATAAAACATGCAATTATGATTTAATGTTAGGCCCCTGTAGTGGTTTGTTTATGCAGACTGACACTGCCGGTGCTTTTGTCTCTTGTCTACACTGAGTTCCACCATCCACTGGATTTCATACTCTTTGTCAAAATCAGCCCACAGATTTCCTAAGAAGGGTCATTTCTCTGGTATGATTCGTTTGTGCCAAGATTGTAGAACTTGAACTTCTTTTATAGGCTGTGACTCCTTCCCAGACGTGTCTAAATGGGCAGGTCATTTTTGTTTCAGGTTTCCAGCTGAGAACAGGACCAGAACAGATAATCAAAGAAGCTAAAGGGAAGGGGAGATCAATGCGAAACAATGGGTTTATCAATTGTGTTCCCTGAAATTTGGAACAAAGCACAGTTTGTAATGGCTATTCATTATATATTCTGGACGAATATTCAGAAGAGGAACTATTCAGTGCTGAACTTGGAAATCTTGCCTCAGTGAAAAGAAACATCCTCATTCTTCTGTTCATCTTTTCGTAACAAAAAAACTTTTATGACTGTGAATGCTGTTCAGTAATAGTTAAATAGGTGGTCTTTGTAAATTTAATAAAACTGCCACCAGATTAAAACAATTCCCTTTTGGTTTTAACAATAACCTCTCCAGTTATTTCTCTTGTTTTAATTGCCCAGAGGAATACACTTCATACAATTTTTCATTTGCTATATACTTTTTCTTTTAAAAGAATCAAAGCCAGAGTACTGAGAGCAAAAATGGCAGGCAAGAGAGACAGAGCAGTCGAGTGGAGTGGGAAGAGGGAAAAGATTGTAAGCATGTCAGGACATGAAGTGTGGCTGACTTTGGAAAGGGGATGTTTGCAGCTGTAGTCCCATATTCTTTGTAGCATTTAGCTTGGCCCTGAGAAATTAATTTTGGAAAATAATAAAAATTTGCATAGCTCTTTGGTAGCACACAAGGTTACTCTGAAAGATTTCGTTTTGTGGCTACTCAGTTACAATACCGACACATGAATCTGCCTTAAACAGAGCTAGATCACAGTTCTCTCAAGGTCAATCTTGTCTGCTCTGACTCACAGTGGCTCGTCAGGGTCTTGGGTCGAGGTCTTTCACATCACCTGCTAACTGAGTGAAGTGGAGTGGAGTGGAGTGAGTGGAGATGCTGTGGGCCTATTGCATACAAAGCAGATGCTCTACCACTGAGCCAGAGCCTGTCCCTATATCTTCCTCTGACAGATCTTACATCAAAACAATAGTATTTAAAAGCCACACTCTTCCTATCTGTAGTGTTTCCCTGCCTGCATTAGGCTTAGTCTGCATGCAAGCAAACTATTGTGGTAGTCTGAATCTCACTGTAATTTGAACAATGCTTTTAAAAAAGCTTTAAAATTTGGAAAGTCTTGGCTTGCAGTTTCATGATTGCCTTTGGCCCTGAAATAAATGCTACTATAAGTTGCTGTAACTTTTTTTAATGCATCCACCTTCTTGTGCACAGTATTGACATCTGCAGTGTGAGAAGGATCTGCAGGGCCACAGGGTAGCAAACCCAACAAGCCAAGGATGTCCATGGAGACACTTAGGTCATACTTTCAATCCACTACTACTTAGCAGGGAGCAAAAGGTACTGGAGAGGACCTGTTGCCAATCTAGAGATTACAGAAGGCGACAGGTAGTCTACTCCAGGCCTCCATAAATAAATGCAGCCATGTACCCAATAAAGACACCAGGACACAATGAGTGCCCAATCTGCAAATGCTCTTCTTCAAATGCCTTCGTTCACGGTGATCACAAACTACCAGCAAGACCCTCCTCAGCACAGGCCATAGCTGATTTGGATCTAAGGGAATAGCCCCACATTCTTCTCTCCACCCACTATGCAAGATGGTACAATCTTCCCTTTATATATTCATGAACGAGAGGCTAACACAAACCTAGCTAAGAAAATATCAAAGGTCCAATGAGACCTCCTTGCTTCCACACATACTGGAGTGAGAAAACCTCTTGCTTGGCATAAGGCATAAGGCAGGGAAATTGAATGCTCATTAATTTTCCTGGCCAGCCTGAACGAGCTGATGATGACATGATGGCATCAACAACATGGTAGAAGAACCCTGCCACAGGGACTCTCAAATGGTTGACTCAAAACGGTGCCTCTTATGGGCTGCCTTATGGGGCAAAATCTATAGAAGCCTTTAACATTTAACCAGGGAACTACCATCTATCAGATCTCTGAGTGAGTAACTTCACACAATGATGAGGAGGCTGTGTTCTAAGCCCATAGGGCATTTTCTGTATGAATGATCTCTTTTAGTGTATGTGTAGCTTTGCTCTTCTGTGATATTCCTTGCTGCTACTGGAAAAGCCCTTCTTTTTCTTTCTTTTCTAAGGTAGAAAATGGTAGCAGTTTTTTTTTTTAGGGTAACACAGTTTATGAGGGTAAAATATACATTATTTTAATTTAGGAAATACTGCTGTGCAGTCCAGTCCTTATATCCTAATATGGTACTCTCACAAAAACGCTTAGGATATCCTAATATGTCATTCTCACAAAAATGCTTAGGATATGTAAGTACAAAACAAGCTACAGGACGTTATAGCATCAATCCCAACAGGCACTTTTGAACAAGTTCTTTCATGTGTCGGTAACAGAAATTAAAATACTTAAAAGCAAAGACAAACTAGCCACGTTCTTTACATGTCCCTGGGCTTTTTATTTGTATAAGGAATTTTAGGTATTTATAGCCACTTCCTAACTTTTCAGTTCAGCGATGTCAGGGCAAAATGTACAAGTATGAACAAAACCGACTTCCATCTTCAACAGCAGGTTATTGTCGGAATAATTTTAAGTGAGACATCAATCTATTGTGTCAAACGTAAGAGGAGAAGTGTTATTCTTCTTATTGTCCTGTAATTACCTCTTCCATTCCCCAAGGATGCTGAAGTACAGCTACCAGTTAACCTTCCCCTACTTTATCCTCAGAATGGCTTTATCAAACACTTAGTGTCTTCTTCCACTCTGACTTGTCCATTTCACTGTAAATCACATGGGTAAGGACTGTAATATCCATGTTGTGAACACTAAAACATTCTTGCCACCAAGCAGTTCATCAATAACAATCATCATCTGCATTAATAGACACTGGCAGTAAAGACTCCGATCCCACTGTCATTATAGGCAACTAGTAGTAGTAGAGACATCACCCTGCCAACAAAAGTCCGTATGGTCAAAGCAATGATATTCCCAGTAGTAATGTATGGCTGCGAGAGTTGGACCATAAGGAAGGCTGAGGACCGAGGAAAAGATGCTTTCAAATTATGGTGCTGGAGAAGACTCTTGAGAGTCCCTTGGACTGCAAAGAGAGCAAATCAGTCAATCCTAAAAGAAATTAACCCTGACTGTTCCCTGGAAGGCCAGATACTGAAGATGAAGCTCAAATACTCTGGCCACCAAATGAGAAGGAAGCACTCACTGGAGAAGACTCTGATGCTCAGAAAGATTGAAGGTAAAAGAAGAAGAGGACAGCAAAGGATGAGATGGTTAGACAGTGTTATCGATGCCACGAACATGAAATTAAGCAAATTCCAGAGGATGGTGGAAGACAGGAGGGCCTGGTGTGATGTGGTCCATGGGGTTGTGAAGAGTCGGACTTGACTGTGCTACTGAACAACCACCACCATTACATGGCTCTGGATGTAGATGATTTGCATCAAAAGACAGAGCCAGCCTATGCAAGGTGCCTCAGATTAGCATTGTGATACAGATGGAGATAGGCATCCAAATATATGTTACTAGATCAGTGTGAGCATGACACCAGTTCAGAATTGCATGGAAAGGAATACACAGTACAAGAAACTTTTGTTATGTACCAAGACAGATTGAAGATGGTGACGGTTCGTGCCCTCATACCCTCCTACTCAGCCCTCTGCACCCCCTCCACCGAGGGGGATGGTGGGAACAGAAATTTCTCATCATCTTAGGCAATGTAATATATCACTTGAGTGCTATATTGTTTTTAGCAGTTTTTAATGTTATTTAATGGACTGCAAGGAGATCGAATCAGTCAATCCTAAAAGAAATCAACCCTAACTGTTCCCTGGAAGGCCAGATACTGAAGTTGAAGCTCAAATACTTTGGCCACCAAATGAGAAGGGAGCATTCATTGGAGATGCTGGGAAAGATTGAAGGTAAAAGAAGAAGAGGGCAGCAAAGGATGAGATGGTTAGACAGTGTTATCGATGCAGCAAACATGAAATTAAGCAAACTCTGGAGGATGGTGGAAGACAGGAGGGCCTGGTGTGATGTGGTCCATGGGGTCGCACAGAGTCGGACTCGACTGTGCGATTGAAAAACAATAACAACAACAATGGATTATTATTATTATTGTGTTTGCTCTAATGTAAGCTGCCCTGAGCCCTGCTTCCAGGGAAGGGTGGCCTAACAAGTTGGAGTTAATAAACAAACAAACAAATAAATAAATAAAAACACCTGGTTGCTGCTAGGAAGTGAAATGCTTCCAGGTGATAGAAGCTCCACAGAAGTTCTTTCTTTTTGGTTTACACCATAAGTGACTTGGATTTCTGTGGGAAGGCAGCCTAGCAGATTTGTGGGCTTATATGTAAGTCAGCGCAAGGCTACTGCCACAGCTCACTTGGAAATGTGAGAAGCCTCTTTAAATCATGGAACTGGGTTGGGATAGTTAGTTTGAAAGGCTAACTAAAATGCCAGCTGGTGAGTCTTATGCTTGCGTAGAATTCACATCTTTTAAAAATGCATTCATCAAAAATACCTCACAAACCGTGTGATATATAAAGCAGCACAAACCAAACAACAGTACCTCAGATGTATATGTTCAAAAATCAAGATTATAAATTTCATTGCAAAGTGAATAAAAGGCTTCCACAATTGCTGAAATGTTCTTTATATGGATTATTATTCCTCACTCAAACTGTATCAGTAAATTTAGCCATCTTGGCTGTTTTGCCATGACTCCATTAGCCAGAGAGAGTTGGAGGAGGAGGCAAATTGGATCTTTAACATCCCAGTTCCAGTGAATGACTCCTCTGGAAGGCTGCTAGTGGGCAGGAACAAACTGAGTCTCCATGAGGCCTACAGTGCCACAAGGGCTACTTGGCTCAGACTCTGCTAATGGTGGTGATGGACGTTGGCTCAGCCATTGCCATCTCTCGTGCTACTTTCACTTGAGACTGAGCTTAGTGTCCCTGGCTTGGATCCAGCAAACAGTGGCAGAGGAGGTGGCAATGGGTGAGTTGATGCCTGTTCTTGCTACCACTGGTCAAGTCATCAATACGCTCTCTGGTACTTCCAGTGCCACACTCAACTTACCTTGCTCCTGAGCTGTTTTAAATTCATACCCAGTGAGAGGAGCAAAAGAGTGACAATGTTTGCCAATTAAGATCTTGGGGAGCATTAACAAATTCCAAACCAATTTGTAATGGTGATAATGTACATAGGTCCCGGTCACACAGAGCATTTGCCCTGCCGAAGACACGGTAGCCCTGGGGGGTTTCTGGGTGAGATCACACAGGCACATCTGGGAGGCGTAGCACTCCCGTGGCCAACACGCAGCTTCCCTCCGAAGATGCGGAATAAAAAACTACCAGGAAAGGAGCATTAGTTTCTGGAAAACCCAGGGCAAAGGCTGGCGTCTGATTGCGGGAGCACCAGTATCCCATGGCATCTGATGCCCACCCATGTCCCAGAGCAAACTGGATGTTGTAAGTTTCCATAGGATGTGCACCAATGCCAAATGGCGCATGCGCACACACAAGACACCAACAGCAGCCCACCCCCCAATGGCGCATGCGCACATTACAACAGCGTGCCTTGTATGTTCACACTGCGCCGCTTTTTTGCCACGCTGCAGCATTGCAGTGTGATCGGCACTAAGAGCTGGAGTGTGGCAACTCGGCGGACCATGTGATCAGGCTACCATGCTTTATTTTGCTCCAGGAAGAACAGCCACACCTCTCCCCCATGTTTTCTGGCCATAATTAGGTAAGGTCTACACATGTTTTATAACCAATCATTTTCTTAATGATAAAAACAATTCTTTCCAAAAGCATTGGATCATCGTGTACTCCCACCACATATGAAGAAAATCAATCTTTGCCTGAGAAGATCTCAAAAAAACTGCTCTGATTATTTTGAAATATTTTACTTAAGTGGTAAGGTGTTAAATATGAACTGTATAACCATTATCTGTATAACAATTTCTTACATGATAACACATGGTGAAAACACAATGCACAATACAATATTTCAATCAGAGTCACATATATAAGCATTTAACATTTTGTGTAATCTATCTTAAATTTATTATCTTCACTATCTAGCAGGATATAATAAATGTTTAAGATAATACCTCTTATCTACAGTTTTTAGAAGCAGTTCAAAATTAATTTAATTTTAATTAATTTATTTTACCATTATTCAAGTGCTCAGTAATTTCTTATATGTATGTATTGGACCCATAATAGGCCTTGTCTCCAATAAACAACCCATTTCAGTTCTGTTCGTATACTACTCCTTTTAAAATCATACCAGGGTAATTTGGCATAGTGTTCCATGTCAAATAGATGGCTTTTCCTGAAACAGATACAATTGGACAAACAGAAATTGTCATTTTGTCCCAGACTTCTAAAGGTGAAATAACACACAGGATTAAACGAAGACTAAACATACATTTTTTATATGAACCTAGATAAAACCATCTTCTGATCTAGAGAAGTATTTCTTCTCAGTACCAGAAGACACACAAACATACGGGGCTGGTAGTTGGATTAGCTCCTCATCGGCAGGCCTCTTTTTGTATCAGGAACTCCTTTGCATATTAGGCAACATACCCCTAATGTAGCCAATCCTCCAAGAGCGTACAGAGCTCTTCTTACAGGGGCTGCTGTGAGCTCTTGGAGGACTGGCTACATTAGGGGTGTGTTGCTTAATATGCAAAGGAGTTCCTGCTACAAAAAGAGCCCTGCTGTGGTACAGGAACCATAACAAGCTCAAAGACACCATCTTTATTATTGGCTCACATATCCAATATTTAGGTCTAATCTACAGAAACAGCTGGTCATGTGGGAAAACTGTTTGCAGATTTTACAAATCTGAACATATCCTTAAAAACAACAGAAATTCCTGTACATAGAAAATTAGGCAATGTTCTATTTAACATGTAGGTTTCTATGCAGAACGCTTACCCCCCCTTTTTGTAGGAGAATTCAATCATGTCCATATGCAACCCCAACTTGCCCTTTATAGTAGTACAGTCCAGGAACAGCTGTTCCATCTGATCATTATGATTTGTGCAGAAAAGCCTTAATCACTGGACCAGAAGCTAGCTATTGACACTTACAAATTGCTCCCCAACAACCATTCACTGGGTTATAGAAATCTTATGTTCAAGGACACTATTGTTAGACAGTGTTCAAATTGTAATATTCTAGGAGGACAAGTTCTTCCTGGTTTTATTGGCCCAATGAAAATGTTAGGTTCAAGCATGCCTTGATTTTAGTTCATTTTAAAATTAAGTTTCTTGCCAAAGAAAAGGGGGGAGGGTCTTCTATTTATGCAACACATAGTTTGCATTCCAGTATCAGTAAATAATCAATAGTGTCTCATCCCCAGGCAAGGCCGATCTTGTCAGTTCTTGGAAGTGAAGCAAGGTTGACTCTGGGAAGTGCTTGGCTGGGAGACCTCCTTGAAATACCAGAGGCAGGAGGCGGGGGCAGGCTTTATTTAGCCACCTCTCTGAGTATCTTCCAGGCCCCCAGTAAGGGAAGTCATCAGAGGTCACCATGACTTCCAGGTACACACACAGTCAGTCACCAGAGGTCACCATGATTTCAAGGTGCACACATACTCACATGCGCACGTGCACACACATGCACATATAAAAAAAATACAACCCCCCCCAAAAAAAACCCACAAATAGCGTCTCATCCACAAAGTCTGTCCATATCCTTAATCAATTCCTATTTCTAGCAAGATTATTTTATTTATCCATCTCAGCAACAATGAACCTTTTGTAGCTACTCTAACACCGGACCTCCTCCTCCTCCTCCACCATAACAGTCCTTGCTGCTGGGTAACAGGTTCTGAAGAAAGATATTTACTTTCTTATAAGGGGAATCTAAGATTTAATAGTGCCATTCTTGGATTCCAAATCCTATAATTTATTATTGGACAAAATATTTCCAGTGCTAGTCTCCAGTATGTCATAGAGCAAGTTACTTTTCCACTGAAGACAATAATTAGTGTTAATAGCTGACTTTTACAACACTGAAAAGCATTTATTCTATAAATGGCTATTCAGTCTGATGATTGTGAGGTGTCAATGAACTCATTTTATGTTGCGCTTCTTCAATGTTAAACACACAGATTAGGTAAATTTATTTCCTTGTGGTTCAAGGAGGGTTACGTGTCACAGTCAAACATTAAAATTAGAGTGAATTCTTGGGTGGAGGGCATTTCTCCACATGCATCAGTTTTCTGTATTAATAAATTTCAACAGGCCCTGCCCCTAACATGGATAGCCCAGGCTAGCCCAATGTTGTCAGATTGCAGAAATCAAGCAGGGTCAGCCCTGGCTAGTACATGGATTGGAGAAAAGGGTCATGGCACAGAGGTAGGCAATTCCTCTGTACCTCTCTTGCTTTGAAAACCCTACAGGGTTACCAGCTGTGATGGCACTTTCCACTACCAATTTTCAACAGAGCACTCTCAAGAGGCATTCTGAAATTGAATAATATTGAATTACAGTGATTTTTTTTGTTATCTAATTTTGCTATCCTTGACTCCACAGGCTCATAAACATACTTCTCTTCCATTAGTTTTAAACCATGCTCTTAATACAGCAATATACAGATATGTTAACTTGTTGCTAGTATTGCTAGGTCTCTACATTACGTCACTGGGTTATATCAGTGCCTGTGGTGAAGACAGAGGATCTTCAGGGTGAAGACAGATATAATATAAACATACCTCTCAGTTGTGGGGTGAGCCTGACTGTCTCTTGATTTTACAATTAAAATAGCAAACAAATATACTAATTAATCAAATACTGGCTTAACCATTAGTAGTCCATTCTCTCTAGCTTCACAGAGTCTTAACATTTTTGGAGAAACACAGTGAGGTCAGTTCTAGATTGGAACCCATGCATTAAAACTATTACCTGTCTCTTCATTATAGCTTTCCCACATTGTCTTCTTGCTCTAAGGTGGACTCTAGCCAACCCAGCATCACTGGTAGCTTCAGAAACAACCCAGCAAGAGGTTTCCACAAAGTCTGGAGAACTAAGTTTCTGCTCTGTGGACAAATCCCTGCAAAATCATAAGAGCTGGTCCACTATCATCTGAACTCCCACCTTGCACCTCTCCCTACTCATTCTTTTTGTATGCCATGGCATATTACACTTAAATAAACTTCCTAAGACGTTTTCCTTCAAAAGGGAATGGGCTCCCAGATCGCTCAAACAAGAACACTGTGATCTTCTTGCTCTGAATCCTGCTGAGTGCTGTGAAGTTTGAGGGTACTGAATAATAAAAGAACAAATGGGAGGGTCAGTAAAATATACCTTAAACCACTCTCTCTAATATCTTTTTCTTCCCTTGGTTTCTTATTCAAGCTGTTAACTTCCAAAGTGGTCTGCAAATCTTGGATAAACCTTGAAAATCAGTTGGAGAATGGTTAACCTCTTCTGCTAAAAACATTTCAGGGTGGTCAAATACTTCCATTCTCTTTTTCCTGGGACATCATGACCCTTATTATTTTGAAAACAGTGACATTAATTGTCTTGTTTAATTTTCTTGCTACCATCGATCATTTTC
Source organism: Gekko gecko (assembly GCA_029375565.1). NCBI lineage: Eukaryota > Metazoa > Chordata > Lepidosauria > Squamata > Gekkonidae > Gekko > Gekko gecko. Next base: position 185,531,710 of record JAPDNY010000004.1, on the reverse strand, counting down.
AATGATGAGTGCAGCTACTCCCTGACCTCTGTATCACCTTTTCCAACACTGTTGTAAAATGTACATTCAGGGTAAGGTTATTTGATTTTCTTTTTGCTTGGTTACATGACAGAAATGTAAATACATGTGTGTGTGCGCACATGCGTATGCACTTGCATATCTGGAAGTCATGGTGCCTTCTGGTGACCCCTACTGGGAGCTTGGATGTTTTTCAGATAGGTCCCTGCCTCTGTGTCCTGAGCGCTGTTATTCCTTGGAGGTCCCCCATCTGATTACTTGCCAGGGTTGGCCCTGCTTAGCTTCTGAGATCTGACAAGATTGGGCTTGCCTGAGCTATCAGGTCAGGGCAGAAATGTAAATTCTGTTGGCCATTTTTTGGCTGGTTTTCACTTGACCTTTATGCCCAGTCAAGCATCAACAGAACCTTCCTCTCAGTTTCAAAATGCTGACTTGGATCCCATGATCCATCTGATGGTGCTGATGGTCACAGATCATGGTATTAATTTTTAATTCATTTACACTCCATTCTTTGAGTCACCACTATGGAGGAAGATGTTTTAGATCCTTCTCTTCTCCTCCATTTTATCCTACTACACTGTGAAGTAACTTATGCCTGAGGTCTCTTAGCAAGTTTCAGTAGCAGACTGGGGATTTGAACCTTGGTCTCCCAGAACTGAGTTCAGAACACTAACCACTGTATCACACTGGATGTGACCCATTCTCTTGCCGCCATCATCATCATTTATTCCAGCAAAAGTTTCATAACCATTTTGAGGTGGTTTAAGCCAAGGCTATGTCTGGAAAAAAAGAACAGAACTGTCAAACTTGTACAACATTATGGAAATCAAGAAATTCTGCATTCACTTGTTTATTTTAGATAATATGCTCAGCTAGAAAGGGGATCAACAAACAGCATAGGGCCTTGAAATTCTCTTCCTTACCCCTACAAAATCTTGATCAACCCCTCTCTGACTTCTGAAGGTGGAGACAGACAGAACATATTTAGCAGTGGAAACAGTATGGAACTGCCTTCTTCATATTTAGTACAAACATAACTTCTCCTCTCTCAGTTCTGCAGTTTTGATTGCGGTTTAGTACAAAATGGGGGGGAGTAACTTTGCTGGCGCTATCATCCAAAATTATTACTTATAAAATTGCCCATAATATTCTAGGCATTGTGCAGGAATAAAATCCAGAAATAACAAATGTAAATTTCCCCCTTAGAGTTCATAATTACCTGGTTCTGTCCAATCAATCCAATCCAATTACTGTTCCTTCGACCATTGCCACAAACAGGGGCACACCAGCAGGTAAAATGAACCAGGCAGGTGGCTCTTTAAATACACTGCACTATAACGGCTGCCAAATGTTTGGCCACTTATACAGTAACTCAGTTTTCTGCATCTCTTAATAACCAAGACATTTTCTCATTCAGGGAATCAGAGCCAGCTCCAAGTAATGGGAGACTGATCTTAAATCTGAAAATACAGGACAATCCAAAACTATATGGTCAAATTAGAATCTATTCGCTCTGAACCGCAGGTACATTAACTACCAGGGAATGCTATACCTTGGTATCTTGCCATTAAAACTGTAGATGGCAATACATTCAACTGTGCTAACATAAATGCCCTTCTATACCTAGGTATTATCAGCAAAAAAAAATATTTTGGCATTTTAATCAGAGGGCGAATGCCAATAGGAAAAGTAGAATCCACTCTGATACTGTCAATGAATTAATTTAGCTATACTAGTAACTGAGCACCATTTTCTCCAGTCCTTTGCCAGCTTGGATTGTTCAATGAGACCAGGCAACCCAAACCAGCTGCTTTATAGGTGGGTGCTCAGCAGTCCTTTAATTGATCCCTTATTCTCCGTTAAACCCTAATTGATTGCTGCGAACTATATGACCGAGTCACCTTACTAAGCAGTCTTTGTTGAAGAAGAAAAGAGATTGGATTTATATCCCGCCCTTCACTCAGAGTGTCGGAGTGGCTTACAAACTCTTTTCCCTTCCCCTCCCCATGACAGACACCCTGTGAGGTAGGTGGGGCTGAGAGAACTCTTTTCAGAACTGTCCTTGACAGAACAGCTCTGACAGAACTATGGCTTGCCCAAGGTCATCCAGCAGCTGCAGGTGGAGGAGTGGGGAATCAAACCCGGTTCTCCCAGATTAGAGTCTGCGCACTTAACCACTACACAAAACTGACTCTCAGTTTGGGCTTTTCTCCCCCACCCCTTAAATTTAGAAGAAGAAGAAGAAGAAGAAGAAGAGATTGGATTTATACCCCACCCTTCACTACCCGAAGTAGTCTCAGAGCAGCTTACAAACTCCTTTCCCTTCCCCTCCCCACAACAGACACCCTGTGAGGTAGGTGGGCTGAGAGAGTTCTGACAGAAACTGCTCTTTTTCAAGAACAGCTGTGCCAGAACTATGGCTTGCCCAAGGTCATCCAGCAGGTGCAAGTGGAGGAGTGGGGAATCAAACCTAGTTCTCCCAGATTAGAGTCCACGCACTTAACCACTATACCATTTACATGGTTATTGTCCCCCATGGCTTGTCCCTAGGAGTGTTTGTATGCAGGTGATGGCAGCTGAATTTCCACCACGGCCAGTCCTACAGTTTCATCTGCACATCAACCATCCCACACCACAATGTTTTGTGCAAATCATTATCAGTGCCCTTGGGGTAGTGTTATAAATGGGGAGAGACCTTATAGAAAACTGAGTCTTTTTGCAAATGTTCTCTGAGAAAAAGTGTAAATCCAGATCCTGTATCAGTTGTATGCTAATGGGAGCTGGGGTGCTCACCTGTCACTAATGCCACCTGGCTAATGTCTGTGATGTTACAAAGACATCTAGGTTTCCCTTCTCGAAAGCCAGTCAAATCTGACTCTAGGGTTGCGGTGAGCTCATCTCCGTTTCCAAGCTGAAAAACCAGCGTTCTCCGAAGACGTTTCCATGGTCATGTGGCCAGCATGGCTAGATGCCAAGGCGCACAGAATGCTGTTACCTTCCCACCAAAGCGGTACCTATTTATCTACTTGCAATTTCTTGCTTTCGAACTGCTAGGTTGGAACCAGAGACGGGAGCTCACTCCGTCATCCGGCAGTCGGGTGACCTTCCAGCCTGCAGTTCAGCATCTTAACTTCCAAACAAATAAACAAAGGGATGCTGACAAAAGACACCTTGCTTTAAAAAATAAAGGTAAATAAAATGGTCAGGTGGCCATCTTATGGAAAAGGCAAGTGGAATATAAATCCAGGGTGCAGTTTATACCTTGTGTAACATTGTGTATCGTGAAAACTGTGCAGTTGGGCTCCTACTGCTGCTGAAGGTTCTACTGTGATGTCTCCTTATATGTTATGGTATGTCTGCCCTAACCCAGGTTTTACCAGCCATTCCCATACACCTTGGAAAACATCTCTTCCGAGGCACAAACCAGATTTTTATAAACTAAAAGCTGAGATTTCAAGACCTCACGTTCTGTCCCTAATGCCAATATGTTTCCATACTGCGATCATGGCACTGTGAAGTACACCTAGTGTGGGTTTTCGTATATAATTTTCATCTACTTCCCTTACAGCATTTTTAGATTGCTGCAGAACAGAACATTGCTGGAAGAGAGAAAAACATCTTCTATCCAGCAGAGTTGCAATCTATTCCAACTGCATCCCTCCCAGTTGCTGTGCATGTGAACTAAGAGCTCAGTTCAGCTCCATTTATTTGATGTTTTCTGTGCTGCTGATCTAGCAGGTTGACATGGTTGCTGCTCTAACAGTTTCAAGGATTCAGACTTTTTAATTATGCCATATACAGCAGTCGCTGTGTCTGCTTCTTCAGTCCATTTACATTTTCCGCTGCTTGCTGCTGCTGCTGGTACTCAACTTGGAAGGGGTCGGTTCCATCTTCTTTGTAGTTTTAATTCATTCAATATTAGCACATTGCAATTTGTGGGTCTTTTTCACACACTGCATTCCCTGAAAAGCAGGCAGAGGCCCAAGACATGCTTCGTTTCCATCTTGCCCTTCTGTCTTTTGTATTTCCAGGAAGCTCCGCCATCCTTACTTAGCTTCTGCTATTTTGCTTTCAGCGAAGGCTGGGCAAACCATTCATTGAAGTGTTTTTGTTTGTTTTTGCCATTTCCCCCCTTGCCTCCAGTCGGTGTTTGCAAAGCATTTAACACTATGCAAGGCGGGTTAATTTACTGTACTGGTAAAAAAAAGAAGAAGAAGAAGAAGAAGAAGAAGAAGAAGAAGAAGAAGAAGAAGAAGAAGAAGAAGAAGAAGAAGAAGAAGAAGAAGAAGAAGAAGAAGAAGAAGAAGAAAGAAAGAAACCAGGCTATTTGGAGTGTCTTACAACAGTGACATGTTTTCAGCTTGAAAATCAGATGTCTCCATCCCAAAGGAAAGAGCCCTTGCCAAAACTTTGTTTATATTGATGCCAGGTGCAAGCTGGCACAACCGTGATAGTGACACATGAACACTAAAACAGTTTGCAAAATCAGTGCTCCAAAATGAAATCTGTAGCTCCAGTAGCACTGACTGTAGAAAGTTGCCCCTATCTGGCGCAGGCAACTAATGCCTGCTAGTAACATCTATGAACAGCCATTACGGCGGTTCGAATCCCACCGCGGCCAGGGTGAGCACCTGGCCCTAGTCCCAGCTCCCGTCTACCCAGCGGTTCGAAAGCTGCTAAAATAACATCAATAGCAAGTAGATAAAATGGGTACCTGTCTTAGATGACAGGAGCAGGAGCACCCCCCCGCGGGGTTGTGGAGCCGCCGGTAACAAGGCAGGCGGAATGATGGCGGCAAAAGACGGCGAGAGCTCCAGGGGACGGCGAGAGGCAGTAGGCGGAGCAGAGACGGCGGCGCAAGGAGGACGTGAAGGCGCAGGCGCGGCGGAGTCAGGAAGACAGAGCCGGAGCCATGCCAACGCAGAAACTACGCACCGAGGGATCTGCGAACGCCGATCTGAGCCGACCCAGGATGGAAAAACTGACAAGAAACTGACGAACACCGCTCTCCACAGGGTGCTGGTAGGGCAGTCCCTTCCCGATTAGCTATGTAGCCTTAGTTAGGGATTCAATGAGTAACTGTAAGCCGCTCAGAGACCCCTTCGGGGGTTCGAGCGGGGTATAAATTGAAGATATAAATAAATAAATAAATATCTGAAGTTTGCTCGTCTTGTCACTGGTTTTTAAGCTTCAAGGTCTCCACTGCATAGGTATTTCCAATGTTTTATAAACCTTTATAGAAGAGGCTACTCCATTATTATTATTTTTGGGAGGGTTGGCTTAGCAAAGTACTAGTAATTACACTTTCTGTGCAGTCACCATTCCTGATTTAGTGGGTTAGATCCTGCAGAGGGGGAGGGAAGGCAGCATGGGTATAGTCTGATCTCATCAGATCTCAGAAGCTGAGCAGGGTCAGTACGTGGATGGGAGACCACCAAGAAAGGCTCTGCAGAAGAAGGCAATGGCCAACCACCTCTGCTTTTCACTTGCCTTGAGAGCCCCTTCCTGTGGTTGCCATAAGTCTGCTGCAACTTGACAGCTAGCCTGGGCTAGCCAGATCAGGTCTATCTTCCAGATACTGAACCTTACTATTGGCTGCATAAGGCCCCTGCCCTGTGGAGTTTGTATTCATATTCCATATTTTTCTTGGGTTATTCTTGGTCTTTGATTCCCAGTTCATAGACCAACACTTTAACTACTACATCATGTTAAGGAAGGCTCTGCAGAGTTAGCATACCCAGGGCTTTTTTTTGTAAAAAAAAAGCCCAGCAGGAACTCATTAGCATAATAGGCCACACCCAACAGCAGAAACTCATTAGCATATTGGGCCACACCCCCATGTTACCAGAAGTGTGGTCATCCAGCCACACCCACCTTTTGTTTCTTACTCTGTTTACCTTGTTTGTTGCCAAAACCCAGGGCTTTTTTTTTGTAGCAGGGACTCCTTTGCATGTTAGGCCACACACCCCTAATGCAGCCAATTCTAATGAGCTTCTGCTCATTATTACGCTAATGAGTTCCCGCTGGGCGTGGCCAACTCAGGAGCCAGCTGGAACTCCGTTCCTGTGCGTTCCTGCCCAAAAATAGCCCTGAGCATACCATTTCACTATTTTTATATGCTTCCCTACTCATGCTTTTAAGACATGACTACGGAATTAAGTGGAAGTGACCCTCAAAGTATGCATCTAATAGTTGGCACACTTTTCAATTTTGTTATCTCCAAAGCCAAACCTCGGAACACCATGATCCAAGTGAGACTTATCTAAGTGCCATAACTGCAGTCTAAATTTGGAAGACATGTGAACAGCTCACACAACAGCTTTGGTTTGTTTTCAATGTGAAAAAGTCAAATCCATTACTAGCATATTTTGGCATCCATGTCTTCACATGATTTTTCTTTGTACACCCTTCTTCACTGAAGTTAAAAACAGGAGGCCACGGAGCAAGGCATTTTTATTGGGGACTCCTATAATCTACTCCTAAACTACTGCCGCTACTACTAATTACTATCAATTCTATTACTATGACTAATAATCTGCTAATCAGGCTTTATCCTTGTATGCTGTTCGCCATCAAGTTGAAACAATTTTATTCATAAAAACCTATTAAATAGGATGGATGTGTAACATTTGATATTCACTATGGATTTTACTGGTGGTGAAAAATGTTGTCAAGTCACAGCCGAGTCATGGTGAGTCTGGCAACCCTGTAGGGTTTGACAAACAGATGTAGTTTGCCATTGCTTGCCTGGACTTCCTTGGTGGTCTCCCATCCAAATACTAACCAGGACCACCCCTGCTTAGCTTTCAAATTCTGATGAAATTGAGCTAGCTTGGGCCACTGAGGTCAGGGTGGGTATTTTACTACCACTGTTTTTGCCTTTTAAGATATGTTGTTTTTAATCCTTGGGCAACCCTAAACAGAGCTATATATTTCTAAACCCATTTGACTTCAATGGACTTAGAAGGGTATATCTCTGATTAGAGTTGCACTGTTATTGGGCTGGATATTTTATAGGTAAGTGACTAACATTTCATAAAGTGACTCATCAAACAAACTTTATTCACACAACAATCCTGTAAATGTTAAGAAATTATGATTCACTCAGGTCCACCCAGGGAGCTTTGTTGCCAAGTGAGACTGGAATACACATTTCCCAGATCCAAACCCAACACTCTGAACTCTAAATTGACCTGGCAATGAAAATTAAGATGGCTTATTTCACAGTGTATGCACAACCACAAATGAGCTGGTTTCTGAGAATAGACAATACGGGTGAAATATCCAGGAGAAGAAATTCAATTCATGGGCAGCCGGCCCTTGCGGCCATGCTGCCCGTGGGTCGCCTTTTCCTCCCAGCAAGGAGGAGGCAGCATGATGCGGCAAAGCAGCATCTGGGTGCTAAAGGGGAGTGGGGCCAGAGGTCTTGTGAGCTGGCCCTCGCCTCCCTCCTTCATTCTGCCCTCTCTTGCTTAGCGAGGTAGGAGCTCCTTTGAGCTCATTGTGCTACCTGGATTGAGGGCAGCCCAGGAGTTGTGGCAGTGAGTGTTGGCGGCGAGCAAGCGGAGGTGGCAAGTGAGTGGTAGCGGTGGCAAGCGAGCTGCGTGGCACCGGCGGTGGCAAGCGAGCAGCAGTGGCAGCAGAGGCCTTTGGCCATGTGGCCCAGGGTGGCACAGCTGCAGCATTGGGAGCTCAGGAGAAGGCTCCTGGTGGTGGGGAGAATGGGCCTGGCACACAGAGGCGGTAGCAGGGCCTGGGCTTGGTGGTAGTGCAGGGCATGAGCTGGGGGTCTAGGGACACAGCCTTGCCTATTACTGCAGTCTCCCTCTTCCTTTTGCTTCTGCTGTGCTGGCCCTGCTGGGTTGCCCCTGGGTCAGTTGGAGCCTCCTTGGGCTAACGCGCACCCCTTTTTGGCCCCTTAGGCTGCGGGTGCGACGGGCAGGTGGAGGTTGCAGGGCAGGGTGGCCACTTTTGCAGGTGGCCATTTTGCCTCCCCTCTCCTCAGTTTGTTAGGGATTGCCCCATTAACAGCTTGGCTAGGGTGCGCCCATATAGGGGACTCCCTTTCTGACATCTGGGCTCCTGGCTGCCTGGCTGGGCAGCATTTTTTGGGGCGTGGTTGCCATTTTGTGAACCAGTGGTGGCCATTTTGTGGGGCCAGTGGTGGCCATTTTAGGGGCTAGTAGCGGCCATTTTGAGGGGCCAGTGGTGGTCATTTTGTGAGGGCTGACCTCTACATAGGCCTGGGCTGCTTTCTTGGCTTCTGGCACTGGTCCCACATTTGGTGGACCTTAATTTTTGATTGCTTCCAATTTTGTGCTGCACTGTACAGGATGGCACCTAAGAAAGGCACCGGGCGTGCCAAAGGAAAGCAACTGGCCCCCAAGGCACCCTGCACCTGCCCTTTCTTCCTCAGATGATGAGAGCGGTGATGAGGTGCACCAGGCTATCCTGGCTCATCCAATGGCAGTTGAGCAGGCTTCTTGGATGTCCACCCCCTGGCCCCCACAGAGCCAGGGTCAGGTGGGGAGGAAGGAAACCCATTCATTATCTAATAAGCGGTTTCAGGCTGAAGTTTTAACCCGTTTGTTTTTGGTTGACAGCAGGGTTTCGACAGGTGCAGGGACTGGTGAGGGAAGACCGAGCCTGCAAGATGATGCAGGGCAGGCCCATCTGGCTCTGGGCCTTCACAAGGAGATGCTGATCCTGGTCTAGCCTGGTTCAGGTGACTGATGCAGTGGGTAAGTCGGCCGCTGGATCCCAGTCTGTGGCTTCCTGGCCATGGAGGCCTTGCGGGGCTCCAGTCGCCCCGGTTTTAGGTATGGCTAATGCACATTGTACACATACCTTAGGACAGCACTGGGGGTTATCACCTGTGCAGCAGCCTATGCCCGGGCCCCCTGGGGGCTGTTTTGGGCATCCCCCAGCTGGGATAGGTCAGTGTTGCAGCTCTCCATGCCAAAGGGGGGCATCTTATGCAGACACCCCGGCTTCAGCATAGATGTGGCATTGCCTCCGGGTGATCATTTGTTGCTGGCCACCAGGGAAAAAATTTGCAAGGTTGAGTACATTGATATCTTTGATTTCCTTTTCCAGGAATTGGAAAAGAAGGACAAGGATGACATGGATGGCAAGGACAAAGAGAAATGCGGGTTGATCAGACCTGGGTCAACTGGGTGGCTGGGTTCTTAGTCTATGCAGGAGTCTTGGCGAAGGCGCAGCCCTGGAGGGCCACACCCTTATTCCAGTATTTTGACATCATTTACAAGTGTTACACTGGCTTTATTGGCCCGGCCTGGCTACAGTATGATGAAGAATTTAGGATGCGGGCAGCCATGAACCCTTCAATGTGCTGAGTCCAGGTACACCCCCACCTATGGCTGCAGATCATGTCTCCAGCCCGTCCTAATGCTGGTGATCGCTCACACAGTGGGCACCTTGTGTAGCGCCAGGCAGTATCTTCCAAACCCTGCACTGCTGTTGGGAGTTTGGGGCGCAGGGGAAAGCCTGCCAGTTTGGGGTACAGCAGGAAAGCCTGCCAGTACCAGCACAAATGCCCCCTTTGTGGCAGCCTGCACCCCTTCTCAGCGAGTTTCAAGGGTAAGCCCCACAGGGGTTGCAAGTGGTCCGAAGCTGGGGGGCAGGGAGCAGGTGCTGGAAAAGGGGCCCAGTCCCATAAAACTGAGAGTGCTTGAGGAATGGTTAAAGGAGTACCCTAACCAGCAGGATAGTTTGCATTTGTTGCGAGGTTTCAAGTTTGGTTTCAGCATTCCCTGTCAGGGCCCTAGGGCCCCTTTATGGCATCTAATTTGGCATCCATACAGGGCATAGAGCCTGTAGTTAGGCAAAAGATTGAGAAAGAGAGTGATGAGGGTAGGGTCTTAGGACCCTTTTCCGCCCCACCGGTGGCTAACCTGAGGGTTTCCCCGTTAGGCATTGTACCTAAGAAGGCACAGGGGGAGTACCGGTTGATTCACCATCTTTCTTATCCATGCAGGGCATCAGTTAATGAAGCCATTCCAGACTCCCTGTGCTCTGTCCAGGTATACCTCCTTCGACCAGGCTGTGCTGGTAGTGCACCGCTGCAGGATTGGGGCTGAAATGGCCGAATGCAACATCAAATCTGTGTATCGACTGCTTCCTGTGCACCCCGGCAACTTTGAGTTGCTGGGGTTTTACTTCAAGGGTCACTTCTATATGGATTGAGCTTTGCCAATGGGCTGCTCAGTGTCTTGTGCGGACTTTGAGCATTTTACCTCTTTTCTTGAGTGGGCCCTCCGGTATCGCACAGGGATCCCCACAGTGACACACTACCTGGGTGATTTTTTGTTTGTGGCCCCAGGGAGTTCTGGGCCGTGTGAGTTTCTTCTGCAGAGTAGAATTGGGCACTGTGGCTCAGGCCTCATGGCCTCATGGCTGCATCCAGCTAAGGTGGCGGACCTTCGAGCACAGGTAGCTGGTTTTATGCATAAGCGAAAGACATCCTTAACGTGAGTTTCAGCAATTGGTGGAGCATCTCAACTTTGCTTGCAAGGTGGTTGCTCCGGGAAGGGCCTTTCTGTGCTGATTGTGTGATGTGTTGAAGGGCTTGCGCCTTCCTCACCATAGAGCCAGGATCACAGCAGGGATTTGGGCCGACGTGGGAATTTGGCTTGAGTTCCTGAATTCCTTCAATGGAGTCTCATTTTGGAGGACCGAGCTACAGTTGAATGTGGGCCTGCAGATTCACACTGATGCAGCAGGGTCCCTTGGTTTTGGGATTTATTTCCAGAGGCACTGGTGTGCCGAGGAGTGGCCGGCAGAATGGAGAGGGGATGGCATTGCTTGTGATCTCACTTTCCTTGAATTCTTTCCCATCCTGGTGGTGGTCTGGCTGTGGGGGGACTTGATGGCCAATCACACCATGCATTTCTGGCGTGACAATCTGGTGGTTGTCCATATCATTAACTCCCTCACTTCCAGATTGCCATGGATCATGGCTTTAGTGTGTGTGTTCATGCTTTGCTGCCTCTGGCACAACATTTTTTTTTCTTGCCAAATGTGCCCAGGGTCAACAATGGAGTAGCTGACGCTCTCTCTCATAAACAGATGGAGAGATTCTGTCAGCTGGCTCCAGAAGCCGACCCACAGCTGATGAGAATGCTGCAGGAGCTGTGGTTGCTTGGAAGGCAGAGGTCCACAGGGCAGTTGGCTTGGCCATTGCACCAGGCACGAAGTGGGCATACGACTGTGCGGTCTGCCAATTTGCCCAGTTTAGAAACAAGGTAGGGTATCCTGATCTGTGGCCAGTTCCTGTGGACCATCTGTTACATTTCTGTGTGGCGATGAGAGGTAAGGGACTGGCTGTCGGTTCCATCAAGGTGTTGTTTTATGCGGTGGCCTACGCCAGTAAGGCCCAGGGGCTTGCGGATGGGACAGGTGATTTTCGGAGCCGTAGGATGCTAGAGGGCTGGTCGAGGGAGGCAGGGGGCCATACAGACAGCAGGCAGCTGATTTCCTCAAGGGTTTTGAGGGGCTTACAGGCCAGCTGGTGGGATATTTGCAATTCTGCTTATGAGGGTTGCCTCTTTCATGCGGCAGCGCTTGTGGCATTTTGGGGGGCCCTCTGCATAAGTGAGTTGGTAGCTCAGTCCAAGACAGATAGCTCTGGATGGGCACTGGAGGCACATGACATTTGCTTGCAGGGTGATAGGGCCCCAGTCACTTTGCAACATTCCAAAACTGACCAGAGTAGGTGGGGGGCCATGGTCACCATTGGGCAGTGCAATGAGAAAGAGTTGTGCCTGGTTTCCGCCTTGGTGGCTTACCTGGCTTTGAGGGGGCTGGGTGATGGCATCTTGTTTCGGCATCAAGATGGCGCCCCGTTAACCAGGCACCAATTTTGGGCCGTTACATCACAGGCCTTGGGTAGATTAGGTCTGGCTGGGGTGTGTTTTTGCACCCATTCTTTTAGGATTGGCGCTGCCTCTACAGCCGCTGTCCTTGGACTTGTCCAGTTTCTCTTGTTGCCCATACAAGCTATAATGTTTCAGTATGTGAGGCATTTCTTAATTCGCTGCAACAAGGTAAGTAACGGAACACAAAATGCTCTGAACTGAGAGACCAGATCAGTGAAGACAGCTAAATGCTTACTGAACACTTCTGCCACCCTTTCTTTTGACTGGTCTGCTTTCCATAGGAGACACAAAGTTTCTTAATGCAACTGAGAGCTGTTGGATATTCCTACAACCTCAGCTCATTTAAGAAAATACTAATGTAAAGTACTGGGTTTCGGGCCTCATGACTCGGACGACGACATAAGAGAAGACGCGTTTATTCGTACTTCACACAGGACAAGAACACACAGTAACGGCCGGAGGCCAACTATATACAGTTAGGGGGGACGGCCCTATATTCCTATTGGCGGGTTTGAATCGCCCGCCAATGCTGCCATTGGTTCACTACTGGCGAGCTCAGGAACCTAGTCCCTATTGTTCTCAGAGAGCGAAGCTTGGCTGTATTTCGCCAGCTCTGCCTTCTGATCCCAGGACACAACACCCCTCCCCCCATAGTTCGTCTCCTATCAGGTGACGTAGTCTTTTAAGTATGTTGGTGCCCTCCGTTCTCTTAGCGATCGTCGGGGGCCGGTACCGGACTGGCGGGGCCCCTATCGGGTGGTCCGCCAGCACAAGGAGCTTGGATCTCTGGTAGTAGCCGAGGCGGTGACGGTGGCGGATGTAACGGCGGCGGCAGCGGCGGCGGCGGTTCAGCTGTCACCGGGGCCCCCTCCGGATTCCGTGGACTTTCCGGCGCTGGCTCTGCTGTCGGTGCTTGCAGTCGATCGGATGCTGGGGCGGTCGCGGCATTTCCCGGTAACTGGATCTCTGTGTCGGGGTCTTGCCGCCTCCGGAGCTGGTCGACGTGTTTACGGAGGACCCGGTCCCCCTCTGTTAGGACTTCGTAGGACACTGGCCCGGTGGGTTTTAGGATGCGCCCGGCCACCCACTGAGGCCCCGCCCCGTAGTTCCGGAAGTAGACAGGTTCCCCCGGGAGGAAGCTTCGGGGAGCCTCCCGGTTCTCGACCAGCTTTCTCTCTGGGGCTCGGTCCGGGTGGAGCCTGTCTAATAAAGTGGTAGGGCGGCGGCCCATTAATAGTTCTGCGGGGCAATGCCCGGAGATGGGGTTTGGGGTGGTGCGGTATGTTAGAAGAAAGCGGGCCAGCCGGAACTCCCAGTCCCCCTCCGTTATGCGGCTCAGGGCTTCTTTGGCGGTGCATACCATTCTCTCCGCCTGTCCATTTGTTGCCGGGTGGAAGGGCGCTGATCGTATGTGCCTGATTAGGTTCCTTTCGAGGAACGCTTGAAACTCAGCAGATGTGAACGCTGCCCCGTTGTCTGACACGATTGTGTCCGGTAACCCGTGCGTCGCGAATATTTTCCGCAGGGCCCTTATTGCCGCTTTGGCAGAGGTGGTAGACACTGGGCTTATTTCCACCCATTTCGAGTAGGAGTCTACCGTCACCATGAACTGGAGCCCCTGAAATGGCCCCGCAAAATCTATGTGTAGGCGTGACCACGGCTTGTGGGTAGACTCCCAGCTTTGGGTTGGGGCTCTCGGGGGATTGGGGCGGACTTCCTGACACCGTGTGCACCCTCGGACCCAGGTTTCAATTTCGGCGTCCATCCCGGGCCACCACACGTAGCTCCTTGCCAGAGCCTTCATGCGTACAATGCCGGGGTGGGCCTCATGTAGCGTTTCTAGAACCCCTTGTCTCATGGGCCCCGGGATGACCACCCTGTCCCCCCATAACAAGCACCCTTTTAAGGCGGATAACTCTTCCCGCCTGGCTTTGTATGCCGTGAACTCTGGCCCTGTCTGTTCCGCTGGCCATCCCCTCACCACCCAGTTTAGGACCCGGGAGAGAATGGGATCTCGGGACGTGCGGGCGGCCACGTCTGCAGCCTGAAGGGGGGGGTTTGGCAGCTCCTCCATTAACAAGACTGCGGGAGCCGGGGCCGGATCTTCCCCTGTATGCGGCAGCGGCAGGTGGCTCAAGGCGTCGGCATGACCCAGCGCCTTGCCCGGCCGATGCTCCAACTGGTACTGGTAGCCCGCTAAAAACAAGGACCAGCGCAACACCCGGGGCGACAATACCTGCGGCGTTTGTTTGTCCGCCGCGAACAGTCCCAGGAGCGGCTTATGATCGGTTACAAGCGTGAAGGGCCGCCCGTACACAAAGTTGTGAAACTTTTTAACCCCCGCCACCAGTGCCAAGCCCTCCCGGTCGATTTGTGCATAGTTCCGCTCCGTGGGGGACAGCGTGCGGTTGTAATAAGCCACCGGGACTTCCCTTCCATCCGGTAGCTTGTGTGCCAAGACTGCCCCGACCCCATACGGTGATGCGTCGCACGCAAGGATTACCGGGAGCTTTTCATCAAAGTGGGCGAGCACCGCGTTAGAAATCAAGAGTACTTTAACCCCCCGAAACGCCGCCGCCTCCCTCGCTCCCCAGGCCCAAGGTGTCGCCTTATCCAGCAGTCTGTGCAGGGGTTCGGCCACAGCGGCCTTGTGGGGGAGAAAGGCGTGGTAAAAGTTCAGGAGGCCTAAGAACGCCTGGAGCTCGGCCTTGGACTTCGGGGCGGGGGCCTCCACGATGGCCTTCACCTTGTCCCTCGCCGGATGCAGGCCTGTTGCGTCTACCCGGTATCCCAAGAACTCCACCTCCGGCACCCCGAGGAGGCACTTTTCCCGCTTCACTTTCAGCCCCGCGGCTTGGAAGCATTCCAGTACAGTTCGGAGGCGGGCGGCGAAGCTTTCCGGGGTGGTCGCGGCGATGAGGACGTCGTCGAAGAACGGCGTCACCCCAGGGATCCCTTTCAACAACTCGTCCATTAGATTTTGAAATATCCCTGGGGCCACACTGACCCCGAACTGCAGCCGCTTCACCCGGAAGGCCCCCGGTGGGTCACTATGGTTTGCGCTCGGCCGTGGCCTCATCTACCGGGAGTTGCTGGTACGCCTGCGCGAGATCCAGCTTTCCAACTATGCGCGCCCCCGCCAGTGTGGCTAAGACACGGCTGACCACGGGTACGGGGTATGCGTGCGCCTGAAGTGCCTGGTTAATGGTGCACTTATAATCCGCGCAGATGCGGATTTCCCCGTTTGGCTTGACGGGTGTCACAATCGGGGTCTCCCATCGAGCGTTCGGGACGGGCTCTAGGACTCCCTGGGCCACTAACCGGTCCAGTTCGGCCTCTATTTTCGGGCGGAGGGCCAGGGGCACGGTGCGGAAGTGCCGTCGAACAGGCGTCACGGTGGGGTCTAAGTGAAGCGACACCGGGGGCCCTTTATAACACCCCAGTTTTCCGTCAAAAACCTCAGGGAATTCCTTGCACACCGCCCCCAGTCCCGCACCCCGCACTTATTCACTCCCCCAATCGTTATGCCTAGGGCTTCGAACCACGCCCGCCCCAGGAGACTCACGAGATTTCCCTCTACCACCACCAAGTCCAAGTTCCCCTCAAAGTCTCTGTACTGCACTCGGAAAGTGCCGACTCCCCGGATGGGGACAGGGTTCTTTTGAAAATCCACCAAGCTTAGTGGCGATGGACGTAGAGGGGTCCCCTAATGGGCAAAGTTTTTTTAAAGTGTCTAGGGAAATGATGGACGCCGCCGATCCCGAGTCCACTTCCATGCAACAGGGGACCCCTCGATCCGCACGGTTACTTGGATCTTCGGGGCAGAGGAGAGGTTGGAGTTGGGGAGGCGAAGTACCTGCAGCGGCTGGTCAGTGAGATGGTACAACTCGGCGACCTCTTCCGTCGTCTCGTAGGCGGTGGACGATGCGCGGTGCGGTGGAGCCGACGATCTCGAATTCCTGTGGCCCTTGGACCGGCAGACCCGTGCGAGGTGTCCCTGCTTTCCGCACCCATGACAAACAGCATCCCGGAACTTGCAGGATTTCCTTCCGTGGCCTTCCCGCAGCTGGCACAGACGATCCGGTTGCCGGAAGGCTTGGCTGGCTCTCTGTTGGCCTGCTGGAACGGCGCCGGCTGGCGTTGTTGAGGTCTGAGGGCGAAGACCTCTTCCGTATCCACATTCCCGGGGCTTGGACTCCTTCCGACCACATGGGCGGCCGCGGCCGGGCGTTCCCCTTCTGCGGCCTCGTGGGCTGTTGCGGCATCTAGGGCCTCGCCTAAGGAGAGCCTCCGGTGTCCAACCAACTTGCGCCGCAGCTTGGAGTCCGCCAGGCCCCACACGAACTGCGTCAGCAGGTTGTCCTCCACCTTCGGGAATCCGCAGTCCACCGCAAGCACCCTTAGCGCGGCCAGGAAGGTGGCAATGGATTCCCCTTGGGCCTGGACTCGCCTCTGGAAATCCATCCTCTTGGCCAGGAAGGCCGGCCGGGGGCTGAAGTAAGCGTTGAGGACATCCAGGATCTCCCCAAACGAGCTCTCCAAGGCCGTGCGGGGCACCAAGAGGCTCTTGGCGAGGCGGACGGTTTGGGTGCCGCAGGCGTTCAGCAGGATCGCTCGTTTCTGGTCGGGGTGGCGGATTTCGTTGAGCTCCAAATAGCTGATGAGCTGGTCGACCCATGCATCCCAGGTTTCTGGCTGCGACGGATCGAAGTGCTCCAGTGTTACATGAGAAGCGGCCATGGTTCTGTCTGGGAAGGCGTGCGCCGGGGCGAGCGGTGCGGTGCTGCTCTCGGGGTCAGCGATGGCGATGCTCGGCGAGCGGTGCGGTGCTGCTCTCGGGGTCAGCGATGCGGCGCTCGCCGGTGTCCTTTTCGTTGCTCATGGAGTCACGGAAGGCGTTGAAATCCCATCCTCGTCGCCACTGTAAAGTACTGGGTTTCGGGCCTCATGACTCGGACGACGACATAAGAGAAGACGCGTTTATTCGTACTTCACACAGGACAAGAACACACAGTAACGGCCGGAGGCCAACTATATACAGTTAGGGGGGACGGCCCTATATTCCTATTGGCGGGTTTGAATCGCCCGCCAGTGCTGCCATTGGTTCACTACTGGCGAGCTCAGGAACCTAGTCCCTATTGTTCTCAGAGAGCGAAGCTTGGCTGTATTTCGCCAGCTCTGCCTTCTGATCCCAGAACACAACAACTAAGTTGGGGCCCAGTCTTCCCTCCAGGCTTAGTTTTTGTCCTACATATTGCATTGTATTAATTGATAAATTTATATCCTATTTTGGGGATATAAGCACCAAAGCCATCTGCCATAAGATCATAACATAAATTGACATTAAAAGTCCAAGCTATCAGTAGCAGGGTCGTAGCTAGTGTGGGGCGTACGGGCAACACCTCCTCCCAATTTTCCAACATCCCCCATTGAATGTTAAGAGTCCGACCCGGGAGAGAGGCAGCGGGCTGAGATGGCAGGAGCGAGGCGGAGCAGAGCTCAACAGGGTGGCCCAGGCTCATGGGATGTCCGGCACTGGAGGCATCATTCTCAGGCTTCCCTGGGGCCTGGCATCAGAGGGACAGGCATGAGGCTCTCTCAGGCTTATCCTTCTCTACCTCTCCTGCAAGCAGGTTGGTGGTGCCTCGCCTGGACGGGAAAGGAGTGAGAAAAGGACTGGCTCCTCAGACGGGCGGGTAGCTTCTGGCTCAACTGGCCTGGCGAGCCAGGTTTGAATGAGGAGGAGGGAGGGAAAAACAGGCACCTCAGTGGGGGTTTCTTGGTGCAGCTAGCAGCTAGCAGGTCTGGCCAGGGAGTTCCCTAACACAGGATTGGAATTTATGAACACATCAAGCTGCCTTCTGCCCCTCACTGCTTCTGCTCTTCCAGGCTGGCCGGCCAGCTGGCTACTGGTGAAGTGATGGAGCGGGGAGGCTGGTGGGCCGGGAGGGTGCACTCTTCTCCAGTCTCCCTGGCCCGACTTTCCTCTTTCACGCTGCCACCTTTCCTCAGGGAGCCCCTTAGGAGTTTCTATTTTATTTTATTCTTTTGTGATGTCATAAATGACATCATGCCCCCATTGCCCCTCCACTAAAAATCATCTAGCTATGGGGCTGTAAAATCAAGAGATAAATTAGCAGAGCAATAGAAATCACAACCCGGTGCTGACAGCTCAAATTAAATATCAACAAACTGTTTCCAGAACTAACACAAAAACCTAAAGCCTGCTAAAAAATCTTTGCCTACATTCTGACCTCTGAAACGAAGATGTGTAAGTGTATTCACAGCAAAGGGAGCTCTAAAGTCTCAAGCTGCTACCAAGATAGCCCTGTTAGGTTTGACCATCCGGAGAACATGTGGAGACTCCAGAGACAGGGACTTTTCTGCGACCTAAGTATTTAGGCAAGCTCATGCAGGAGAAGCTGGCTCTTTATATACCCTGATTGCAAACCTTTAGGGCTTTAAAGGGCAAAGCTAACTGGGAGACATTAAAGTTGGACTGAAATTAGGTTAATGCAAAGGCTGTGGACAGATGTCAATAGCTGGTGCAGTTACTAATTTATCCGTTACTGCTTGTTCCCTTATCCTGCCTCACTGTGCACTCACCCTGTGGTCGACCTTTCAGACTACTGCTGTGGTAATCACAGAGCGGGTGCTCAGGCAGCATCTTTTTTAAAAAATTCCTTTTTGCACATGCGCAGAAGTGCTTATGTGTCATCAGGTAGTGATTCACAACCCAGGCACGAATATGTGCTTATGCATACATTGCTGAATAAAAAGATGGTTGTTGTAAATGCACTAAGATATATAATCTCTCGGAACATAGAAACAGTTCTCAATACAGTTCTTCAACAATGTAGAAAAGTGGAAATTGACATGATTACGGAGATGTTAGAAGAGGTTTTGAAGAGGTGACGAAACTCCCCAGAGTACGTTTTCGTTTCATAATACAACTTCTTCTGAACAACATCAATGGAAACATACGATGTGTTGTCTTCCGTTTTTACACCGTGATTGCAATCATTCAAGAAAACTCCTTCAAATCCTAATATGTAACAATTCTAAAGTGACGGGCACATTTGCAAATACTGACTTCCACGACTTCCAAATACTGACTTTTGCAAATATTCCATTCCACGATTGTGACGCTACAGTTGCAAATGTCTGCCCTGTCACAGACAGTGACAGCATGAAGAAGACCTGACATCAAAAATTACTAATGAGTAAAGGAGAATGTTTGTTTTTGTTTTAATCAATGTAGGAGAGCACTGTAGTGGCTGCAGATCTTTGACACCTGAGCACCTCTACTGGATAGTACATGGGGTCCTAGTGGTAGCTTTGAACACATCATGATGATGATGATGATGATGATGATGATGATGATGATGATGATGATGATGATGATGATGATGAAGAAGAAGAAGAAGAAGAAGAAGAAGAAGAAGAAGAAGAGGAGGAGGAGGAGGAGGAGGAGGAGGAGGAGGAGGAGGAGGAGAGAGGAGATTGGATTTATACCCTACACTTCACTACCCAAGGGAGTCCAAGAGCAGCTTACAAACTCCTTTCCCTTCCCCTCCCCACAACAGACATCCTGTGAGGTTGGTGGGGCTGAGAGAGCTCTGACAGAAACTGCTCTTTTTTCAAGAACAGCTGTGCCAGAACTATGGCTTGCCCAAGGTCATCCAGCAGATGCAAGTGGAGGAGTGGGGAATCAAACCCGGTTCTCCCAGATTAGAGTCTGTGCACTTAACCACTACACCAAACTGAACACATTAAGCTGCCTTATACTGAATCAAACCATTGGTCCACCAAGGTCAGTATTGTCTATTCAAACAGGCAACTGCTTTCCAAGATCTCAGGCAGAGGTATTTCATATCACCTACTACCTGGTCCATTTAACTGGATGTGCTGGGGATTGAACCTGGGACCTTCTGCATGTAAAGCAGAGGCTTTGTCACTGAGCCACAGCTCCTGTCTTATTTGATTGGGGCAGTAAATAAAGTTAAGAGACTGAATTCAAACCTCTGCTCAGCTATGTATGAGCACCAGTGGATACACAGTTGGACAGAGAGCTGAAAGAAAAGGCACTGACTATACTCAGCAAGCAAAAAGATATCTTGAACACAAATTCTCAGTTGCTCTGGAAGTCACTCAAAACCTTTGGGGTGAAGTGGAGTGGAAAATAAATCAAATCCAATAAGGAAATAAACATTCCAATATACACCAAGTGAAGTTCTATCTCTTTAAAGCTGAGTCATGCCAGCTTTTCTGTTGCTGGAGGAGGGAGGCCCCCTCCTTTGACCACCAAAAAGATGTTGCAAGAGATTGGGGGACCCACAGAGACCAGGTCTGGTCCAAGTCTTCTGGCATCCTAGGCAACCTATGATGTTGGTCCCCCCACAATATAATATAGAGAAAAATAAGAGATAACACTGTTTAAAAAAATAAAGAAATTCACTTCAGGCTACAGTAATTTGGCACCTGTAAAGACTGCACTCTAGGCCCACCTGGTTTGCCTATATGGTCATGTTTCTTTGAAATTCCAGAATTCAGCCAAAGCAACTATTATTTTGTTGTGTTTTTTTTTTTTTAAAGATACAGGTTTGAAATCAGAGACACCAAGAAAAGCTCTTTGCATCTGTGGCCTAAAATGTGCTAGAAAAGCAGTTCTTAGCACCACCTCCTGCCCTCCCTTCAAGCCTCCAGTCTTCTAGACAAAGACAAATGAAATAATGAAAGGTGTGGGGAAAGTACATGGGCACACAGTTACACAAGCTAATGAGTGGCAATGATTTTACTGGCTCAGTTGTCGCCAGTTGGTGAGATTTTCGAGAGATTTGCAGAAGGGGAGCTGGAGATGGGGCTGGAAGAAAGATTCATTTGGCAAATTTTGATGCTCTGTTTTTTTTTTTAAAAAGGTAAAAAAATATAGCATTTAGGATTTGGGGAGAAAAGGAATAAATCATTAATCTTGAACCAGTGCCTCAACAAAAATGGAAAGAATAAAATTTGCAGATGGCAAGTTGCTTGCTGCAATCTGAAAGGGTCTATGCTATAATGGCAGGAAATATGACTATATACACTTTTCTTCCTTTGTCCATCTGCCACTGTTATGGTCTTGCGTGGGGGTGATATTATTCCAATTTGGACTGTTTGCAGGCAAATTTCTCTCAGCTCTCCACAATTACATTTTGTCACAAAAGACTAGAAATATTTTTAGGGAACAACAGTGGAAGTCTTGGAGTCGTGGTAGATAACTCACCCAAGACATCGACTCAGTGTGCAACTACAATTAAAAAAAAGGCAAATGCTGTGCTGGGAATTAGCAGGAAGGGGGTTGAAAACAAATCAGCCAGTATCATAATGACCCTGTATAAATCTATGGTGCGGCCTCATTTGGAATACTGTGTAGAGTCCTGGTCACCGCACCCTCAAAAATATAGCATTGGAAAAGTACAGAAAAGGGCAACTAAAATGATTAAGGGGATGGAACACCTGCCCTATGAAAAAAGGTTAAATAGGTTTGGAATCTTTAGTTTGGAGAAAAGACTACTGAGAAATGACATGACGGAGGTTTACAAAATTATGCATGGGATAGAGACGGTAGAGAAAGAAGTACTTCTTTCCCTTTCTCACAATACAAGAACTTGTGGGCATGCAATTAAATTAATAAGCAGTAGGCTTAGAACAGATAAAATGAAGTACTTCTTCACCCAAAGAGTGATTAACACATGGAATTCACTGCCGCAGGAAGTGTTGGCGGTTACAAGCATAGACAGATCTTCAAAAGCCACAAGGTATAGATGGAACACTATGTCTGGGGCAGTGATGCTGTGTATTCTTGGGGCTTGGGGGGCTTGGGGGCCACAGTGGGAGGGCTTCTGAAGTTCTTACCCTGCTGGAGGGCCTCCAGATGGCCCTTGGTTTTTGGCCACTGTGTGACACTGGATCGGCCATTGGCCTGATTCAACATGGCTCCTCTTATGTTCTTATGCACTGTCTTGCTGCTTCATGATCTACATCATGAAGTCTAAAGATGATCTGCTGTAGTTGTGAGTAGGCTGACTCTTTGGTGGCTAAAGTGTTTACAAATATGGGGATAAAAGGCAGAGTTCTTACCATCACAATGGAAGAAATTAATAATGAGTTTTGTGTAGTGTGTACCAGGGTTATAGTGTGCAACAAAGTCCGTGTGTTGCCATTCTCACTCAAAATGCAACTATATTGGGGGCATCACAGTTATCATGCACTCCCAGTCCTAGCATGTGTGGTTGTAATATGAGTAACGGGCTAAGGTCACATGATGAACCACTCTGCAGCAAAACATGGCCTTCTTAAATAACATATAACAATAATCTCTTCAGACCTACAAATGGAAGATCTTGTTACTACCCTTGTTTCCTCTCCCCCTTTCAACCTTGTCCACTTTCCCCATTTCTGTGACATAGGTAAGGTCATTTCCACCCACTTTCTTAAACAATTTCCCAACCCACTCATTGAACAGATGAGTTGCTGTGGCAAAATTTGGCCCTAGGACAAAGTCATTGATCTTCTATAAGTAATGAGTCCCTGGAGCAGAGTACCAAATAATTCCTACAGGGGATTTAAAAAAAGAAAAGAACAGAAGGCAAAAGCCCAGATCTAAGGATACCTAATAAATTTTGCATGCAAGTACACTGGATGAAAATCATTGCTATGTTTCCATTAGAATAGTCTCACGGTGCTTCATCACTGGGTACGGGAACAGGTAGTTCAGAAGACACAAACATGCAGCCACCAATGTGGACCAACCCTTGACAAAACAGAAGTTAATCAACCTCCTGAGGCCACAATGACTCTAAAATAGTTGTACATAGAACTGCTTTAAATATTAAATTCAGAACCTGAACAGAGAAGACTATAGGACATCTTGATTACTCAAGCTAATTTTTGGGCGTTTTCACACATGCTAAATAATGCAGTTTCAATCCACTTCAGCGACCGTTTGCAAGTGGGTTTTGCCATTTCACACAGTATAATCCAGTTGCAGAGTGCATTGAAAGTGAAAGTGCGTTAATTAGTGTGTGTGAAAGCACCTGTAATTTAGGCCATTTCCCCCCAAAACCAGACACGTTGTGGTTCTCATAACTGCCACTCTGGTTTTCTTTCACAATAATATTCTAGAGTTGGTTTATATGTGCACAGCCAGTATGTATTGATGGGAACACAAAGTGAATGAGCCATCACTGCTTAAATACAACAGACAGAGCTACCATGTCAGCTAGAGTCCACTCTTGACATAATGTTTTTGAATGGAATGCAGCTCATGTATTCAGCTGCAAGTCATCATGGTTGGAGTCAAGTAACAAGAGCCTATTATGGCAATCCTGTTACATTAGAATCAACTTGAGTTGCTGTTGACTTCCACGGATGTAGGACTTGCAAATTAATTTAGGTACGTGTGTCATGCATGATGAGTTGATGCAAAGATGGTAAAGGGAGAAGCATGTATACCATCCTAATGGCCTTGGAGGAAGGATGGGATAAAAATGCATTAGACAGCTGGACAGGTTCTGTTGTTAGGAGCACTTAATATCAATTAATATATTGTGTGGGACCAGAGAAACAGTGTGTATAACATCGAGCTGGGATCTGCTGCCTAAATGAGATCACAGAATAATTCACCCTTTCACTCTTGACTCAAACCTAACCTTTCTGCTTAACTTCTCTCACGACTGTAGAGGAATTGCAGCTTGTTTTCAAACATTTCACTGTGATAAAAACTCTATCAGTGTTCTTTGTTAGTCACCATCAGTACTTCAACTCATCCACATGCCTTTTGTCTTAATATTATTTCCACATCAGCCTATTGCCAGAATGGAAAAAGGCTTGTTTCCTTCTTATCCTTATTCTAATTCCAGACTTTTTTTTTTCTGTGCGGATACCTATTCCCTCCAACAGGGGCCTCACTCTCCCCCAACAGCTTTTCCTACATAGTCAGTAGACTTCCTGGGTTTGTAGAAAAATCCAAACAGTGAGGAAATCCCTTCAGGGACAGTTGAATTCCCCCCAAAAGCCTTTTGAAATGGCCTCTGCAGGGACCTGACTCCAGGCAGCAACGGTGAGAGATTAGAACGTTGGGGGGGGGGGAGGAGAGGCTTCTGACTGGCTCTGTCAGTCAAGGGTGGGGGGAAGGGCCCTTTCTTTCCAGGCCTCTTTCGGCCTTGGAGGGAGGGAGGGGGAGGGAGGGAGCCTTGGGGCCAGGCTGGGGGATTCCTAGAGGTTTTGGGGTGGAGTGCAAGGAGGGCAGGATTTGGGGAAGGGAGAGGCCTCAGCTGGGCATCATGCCACAGAATCCACCCTCCAAAGCAGCCATTTTCTCCAGGGAGACAGATCTCTGTTGTTTACAGATCTCTGGAGTTCACTCTCCAGCAGGCCCCACTTGGAGGTTGCCAACCCTAGGCCTGGCAGCAGTCTAGGGTTGCCAGGTCCCCCCACGGGCACTGGCAGGGGATGGGGGTAGTGGGGTTGCCAGCTCCAGGTCTGGAAACTCCTGGAGATTTGGGGATGGAGCCTGGGGAGGACAGGGACCTCAGTGGGGTACAATGCCCTAGAGTCCACGCTCCAAAGCATCCATTTTCTCCAGGGGAAGTTATCTCAGTAGTCTGGAGCTGAGCAGTAATTCCAGGGGATCCCAGATCCCACCTGGAGGCTGGCATCCCTAGGCAGCACCCTCTGGGTGACTTGATACCACCTAATTTGTATGACTCAACTTGGCCTGGCTGCTTGCTGCTGTTCAGCAGCCACCCGATGAAAGCCAGCAGTGATGCAGCAGTTAGAGCCTCAGAGTAGGGTCTGCAAGACCCAGGTTCAGATCCCCATATTACGGTGGAAGCTGACTGGGTGATTTTGGACCAGTCACATACTTTCAGCCTAACCAACCTCACAGGGTTGTTGTGCAGATAAAAAGGAGGTAAGAATAATGGAAGCTGCTTTGGTCCCCACTGTGGAGAAAGACTATAATTTTCGTTGGTAGAAGCTGTGGGGGAGGGGGTTGGAGACAAAAAGCTGAAGACAGATAAAGGCAGATAAAGGTTAAGTTGGCTGTTGGGTGGGAAGGAAATAGGGTTGCCAACTCTGGATTGGGAAATTCCTGGACATTTAAGGGGTAGATCCTGGGGATGGTGGGGTTTGAGGAGGGGAGGAACTTCAGACCAGTATAATGCCATAGACTCCACCCTCCAAACCAGCCATTTCCTCCATGAGAACTACCATTGCCAGCCTCTGGGTGAGGGCTGGAGATCACCCAGCATTACAACTGTTGTCCGGGTGACAGAGATCAGTTCCCCTGGATAAAATGGCTGCTTTGGAGGGTTGAGTCTATGGCTCCACCCCCAGAAGGGAGAAGGAGTGTGAGATAGGTAAGGGTAGAGGGGAGGAAGCAAAGGTGTGAGGAATGGGATGACCATCCCGCAAGTTTCTTGCGGGTCTCCACTTGTGACATTTCTATTATTGTTTTTTATTTCAAGAGGGGGAAAATAGAGAACCTTCACTAAGACGTGACATATCACAGATTTCAGATTTCTTCTCAGGAGCAATGAAAGTTTCCTTATCATTCACACCCTATCACTGGCATCTGCCAAAAAAGATTTCCAAAGACACAACAGATTTCTATCAACACGGCAGGTTTTCCCTACCTTCTCTTGCAACTCCAAGTTCATTCTCAAGTGCTGCTCCTGGGGAACAGGAACTCCCAGGAACAGCATGAGCAGGAGAGTTGGGGCTCTGCAGTGGAATCGATGAAAATCGCCCCATTTTCTGTTTACAGAAATCTTCTGTTGAAGCCAAGCCCTAGTAACTGATTTTTAAAAATGAGAGATACGATGATCATTTTAAAATGTAAGCTACATAAAGATAACAACTATTTAAGATAAAACCAAGATATCTGACTGTGGCAATAGATGGCCAAGACCATTACATTTATATGAAAAAAAAACGAAACGCACTATCCTCGAAATTTCGGATGCGATTGTACATAATACACGCAAGTTACAAGGAAGCAGACTTACAATGATTTTTACATTGTGAATCTTGATCTACATGAATCCAAAGAAAAACAGAATCTTGTTTCTTTGACTAAGCAGAACAGTAGTTATAGGAATAGGTTAAGATTCCTGGAGCCTATGCTAGAGCTAAATTTAGATTACTGAGAACAAATGGGAAAGCTCCCCCACCCCCCAAAAAGAGAACGATACAGTTCAGCTCTGTACCTGCCTTATGCCCGTGACAGATAAAGACTTTCAGTTTTAAGGAAGGTTTGGATTTTTCTTATATGTAGTTTCTAATGCTGCAGTCACTGATGTTTGAGAATGAATCTCTTGGGCTTTTTGCCCTTTGTATTGCTTCCCTTATTTCTTTTATGTTGAGAAGTCTGCCAATATGGGATTTGCAAACTGCTGCCAATATGGGATTTGTGCTGTTGCTGCTGCCAATCTTTAATTTAGCATATGTACAAAGCTAATTTTTGGACCAGATACCAAAGCCTGGCATCTCTGCAGGCTTCAACCAGGTTATTGTGTTTGCATTGTAATTGGGTGGAGATGGGTAAGACAGACAGACAAATATAGGGAAAAGATTTTATTTCTCCATACAGACAGCCCTGTGGCTAGGAAGTATGATACAAATATGGGTCTTAAAACTTGGTCTTTCTTTTCACATAATAAATTCCCTTTCTTCTCTCTATAGTGCAATTCATCCCATCAGTTTCCCAGTCTGTGTTGCCTGAAGTAAGAGCCAACACAGACAATGAAATATTCCCAGGTCCCTACTGACAATATCTTGGAATCAAAATGTAGAAATGTGACTCTTTCAAAAATAACTGGATTCCTGTTAAGATTATTCCGTCCACAGTCTCAAGTAAGAAGCAATAGCATTTCATTTTTAAAAGCATGATGTCCAGAGCAACATTTTTTCACATACAAAGCAGAATCTTTTGATTACTGCCTCCTTCAAGCATGAACACCTGAAACTCAGGCGAATGGTCCTCCAGGGTGTTGTTTGGCCCTATCACAATGCCTATGTTTCTTTCCTAGAAATGTTTATAGAGCTTCCAGTTGTGTATTCTTCATTTTCCTTCTTCCTGGTTTGCTCCAAAATTTCTAATGAGGGTGTACATAAGGCCGGATGTTAATGAGCATGGACTATTTAATGAGGTAGAAGAATTCCAGACTGTAATACTTCAAGTGGAAACTCATGTTTTGAGTGCTACCATGTAAATAGCTCTCTGCATAAAGCAAACTGGTGTTCCAAGCAGAGAACTACACTAAATGTTTCATCTAGACATCTTAGTCCATTATATGAAGGGAAATGATTACATGGGGAGCATTCAAATATACATCAGGAATGGTGTGCAGTCAGAATTCTATTGCCTCATTCTGTATAATGTTATGATGGCTCTAAAGCAAGCAGCTTCCATGATTCTCCTTTCCTCCATAAATGCCTCACAAAGGACACCGGTGGAATATAAGAAGAGTTGAATTTAAATCCTGCCCTTCACTTGAAGTCGAGAATGGCTTACAATCTCCTTCCTTTCCTCTCCCCGCAAAAGACACTCTGTGAGGTAGGCAGGGCTGAGAGAGCTCTGAGACAGCTGCTCTTGAGAGAACAGCTCTGAGAGAATCTTAACGATCTCCTTCCCTTCCTCTTCCCACAACAGACACCCTGTGAGGTAGGTGGGGCCCAGAGAGCTCTGAGAGAACTGTTCTTGAGAGAACAGCTCTGAGAGAACTGTGACTCACCCAAGGTCACCCAGTTGGCTGCATGTGCAGGACTGGGGAATCAAACCTGGTTCTCCAGATTAGAGTCCACCGCTCTTAACTACTATACCAAACTGAAGTAAATAATAAGGTGGGTTGTATATATCTTGCCAGGCTCCTGTCACTCACTGTCTCATTTCTTGCAGACCTATGTTGCCTTTTGTAAACCAATGCACTAAATTATCAGCTCAGGCATGTAACTGCTGGATGCCATCTTCTCTTTTGCTATAGAAAGGTGTGTTAGAATGCCATAAATGCTTAACAATGTGCCATAATGTACCTTTAACTAAAAAAGTACTTAGTTTTAAAGGTAGTCAAATTTAAAAGAGGAAAACTAAGATCTTAAAGAAAAGAGTACAGTTAACCTGACCCACAGCAATCCATGGGGTGGGGTAGGAGGAAGGAGAGGGGCCTTTCCAGGGGCCTTTTGGCCTCTCAGTCCTACTCCTGGAGGCAACAGACCCTGCCTCCCAGTATTTGTAGATTTTGTAATTCACATACTGACATCCCCCTGAAAATTCACCTCCCTATGCATTCTCCTGAAGCACTCATCACTAGAGGGTTGAGTTTCCGCTTGTTGATAATAAGGTGTAATTCTGCCCTTGGAACACAACCCTCCAGTTACTACAGAAAGAACGAGAGCATACATACAGTGCCTTTTCATAAGCCTGTCTACTTGCCTCAGCATAACCTTGTATTTGTTTTGTTATCCCATGAAGATGGTGGCTGCACTGGCATTCTGGAATACAAGGGCTACCAATTCTGGGTTGGCAAATTCTTGGAGATTTGGATGTGGAGCCGGAGGAGGACATGGTTTGAGGAGGGGAGGGACCTCAGTAAGGGTATAATGCCATACAATCCACCCTCCAAAGCAACCATTCTCTTCAGGGGAACTGATCTTGTAGTCCGGAGATGTCATGATTCTGGGAGATTTCCTGGCTCCGACTGGAGGTTGGCAACCCTATAGAATGCCCTCTCTTAGCTGGAGCACCACATCGTCCCCTTTGAATGAACAGAGCAGGGCATGCTCTCTAGGTATCTGTTTGCTGTCAATCATCACAAAAAGAAATAGGCAATTCTCTCCAAAAAAACCACACCCATTTTTTTTTAAATGTTGTGTTAAGAAGAGGCCTCCCTTCCATCCCAGCAGCCAGTGCTAAGCACCATAATGAGAAAGGATTACTGTTGCACCAGCTCTTGTGGGACTCGCTTCCCAGGCAGCTCAAAGGACGACTAAATCATGTAAGTGATGCATTCACTGCAACAAGACAGACAAAACCTCGAAAGCCACATCCAGGCTTCTGGCAGTGAAGAAACAGATTCCTTTGATACTCATGCCTTTGGCAAGAGAGAGTAAGGGTCAGGGGGGAAATTAGCCACAGTGGCAGGTGAAAACAATCCCACTCAATGTTGGGAAAACCCTATATATAATATTTATAAAATGGCCTGCTGGTAGAACATACTGCACAGTCATGCAGAAAACCACAGTTCGATTTCCAGTCTCAGCATCTTGTTCCCGGGGCTGGCGGAGCTTGAGAGAGCAATGGAGACCCCACACTGAGTCGGTCCTTGGGAGAGAGAAGTGCCATGTTTCCATTCAACTGTTAGCCCTCTGGCTGATCAGTGGGAAGGGACTGAGAAGGACTGACAGGCTCTTGAGGGACCTCTGTTCTCGTTCTTGGCTGGGAGGGTTGATGGCCTTCACATAGGCTCTTGAGTCACAGAGAGGAGACTTCCCCCAGCCTTCTGGATCCTGTTTTCAAGGCTCCATGTCACTTTCACAGCAAGTTGTCCCCATTCAGAGCTAGATAGGACTCCCACTGGAATCTGGAGATGGTGAGACACACGCTGAGAGCCTCACACATACTAAGCCCATATGCTCAAGCACCAAAGCCCAGAAATAAGGATGGCAACTTTTGGTTTGGTGAAATAAAGATAGTCGATAACCCAGTAATTTCCTGTTTTGTTTTTCACTGAGACAAAAGAAAACTTTGATGTGTTTTCTAGTCTTTAGCCCCACAAAGGGCTCTTTGATAGTAGGCACTACAAAGTTATGGCCCATGGAGGTTATTTGAAATTTTTAGGAAACTCTTTTGACCTTGAATAATTATAGTAACTACGTTCAGTCAAGTCACAACTGACTTATGACAACCCCTCAATGGGTTTTCAAGGCAGGAGATGAGAACAGATGGTTTGCAATTCCCTTCCTCTACATAGCAACCCTGATCTTCCTTGGTGGTCTCCCATCCAAGTACTAACCAAGACTGACCCTTCTTTGCTTCCAAGCTCTGATACTGAGCTAGTCCTGGGCTAGAATATCAGTTGTGACTTAATACAAATGAAAATACGGCTGCAGTGAAACCTCAGTTCTCTAGATCTCTCAGACATCAAGATTTTAGTGTGAAGATTGTTTTACAATGCCTATTTGACTGAGTCTCACAACAACCCTGAAAGTGAGGCATCCCTTTAAATAGTCCTGTTTTAAAGAGCAACAATTTGACCAAGGAAATCAATGGCTTTATATGAAACTCCAGAAAATGTCAGCCAATAATCTAGTCACTATTATGAAAGACACAAAAAGGCTCTGTATCTATTAATACTTTTAGCCCAGTTTTGTGAGTACCTCTTGCAATTCCTGGGTTATCAGCTGGAATTCTTGCATTGGGATACAGATGGCTCGGCAGCACATTTGCCAAATATTTTATGCTGGCAGAAAACTAGAACGAAAATTTCTGAACTTTTCCAGCAGTGGAATATACATGTATTCTGTGACACAAAATGCAAAATCTTTTCTAACTCAGTTACTTCTAATGAGCCATGGCGAAAGCACATTTAATAAGTGATTCATCCCAAAACAGTTGTCCAGCAATCCTGATTTCCTGGCTAAGTCTGCTGAACCAAATTAATCCTGGACAATTAGGGCCATTATAAAAAGGATTAACTTGCTTCATTGGGCTACATTACATTTTCAGAAGCAGTAAAATGATTTAAGTCATTCAGGGGTTGGATGGATCCTTAAGATCCCTGAAATCCACTATTACTGTTTTATAGGAATATATTTATTTAGCTTAAAAATTATACTCTGATCTTCCAAAGTTCAAGGTGGCTTACAATAATACTAAATAAAGCACACACTGCAATTCCATTTAACAACAAATAAAACTATACAACATCCAGGGTTCTTTCTGTAGCAGGAATTCCTTTAGGCGACACACCCCTAATGTAGCCAATCCTCCAAGCGCCCCTGTAAGAACTCTGTAAACTCTTGGAGGATTGGCTACATTAGGGGTGTGTCACCTAATATGCAAAGGAGTTCCTGCTACAAAAAGAGCCCTGACAAAAAGTCAGAGCGGGAGCAATAACAGAAGAAGTTCTTAAAGAGTAGCAGGGTAGGGGTCTCACAACATGCCATGAAGGAGAAGCTGTTGGTCTGATGGAATACCACATAGAAGTTATACTTACAGTGGTCTATATTTGCAGCGCATATGGCACTATGGGTCTCAAACTGGGAACTATGACAGCTATTTTATTTTCTGAGCCGCTTGGGTAGCTACCAAGATGCCACAGCTGCAAATAGGCAAGAAGGATTAACACAGCTTAAAATAGGCAAGAAGGATTAGGGTTGGACTAGATGACCTTGGAGGTCCCTTCCAACTCTATGATTCTATGATTCTAAGGTGACACGACAGCTACTAACTCAGCAGGGACCAGGTAACTGAAATCACTTCGGGTCCTGCTACAGATCCAGTCCTTGTTGCCTCTGAGAACTAAGGAAAAATTCAGCAGCCTCTAGGTTGAAACCACTCCTGGTAAAAGAAGTCTATGGCCAATCCCAGGTCAGATTAGGTGTGGCTGCAGAAAGGACATTGCGGCCTACCAAAAGGCTATGGTTTGTTGTTCCGTCCTGTGTACAAGTATGCAGTGGAGGTATTTAGCTCATCAATCTTGGGGGGGATAGAAGAGGGACAATAGTGAATGCAAGGTTACGTATACAGTGAAATATAGGTATGAACACATTTGCTGTGTGTAACATGCAGGAGGGCAAAAATTTACATCCCCCTGGAGGCCCAAGACCAGCAGCCAATCTTTGCAGTGCATGGATTTGCCTTTTGAATTTCTGTAGTAACCCTTGTGTGCCTGTTTCGATCACAAGAGGCGATATCACCTGTGGGCGCTTCTTTGATAAGCAATGCACAATCTGAGGCTACTTTCAAAAGGCAAATCCATGCACTGCAAAAATGATTTCAGTGAATTACATACAAAATTAAGCATCCTTTTGTGAAGACAACTGGTTCCCTGAAATTTCTTGTCCGTTTCAAAATTTGGTTCAGGATGAAATGCGGCTTGCTTGTGAGTTATGAGAGTTCAGAAAACAACCTTGCTAAGCTAGAGCAAGCTGACCTTGTGAAACTGCAGATAACACCCAGCTGCAAAGGGGAGTCAAAGAGCTAGGTACAAGCTTCTAATTAGCCACATTCAATTCAGTTAAGGTCTGTGATTTGCACCTGTGGGAAAAGGGCCAAACCTAGCTGCAGATAGTATTGTTCCCCCCCACCCCCCCACCCCCGGTCAGACCACTGCTTAGGCCATCTGCTTATCTATTGGCCTTGCAAATTAGCTATACATCACCATCTAGGGTCCCTATTGGTCTTTCAGGCCTGAGGCCACAAGGGCCCCTTGCCCATAAAGAAGTAGGTTTCTAGTTTATTCTCTAGCTTAATGGTGATTGTCCGAGATCCTGACACGCAGTCATCATTTCGCTCACAGCGGCTATCTTGAATGTTGCTTGTGTGAGCCAGATGGCTCCTGGCTATGCTGACTCTGGAGAGAGCCATCTTGGATTCTTGGAACTTTCTACTGAGAATGGTAACATCCAATATTTGGAACCAATGTATTACCATATTAGTTAGCTTTTGGATTTCTAGCTTTCTTGTTTTATTCTCACGGTTCTTGTCTTGCACCTTAATAAAAATATATTTTAATTTACTTTTGTGGTTAGTTGCCTTCAACTGACTTCAATCTGAATCCAGAGCCTAGACTGGCTAACTGCCTACTAGCTTTTTGTGGCTTTTGTGGGAAACTCATTCTGCAAGCCTACCTTGCAGGGCTGACTTTCTTGTTTAGTCCCGGGAAGGTTGGAAGCTTGCCTTTTGGCTTCTAATCATTGGGACAATCTAAAGAGTTGGTGGCAGAATACCAGACCAGTGTGTGAGTAGTCACACCCCAGGGTTTTTGTAATTTTGTGTTCTGCAGCCCTTAAATAAAGATTCTTGGCCCAGGACTGGACTGGGAATCTTTGGCACCCTTCTTTTCCTAATGGGACCTGCTCTTGTCCAAATGGTTTCAAGACTGGATCCCACATTAGTGTCAGCAATAGCTGTTTAGATACTTATCCAGCCCAGCCAACCACAGCTCATATTCTTTCCTAAAAGATTAACATATTTTAGTCAAGGCTTCAGAACTGTAAATTTGAAACGCGGAGGATGTTAGGTAACACATTACATGCAACTCATACATATGAATCATATGTCTAAGAATCTGCCTTCAGGATCCAATTGCCATTTGGTTATGAGCTGAATTACCTTACATACACAACCTGCTTTTGACTTCAGTTCAACAAAAACTGGTTTAATGTGAATACAGAAATCACTGGTTTTGTTATAAGTTTGCCTAAAGTATAGCTGTTTGAACCTAATAGGCGTGTAACTTGAAAAGCCCATGGAAATGTTTGTATAAAATGCATAGGATTTTCTGCCTTTTATTCTGCCGAGCAGGCTATTCAATTAAGCAGACACCTTTAATTTAATCACCAGAAATATCTGTTTCTCTGTCCTTTCATAAGGTCTAAAACCTTGGGAGATTGGCAGTCTCAGAATCTTACACTGAGGAAACAAGCCCATAGTCTGACACCCTGGAATTTCCATTAACCAAATATGCTGAAGTTATGAGAACTCTTTCCTTGCATACTCATCATATTTGGAGTCACAATTCTTAGACGCTTTCTTTTGGGTTGTTCAACTGCTGCAGTGAAAGACGAAGGAAATTTCAAAATAAGCTCTGCTTTCTTGGTGATGTTGACAATTTCAGTCAAGCGTATCTTAATGAAATTAGAGATGCAGAAAATATTTTTTGACAGAGTCTATGAACAAAACAGCCAGAAGTGATTCCAGTTCTGTGAGAAAGCTCATGCCGAGTGAGTGCGAAGGAGAGAGAAACTGGGGAGAAATGTTGATAATTGGATGGCATGCTTTTGGCAGGAAGAGGCGTACTTTATTAACCATCTACACTAAAAACATAACTTTCCAACTATTAACAGGTTTTACTGGCCAAAAGAAAATTATCCATTCCGATTACTTTCGAGTTTTCTCTGCCTTAAAAAACTCACACTTATAAACAAATGTGTATTCCCTCACATCAAAGTCTGAAATCACTGTATGAACTATAGAGATATTCCAAAGCTTTTCTAGATGAAGAGAAAATCCAAGGAAAACATCTTACAACTGTCATTGGTGTGAACATTCTAGAAAAGGCACCAGAATAAACAGAGAAATCGCTGATATAATTTAAGCATTTGTAAAGCTAATGGAACATGTGCAGAGAAAACCCATTGATGCCAGATCCAAATTCTTAAAACCAATCTTGAAAAGCTTGTTTAGATAATCTCTTTATATTAGTCGACAAGGACCCATGGCAACCATTTTCTCTCCCTGTCAACAATCTGTACTAAGCACACACATCCCAAATCTCAGGCAGTAATTCTGAAGTTATAGACATGCAAATTCTAGAGAGGTACACAACGTGTATACAGATAGCGTGCTTTTTGGAAAGAAACAGAGTGCATAGTGTACAAAGAATAAAGAACAGAAGGGTAGGTTGGTAATTGCTGTGGGACTGATTAATAAATATTTTTACAAGATTGTGGGGAG
Source organism: Gekko gecko (assembly GCA_029375565.1). Taxonomy (NCBI): domain Eukaryota; kingdom Metazoa; phylum Chordata; class Lepidosauria; order Squamata; family Gekkonidae; genus Gekko; species Gekko gecko. Next base: position 185,497,075 of record JAPDNY010000004.1, on the reverse strand, counting down.
GGCGGGATACAAATCGAATAACATAAATAAATAAATAAGATCTTAGTTCTTGTAGATCTAACAATTAAATGGTAATTGGCTATTAATTTAAGTTATAAAACATTTGTATTCCACCTTTCTGCCCAATTAGGGTTCTCAAGGCAGTGAACAACAATGAACAAGCCATTAAAATCAGTATTAAAAATGATACATAAAACCAGCAATTAAAAACAAACAAGAAGGATGGTCAGCAAGGGAATGTCAGACAAAAAAAATTACTATGACTGTATACTTGTTAGGGATACCAGCCTCCAGGTGGGTTCCCCCAGAATTACAGCTCATCTCCGGACTACAGAGATCCATTCCTCTAGAGAAAATAGATGCTTTGGACTCTATGGCCTTGTACTCCACTGAGGTCCCCGTCCTCCCCAGGCTTCATTCCCAGACCTCCAGGAGTTTCCTGACCTGGATCTGGCAACCCTATCCCCCCATTCCCCGCCGGTAGCCAGGGGGCCCAGCAACCATAATATTTGTGTTAAGAGTAATTTGTACGAAATATGTTTAAATATTTTATTTCATCATTAAACAAATTCACTGGGTTGAAACCAGTAATCGCCAGGTCTGCCTTTTTCTATCATCGGCAGATCAGGCAATTGGCCCCCTACTTCTCCCCCCAGGACATAGCTATGGTGACCCATGCAATGGCCACTTTCAGGTTTGATTACTGTAACTCACTTTATGTGGGCTTGCCCCTGGGACTGATTCGGAACCTCCAAGTAGTCCAGAATACGGTGGCATGCCTGCTGACAGCATCGCCTGTGTGGGCATGCATTTGGCCAGTATTGTGCCACTTGTACTGGTTACCAATTGAGTACCAGATCCATTTTAAGGCATTGGTATTAACCTTCAAAACCTTAAACAGCCTGGGACTGACTTATCCGAAGGACAGTCTCTTCCCATACGTTCCCTAAAGAGCCTTGCGCTCACAGGACCAACACCTACTGGTTACCCAAAGCTGAAAGGACATTTGCTTAGCCTCAACCAGGGCCAGGGCTTTTTCTTCCCCTGCTCTGGCCTGGTGGAATCAGCTCCCACTGGAGATCATGGCCCTGCGGGACCTTCTATTGTTCTGCAGGGCCTGACAAAATGGAGCTGTTCTGCCAGGCCTTCAG